>JASAUF010000198.1:4215000-4815000 GCA_030180095.1 Magnolia changhungtana | reverse complement strand
AACGCCGCATCCGCATCTGCCCATCAGCAAGTATAGTAGGGACATATTTGCCCAACTCTGTAAATCAGTGCTTGTACTCTATCACTGTCATGCCTCCCTGTCTGAGGCGCAAAAACTCATTCTCCTTCTCGTGCCGATACGTCTGGGGACAGTACTTCTCATGAAAGTGAAACTCAAAAGCTGCTCATGTCCATATATAGTCAACTGCAACTGTCCACAGAACACTATCCCACCACAAGCTAGCCTCCTTTTCAAACATAAAGGTGGCCAACTCGACCTGCTCCTGCTCCGTATAATGTAGCATCCTCAACATCTTAGAGATGTGGTCGAGCCAATATTCGGCCTCCTCGGGTCTGTGAGAACCTGTAAAGGTAGGAGGCCTCAATCGCTGGAATCGCTCGAGGAGACCACTCATACCCAGATTTTCCGTAGGGTATGCAGCAGGTGCCGAGGGAGGCACACCCTCATCCTGAGCAGAAGGCCCTACAATCTCAGCAGGGCGTACAGATGGTGAGGGTGGAGTTACACTTCCACCCTGAGCTAGGGCTCCTGCAATAGTAGCTAAGAGCTGCTAGTGCTGTTGGTGCATCATCGTCATTAACTGCTCCAACCTATCCGCAGGTGGGGCTGACTGAGGCACATGCTGCGTCGAAGAAGACACACGGTTCTGATCACGAACCGGTGGTGTATACGGTGGCGGTCCAACTGCAGGACCAATAGAAGGCTGAGACTTAGGTATAGTCTCATGAATAGGGCCCAAACCAGGGTCCGTATGACCATCGCATCGGGGAGGCGCTTGGGCCATCGAGTCAGTAAGTGTGAGGCGTACCGTGCTCCGCGTAACCTTAGGTGACATTTTATATATGACATAGGGTGTAATTTGTGTAAGATGTAGCATAACAATATACAATCCTTTAAACATTCACATACTTCATAGCATAAGAGACTGCATGCATTTCATTAACCAAAATTTGTCATAATACATGGAATACAGAGTTACATGAATCATGACAGAAGATGCATGTGAGCTCATACAACCAAAGCTTCAAATACTGAAAACATTCTGCTAACTACTACACTACTAGGCCCATCAACAAGAACACATAAAGATCCACACAGCAACAAAACAAACACACAGGGCGATGGCATGGATGATTAGGCATCTGAGTCTGGCGAAGGAGGAGGGGCGCCCTTATCCTGTAAACAGCACAGGATAGTTTTCAAGGTGCGAGTCACCTTCTTGAACTTATGTTTCACAAGGCCCTGAAGATCCATCAGATCCTGTCGTAGGACAGCCTGACCCTCTTCAAGTCGAGCTAAACAGACATCCTTATCAGCCCGATCAGTGTCCTGCTCCGATGGCGTAGGAGGGAAGCTCTCTTTTGTATCCTGGGCCTCCTCTTCTTCTTCCTGTTCCTGCTATCTCTTCCCTGCTTTCCTCCTCGCTTTCATACTCCTCACTAGCCATCTCATCCTCACTCTCATCAAGTCGGGCTTGCCGCTGCCATGGCCCGATTTTCATCTGATTGTGAGTAGTTTCGTCGATGAAATGTTGCAGCACTGGGAGGTCTGCGCCAAGACTATAGCCGAACTCACTTGCAATCTTGCATATAAGCCGGCCGAAGGGGAGTGAATCAGTCATTTTATTGGAGTGTGAGGTAAGAACTATCTATCGCAAAACATACGTAGGTACGCACAACTTCTCTCCCTACCCCGCTTGGAATAGAAAATCTACCATCAGGCATGTGCACTCACTGCGATTGCCCCACCTGGGGTACACATTAAACGTACAGATATGGTGGAGTATGCGGAAATCATCCATCATGTTTGACGCCAGGAGGCTATTGTTTGGCTGCCATTGAACCAGTCGATCACAAAGAGAATACGTATGGCGATCCCTTTCACGTGCACTCTTCAGATTCTTCTCGCTCGCGTGAACTTGGCCAAGCGGTATTCCCAGGAGTTGAGCTATCAGGCCAGCGTCAATTGTGGCCTCTCGATCTCTTCCGAATGAGATCTTGAACTGTAAAGGGTTCAGCGTAAATTCTTGAATATGGGCATAGAAAGCTTGGACAGTACCCACATTCACACGATATTTTCCCTTAAACACAAGGCCTCACCCAGCTTCAGCTAGGCGCTCCAATAGCAGATACTCCCCAAAGAGCCACCCATCCACTTGAGCTTTGAAAAGGACCTTACGGTCCGCATATCTTCCATGGGATAACTCCGCCAGTAGAGCTCTTGGGAGAGGAGCCTGGGGATCGAGATCCCGCTTAGTCCGTATCTCACGTTCAACGTCCGTGCTTACGGTGGCGCCTCTCGGTCTCCTTGAATGAGTGGGGCGACTAGGCCTGGCTTTATCCACGACACCCTTTCTCTTTCCCATGAGAGAAAAAATGGTGAAAAGTGAGAAAATGGCCATAATAAACTCGAATAGGGCCATGAAAAAGTGGAGAAAGGGAAGAAAGGGATGTGTTCTTTAGTTCTCCACGGATTTGAGCCTCAAAGGAGATTGTAAAGGCTCAATGAAAGGGAACAGAGAGGGAAAATGAAAAAATAGGATAGGTGAGTGGGTTTACACGAATTTGAGACTCAAATAGGGAATTTAAGAGCTCAAATGAGAGAGAATGAAGAGATAGGCAGCAATGGAGAAGGGTTTACGGCAAGGTAGTGGAGAGGGTGCACGAAAATGGAAGAGAAAACGCTTGGTGGGGCTATTTGAGTGAAGGATATGGAATGTTTTGAAGAAAAAAGAAGCTTGGAGGGGTAGTTTATGAAGGAGGGGTGACCTAAGAGAGGTTTAAATCAAAACCCCATGGACAGGTGGGCCACACAACTCCCAAAACATCATCGACCAGGTCAGCCCGCCCGGCCTGGCCCGCTGGGCGGCGAGGCCTCGCCAAACCGGCGAGGTCCTCGCTGGTCGCTGGAGGTTTTGGTGAGGGTTCACCATTTGGACGAGGTGCTCCCCCCTACTAGACTCTAAAAAGATGTGGGTCCCACCCTGGGTCCCCGTGGAAGTGCCCCGTTTGGCCCTCGACTCCGTTTTGAGCCGTTTCGGGTCATTTCAGGTAGTTCCTGATGTACATTTGCAAGTACTGATTTTTAACGGCTGGGATGAGGTAATGTACGATTTAGACCCGTCGTTTGACGTTCCAGGAGTGATCCGAGATCGCTTTAAATGATCATGGGAGAGTATGGACCCGATCTCGGCGATTGGTTTCGGTAAACTTCGCCAATTGGTAAAACCGGGACTCCTATGACTGTTTCTACATTTTCTCACACCCACCTAAGTTGAAATGCGTCAATGTACGTCGTGTGACCATAACCCAGGTCTGGTTTAATCCAAATCATGATCTGATACCAACTTGTAACGCCCTAAAAATCGGGGGTCGAGTAGCAACTCAATTCCCGAGTTCCAAAACATCACTTATACAACATATATGCTTATGATTGAATGTTGTCCATGTTAGTGCACTAATCATGAGTGGGATTATACCAAAACAGTAATTTATGCTCCAGATCAAGTAGTAAAACGTAAGCGGAAGACTGAAAGACATAAATAAATGTATATAAGTTAAAAGATCATGATCTGTCTCTAGAGTATGAATACATCACTGAGTCATCATATACGTGTAGTAGTCTCAAAAATCAAAATGTCAAAATAATATAACTACAATGATAATCGCTATAGCCCCGTCGATCCAAATGGCCTAAGCAAAACCGCCGGAGAACTGCATGTACGAGAACTCATCCTGATCGTCATAGTAGTCAGGCTCCGCCTCAGGGGTCACGCTGTCATCTGAAATCAAGACAGAGTCTGGTTGGTATTTAAAATACCATCCTGTAACGTGAGAGTGAGTGATCAACTCAGTGGAACTATACAGCAAAGGTTAACATGTTATCAATTCAGTCAAACAGTAATAATAAAGTAATATAATCAAACAATCCTAAATACTCTTATTAATGCAAGGATGAAATGTAGTCATGATGCATGCCCTCGCCTACACTTCCTTGTGCGACACCATCTTACGGTCGTGGCATGCTTTTTTCCCTCTGTGCTCTTCAACCCGGGGCACATGCAGTGCGATGTTATGAGCGTGATTACCGAGTTCTTATTAGTCCTTTTCATACAGTAGGATTGAGAAACTAAGGTACCTCCCTTATATCATTCCTAAATAAGGATCTATTCTAGGGTCGTCAATCCTAGTAAATCTCATACGATGTTGCAGTTCTTGGTCGCTGCAATGGGCTTGTCGCCAAATCAGTACAGGCCTAATATATACTCTGATTACTACGGAAAGGCTCGTCGCCTCTACGTAGGTTCAGAGTATGCTCGAGGTCACTACAAAGGGCTTGTCACCAAATCAGTATAGACCGACAGCTCGAATACAGTATCCCATACCACCGTAGTCGGCTCACGAGTTTGGATTGCTCACTGGTCACTATGGGAAGGCTCGTCGCCCTAGCGTAGGTCGGCAGCTAGACCACGGTGTCCCATACTACCATGTCCAGCTCATGAGTCTTAGTGGATCGAGGTACCAAGGCTGAACGGGGTTCACTGGTGAGTTTGGTACCTTAGGTTCAAACAATAACGTCCATACATGGTGAACATACAGTAGACAAATTAGGTTACTTGGTGAGCTCAACTAATACGAGCGCACCTGAAGTTGATCGACATGGAGTGCGTAAACACTCCGTGTGGCCTAACCACTACCAACAATTCTAGTACAACTCGAGTTCATCAAATACGTCCTTTATGGCGAATGAATCTTAATCACAAACTCAAAGCCTATTACCGCTTGCCTGGACTATACTGTAGTCCCAAACACATTCAATCTTTAACCAGCAAGCATGTAGAGTAGTCAAAGTAGAATTAAACAAGTTATTCAAACATATTAATGAGCACGTTATAAAATACAATACAAACAGGGAATCCAAACACATATATTTCATAAGTAAGCGATTAAACTAAACAACTTGTATGGAGGAAATCATACATATCTCTAAGGTAGTTGAGAATCCTATCTCAACACCCACCTAAAGCACTATCTCCTAAGTACTTACTCATACAAGCATTTTCACAAACACTTAGACTACGCTTATTAACATACATAACGTATGTTGGCCAAAACATGTATTAGGGCGAATCCTTTTGCTGAGGAGTTATTACGTATATAACTAGCATATACATACAGTAATTAATCATGGCAAACATACTTTCATATTTCGTATGTATATGGTATTTTCTACAAATACACAAAATACGCTAAACGCCACAAATTGCAAATATAACTAAATTGCAAAATGAACATCGCATTTTACATGTGAAATAACACCCACATCATGAATCTATCATTAATCGGCATTAAAAGCTTTGAAAACCATAACCTATATGTCTATAGTCCGCACCTTACGCCGATAAACGAGTAACGGAGTCGTTTTAGACATTAAGTCTTTGTCAACGGCGGATTTGCAACCTATAGCATGAGTTAGGTTAGCCATTTCATAACTAGTACTATCAAAAACCCTAGAATAGATTAGGGTTAGGTTTTCTTACCTAAAAACGAAGTCAGAATCACCGGAATAGTGATTTGGTAGTGATGGATAGGTACGTAGAATAGCAGGGATCGAATCTTAGGAGTGACTCCAACTTCTCTCTCACTTTCTCTCTCTTTACTCTCTTATCTCTCTTAGGGTTTTTACCAAAATCATATGGAGTGAATGAGAGAGGGTTTAAGGTACTTATATAGGCCTAAAACTGATGGGAATGGCCCCAGGGCCAAGGTATACTTAGGTTATAGCCAAAGGGTGTCTATTTCAGCTCAACGGAACACTTCCAGAGCCCCCCTTGAGCCAAAGGTCGGACTTAAGCTCGCTGACTATGGATCTAGGTCGAGTTAATTTTTCAGTCCGATCAGATTTACAGATCGCCCGTGGCGGACCAGTTTCAGTTTAACGGTCCACGATCACCGATCAGGGCCACAAGTACACTGACCTGTGTATGAAATTTCTCCTCATCCGAGGGTGTATTTGGGTCCGATTCTGACGGTCTGATTGTTTATATCTGGCCCGCAAGCAACAAGTCTATGCTTACTTAAATTAGATTTAATTTCTAAAGAAAACCAAGTTTTCTCACACTCTTCGCTCCGGGTTTAAGCGAATAGCCCCGGGGCAATATTTGGATTTGATTTTCGAGATAGTTGTCAAGCCCAGCAAGGCGGTCTTAATTATATAATTTCATAGTAATCG
Organism: Magnolia changhungtana; assembly: GCA_030180095.1. Lineage (NCBI taxonomy): Eukaryota > Viridiplantae > Streptophyta > Magnoliopsida > Magnoliales > Magnoliaceae > Magnolia > Magnolia changhungtana. Next base: position 4,808,748 of record JASAUF010000198.1, on the reverse strand, counting down.
GACTTTCGACGTGCGGTCCAGATCCGATACGGGGTTTCGTGATGCTTCCGAGGGCAACTGGGTAATGAGACCGATCCTAGATTTTAGGGTAACCTAGCGTCAATGATTCTATAAGTTTTGGGTCTTGCAAATCATATTTAAAGCAGATCAAATAGATTTTGCAGCTAATCTAGTTTAACACTTAGTTAAACTCGTCTAATTTCTAAAGGATTTGGTCCTAAGTGATTTTTGCCTGAGGTGGTACTCGGGTCTTTGTACGGAATTTTCCGAGACGTTACAGGGTACAATCACATAGATTATAAAAAGTATAACAGAGATGAATCTTACATAATAGACTGGTAAATACTTAAGATTCAGGAAGATGCATCATATATTAAAAGGCTTGTGCTTATTCTAGATAGGAATGAATAAAGTTTGTGAACCAAGGTTATACCACTAGTTAAGGTGTAATGGAGTCACCATAGTGAGGACGAAGTGTCATAGGAGTGAGAGGCAGAAATCTAAGAGAAGTACCCTGAATTATTTTAAAAACCCAAGGTATGATGAATTTTAGGATGAAATTATTGGGGTCCCTCCTCATGTTGAGTTGGACCCACATGTGTGGGCTCAAGTAGCATTTTAGTGCCACTTGTGTGTGAGGGTATTGTGATCTTTTGGCCAAGCAACTAAAATAAGAGAAAAGTGTCTTTTTCTTAGATATAATTAGAGCGACATTTAGGGTTTTCTTTCTTGAAGAAAAGAGTAGGAAGAAGAAGAGAAAATGAGATTTTGTAAGAGAAAAAGAACAAGATCCTTCTACCACCGAAATTTTCGCATCTGGGTTGATGAAGATCCATCCACAACGCCGGTTCTTTCAATTGTCCTTTCCAAGGGTTGTGTTGGGGATTTTCTACAATCCCTAGTTGGTGAGAATCCATTTCATTCATGTTCTTTGTAATTCACCTTTGGGCAATGTAGTTGGTATATCTAAGAGAGGTCTCTTAATGATTGTACTTTCATTATTTCGATTATAGTGAATTTGTGCTGGACTAGGTCCCGTGGTTTTTTGTAAGACCTGTATCCTAGACTGTACTGTTCTGTAGGTTTCCGCAGTCCTCCCGGTTGAATTCCAGCGACCCGCGATCTGTTATTAATGTTTGCGTGCGATCCTGAGTCGTGTCCCGTATATCAGAGTCGGCTAAACTCGAAACTTGTACCCTAGCGACAGCGTTGTCGCTGCGGTTCCAACATCACGACTCGTGCATCGATCCAATACTCAGGCCAGGAAATGTGGGCCCACGTTCATTCTGAAGAAGCGCCACGCATTGCAAATTCCAAAGGAATCTTTACAACCTATCCCATCAATCCATCAATCAAGTACAAGCAACCCCACCCATCCCTCTCTTACACCACCTTACCCAAAGTCAACTCTCTCTCTCTCTCTCCACCCACTCCTCTTTCACCCAAAATTTAACCCAACCCATCCCTCTTCTTACACACCCATCCCTCTCTCCTTACATCACCTCTCTCTCTCTCTCTCTCATTTCTCTCTCATTCCAAGCAACCCCATGAGAGGTGGACATCCATGGCTTCCATGAGAGAAACTAGGTATGGCCCACTCCCTACCACCCTATCCCACCCTCTAAAATTGATCTCAATTGTTGAAATTGTACCTTTGGAGCTCTATCATGCATTGGCAGGAGAAGGAAAGGGGAGATCAAAGTTGGGTTCTCATTTCATTTGATTTTAATACTGAGTCCACACGATTTGGGACCCACTTGATGTATGCATGGTATTAGGAGGGCCCATAGTGGCAGGGTCCCTCTCTCTATCTCTCCGATCTCTCCATCTCTCTCTCTCTCTCTCTCTCTCTCTCTCTCTCTCTTCCCTTGCGTGATGGTCTACCTTGATGGACGGTGCTGACATGGCCAATGTTTGGATGGTGATGGACGTGAGATGTGGACCCACCTTGACTTTATGTGTTTCATCTAGACCGTCCAGATGGCCCACCTGACTGTCCATTTGGATAGGTCTGACATGTGCTGGATGCACCGTGGGACCCACATTGATGTACTTGTTGTGTTTCCTCCACTGTCCAGCAGGTGGGACGGTGGGGCACACCTTAATGTATGCATTAATATCCACACCATCCAGCGTCCAGGGTCTGGGCGCTAATCCCTGAATGCTGGCTTTATTTATTTAAAATAATAATAATAATAATAATAATAATAATAATGATATAAATAATATAATTTATATTATATATATATGATATGTATATGGTGGGCCCTATGTGGGACCCACTGCTGTTAGATTGGCTGGGGTCTGATGATTCAGGCCGTCCGTCTATTTGAGGATGTGGGACCCCAACAACATATTTGTCATTTGACGTCAGCAGGTTTTATGGGTCCTTTAGTTATATGTGTTAGTGCTATGATTTCATATCCCTTTGGTTGTCAAATTTTGTAGTGCCAAAATCTATATGTCTTGTACTTCTTGTATTTCTTATTTGTGACTACACACTGCTTCAAGACAAGATCATGAATGAAGAATGTTTTCAAGACAAGATCATAAATGAAGAATGTTTACAAGACATGTCATGAATGAAGTCTACAAGAATAAAAGACTTCAAGTTTGCTTCTAACAAGTTCAAGATTAGAAGACTTCATCAAGACAAGTCAAGAATGTACCAAGCTCGAGAAAGACCATCAACTCGACTCAAGCTTCTACTTCAAGATCATCTGAGAATACAGACCTTAAAGACTTCAATGTCCATCTCACTTCAAGGTTTGTTTGACCTTAGGTTGGTCTGTATGATAGGTCATTCTAGATACATAATTCGAATATTTTAATTTACTTGGTGTGACTGTTCTAAGACCAGTCCTAGAGATCTTAAGACCAGTCCTAGGTCTGCTACGACCAGTCTTAGGTTTCTCAGGACCAGTCCTAGGTTGTTAAAGATTTTCAGATTTTCTTGGTTGTCGTTCGACCAGTCCTAGACTTGCTTCGACCAGTCCTGGGAAGTCCTACGACTCATCCTTCGACCGGCCGTAGTCCTACGAGTCGAACTCCAGCAACCTATCTCGAGTCCCACGACCAGTCGTAAGTGTCTCACGACCAGTCGTAGGTGGTCCACGACCGGTCGTAGGCTACCTAAGACTAGTCGTGAGAATAACTAATCTAATCCTGCGGAAATCTTTCAAACTCTTTGATGCTACGACCAGTCCTAGGATCCTAAGACCAGTCGAAGATGAGATTTTTCAGGCTATAAATAATGCATGAATTTCAGAGTTTATTCATTCCATTCCATTCAATTCAAGCGATTTAAGGCTATACTCTGAGATAAGTTGTGATTATTTTTAAGCTATTGTGCATATTTAATATTCCTTTTGTTAGTATTTTTCTATTGTGATTTTGATCCATATTCCAATCTTATTTAGAAAAGAGGAATTTGTGATATTCCTTCTTCTGGGATCAAAATCAAATAGACCTTGCTCTTCTTGATTTAATCTAAAATCAATTAGACATAGAACCATTCTTTATGTGAGTATTGGACATTGAACGACGTATCATTCATCTACTCTGATTGGTTCTACTGGGCTACTTCAAAAGGAGATCCAGGTATTTTACTTTATAATTTACTTTCTCTGGTTTTGTTTGAGATTTGCTAGAAAAATCTCATTGTTTTGGTTATCTGAGGAGAGCCAGAAAACTCAGATTGCGGGGGTTTTTGGATTGTGTAAGCCCGAGATAAAAAGACACAATTGTGAAGGTTTTGGGTGAACCTGTGAAAACCTATTTTGATAAGTGCATGCTAATATCCCCTGTGTGAGGATATTAGGAGTAGAGTAACGCATTCGTGTGGTCATGTTGGCTAACGGTTGGTGAACACACAAAGCGAACCACTATATATCGTTGTGTTGTGGATGTGCTTGATTTCTTTATTCATTTATTCCTTCAGTATTGTGAATTACTTTTGTGGATGAATGTTGTAATTTTCATTTCAAGCAAGTGTGGTTGAATGGTGTAATAACTTAGGATTTATTTCTTTAAGTTATTCTTGATTTATTTTCCATATCATTTGTGTTTTCTAGATCGTTCTAGAAATAAGGTTGTCCTACCATAAGCCATTGGTTTTTGGTGTAAGGTTGTCCTTAGAACTGATTTAGTATCATTCTCATATTTCATATGTTTTGAGAGTGTTATTATTTCAAAGATTGTTATTTATATCTTTTATTATTCCGCTGTTTTAAGTTTTATTTGGCATTGCCCTATTCACCCCCCTCTAGGGCATATAGCTAGGCCCTTTCAATATGTTTTGTATCCATGCCATCCGTGCTATGCACGTGGGGCCCACCTTGATGACACATATGGCCCACACCCACGTGGGACCACCGTGATCCATGTGATTCATCCTCACCGTCCGTAGACAGCGGGGCCTACATGAGGAGCGTGCCGTATTCTACATCGTTCATCCAACAACATGAGTCAGATGCAAATCTCTAGTGGAGCTCACCACCGTCCAGCACGTGGGGATGGGTGAGACCCACCTTTAATGTATGTATTTCGCCCCTGCCGTCCACATAGGATGGTTGGTCCAGCAATGTTGTTGCATTGACGCCCACAAGCTCTGGGGTCTGATCACGTGGTATGTGTTATACCCATACAGTCCGTCCTTTTTCTTGACGGTGGGACCCACCGACACGTGCTGCACGTGTGGGGTGGGCCCTACCTTAATGGTGTGTTATGTATTCACATCGTCCATATATAGACGATGCTATGTGGGACGCACCGTGATATATGGGTTTTGATCCACTCTATCCATCATGTTGGATGTGTGACCCACCTTGTATGTATGTATTATATATCCAGGCCGTCCATTCAGGCCATAAGGCCCGCTGGGATATGTGTGTTCTATCCACCCGTTCATTTAGATGGGCTGGATGTGGGCCAACCATGTTGTGTGTGTTTCATCTATGTCGTCCATTTGTGCGGCCCACTGCAATGTATGTTGTACCCCCTCTTGATGTACATAAGGCCCATTAGTGCGGCCCATTGATGCGGCTCACTTGTTGTATAAGAGGTCCATTGGTGCGGCCCAATGATGCGACCCACCACGATGTATGTTATCTAGGTCGTTCTTTGGCTGGACCGTTGGTAGGCCCAGCTGTAATGAGTAGGCTCACTTGCTGCATGTGCAAGGCCCAACTATGATTTATATTTAAGGTCCACTCATTGGCTATTTGAGGCCCATCTGTTGAATATTTGAGGCCCACCTGTTATGTATTTACGGCCCATATGTCGTGGCCCATTGTAATGTATTTTTAGCCCTTTGTGTGAGGCCTTGGGCCTACTATATGTTTGGTTCTATGTGGACCACTCCTTGGGAATAATGTTGGTTAAATATCCACATTAATGGGTAATGATTGTTGGATGTCCACATTGTGACCTTCCCTTAGGCCTTGTTAGGCCCATTCTCATCGAGGCCGATTGTATAGGCCGATTCTGATTGTCGAGGCCGAATATCAAGGTCGATTCCAATTCGTTGAGGCCAATTGTATAGGCTAATTCCGTTTGTCAAGGCCAAGTATCGAGGCCGATTTTGATTTGTCGAGGCCGATTCCGATTGTCGAGGCCGAGTATCGAGGCCGATTGTATAGGCCGATTCTGATTATCGAGGCCGAGTATCGAGTTCGTTCTGATTCGTCGAGGCCGATTGTATAGGCCAATTTCGATTGTCGAGGCCGATTCTGATATGTCGAGGCTGATTGTATAGGTCGATTCCTATTATCGAGGCTGATTATGATTTGTCGAGGCCGATTGTATAGGTCGATTCGGTTTGTTGAGGCCGAGTATCGAGGCCGATGTATAGGCTTATTCCGTTTGTTAAGGCCGAGTATCAAGACCAATTCTGATATGTCAAGGTCGATTGTATAGGCTGATTCCGTTTGTCGAGGCTGAGTATCGAGGTCGATTCTGATTTGTCGAGGCTGATTTCGATTGTCGAGGCCGAGTATCGAGGCCGATTCCGATTGTGTAAGCCGATTTCGATTGCCAAGGCCGATTGTCGAGACCTATATGCGACCCGTACTTGAGGCCCATTATGGTGTACATTTGGCCTGTGTGATGTATTCAACCTGTGTTTAAGGCCCAATATGATGTACATGAGGCCTATATGATGAAGCCCATTGTGGTGCATTTGAGGGTCAGGCGATGGAGCCCATTGTGATATATATTAGGCCCATGTGACAGGCCCATCATGATGTATATTAAGCTCTTGTGTGAGGCCATGGGTTCACTATATGTTAGGCTCTATCTGGGCCATTACTTGGGGGCAATGTTAGTTAAACGTCCACATTATCGAGGCCAATTGTCGATGCTAGTTATTGATACCGATTATGAATATATGATAGCATAGCATCATGATACATGCCCATACGCATCATCTGCATGTTTATTATGAGATATGGTTGACCATTGCATATGTCATTGGACAGGTTGTTATGGACTTCCTGATAGGCAGAGGTTATCTCACATGAGCGCACGGTATGCATAGAATTGATGCATGACTGGATTGTATGACTCATGCATCTACACTATGTATTGTGACTACTGTATGCCCTAGTGATATTAGGGCCATTTCCTCTACAGGCATATCGTAGATGGCCAGATGTGACACCAAAAATGTTTGGTTCTATCATACAGGCGACATAGATGTCCCTGGGTAATAATTTCTAAACCTCCGTGGCCAGGAGACACCCTAATGTCGAAACCGAGTGGATATATATGAGGGCATGAGGGCCAAATACCAGGAGGCTGCATCTCTCACTGTGTCGTGGTCGGTTGGGAGGGGGTGTGGCCTTACCCGCTCGTGGGTAGGGGGCATTGCTAGGCTGGTTTGACCAGCTCGTGAATGGGTCTGCTATCGATGTGCTAGGAAGATATTGGCTGACTACTGGCCAGGTGGATGGTGAGGTCTCTTCCACTTGCATGGTCGCACATCAGTGGGCGGCGATTTGCATGTAGAGTGTACTAGACCCTAGTGATGATCACAGCGATGAACTATACTGATGTGTGGACTTATTAGCAGGAGTTGCATACTCATTCATTCATTCATTTACTATCCACTCCGGCTGGAGGTGCGCAACTATTTTTTACGTGTACCTTTGCATGCCCAGGATTTCGGTTGGGCGCACGACTAACCTGAGATCAGGAGTTTACCACATTAAGTCTGACTATCCAAATTTAGGTATGAGACTGGTTTGGATAGAAGTCCCTTGTGGTGGACCCCGTAGCCTACGATACTACGTACTATCATCCCGACTTCACACTCCAGCTTGGTCATTTCATTTGCATCGCATATTGCATTACATCCGCAGGCATATGACATTTTAGGTTGCTATGTTTCTGCACTTATATGGCCTAGACAGACTTAACAGGATTTACATATTGCATTGTATCCTCGGCATCTGATATTTAGCTCTCTTTGATTCCTCATTTATATAGCTGATCTGTATTACGTACTCTGATATTGTATGACTCATAGACTTACCAGTATATTTCCGCTTACTCTGACATCGTATCTTGTCAGTATTTCCGTTTATTTCATTGTATGATTTATGGTATTGTATTGCATAGTTGACACTTACCTTGTGCACACACACTTACACTACCCTCTAAGCTTTCTATAAGCTTATGTACGATAGATGCGTGCAGGTGATGTTAGGTTCCAGCAGCATGGAGCTTGGAGCATGTAGTTGACTTTTGGAGTTTTGATTTTGACAAATGTATTTCCTTTCAGTATTGTATTCATATGATGATGTTGCCTTTGTGATTTGGGTAAACTTGTGGTTATGCTTCTTACGAGATAAATGTACATTAAAAAAAATCCTCCTTGTAGGATCCCAGGATTGGAACTTGACATATGGGCACTGGGAGCTGAGAATGGGGTACTACGGAGGCTGTCGGCACCGGATTCAGTAATCAGGATTCCTGTGAATCTGATTTCCAGGTCTAGGGCATGACATTTTTCCCTTCACATAGGAGGGTTTTTCACATAAAAAATATTGGTCTCTTATATCCTACATGTCTGATGATTTGCTTGTTTGTGTTAAAAGTAAATTTCATCCATTAAATCTTGTATATTGTTAAATCTTGCACATAGAATGGAAAGTCGTGTGGTTTCCTAACAAGTGATATCAGAGATTTGGGTTGGTTCTAATTATTTCTTGCGTGAATCATGGAGGCAAGCACAAGTCAAATGGTTACTTTGAATGAAAATAATTAAATAATTTGGAAAGCCAAGATAGAAGATTTATTGTATTGTAAGGACTTGTATACACCCATTGAAGGTGTTGAGGCCAAACCAAAAGATATGACCGATGATGAGTGGAAGAAACTAGATCGAAAAGTTGTTGGGTTTATTCAGCAATGGTTGAATGATAGTGTCTTTCATCATGTGTTTACAAAAACCTTGACACAATCACTTTGGAAGAAATTGGAAGGGTTGTATGAGAGAAAGACAATGGACAATAAGGCTTTCTTGATTAGGAGGCTTGAGAATTTGAAATATAAAGAAGGAAGCTCAGTTGCGAAGTATTTAAATGAAATTCAAAGTATTGTGAATAAGCTCTCTTCTATGAAGATGATGTTAGATGATGAGTTGCAATCCTTGTTATGACTCAGTTCTTTACCCAACAGTTGGAAGACCTTAGTGGTGTCTCTAAGTAACTCCACTCTAAATAGAGTTGTTACAATGAGCCAAGTGATAAGTAATTTGTTGAATGAAGAAACAAGACGGAAATCATTAAGAGAAGCACTTGTCAAAGAAAATAGAGGGAGAAGTAAAAGCAAAAAACCTTACTACCATGAGAAGTTAAAAGGCAAGTCCAAGTTAAGAAATGATGTTGATTGTTATAATTGTGGCAACCTAGGCCACTATTAGAATGAGTGCCGAAAGCCCAATAAGGAGAAGAAGAAAGAAAAATGAAAGCAAAAGCAAAAAGAGAAGGACACAACTGCGGTTGTCTTAGATGGTGATATTATTATCTTCTCGGTTTGTGAACAAGCATGTGTTAGTTTCAGATGTCAAGAAACGGATTGGGTTGTTGACACCGATGCTTCACATCACGCTACTCCTTGTAAGGACTTCTTCACATCTTATAAGTCAGGGGACTTTGGTGTTGTGAGAATGGGTAATAGTGGCTCTTTAAAAATTGTGAGATAGGTGATGTGTATGTTGAGACCAATGTTGGTTGCACTTGGTTCTCAAGAATGTGAGGCATGTACCCGATCTTTGCCTTAATTTAATTTCTGCGGGAAGATTAGACGAAGAATGCTTTAACAATCATTTTCGTAGCTTCCATTGGAAGCTTACAAATTGTTTCTTGTGGTGACAAGAGGCAAGAGGTATTGCACGTTATACAAGACTCAAGCACAAGTATGCAGGGTCGAGGTGAACACAACAAGGAATGATTCTTTTATTGATTTATGACACAAGCGGTTGGGTCACATGAGTGAGAAAGGCCTATAAATCCTTCTCAAGAAGAAACTTCTTCCTGACATAAAAGGTATGCCTTTAAATAGTTGCACTAATTGCTTGGTTAGAAAACAACATAGAATTTCATTTCATAAAAATTCTCTCCAAAAGAAAATAGATATTTTGGAATTAGTTTATTTTAACATTTGTGGTCCCATGAAAGTAAAAGCTCTAGGCAGTGCTTCTTACTTTATTACCTTCATAGATGATACTTCTAAAAAGGTATGGGCATATGCCTTGAAAACTAAAGACCAAGTCTTGGATTTGTTCAAGCATTTTCATGTTATGGTGGAAAGGAAAACAGGTAAACCATTGAATTGTATACGTACAGATAATGGTGGCGATTATATTAGGCCATTTAAACAGTATTGTAAAGGCCATGGAATTCGACATGAGCAATCTGCTCCCAAGACTCCACGACAACATGGTGTAGCAACAAAGGATGAATCACACTACTGTGGAGAGAATTAAGTGTATGCTTTCACAAGACAAATTCCCAAGATCATTTTGGGGAGAAAGCTATGTGAATTGCTTGTTACTTAATTAATTAATCTCCTTCGGCTCCTCTAAATGGAGATGTTGTAGAAAGGGTATGAATCAGGAAATATATTTTCTATGAACACCTAAAGGTGTTTGGTAGCCAAGTATTTGTGTATGTTCCCGAAGATGAGCGGTCCAAACTTGATGACAAAGCAAAATAGCATATCTTCTTGAGTTTTGTAGAGGAAAATTTTAGCTACAGGTTATGGGATCCAATTGACAAGAAGGTGATTAAAAATAGGGACATGGTCTTTCTTGAAGACCAAACAATTGAAGACTTTGAAGACTTTGAAAAAGTTGAAAAGCCTCAACATAGTGTTGATGACCTTAGTGATGTAGATGCAATTCCTCCTCTCATAGTGCATGATAATGTGAAAGATGCACGGGTCCAAGAAGAAATAGTTGGTGATGTTGAATATGAAAAACAGGGAGAACAATCCCCTCAAGAACCACCAGTTGAGCCTCAGTTGAGAAGGTCCACTAGAACGAGCCAACCATCCAAGAGGTACTCACTCCATGAATATGTCATACTTAAAGATGAGGGTGAACCTCAAAACTATGAAGAATCTCAAACTGATGAATATAAAGGGGAGTGACTAAGAGTTATGCAAGAGGAGATGAATTCTTTGCATAAGAACCACACCTATGACTTGATGAAGCTGTTAAAGGCCAAGAAAGTACTCAAGAACAACTGGGTATCCAGATTAAAGATTGATGAGAAGAACTCGCAACCAAGGTATAAGGCAAGGTTGGTTGTGAAAAGATTTTTGCAAAAGAAAGGTATTGACTTTGATGAGATTTTTTCACATGTAGTGAAGATGTCATCCATACGGGTTGTATTAGGTGAAGATTTTGAAATAAAAGGCAAGGAGCACATGGTTTGCAAGTTAAAGAAGAGCCTATACGGGTTAAAATAGGCCCCAAGGCAATGGTACAAAAAGTCTAATTCATTTATGGCAGATCATGAGTATAAAAGAGTAACTTTAGACCATTGTGTATTTACTAAGAAAATTTCTACATATGCTTTTGTTTTTTATTCTTTCTATATATTGATCGTTGGTCAAGATATTGACAAAATTGACTGGTTGAAAAAGATTTAAGCAAGTTCTTTGCAATGAAGGACTTAAGACCACAAAATAAATTTTGGACATGAAGATCTCTCGTGATAGGAAGGTTGATAAGCTTTTATTATCACAAGAAATGTACATTGAGAAAGTACTTGAAAGGCTCCATAAAGACAAGAAACCTATCAGTTCTCCACTTGTAGGTCACTTCAAGTTAAGAAGTGAGCAAAGTCCCTTAGATGAGAAAGAAAAAGAAGAAATGAAGAAAGTTCTGATGCTAAAGGGTGGATTTTTCGAGGGGATGGGAGATCGAATCTCTTTTCCACTGGTTGCCTCGCATGAGGGCTTTTGTTTTGGGGTAAAAAGGGGGTTATATTTAACCAGAGTCGCCACTAACCAATTGTTACGATCCTACATCGGTTAGACCCTATAGAAATGCATAGGATTGAGAAACCAAATGTAACACCCCGTACCTTTCAACACTCGGGTGTTACTAGGTAGACCTCACTTAGTAACTCAAATCGAGTTTGCTTAGACATTCACCTTCATCCTAGCCTAAATTAGCTGTTACAATTAGTCTTCACCCAGGGATCAAGCCATCTACACGTTAACACTCTAGATAGACCATCACATTATTGGAGAAATCTGTTTTAGAATTTCAACTTCTTCGATAGATGAATTTAACTTTCCAGTATCAATATTGAAGCATGAACCATCAAATTCACTACTCATGGGACCCACAACCCTCAACCTAACAATTCATATACCCGATCTCCACCATTATGTCATGTGGCCCCTAAATTTACTATGGACTTCCACTTGAAAACAAATCCTAGAACATTTGACCGTTGAAGTTTAAAAATCAGTCGTTGAATTCGAGGTCAGATAGTAAACTGAGACCTTACATCACCTGATTAGGCATCTATTCATCAAGATCAACCATCAAACTCATCTAAAAATGCTAAAGGGCGAGTGCACAATTGGAAATATATTTTGAAACAATCGAACCATTCAATTCAAGATCATTCATTCACTTGAGATAGGGTCAGCTAATTATAGAAATAGCGGCTAAATTTCCCTTAAATTGGATTACAAACATTATAACTATTGGTGATCAATACAACTAGGCCATGGGTCGACAAGTTAAAACAATTCAGCCATTACACCTTATAATTTTCCATTAAATATTAAGAGTAGTTATTAATGTAGATTACGAACCGTTGATATGTGAGATTAGGCATCTAATCATCTAATATAGACCAAGAAGCATCCTGATCATCCGAACAATCTCCAAAAAAAAAAAAATGTTAAAGTTTAGCCTGGAGTCAATTTGACCGCTTGATCATTATGAAATAACAAAGTAAGATAAAAACCCATTGTTATGGCCTACTTGAGTTATGGATTTTTCCCATTTTTGGCCAGAAGTCCTAACTGGACCCATGAAGTCGAATGGACGAAGTGGATTTGCACTAACCATCACTGTGGGCCCCACATCCATCACATGTGTGCACCAGGAGTGGTGCACCCGTGGTGCACTAGACCTTTAACTCGGTCAAAGAAGTGTTGACCCGATGGAAACTAGAAAAAGGAGAAATTCTCTCCTTCGCTTTCCTGCCAGCAACGACGTTTGAAAAATGCCATTTTAGGATTCGATTTTGGGCCACATATAAGATCAGATGGATGATCTGAACCGTTCATCTTGGAGAACACACGGGTCAGACCAAAACTATACTCGTCTTGCACACTGCTACGCATGTGCGTACATGCAAGCAAAGGATGCCACATTTGACTGTTGTTTTGGGATCGGGAGTTCTGTTACAATCATAACCATACGTTTGGAGTAATCCCAGCCGTTCATTTTGTTGAACCCTAGCCGTGCTTACGAATTCTTAGGGCAACCAGCGTCCTTCTCTCCGCAGCTAGGAAAGATTCGAGGGAATCTTTTCGGTTAAACAGCTGGCGAGATTGTGAACATTTGTAAGCCTTTAGAAACTCTCTGGGAGCATCCTAGGTGTCAATCCTAGGGCATTCTCATCACATCATTCGCAGCAGTTTGGAGATCTCGCACGAGATCTCCTTCTTGCGAGAAAATCGCCCAAGAACGAAAATCTCGGAACCCACCTAGTTTTTATTTAAGCCACTTCAAATGGTGTGTCCCACGATGATCATCGATCAAATCCAAACCATCCATATGCCTCAAATCAAGTGATTAGCCCTCCGATGAGAATTTGCCATGAACAGCCACCTTCTTCTCCAACCAGCTGGTGAAACCCATCACTTTGCATGAGACCCTGATCTTTGATTTGAGTGGTCGATTGGATAGGTCAGGACCCCAAAAACTCATCTGTAATGTTAGAATCTCTCCATACAATCAGTGGACAGGATCATCTTCTCAAAACTCTTACGAGTTAAAACGCTAACCGGTAACTAATGTTACTAATCCACCGATTAGTTGGGATAAAGGATCTGGAAACCGGACAATATAACCTATAAAAGGTTGCCATTTAGGGCAACCCTTTCTAAAAAAAAAAAAGAAAAGAAAAAGATGGAAAGAGAGTGAGGAAAGGAAGAGAGAGCGTTGTCTGGTTGTTGCGGCACTGAGTTACACTCACTCAGTCCGAATCATTGCTCGCATCTAAGACGAGCCCGAGCTTTGTCCGGCTACGAAGGGAAAAACCAGAGAAGGAGAAGATGAGAAAGAAAGGAAGGGAAGTTACGCCATTCTTGTTGCACCAACCAACTTAGTGAGTTCGTGAGTCGAGTTTATCTTGAGTCAAAGGGAGCTATTGGAGGCATGGCTGAAGGTTGAGAGAGAGAGGGAGCAAGAGAAAGAAGATAGAAGGAGAAAGAGATTGGAGAGAGAGAGAGAGAGTTGGAGCAGGTCTATGCATCACACCAACTCGACTTGAACCGAGTTGGCCAGATCCAGAGGTGAGTTGCTGGATGTCTAGTGAGTTTGGTCTGAGGCCAGGCTCTTTGCTGGCTGATTCAGGAAGCAACAGAGCAGCAAGGAGAAAGGAAGAAGAGAAGAAATAAAAGAAGAAGAAAGAGGAAGAAGCAGAAGAGTCAATCTCTTTTCCAAAGAAACCGATTCACTAACTCAATTTGAGTCACATTAGACTTGTTGTCAAGTTTATAAATTGGCTCGGCATGTCTGGTGAGTCTAATTAGGTCCAAACTCTTAGCTGGTCAGACCAAAGAGAAAGAAAGGAAGAGAGTAGAAGAAGAGGAATGGGTGATGATGTGTTGACTCAGTGAGTCAACTCATCGAGCCAGTGATGGGCTTTCACTGAGTTGTGTCATGTGTAGCAACCCTGTTGGGCATGTAATGAATAAGAAAGAAAGAAGAAGAAAGTGAAAGAAAGAATGAGTGAGGAAAGAAGATGGGATAGTGTGGTTGTAGCATTAGAACAAGTTGACTCAACCGAGTCAGGGTCGAGTTTTGGTTGATTATGGTCTATTTTCTGCTGTTGTAGTCCACCGTCGTAGTGGCTAATTTGTGGGGTCTAATTCATTTCATGTGCGATTGGTTTGAATTAAGTTCAGGGTGATTTTGAATCTAACTCAGATTGGGAGAAAGTCAAGCTTTAGGGTCGAACTGAGACAACATAGGATCCGATCCTAAACTGTGCGCACGAATTCCAACAAGTGTTGAAAGTGAAGCTGACTCTGAGGTGGGATCACCCTTCAAGCTTTTTTACCTCTTGATAATTAGCTTGTTCATTCATCTTTGTTCATATACTTTATCAATTGCTAATGTGGTTCATTGCTCTTATTGATTTTGATTCCTTATGATAATTGATAAATTGGATTTAAATTTAATATTTAAATATGCAGTAAGATCTAAATACCTTGATTCTGATTTGAAAAGAATGCTTTAGGTAAACATGTGCTATATCAATATTATACATGAATTAATTTGTCATTCATGATCACTTGATAGAATGATTGGAGGTTAGAACTAGTAGCCACTTTATCTAATAAATTAAATGAAACACTTGATGTGGACTTATCATCTTATGGAATGTCTGTTGTCTAAGTGACTTTTGGGATAATCCCTTTTATGACATCCTTGGAATGGATTATTTGCCCTATGTGGCTTTGAGGAATCGTCTTCATATAACCTTGCGATGATAAGTTCCACTTGTAGAACTAGAATTGGCCACTAGTTGAGTAGGTAACCTTTAAACATCCTATTTGTTAGCCTCATGAGCCAGGTATGGTGGAATAGGACACTATGCCTGAGCTGTCGGCCTATGTTGGGTGACAAACCCCCCATAGTGACCTTTGAACTTTCCTAAATTGATTGTTTGAAATTAGAATAATAATGGTTAGGCTAATTATGCATTTTCATGGCATGTGGACTTTTTTGGGTGCCTAATCCTCCTTGGGCGTACCTTTGAGTACTTTTCCGAGAGATTAGTCCACCTTGGGCGTCCTCGTCGTATAGTGTTTTCTGGGTGACTAGTTCTCCTTAGGCATACCTTTGAGTACTTTTCTGGGTGGCTAGTTCTCCTTGAGTGACTTTGTTGCATAGTCTTTTCTAGGTGGCTAGTTCTCCTCGGGCATACCTTTGAGTACTTTTCTGGGTGACTAGTTCTCCTTAGGTGACTTCGTTGCATAGTCTTTTCCAGGTGGCTAGTTCTCCTTGGGCGTACCTTTGAGTACTTTTTCAGGTGGCTAGTTCTTCTTGGGTAACTTTTTACCAGCTGGATGTGCATCTCCAGGTCTGTGAGCATGTACATGCATCCATGCATTTAAACAATATCATCTTTGTGAATTTTATTTACTGAATGTGTATTTGATGAACCTTATCTGATTTCTATGATAATCTTTGTGTAATATTTATTATACACTGCCTTTGTTAACTATGCTCAATTATCTTGATGATACGATAAATCTTGAGGGGTATACCTCACTGCGATAGCCATTGACGCTATATAACCATATTCAGTGTGCAGGAGACACAGATGATGCACATACTGGTGTTCATGTGGATTAGGAGGAGCCAGAGGACCTTGCGACTCTCTTTCCTGATTTCAGTTCATTTTAATTTGTACTGTCATGTTTTGTAATAAGTTAAGACATGGGTTTATATAAGTTTTCGGTTAATCATAAGAATATTTGGCTATGTACATTTGGACTCCCTTCTATATTTGATTTGCTTCTGTCCCGCTAGATTACTAACTCTGATAAAACAAAAGAAAAAAAATGTACATGGAATTTGGGTATTTTCAAAGGTTAATGCTTGGATTTTTGGAACACGAGTAGTGTACTTGGGTTTCGGGAATCGGGGTGTTACCGAAATATCCTTAACCCTAAGATGACTTGTGAGTTTGTCTTCTAGAGATTTCAGGCACACATTCTACCCGTACAAATGTATGGTCTTTATTTCATAAGATCTAACTAATTTTTTAGAAATAAGACTAGTTCTCGCATGCAGAAAATGTAATGCGATGTAATGACAATTGTATTGATCGATCTGAATTTCTGATGGGCAAGATTTGATTATATCGGCAAGCTGCAGAGCATATGTTCGAAGCGAATAAGTGTAGGGTGCAAAGTATGTAGAAATATGATGTATGGGATGCTTGATGTTGCATTGATGCTTTTGTTAAAATAATGACTAATTGCTAAGATTTTTGGTGGATCTACTCTGATTATGTCGGCAAGCTTCAGAGCATACTCCTGCTAGTCAGATACAAGAAAATGATGGAATGCAATGTATATGACAAAATGACCGCTAATTAGTTAAGGTTTCTAGTGCACCTACTTCGATTATATCAGTAAGCCTCATAGCATATGCTTGCCAGTTAGATGTGAGCAAATGATGAAACATGATGTAATGTTGATGTATAAGTGGAGCAAGGGGGTTGAGAAGGGAATGAACGTTACACGATGCTAATGCTATGATTTGATGAAATTGACTGAAGCTTGAATGGTTGGATGAATGATTTCACCGCTTCATAATGTTGCTTGCCGGGGTTTGACATGTATCTGTTCACAACACCAACTGCTTGTGAAATATCTAGTCGCATATAGACTATGACATATATTAAACTGCCAACTGCATTTGAATAATGCACATGAGACATAACCTGCTTTTCCTTATTTGATTTAGGAATTGTTCTGAGGAAAGCTTGAAGTGAGACGCGTGGGTAACGCTCGACGGCTTTTCCTGCTCCATCCCATACTAGATCAATACCTTTCCAAGGTATTCTTCCTGTAATAACTAAAGCCTTCTCTTCTTCTTGTCTCTATGAATATTTATGCTGAGAACCCTCTTTGTAGCCCCCAGATCTTTCATCTTGAATGTCCCTGATAACTGAGTCTTCAGTACGTTGATTTCAGACATATAATGACTGACGATTAACATATCATCAACATACGGTACTAGGATGATGAATCTGTCATCACTTGGTGTCTTGTAATAGACACAGTGATAGTATTCACTCCGGGTAAATTTTTGACTCAACATGAAAGAATCAAAATTTTTATACCACTGCTTAGACAACTATTTCAAGCTGTACAACGACCTCATTAAACTGCAAACCTTTTTCTCTACCCCTTTACTTTCGTAACCCTCTAGTTGTTTCATGTAGATCTACTCTTCCAACTCCCCATGTAGGAATGTAGTCTTGACATCCATTTATTCCAGCTCGAGATCGTATTGGGCAACTAGCGCCGACATGAATCTGATAGACACCTGCTTAACCACCGGCGCAAATATCTCTGTGAAGTCGATTCCTTATCTCTGATCATAACCCTTCGCTACCAATCTAGCTTTGTATTTATCTTATTTTCTTTTGAATAACCACTTGCATCTAATCTCTTTTCGGCCCATACATTCAAGGTACAAAAGACTACGTCTTAACTTTTGAGAAGACAGTTGTTCACAACCCCAATTGTAGGGTGCGATATAGTAATAATCTCGGTGAGACCGAGGTCGAATCCACATGGACTAATCTCGTGTGTATTCTGAAAGTAACTAGAACTAGAACTAGAAGAAGATATGAATCTAAATCTGAATTAATTGAGAGAGTAATTGTGATTAAAGTGATGAAAACTAACAAATTCAAAGGTGGTAACTAGGGTTTCAAAGGATCCACTTGTAGAGATTAGGGAGCCCTCTTATTTGATTCAAGTCACATGATTGGAATTGGAGTCCTATCCTATACAATTGGAAGATATACAATTAAGATCAATCTGAACTTTTCATGACCTAATTCTCGATGCAAGAGAATTGTGATAATTGGAAAGATTCCATCACCAAACCATGCCCATGAGACGATGACTAACAACATGATTTACCAATCCTATAATCTCAAAATCAAGAAAAGAAGAGACTCAAAGCTATTGTAGATCTACTATAATTTGAGTCACAATAAACCATTAAGAACTGAAAGTTTTCCTTTAAAATCAAACTAGAATCAAAGAAGGTTCAACATAAACATGAATCAAAGTAAAAGAAACATCCCATCATGCTACAAGCTTCACATCCTAGCCTTAGCTAAGAGGTTTAGCTAACCATAGACATAATTGAGCAAAAATCTCTTAAGAAAAGCGTAAAAATGACTAAGGAAGAGGAAGAAAAACTCTTGGCGATGGCTTCTCCATGCTTTTGCTCCACTCCTCAAATCCTAGAAGATGACTAGGGATGCCCTGGGGACTCTTATTTATAGTTGTGCATTACCTCCTTTCGTACCGACTTGAAAAAATCCGGAAACCGCCTCAAATTTACGTAATTCGCGCAAAACCTACGTAACCCTCGACTGGTCGAGGACAACCTTCGATTGGTTGATGATGACAGGATTTTAGAATCCGATGTTGCTGAAATTCGAGTCGAAGTTTCCTCAACTAGTCGAGAAGGAGCTTAGACGAGTTGAAGCTGACCTTGGACTAGTCGAAGATCACGCAAATTCACTCAAAACTTCGATTCTCTTCATTTTTGACTTGGTTTCCTTAGATCCTTAGCATGTGAATTCTTCATTCTTGGTCTTCTAAGATCCAATCTTTGGCTTGGTGATTCTTGATCATTAAATCCATGCTTTTAACATCCTTTTCAATCTAAGCGCTTAAATTCACCTTGCAACACAATCATGATTAAAATAGAACATTAAGCATTATCATGTTCATAAATCAAGTAATAAATGAGGGATAATATACAATATTTGACCCTCAACATAATCCTCAAGCAGCATTTTGCTAGTCCCGAGCAAAGTATACGTAAAATAAACCTCAATGTTCAAAACCTCTTTCGGAAAACAATCTTTTGTGCAATCAAGCATGAATGAGTAGGATCAAGACAATAAGGTGAGATTTTGAAAACTAAGAGTCGAATCACCTAGTAATTAATCAAATAGGTTCTTTATCAGTTAAGTCAGAGTATAGTTCGCAGATCAAGTTTTTCAATGTGCACATTGAAGATCAACTTACTTTCCATAAGGATACTATCATTACATCATGTTAGCTATGCTTACCATATCGAGATTAATTGAGAACTTACGTACTGATTCCGAACTTATCCCCTTTTCCTTCTTTTTTCAGTTTTTGATTTTATATCGATGGTCAATTTTTATTCATTCTTTTACAGACTTGCATTATTTTTGCATTATTTTTCAGTCTTTTCCGCTCTTTTCACCATACATGACCTTTTTGTCGATCTCACTATTTTTTTAACTAGTTCTTTCCATCTTTTAAGGCGGATAAAATTCTCTAGACTTGATTCTCACCGTCTATCAATGATTCACATACTAATAATAAAAAATTCTAGCATTATTCATAAAAAACAATTTGAATGTGTCTTATTGTAATGTCACGGAAAACTACGTACAAAGACCCGAGTACCACCTTAGGCAGAAATCACTCAGGACCAAATCCTTTATAAATTAGATGAAATTAACTAAGTGTTAAACTAGATTAGTTGTGAAATTCTCTTGAACCACTTTAAATATGAACTGCAAGACCCAAAACTTGTAGAATCATCGACGCTACATTACTCTATAATCTAGGATCAATCTCATTACCCAGTTGCTCTTGGGAGCATCACGAAACTCCGTATTGGACCTGGACCGCACGTCAAAAGTCCGATTAAAAACGATTATGACCGCCTTGCTAGGCTTGACAACCATCTTGAACATCAAGTCCTGACTGTGTCCAGAAATGCACAACTTGAGCCCGGAAGATAGTGTGTGACCAACGTGAATATCTTTCGAAATAGAATCCAAACTTAAGTATATTGAGACATGTCACTTGCGGGCCAAATATAAGGATTTAGACCGTCAGAATTTAATCCAAATACACCCTCGGATCAGAAAAATTTTTATACACATGTCAGTGTACTTGTGGCCCTGATCGAGTGGCGGTGACCGTTGAATTGAAACTGGTCCGCCATGGTCGATCTATAAATCTGATCGGACCGAACACTTAACTCGACCTAAATCCAATGCCAGGGAGCTTAAGTCCTACCGCACGTAAAAAAGGGGCCTCCAGAAGTGCTCCGTTGGATCGGAACCGCCGGTCTTTGGACATAACCTAAGTATACCATGGCCCTGGGGCCATTCCCATCAGTTCTGGGCCTATATAAGGGCCTTAAACCCTCTCTCTCATATTCCATACGAATTTTCAACCCTAAGAAAGAGAGGAGAGGAAAAGGAAAGGAAAGAGAGAGAAAGAGAGAGAGAGCATTGGAGATTCATCCTGGGATTTGATCCCGTTGCTCCACGCACTTAACCACCCTATCTGTACCACAAATCTGACATTTCTGACAACGTACTTGGGTAAGAAAACCTAACCCTAATTGGTTTTAGGGTTTCAGATAGTGTAAGTTATGAAATAGCTAACCTAATTCATGCTATAGGTTGCCAATCCGCCGTTGACAAAGACTAACTATCTAAAACGAATCCGTTACGCGTTTACTGACGTAAGGTGCGGACTATAAACGTATAGGTTATAGTTTTCAAGGCTTTCAATGTCGGTTAATGATTTATTACTGACGTGGGTGTCATTTCACATGCCAAATGCGTTGTTTGTTTTGCGATACAGATATATGAATTATGTTGTATATATTGTAATCCATGTGTTTGTTGAAATCATCGTATATGTATGGAATTTGAAATTATGTTTGCCATGATTATTTGCCGTGTATATATGCTAGTTGTATGTGTAACAACTCCTTGATCAAAGGATTTGCCCTAAGACATGTTATCCCAACATACGTCGTATATGTTATAATGTGTAGCCTAGGTGTTTGTGAAAATGTCTGAATGAGTGTAGGATTTGCATTCGTGCTCGCCATGACAAATTATTGTGGATATATGATTGTTGTGTAGGCGACAACTCCTTGACGAAAGGTTTTACCCTAATACATATTATAATCAACATACGTCATGTATGTTGGAGTGTGTAGATTAAGTGTTTGTAAAAATGCTTGAATGAACTAGTAGTTAGTAAATTGTACTTTGTAGGAGTGTTGAGATGTTATTCTCAACTACCTTAACCATGTATACGATTTCCTCTAGGTACTTATACTATAGTGTCTATTTAGGTATGGAATACATATGTGTGAATTTATGTTTAAGTTGCATTTCATAACTTGCTCAAGTAATTATATGAATTGAATTATTGATTCATCACTGCTTTGGTTATCTCATATGATTGTTTGTTGAAATTGAATGTGGTTGGGGCTATTATATAGTCCAAGCAATCGATAACAGGCCTCAAACTGGTGGCTGGAGTTGGTTCACCACACAGGATGTGGTCGATGAATCCGAGCCGTACTTGAGATGTCGACAGTGGTTAAGCTACACGGCGTGCTTATACACTTTATGTCGATCAACTCAATGTGCGCTCATGCTAGTCACGATTGTCAAATAACCCGATTAACCCAATGTATGTTCACCATGTTTGGACGCTACTACTTGAACCTAAGGTACGAAACTCATCAGTGAACCCCGTTAACCTTGGTACTCAATCCGCTAAGACTCATGAGCCGGACATAGTGGTATGGGACACTGTGGTCAAGCTGTCGGCCTACGCTGGGATGACGAGCCTCCCCGTAGTGACCAGTGAGCAATACTGCCTCGTGAGCCAAATACGGTGGTATGGGACATTGTATTCGAGCTGTTGGCCAACACTGATCAGGTGACGAGCCCTTTGTAGTGACCTCGAGCATACTCTGAGACTACGTTGAGGCGACGAGCCTTTCCGTAGTAACTAGAGTATAAACTAGGCCTGCACTGATCCGGTGATGAGCCATTTGCAGTGACCTAGAACCGCGACTTCGTATGAGATTTACTAGGACTGACTACCATAGAATGGATCATTGTTTGGGTATTGTTATAAGGGAGGTACCTTAGTTTTCCAATCCTGCTGTATGAAAAGGACTAATAAGAATTTGGTAATCACGCTCATGCACCGCATTGCATGTGCCGTTTGGCGTTGAGTAGAAAGCACTGAGGAAGTGACTGACATGCGCGACCGTTAGATGAAGATCACAGAGGGAGTGCAGGCGAGGGCATGCATCATTTATACATACCATTCCTGCATTAATCAGAGTACTTAGGGATGTTTGACTATATTGTTTTATCATTACTGCTTGACTGAATTTATAACATGTTAACATTTGCTTTATTGTCCCACTAAGTTGATCACTCACTCCCACGTTCTGGGATGGTGTTGTACACACCAACCAGACTCTGTCTTAGTTGCAGATGGAGACCCGACTGACGAGGCGGAGCCAGATTTCGCAGACGATGAGGATGCTTTCTCATATATGCAGTATTCAGGCGGGTTTATATGGACCGTTCTGATCAATGGGGCTTCAGGGTTATACTTGTAGTGGACTATCACTTTTTTTGACATTTTATATTTTGAAACAATACTTGTAATTATTGACCTAGCAACGCATACATACTTTGGGGACCTATACTGGTTTATAAAGTTATACATATTCGTTTCAGTCTTCCGCTTGCGTATTACAACTGTTCGTGGATTATGTTTTGCTGATTTGGCTTAATCTCATTCATGTTTTATGCACTAATACAGATAACATATAATCATCATTAAATATGTTGCATAAGTGATGTGTCGGAACTCGGGAGTGGGGTTTCTACTCGACCCCCGATTTTTAGGGCGTTACACTTGTGATTTAGATTAACATAATATTCAAACTTCCTCTTAATCAATTGAGTGCAAGGACCATAAGTGATAGCCTACTTAGTTGATAAAACTCTAATAATTCAAAATTCACTTCTTATCTTATCTTCATACTCAAAATAGTCTTAAATACAAAACTTATTGCTTTCCAAACAGATAAACATTGAAAATTTTTCAAAATTTTTACAAATTTTGCTTAAAACTGAGAAAACACTGATTAGTTTACCTAATCTCCCATCCCCAACCTCAAATCTACATTGTCTTCAATGTAAAAGAAATAAACATAATTCGCAAAAGGGACAATGTAATTGAAGGAGAAGTGATGGAAAGATAGTACCTGATGAAAGAATTTTAGGGCTTTTTCTAAAGGATCTCAACGCAAAGGTGGGTTATCACAAGAATTAAATAACCGAAAAGCAAACTATCCTAAACAAATGGAAAGCAAAGTATCCTAAAACAGTGTAAGCAAACTATCATAGTCCTAAATTCTATGAAAGTAATAAACCTAACTATACCTCTGTCGGACTAGGAGGTCAATCATGGTAAACATGATCAATTAGAGGTATGACATGCCCTCTGAATCAAAATTATCAACAAATGGCTTTAATCGATGTTGGCTTTAATCGATGTCCATTTACTTTGAATTCATTGTCATTGTTTGGATTCCGAATCTCGATAGCCCCATGAGGATAAACATTAGTAATAGTGAAAGGGCCGGTTCAACGAGATCGGAGTTTACCCGGAAAGAGATGTTACTGAGAGTTGTACAAGAGGACCTTTTGACCTGGTGTGAATGATTTCCGAAGAATGTGTTGGTCATGAAATACCTTCTTCCTGTCCTTGTAAATTCTCGAGTTCTCATATGCATCATTCTGGATCTCTTCAAGTTCATTCAACTGAAGTTTGTGCAGCGAGCCAGTTTGTCCACATTGAAGTTTGGATTTTTAATAGCCCAGTAGGCTCTATGTTCCAACTCCATAGGCAAGTGGCAAGCCTTCCCATAGACGAGTCTAAAGGGCGACATTCCAATAGGGGTTTTGAATATAGTACGGTAAGTCTATAAGGCATCGGTCAATCGGATTGACCAATCCTTACGATCAGGGTTAATCGTCTTTTCTAAGATGTGTTTAATTTTTCTATTGAAAATCTCAACTTGCCCACTTGTTTGTGGGTGGTATGGAGTGCTTACTTTGTGGAAAATGTCATATTTTTTCATTAAGTTCGCAAATGGCCTATTACAAAAATGTGAACCTCCATCACTAATTATGGCTCGAGGCTGAACCGGGAAATGATCTTCTCTTTTACGAATTTAATGATCGTTTGATGATCATTATTCCGGCATGGAATTGCTTCAACCCATTTAGTGACATAGTCTACGATAAGCAAAATATGTAAATTTCTAAAAGATTAGGGGAATGGTCCCATAAAATTGATGCCCCAACAATCAAATGCTTCAATAATAAAAATGGGGTTTGAAGACATCATATTTCGATGGGACAATGCTCTTAATTTCTGACAATGCTCACAAGCTTTGTAAAACTCATGAGTGTCCTTGAACATAGTGGGTTAGTAAAAGCCGCACTACAGAATTTTGGCCATGGTCTTTTTGTAAAAAAGTGACCACCACAGGCCTGAGAATGACAGAAGGAGATGACACTTTGGTGTTCATTGTCTGGCACACATCTCCATAAGATTTGGTCTAGGCAATATTTAAACAAATATGGATCATCCCAGAAGAACTTGCATACCTCGGTAAAAAATTTCTTCTTATCTTGCGCAGTCCAATGTGTCGGCGTGAAACCTTTAGCAAGATAATTTGCAATATCTGCAAACCAATGTGAGTGGGAGACTTTGAACAATTGTTCGTCAGGGAACATATCATTTATATGTGTGGTCTTAAGGGAATCAGAGAGATCAAGGTGGGAAAAATGGTCAGCCACTACGTTCTCTACTCCATTTTTGTCTTTTATTTTCAAATTAAATTCTTGGAGTAGGAGGATCCATCGTATCAGGTGGGGCTTAGCATCATTCGTAAAAAGAAGATACTTGAGCGTCGTATAATCTGTGGAAATGACGATCTTGGATTCGATTAAGTAAGACCTAAATTTGTCTAAAGCGAACACTACGACTAAGAGTTCCTTTTCCATAGTAGAGTAGTTAACTTGGGCAGGATTTAGAGTTCTACTTGCGTAATGAATAACGTAGGGCTTCTTTTCTTTTCTCTTACCTAAAATCACCCTAAGAGCATAGTCAGACGTGTCGCACATAAGTTCAAAAGGAAGGCTCCAGTCGGGTTGCTGCATGATAGGTGCAGTGGTTTATATGCCCTTGAGCTTAGTAAAAGCTTCCTGGCATTGCTCAGTCCACTCATATGGTGCATTGTTTTGAAGTAGATTACATAAAAGACGAGAGAGGTGATTAAAGTTCTTTATGAATCTCTTATAAAAACTGGCATGTCCTAAGAAGGATCGCACGTCTCGCATGTTCTTGGGTGGAGGTAAGTTAAAGATAAGATCAATCTTAGCTTTATGTACCTCAATTCCCCTGGTCGAGATGATTTGTCCAAGGACAATTTCCTATGAACCATGAAATGACACTTCTCCCAATTCAGTACTAAATCCTTTTCCTCACATTGCTTCAACACACATTTAATATTCTCAAAATAATCGCTGAAGGATGGACCAAAGACAGAGAAGTCGTCGATGAAGACCTCTAAATATTGCCCCACTATGTTAGAAAAAATACTCATCATGCATCACTGAAAAGTGGCGGGTGGATTACACAGTCTGAATGACATCATTCGATAAACAAAGGTGCCAAAAGGATATGTGAATGTGGTCTTTTCTTGGTCTTCAAGGGCTATCTAGATCTGATTGTACCCGAATATTCGTCAAGGAAACAATAGTACAAGTAACCAACTAACCTTTCCAAATTTTGATTAATGAAGGGCAAAGGAAAGTGGTCCTTCCTTGTGATGGTATTCAAATTCCTATAGTCAATGTATATTCTCTAACCAGTAGTAACTCTAGTTGGCACGAGTTCATTGTTGACATTGGCTACGATGGTGATTCCGGACTTCTTAGGAACCACCTGAGTTGGACTCACCCATTGACTATTGGATATCGGGTATATGATACCCACATCCAATAGTTTAAGTACCTTGGCTTTAACTGCTTCTTTCATATTTGGATTTAATATATGTTGTGGTTGCCAGGAGGACTTTGCATTATCCTCTAAATAAATGCGGTGAGTACAAATCGAAGGGTCGACCATCCAAGGGCTCCCTTATGCTTAATGAGGTAGAAATGAGCATACTCTCTTGTTCTTACTCAATGTGGGAAGAAATCACCACCGAGTATGTCTCATCTTGACATAAATACACATATTTTAAATCAGAAGGTAAAGGTTTTAGGTCAAGCTTCGATGCCTTGAGGTTAGACGGTAGAGGTACTACATCAGTTTGGGGCAATTCTTCAAATTGTAGCCTCCACCGGTTAACTTCAAGTACTGGCACGGTATCAAGCATGGCCCTGTCTCCCTAATCATATCATCATCAAAATCATGGGAATGGGCCAGGCACGTCTCTAGAGGGTCAAAGGATAAGGTCAAAAGTGTTTAATCTTCCACGAAAGAGTTAATCATTAATGTCGTGGAAATCATCATCTTCCTCTAACTATTTTCCCGTATTGAAAAACATATACAACTCCAATGTCATATTTTCAAAAGACAAACTCATGACTCTATTCCTACAATTAATGTTGCATTTGATGTGGAAAGGAATGAATGACCAAGAATGACTAGAATTTGAGTACTCATGTCTATGATGGGTTGAGTATTGAGGACGATAAAATCTACCGGGTAGTAGAATTTATCAACCTTAACTAACACATCCTCAATTATCCCTCTCAATACTCGAACAGAGCGATCGACAAGTTGTAACTTGGTCCGGGTGAGTTTTAATTCATCTAGACCCAGTTGTTCCTAGACCGAGTATAATATTAGATTTATGCTCACTCCTAAATCAAGAAGTGTGTGCTCAATGCAGTAATTCCCAATTACACAAGCGACGGTTGGGCTACTGGGATCTTTGTATTTCTATGGCACATCTTGCTTTAAGATGACACTCACTATTTCAGTTAAAAAGATTTTCTTTTAAATATTTTGTCGTCTTTTGGTTGTACACAAGTCTTTTAGAAATTTGACATATGAAGGTATTTGTTTAACTGCATCCAGTAGAGGGATGATCACCTTCACTTGTTTCAGCACCTCTAGAATGTCCTGAGAGTTAGAGAGAGGTTTTGGTGCAATCAACCGTTGAGTGAATGGTGCAATTGGCTTGCCTTGAAGTTCCAGTTTTAACTCTTGTGGATTGTTGCTAGGTCTATCAGTTTCATTTACTTCTGGGTCCTTAGACTCCTCATCCCTTACCGGAATAGATTTGTTAATTATTTTCCCACTCCTAAGAGTGGTGATAGACTTAGCTTGCTCCATTTGATTTGAAAAGCTTAGATCACTTATTTCCTATTGCAGTTTAGGATTGGGGAAATGTTGAGCAGGAAGCATCCCCCTCTCTATAACCATAACATGTGAATCCATCTTTTGCATAAATTTTGTAAGTTCTCGTATTATTTGGGTAAGCTCTTGAGTTTATGTTGAATTTTGAACTGGTTCTTCTTGAGGTTTCCCTTGATTTGGAATTTTATTAAGGAATCCTTGAGGAGCAGCAATTTGTCCATTCCTCCAACTAAAATTTGGATGATTTCTTGTAACGTCTCGGAAAAATCCATACAAGGACCCAAGTATAACCTCAGGCAGAACAACCCAAGGACTGCATCCTGTTGAATGTTTTAGACGAAAATTAGTTAAGTACTAAACTAATTAATTGATGGATTAAGCGCAGGCCGCCATTTCCACGAATGAGAAGGCCTAAAACTATTAATGCCACTGACTCAACATAACCTAAAAACCTAGGAGAAATCCTAGGAGCCTGTCGCTCTCGGGAGTACCTTGAAACCCCGTATTGTACCTAGACCGTACATCGAGGGTCTGATGACCACGAAACTATAAGCTTATAGCCGTTCTACTGGGCTTGATAACCATCATGGGAATCAAGCCCAGATAGTGTCCAGAAATGTACAACTTGAGCCCCGAGTGAAGTATGTGAGAAACGCAAATATCTTTATAAAATGAGTTGAAACTTAAGTAAATTGGGCCGTTCACTCCCACGCGAAATTGAGGATTTCCGACCATCAGTTTCTGACCAAACTTCACCCAAGGGAAAAGAAAATTTCACTGCTCATATCTGTATAACCATGGCCCCGATTGAAAAAGTATGATCATTAATCTGACACAGGTCCTCCACAGTCGATCAGGTTATCCGATCACACCGAAATCGGGTCTTGGCATAGATCCATTGTCAAGGAGCTTACCCTGTGACGTAGGTGAGTAGTGGGCCTCCCTGTGAGCCCTGTTGGTCAAGAATAACTGCCCAAAGGATACAACATATGTATATAGTGGCCTTGGGGCCATTTGCATCACTTTTCGGCTTATAAATAGCCCTTATCTCACCCCATTTCTCTCACATACGAATTTTCTCAAAACCCTAAGGGAGAGAGAGAGAGAGAGAGAGAGAGAGAGAAGAGGAAAGAGAGAAGTGAGATTCTGGGAGATCGTTGCAGGAATCCTCCCACATGACTCTACGTGCCAAATCGTCATTTTCTTTCATTATCCAACCCTCTTCCGGTTACGATTTTGGTAAGAAATCCTAACCCTAATATTGTTGTAGAGATCCAGGTTGATAGTTTGTCGAGCTAGCTAACCTATTACAGCATGTAGGTGCTTAACATTCCATTTTCGGACACGTACATTTTAGACCGAGTCCGAATTGAGTTTTTCGACGAAATGTGCAGACTATAAATGCTTAGGTTATGGTTATCAATGCTCTCAATGTCAGCTAATGGTTTATGTCTGACTTGATTGCCGCCACGTTGTCTTAGATACGCCGATTTTTGTATAATATCCATGTATAAACTGTATTGGGTAAAATATACATTCCATGTGTTTATTGAAATGTTTGAAAGAGAATTTGAATATGATTTGTTCTTGCCATGATTTCTGATCTAGGGTTAGTCATTGACATAAGTATGTTAATCTCTCCGTATAAGGAATTGCTAAAATATGTGTTGTAACTAACCTAGTCTATGTATTTGGTATAGTGTAGTCTAAGTGTTTGTTGAATTGCCTGAATGAGAAATTGTTGATGATTTGTACTTATTACAAGTATTAACATAGGATTTTGTATTGCCTTATACATATGTATAGTTCTTTCATGTAATCATCTTTGCTTCTATACAAATATTTGAATAAAATGCAAGTGTTTGGTAACATGATCAATGTGTTTGACAAAATGCTCAAATGAAGAATTCACTTGGATTGTTTGTTAAATGCTGAAATGATTATCACATGTGTTTATTTGCTGCATCTGAGTAAGATTAGAGCTACAACGTAGCCCAGGCAATCAATAACAGTCCTTGTTCGAGTGGTTGAATTAGTTACGCTACATTGGGAAAATTCGGCGAATCTGGATCACACGACGATTGGCGATAGTGGTTAGGCCACGAGAGGTGCTTATGCGCTCCATGTCGATTAAGTCAGCGTGTGCCCATACCAATCAAATTTTCCTAACAAACCAATTGGCCTATTGTATGGACACTGCTGCTTGAATCTAAGGTACCCCCACCAATGTAAAGGCCCACTTTAACCATGGTACCACGATCCGCTAAGACTCATGAGCCGGACATGGTGGTATGAGACACCATGTTCGAGCTGTCGGCCTACGCTGGGGTGATGAGACTCCTCGTAGTGACCAGTGAGCAACCAAGACTCGTGAGTCGGGCATGGTGGTATGGGACACCGTGTTCGAGCTGTGGGCCTACGCTGAGGTGACGAGACTCCCCGTAGTGACCTCGAGTATAAATTTTTAAATTTACCTATCGACTGTTTTTCATTAGGGGTGATGCCCTACAACTTGCTTATCGTATGTGCTTAACTAGGATTGACGACCCTAGATGGATCCTTCGGCTCGGGTAAATGATATAAAAGGGAGGTACCCTAGCTTCCTGAATCTGCTGTATGAATAAGCTTAACTAAGTACTCGGCTAACACGACCATACATCGCATTGTATTAGTTAGGATGTGCTTTTGGCGTTAAAGCTGCACTTTTTGAGGACGTGATGGCATGCACGAAATAGGTTGACGAAGTCGCTTGTGAGGGAGCTTTGGTATAAGAGCATACATCATTATTTGCACTCCATGCCTGCATTAACAAGAGCAATTAGGAAATGATTGTTACGTTGCTTTATCATTACTGCTTGATTGACTTGATAACATGTTAACTTTTGCCTTATAGTTCCATTGAATTAGCTATTCATTCCCACCTGGGATGGTGTTTTAAAACACCAACCAAACTATGGTTTAGATGCAGGTGTTGATGAAGTCTATACTATGGAGCAGGACTATGTGGATGAGGAGGAAGAATTCTCCTACTCTCAATTATCGGGCGGGTCGATGTAGACTTCGTGCTGATACGCAGGGAACATTGGGATTTTTGGCTTAGTTGAACACTTTACATTTCCCCATTTTGTATATTTTGAAACAATATTTGTATATGTTCAGCTTAGTTACATACACATAATCTGGAGTTGGTAAAACACCCACATGTTTAAATATATATGTTTCAGTCTTCCGCTTGCTTGATTTAATTATACCTAGAGTATGATTTGTTATTTTAGTATAATCTCACTCATGCTTAACTCATTAATATGGGCAAAATCTGAACATCATCATTCATATTGCATAAGTGATGTGCCGGATCTCGGGAGTAGAGCTTTGCTCGACCCCCGAAATTCGGGGCGTTACATTTCTCCAACTTGGATTGTATGTATTAAAGATGGATCCATTGAAAGGTCTTTGGTAATTATTTACGACATTGGATTGCTCATTTAGTACCTCTTGAAAAGCAGATATTGTTGGGCAATTTTCAGTTGTGTGAATGTTGCAAGCACAACTACTGCAAATAGTTTCCTTAGCCTTATCCTTATTTAGTTTCATGGCTTCAAATTTCCTTATAAGATTAACCACTTTAACATTGATGTCATCATCCTCTTTCAAAAGGTATATTCTGCCCCTCTCCTTTGATTGAGTGGACCTAGAGGTGGTGCTCGATTTTGGGGAGACATCCCATGATTGTGCGTTTTCAGCAAGTCTGTCCAAATAATCTCACTCATCATCGACTTTTTTATTCATGAATTTCCCATTACACATTGTCTTGATCAATTGGCACATGGAAGATATCAGTCCATCATAGAAAAAGTGTGTAATGCACTATGTTTCAAAATCGTGTTGTGGGCATGAATTGACAAGATCCTTAAACCGCTCCTAACATTAGAAGAATGTTTCAACTTCCTTTTGGGCGAAGTTCATGATTGATTTTCTAAGGGTGTTCGTTTTATGGTTTAGGAAAATTTTCTTTATAAACTCCCTTGTCATATCGTTCCATCTACCAATAGATTGAGGACATAGTGAATGCAAACACGTCTTAGCTTTCTCTTTCAAAGAATAGGGAAAGAGTTTCAGCCTGACCGTGTCATCAGACACATTAGGAAAATATAAAGTGGCTATGATCTCATCAAACTCTTTCAAGTGTAGATATGGGTTTTCAGATTCAAGTCCATGGAATTTTGGAAGGATTTGGATCACCCTTGTCTTGATGTCCATATGTCTCGTATTTTTTGGAAAAACCATGCATGAAGGCGTGCTTAGTACCCTCGCTGATTGTAAATAATCTATTAAAGTACGAGTTGGGGGTGCTTAATGCATCTCATTCTCATCATAAACTTCCTCAACCCTAGGTTGAGGTGGATTTGGAGGTTGATTAGCAGCCATAACTCCAGTTAACTCTGTGGATCTCAAGTGGTGTCTAATCCCCTGTTAGATAGATAACCCCTAAACCAATCCTCCTTCACTCAAAAGACGTTGAGTATTGTCATGAACCCACTTGGGCATGAAACACTCTCAGCCCTTAATTTCAGAATCTAACTAAACCTAAAAGGAAAGAGAGAAATAGAAAGAGAGAGAATTAAAAAGAAGTTACCAAATTAGAAGTTTCTATATTGAGATCCTGCAGAAGAAAAAAGAAAACAAATTAGTTTCTAAAAAAATAATAATAAGAAAGCAACCTAGTTTTTAAAAACAAATTAGAAAAGTTTCTAATCTTAGAAATAAAAAGTATATTAGTTTCTAAAAATAAATTAGAAAAACCCTAACCTAAAAATAGAAAGTAAACAAACCCTAATCTTAACCTAATTCTAAAACTAGCTAATCTCAAAAAAATGCAATCGTTGGTCCCCGGCAACGACGCCAAAAACTTATTTACAACCCCAATTGTAGGGTCGCGATGTAGTAATAATCTCGGTAAGACTGAGGTCGAATCCAAAGGGACTAATCGTGTGTATTCTGAAAGTAATTAGAACTAGAATTAGAAGAAAATGTGAATATAAATTTGAATTAATTGAGAGAGTAATTGTGATTAAAGTGATTAAAACTAACAAATTCAAAGGTAGTAACTAGGGTTTCCAAGGATTCACTTTTAGAGATCAGGGAGCCCTCTTACTTGATTCAAGTCACACGATTGGAATTGGAGTCCTATCCTATCCAATTGGAAGATATACAATTAAGATCAATCTGAACTTTCCTTGACCTAATTTTCAATGGAAGAGAATTGTGATAATTGGAAGAGATTCCATCACCAAACCATGCCCATGAGACGATTACTGACAACGGGATTTACCAATCCTACAATCTCAAAATCAGGAAAAAGAAGATACTCAAAGCTATTGTAGATCTATTGTAATTTGAGTCAAATAAACCATTAAGACCTGAAAGTATTCCTATAAAATCAAACTAGAATAAAAGAAGGTTCAACATAAACATGAATCAAAGTAAAAGAAACATCCCATCACGCTACAAGCTTCACCTCTTAGCCCTAGCTAAGAGGTTTAGCCAACCATAAACATGATTGAGCTAAAATCTTTTAAGAAAAACATAAAAACCATTAAGGAAGAGGAAGAAAAACTCTTGGCGACGGCTGCTCCACACTTTTTCTTTACTCCTCAAACCCTAGAAGATGCCTAGGGATGCCCTAGGGACTCCTATTTATAGTTGTGCATCACCTCCTTTCGTACCGACTTGAAAAAAAATTGGAAATCGCCTCAAATTTACGTAGTCCGCGCAAAACATGCGTAACCCTCGATTGGTCAATGACAACCTTCGACTGGTCGAGGATGATGGGATTTTAGAATTTGATGTTACTGGAGTTCAAGTCGAATTTTTCTTGACTGGTCGAGCAGAAGCTTAGACGAGTCGAAGTAGACCTTGAACTAGTCGAAGATTATGTAAATTTACTTTAAAACTTCGATTTTCTTCATTCTTAACTTGGTTTCCTTGGATATTTGGCATGTGAATTCTTCATTCTTGGTCTTTTAAAGATCCAATCTTTGGCTTGGTAATTCTTGAGTGTTAAATTCATGCTTTTAACATCCTTTTCAATTTAAACTCTTAAATTCACCTTGCAACACAAACATGATTAAAATAGAATATTAAGCATTATTATGTTCATAAAGCCAAGTAATAAATGGGATGTAATATGTAACAGTTGACCCTCAACAACGAGGGAAAAGTTGGTATGGTATGTGGATTCAGACTACGCAGGCAGTGTGGATTCCAAGAAGTTTACTTCAGGATACTCGTTTGTACTAGCGGGTGGAGCAATTAGTTGGATGTCGAAGCTTTATTCCGTGGTGACTCTTTCCATGACCGAAGCATAATATATGGTGACGGAAGCGTTTAAGGAAGGTATTTAGTTAAGAGGTGTGATAAATTAATTGGGAGTTCAGCAGGAGGCCGTGCCGGTTAATTGTGATAGCGAGAGCGCTATTAATTTTGCTAAAAATTTTGTTGATCACTCACGTACTAAACATATTGATGTTCGTCACCACTTTATCCGACAGATGCTTGAGGAAGGAGGCGTAACACTAGAGAAGATTCACACCAATGTGAATCTGGCGGGCATGCTCACCAAGGTTGTTTCTACAGAGAAGTTCAAGTTTTGTGTAACTTTTCTAGGCTTGTCGATGGTGTAAAAGAAGGACAGAGTGTGCACAAGAAGCATTAATTGAAGCTATGATGTGATGCAGAGATAAGAGAAGATGGCAAGAAGATACACGTTTGAAGATTGAAGACATGGTGGAGATTGTTGTTAACAGATGTCTTAAATCTGAAAAGTTCTGGAAATTCTCAACTACTCGAAGTACAACAACGATGTATTTGGGATTTTCGGGACGCTCGACCAGCCGAAGGGATCCTTCAACCAGTCGAAGCTCTGGCTCGACTAGTCGAAGCTTTGGCTTGACTAGTCGAAGGTTACGTAGACTGTGCGCGGACTACGTAAATTTATTAAGGCAGTTTCTGGATTATTCCAAAGTCGGTGCGTAAGTGGGGTTTCCTAAACTATAAATAGGAGTCCCTAGGGCTATTCTAAAGTATTCTAAGGCATTCTAAAGATATTCAAAGGGTTTCTAAAAGGAGTTCTAGGGTTTTAAAGGGTGTAGAAAGGGTGAGATTTAAGCTTATTTGAATCGGATAAGTCTTTTCTCTTTGTAATTTATGCTTTCATAATGGATTTTTGTCACTTTGTATCATAGTTTTTTCTCGCAAGGGTTTTCCGCGTTAAATCTTTATGTCCTCTTGTGATTGCTTGGTGCCATTGGATTGCTATCATAGATCCATATATATGTGATTCCGCATACCAAAACCCAACATGATAGACTCATGCTCTTAAGAAGTAGAAGAGTAAGAGAGATTTAGCGTGTGTAGGTTTAAGTACATGACTATGCATGGGGGATTTAGCACGTGTAGTTTTACGTGGATGACAATGTGTCAGCTTAGTTTTGACTTGCTATGATTGCAGCTGACTCTGGGTATTCTCTTGCAACTTGTCTGCCCACAGCCCTCTCTGTTTTTATGCGCTCTCTATCTCTCTCCTCTTCATGTTTGATCTGCTTAAAGGTTGTGGTATTATGGCTATAGTCCCCAATAAGATCTTTTTCACAGCAGTGACCGCAAAATAGAGCCAATTAGAAGTAGCAGCTACCTATAAAGGACCATTATTAGGGGACACGAATTTCCTGCGAAAGCCTTTCGCAAGAAGTTCCTGTGCTGGAAACCTATATGGGGCCCACCATGAAGTCTGCGAGAAATCCACCTCGTCCATCCATTTTGTGAGATCATTTTAGCACAATGGATAAAAAATGAGCCGGATCCAATACCCAAGTGGGCCGAAAAAGTGAGGATTGAACTCTCACATTTGAAATATTCATGAGGCCACGGAAGTTTTCAATCAGGGTAATATTTGTTTTTTCATTTCATCCCCTTAGGAATGACATTATGAATGGTGTGGATTGAATTTAAATATAACTGTTGACTCAGGGAGGTTTCAATGGTAGGAATTTCTAAAGGCCCATTTAAGTCTTGGATACCATTTGATTTTGGTCTAAAGTCCTACAATGAGCTCACAAAACGGATGGACAAGTTAGATTTCTCAAAAACTTCATGGTGGGCCCACCTAGACCTAGGTGGGGGCCACCGCGGAGTTTTTGAGAAATCTAACTTGTCCATCCGTTTTGTGAGCTCATTATTAGGGATAGGTAGGGCAGCGAGTATCGCCGGTGAAGTGATGTAACAACATTATATGGACCACACCATGATCTAGGTGTGTTGTATCCACACCATCCATCCATTTGGAGAGATCATTTTATGGCATGACCCAAAGAATGAGGTAAATCCAAAGTTCAAGTCGACCCCACCATAGAAAACAGTGGGGACAGTGACACACACCGTTGAACCCTTTATATGGCCCACCATG
Source organism: Magnolia changhungtana (assembly GCA_030180095.1). Taxonomy (NCBI): domain Eukaryota; kingdom Viridiplantae; phylum Streptophyta; class Magnoliopsida; order Magnoliales; family Magnoliaceae; genus Magnolia; species Magnolia changhungtana. The sequence continues at coordinate 4,772,492 of JASAUF010000198.1, read as the reverse complement.
ATGTTTATTTGAGATCCAACCTGTTTATAAGTTAACAAATACATGCAATAAGGGAAAACACCAATATCAGCTTGATCGCGTTTTCGTTGCTCAAAAACGTTTTTAATGGTAGGCGTTCAATCCCTACTTTTCTGTGGTGGGGTCCACTTGAGATTTGGATCTGCCTCATTCTTTGAATTATATCCTAAAATGATCTCTCCAATTGGATGAACGGTGTGGATGCAACAGTACATCATAATGGGTCCCAGAACGTTGTAACTTGCTAGTGTCAGAAGCTAATCTGCCTCGACAGCACTACGGGACACGGATTGCGTCGTACCCGCCCGATCTAGCTGGGAACGGGGAGCAAATTTGAGTGGCCACCGTGATGTACGGGTCTTATCCACACCGTCCATCTATGTTTCCGTATCATTTTTAGGGGATATTACCAAAAACGAGGTAGCTCCAATGCTCGAGTGGACCACACCACAGAAAGCAGCGGTGTAATGATTCTCACCATTGAAACTTTTTTAGGCCCACCGTGATGTTTATTTTCCATCCAACCTATTCATGATGTTACATGGACCTTGATAAAGAGACAATACAAATATCAACTCCATCCAAACTTCTGTTGCCCCAAGAAATTTTCAACGGTAAAAGTGTAACCCCCATTGTGTAGTCCACGTAAGACTTGGATCTGATTCTTTTTTAGGTTTATCCCTTAAAATGATACGAAAAAATGGATGGACGGTATGGCTACTCAAAGCTGCTGCCCGTTCCCACAGCTGGAGACGGGCGGGGGTAGGACGCAATCCGCGTCCGGCACTACGCATTTTCGCCCTCAACTTTTAAAGTTTTTTTTTTTTTTTAAAAACTTTTAATAAATTAGTGCCGCTTCAACGGCATTTATAGTTACGGTGCTCCTTTACTGACCTTGATGCCGAGAAATTTATGACTGTGGACCCCACCTTTTATCCGTTGGATATTTTTGAAACAATACAAACTTACCATACGCACTTGGACCTCCTTGTACGGACATTGAATTTGAGGACGAAACTACCCCTCCTTTTCGCTGCGAAGACGTGCGCTGACGCTCCTCGAACTGAGAGTTGTACGAACGGCTTAAAAGGATTGGGGTCGGTGGTCTGTGGGCCCCACCATGATGTATGCTATTCATCCATGCCGTCCATATATTTTTCCATATCATTTTATGGTATACGACCAAAAATGAGGTGTATGCAAATCTCAAGTGTACCACATTACAGGAAACAGTGTTGAATGAGCGTCGACCATTAAAAACTTTTTGGGGGCCCACTGTGATGTTCGTGAGAAATCCTCCCCGTCTAAGTTCATTCATAGGTCACAAAGACCTGGATGAAGAAGAAAAACAAATTTCATAATGATCTAAAACTTCTATAACCCCTAAAAGGGTTTCAATGGTAGACGTTCAATTCCCCATTGCCTTTTACAAAGTGTGGTCTACTTGATAGTTAGGTCTATCTTATTTTTAGTCTCAAGCTTTGAATATGAGCTCGCCAAATAGATGGACGGTTTGGATATAACACATACCTTATAATAGGACCCACAAAAAGTGGTGGGATTACAACAAAAAAAAAAAAAAAAAAAAAAAAAAAAAAAAAAAAAAAAAAAACCAATTAACGTCGATATATATCGACTAGCAATCGATATATATCGAAAATGGTCCAGAATCTGTCCATGAGTTTTCCTCAAAAATCTTACAATTTTCGATATATCGACTATATGTCGATATATCGAAAATGGTGTTTACCTTTTTTAGCTACGGATTATAACCGTAGCCATAAGAAACCGTGTCTGCTATCTATAAAATTATTTATTTATTTATTTTTATTTTTATTTTTTACATGGAGAAATTTATTCTACCTACAATTTTCTTTAATACATATTTATATAAATAGGTATATATAAGTATATAAAAAATTTTTCCCTCTTTTTTTTCATTTATTTTTTAATCATTTAACAAGAATATCTTCTAAACCAAAATTAGTTACTTGACGTACCACATATGATTTTGGGGTAAGAGAAGCTACTTTAGCCAACCAACCTAGTTATTTTCCAAGATTCCATTAGGTCGATGGTTGAGCGAGGCAATGTAGAAATTGAGCGAGGCAACGTAGAAAATGAGCGAGGGAACCTATGATTTGAGCAAGGCAACCTAGGAATTGAGCGAGGGAAGCTAGAAATTGAGCGAGGCAACGTAGAAATTGAGCGAGGGAAGCTCGAAATTGAGCGAGGGAAGGTATAAATTGAGCGAGGCAAGCTCGAAATTGAGCGAGGCAAGCTAAAAATTGAGCGAGGCAACCTAGAAATTGAGCGAGGGAAGGTAGAAATTGAGCGAGGCAACGTAGAATTGAGCGAGGAAGCTAGAAATTGAGCGAGGAACCTAGAAATTGAGCGAGCAGCAAACATGAAAATCGGCGGGAACATGAAAATGAGCGGGGACATTAGAAAACAATGGGGCAAACTACAAAGTCACCGAGGAGAGTAAAAACACAATGGGGAGACCGAAAAAATCAGCGGGCAAACATGAAAATCACGGAGAAACATGAAAATCAAATCGGGGGGACACTAGAAAATCAGTGGTGCAACATGAAAATCACTAGGGCAAATCGAAATATCAGTAGGACCTTGTTTTCCATGGTATGATCCACTTGATCTTTTGATATGCTTCAATTTGGGGCTAAACCCCTTAAAATAAATGGAAAAATGGATGAACGACGTGGATATCGGGTTGGTGTTTGTATAGCCCAAGCTTGAAATTAGCGGGCCAAACTAGAAAATCAACGGGGTAAGCTAGAAAATCAGCAAACTAGAAAATCACGGGGCAAAGTAGAAAATCAAGGCCAAACTAGAAAATCGTGACAGGCAAACTAGAAAATCGTGCGGAAAAAAACTAGAAAATCAATGGCAAACATGAAATTCAAATGGGAAACTAGAAAATCAGTGGGCCAAATTAGAAAATCGGCGGGGCAAACTAGGAAATTAGCGGGGGAAACTAGAAAATCAACGGGTCAAACATGAAATTCATGGATATACTACATACATTCAATGTGGGCCCAACTGAGTTTAAAATATACCTGTGCTGGGGTCCTTACTCTTGCTCGGGTGGTAAACTCTCAAGACCTTCAACTCCCGGTCAAGGGTTCGAGTACCCATACGTGGTGAAATTCCACCAACGTGAGTGTGTGGGGTGTGTGTGCATGTGTAATAATAAATAAAAAGGTGGGCGGGTTCAATTTCATATACGACTCAATTTCTAGTTTGCCACTCAATTTCATGTTTGCCCCACTCAATTTCATGTACAACTGAAAGGTGGGTGGGTTCAACCCGACCGTCCCATGACCGAACCGACATTGAGTTGGGCTCGGGTAGGATATATCGGGTTTAATCTCAAGCTTGGGCTATACAAACACCAACTCGATAAAACTTATGTTGGGCTTGGGTTGAGGTCTCAGGTTACCCGACCCAACCCAAAGCCGATCAATATATATATTAGTTACTTATAAATTATAATTGAGTGTGGATTGTTTATATGAAGGTATACTTCTAATGTTGGTGTGGTTTATTTGAACATTGGATACATTTAGATTTATCGGTTCAAGTTATGAAATTATCACGTGAAGTTTGCCCACCGCTGAATTTCATGTTTACCCCCACTGAATTTCATGTTTGCCCCGATTTCCTAGTTTGCCCGATTTTTTCTAGTTTGCCCACTGATTTCTTAGTTTACCCGCTGATTTTCTAGTTTGCCATTGATTTCCTAGTTTGCCCGATTTTCTAGTTTCCCATTGAATTTCATGTTTGACCCGTTGATTTTCTAGTTTCCCCATTAATTTTCTAGTTTGCCTCGCCGATTTTCTAATTTGGCCCGGCCCTGATTTTCTAGTTTCCCACTGAATTTCATGTTTGCCCCGCCGATTTCTAGTTTGCTCGCTGATTTTCTAGTTTGCCCGTTGATTTCTTAGTTTACCCATTGATTTTCTAGTTTGCCACTTGATTTCCTAGTTTGCCCGATTTTCTAGTTTCCCATGAATTTCATGTTTGACCTGGGATGAAGACCTCCATTCGACCGGATGAAGACCTGGATGAAGAGGAAAAACAAATTTCATAATGATCCAAAACTTCTGAACCCTAAAAGGGTTTCAATGGTAGACGTTCAATTCCCCACTGCCTTTTATAGTGTGGTCCACTTGATAGCGAGATCCATCTTATTTTTCACCTCAAGCCTTAATATGAGTTCGCCAAATAGATAGACGGTTTGGATATAACACATACCTCATAATGGGACCCAAAAAATCGGTAAATATTACAACGAGGAAAGAAGAAGAAGAAAAAAAGAAAAAAAAAGAAAAAAGAGACAAAGAGTTGGGGTCGACCAACCCGGTCGACCGGTCAGAGGCCTATCGCTACAGATTATAACCGTAGCCATAAATGTAGTGCTATGCACTTTTTTTTCTTTTTATTTTTATCTTTTATTTTTTATTTTTTATTTTTTATTTTTTATTTTTTACACGGAGGACATTTTCTCCCTTACATTTTTCTATAATACATAATTATATAAATATGTATATATAAGTATATAAAAATATTTTTCTATTCTTTAATTCATTTCTTTGTCTATTTATTTAACAAGCATATCTCCTAAACTAGAATGATTTATTTAACTTACCACATATGATTTTGGGGTAGGAGAAGCTAATTTAGTCAACCAACCTAGTTATTTTCCAAGATTCTATCGGTCGATGGTCGAAAATTCATTTGGGAGAGAGAAATCCCAGATATCTTCTTTAAAAAACTAAGCTAAAATATAGGACTACTCCTTTAAAAAGTCATGTATCATAGCACGCAATCTATTTGGGAGAGAGAATCCGGCATATCTTGTTAGCTTGAGTCCTTGGAAATGACATGGACAAATGAGACCGACATCACTAGTGTACCTTCTACACAAACAATCTACACTCAAGTATAATTTATAAGTAACTAATATATTGATCGGGTTCGGGTTGGGTCAAGCAACCTGAGACCTCAACCCAAGCCCAACCTAAGTTTTATCGGGTTGGTGTTTGTATATCCCAAGCTTGAGATCGGACCCGAGATATATCTGCCGAGCCCAACCCAATGTCGGGTCGGTCACGGGTCGGTCGGGTTAAACCCGCCTAACTTTCATCATACATGAAATTGAGTGGGGAAACTAGAAAATCACGGGGGGCAAACTAGAAAATCAATGCGGGCAATGTAGGAAATCAGTGGGCAAAGTAGAAAATCAACGGGCCAAACTAGAAAATCGAGCGAGGCAAACTAGAAAATCAATGGGAAAACTAGAAAATCAATGGCAAACATGAAATTCAGCGGGAAACTAGAAAATCAGCGGGCCAAATTAGAAAATCACTGGGGCAAACTAGAAAATTAGCGGGGGAAACTAGAAAATCAACGGGTCAAACATGAAATTCAGCGGGGGAAACTAGAAAATCAGCGGGGCAAACTAGGAAATCAGCGGGGCAAACTAGAAAATCACGCAATGGTAAAACTAAGAAATCGGCAATGGGCAAACTAGAAAATCAAGGGCAAACTAGAAATCGGCCAGGCAAACATGAAATTCAGTGGGTAAACATGAAATTCAATGTAGGCAAACTTCACAGATAATTTCATAACTTGAACCGATAAATCTAAATGTATCCAATGTTCAAATAAACCACACCAACATTAGAAGTATACCTTCTATATAAACAATCCACACTCAATTATAATTTATAAGTAACTAATATATATATTGATCGGGTTTGGGTTGGGTCGGGCAACCTGAGACCTCAACCCAAGCCCAACATAAGTTTTATCGGGTTGGTGTTTGTATAGCCCAAGCTCGAGATTAGACCCGATATATCTTACCCGAGCCCAACTCAATGTCAGGTCGGTCATGGGACGGTCGGGTTGAACCCGCCCACCTTTCAGCTGTACATGAAATTGAGTGGGGCAAACATGAAATTGAGCGGGGCAAACTAGAAATTGAGCCGTATATGAAATTGAACCCGCCCACCTTTTTATTTATTATTACACATGCACACACACCCCACACACTCACGTTGGTGGAATTTCACCACGTATGGGTACTCGAACCCTTGACCGGGAGTTGAAGGTCTTGAGAGTTTACCACCCGAGCAAGAGTAAGGACCCCAGCACAGGTATATTTTAAACTCAGTTGGGCCCACATTGAATGTATGTAGTATATCCATGAATTTCATGTTTGACCCGTTGATTTTCTAGTTTCCCCCGCTAATTTCCTAGTTTGCCCCGCCGATTTTCTAATTTGGCCCGCTGATTTTCTAGTTTCCCCCGCTGAATTTCATGTTTGCCCCGCTGATTTTCTAGTTTTTCCCGCTGATTTTCTAGTTTGCCTCGCTGATTTTCTAGTTTGGCCCGTTGATTTTCTACTTTGCCCCGCTGATTTCCTAGTTTGCCCCGCTGATTTTCTAGCTTACCGATCAGGGTCAAATATTGCATACCAGACCCCAGCAATTGCCTAATTTTACGTACATGATAAGGTTTAATGGAGTATATTACTCGTGTTTTTATTACAGGACGAAATCAGGAGCGTTAATTGGAATTTGATGTTAAAGGCATGGATTTGACGCTCTGAAGTCACCAGAGCACGGGATGAACCTCAAAAGACCAATGGTGAAGAATATACACGCCTGGGATCGGAGGAAAGCAAGCCAAAGGGGCCCGAAAAGGGTCCAGAATGCAAGATCACATGGTTCCCGCCATCCAATCAGTCCAAAAATTCATACGTGTGATGGGGGCCGTGAATTAACCGTACATATCAAGTTTCAGCTCTTGGATCACTATGAAAGTGCTCCAACTGACAAATCAGCCCATGAATCACTGATTTCAGGCCCACCTGATAATAGGATACGCCTCAACTTTGGTCCTGACGGTGGAAATAAGAGGAGAAAGTGGAAGGACGGAGCAGATTTCTCATAACATCACGGTGGGACCCACTTAAAGGGCACACGTGTACACAGCACTCGTGCACCAGCTGGGCACCGGACCGCCCAGAATGGTCGGCCGTCCGCGGCCCGACCCGCGCCCGCGCCCGTCTTCCTCGAGACGCGAACGAGCTCCGCGTCACAAGCGCACCGCCGGCCGCCGGTCGGTCGGCGATTGTGAGTCCACACCGTCCATCAAACCTCCAATCCACACCGTCCATTGTCCCTCTAAGGTCCATATTACCGTTGCCTAGGTGGCGAAATTGCGAGAGGGAGCGACGATCAGAATCCATCCATTCAAACGCAGGTTGGACGGTGAGTTTAGAACTCTAGTGGGGCACACCGAAAACAGTTGAAACTGGACATCCCTGGACGGTTTTTAGCTGGGAGTCGAATGAATGGAGTGGATTCCGCTGTGGATTCCGATCACGGACCCCACCAGGACGTCAGCGAATCCACGTCCCTGTTTCCGCTTCGCGTCACAACCCGACGGCCGGGCCGTTTTGCGGTGATTGTGGGCCCCAGATACGCCATCCGTCTCCGTCACGACCGATCCGAGCCGTCCATCGTGTAGATGGGTTTGAGAACTACAAAACCATGCTGATCTTCTATTCCCATGCGTACACACGTGCAAGATACAGAGGCCAAAAGTGGACTGCCCCGGGACGTTGAAAACTGAGTTTTTTGAGATTTCTTCTGTGGACCGCGCCAATGGACGTTCAAAACCACTCATTCTTGACTGAAATTTCGTCCTGAATCCAATGGACGGGGTAGATTTTCCATAAAACACCTCTGTGGGGCCCACCGATCACGGTTGCGAAAATCACGCACTTCGAGTCCGTCTACGACTCACCCGATTCCACCATTCAAAGCAACTATAAAAGGGAAGTTTTGGATGTGGGAGAGGCATTGAGATCCGGTGGAGATCCAGAGCCATGGAGAGGAGAAAGAGAAGAAAGAGAAGGAAGAAGAGAGAGAGATTGTTCGGTTTGGTGTTTTGATTTTATGAATTTTATTTAATATTTTTTATGGATTTCATGGGTCACTAATCTCTCAGCTAGGGCTGAGATGAAGCCCCTAATTTGATCAGCTCTTGTATTGGTTGATTTACTTTGAATTTTAATTAATTTGTTTCTTTCTCTGAGTGGGCTTTATGGGTTTAAATTCCATACTTCTCCATCTATGAACTTGACCAGAGTATAGATGGATGTTGTTTGGATGCTTATTATAGGTGCTTGGGTCTGATCAAGAACAAGTTTCCTATAGAGGAAGGAACAGGGTGCTTTAATGAATTTTGCATACCATGTGCCCGACCAAGGACATGGGATGTATTGTTCATGGCATTGCTTAAAGGAATTAGACATACCAGTATGCTGATTTAGGACACAGATTGTGCTTTCTCTATTTAAGTGGTATCAATCAAGGTCAAGGTGAATCAACAGACAAAACAAGGGTTAGGATAATTAGGGGTGGATTCGAAAGTCCTAGTGCTCTCTTTCTGATTGAATTTTCTTCCCTATTCTTAATTGTTTTATTTTTTTTCCTAAAATTGTGCTTAGATTTAGTTCATTATTCATTGGATTAGTTAAGAAGAATCATAGATTTGAATTGTGACAACCAAATCCTCGTGGGATTCGACCTCGATCTTACTGAGTTTATTACTACATCACAACCCTATACTTGGGAGTGAACAAGTTTTAGCTGCGCCGTTGTCCGGGATCAAGCTTTCCTCCAAATTGAATTTAGGATTCTCTCTTATCATAATTCATAGCCGTAGGATTTTACTAACTTTAGGTTAAAATTTTTATTTTATTTTTAGAAAATAACCTATTTCTTGTTTTGTAGGATTCTGAGATAGAAACTTCTAATTTGGTGATATCTTCCTAATTTCTCTATTTTTTTTATTTATTTTTATTTCTATAATTAGGGTTTTTTTTAGAAATTTTCTAACCTTAGATGTACCAATTTAAAAAAAAAAAAAACTAACTTGTTTGTTTTGTTTTGCAGGTTTTTAACATAGGAACTTCTACTCTGGTAACATCCTTCTAACTTCTTCCTTACCTTCTGTATTGCTGTAGGATTTTGCTTTCTTCTAGGATTAGTCTCAGAGTTGAGGTTCTACCATGGAATCGTGGGTAGATGCATATGCTGAGTTGGATAGGTTTTATTGGAAAATACCTGAAGGGTGTGGAATCCAACAAATACCTCAAGATTTCTCTCCATCGAGAACAGACATTGAGAACCGACTAGAACGTTATGTTCCATCGGTTAATAGGGCCGTATACGATCATCATTATGGGAATGAGGATTATTATCAACCATCATATTCTCCCATGCATGATCAGTATGACTATAACCAGTGGAACCATCAAAACTGGGAAGATGAACCAACAACATATTGTAATAATTATTCTCTTGGATCCCATACCTTTGAGATCCAACCAGAAACGATCCAAGAGGATTCATGTTTTGATCCAGAACAAGTAAACCAGCATGTTGCGAAATTGATGAAATCATTAGAAGCACTCAATTCGCGCATTGAAAGGATAGAGAAAGCTCGCTCATCCCAACTACAATCCAATCCAGAAATACAATGCGAGGAAAGTGATCCTCACTTGCTTTTGATGAAATCTGGAATTTGGAATGAGGAGTTGGATTCCATTAATGAGCACACGGTTCAATTCCCCGATGAGTCGATCTCAATGACTGTTCAAAAGGATGGGGAAGAAACATGGTTGTCTTTCAAATATAATGATGATGACACACCCCACTCACATGACACACTTGAGTTCAATAAAGAGGAAGATGTTAGTTTATACGAACCTCAACCCAATCTGGAAATAGAATGTGAGGAAAGCGATTTCGTCCCAAGTGTGCACTGCATGGAAGTAGATGATGATGCATATTGGAAAGATGATTATGAATGTGCAGCCCCAATCCCCTTGGAATCAATCTCAAGTTTGGTCCAAGTCAATGATCAGGACGTACACGAAGTGGTCGGTCATAATGAGCCACTCCCCTCACCTAACATGTCTGATTTTAAGGTAGAGGATGGGCCCCTTACAACCGACCCTTCTAACTCTTGTGAAACGTATTTGGACCACTCCTCTGAATTACATGATGATATGATTCGGGAGATGGACGAGCTACTCGATATGACTCTTGAATTTGAAACCACCCAGTTGAGGCCACCATCCGAATCGTTGAATAATGATGATTCATCGCATCGCCTCTTCGAGTAGTATCGATGAACAGAGTCCACACATCAATGCTTTGTATATTGATCTTCAACTGTCTGCATGTGTGGCTAGAGCAAGAGAGCACACCTCCGTTTACCTTAAAAATGATGGATTCCTTGGCAGATCATCACGAGCCCTAATGTAGAAAATGAGTCACCCTCACCGAATGTCCCACCTCTTTGGATGATTGCTTGGCACACTTTGCAGATTCAAACGATCCTATGATAAGAGACATAGTGAATGCCTTGCAAAACAATATCTCGGTAGTCATCACTGACCGAGAGGACCCTTACTCTGAAGCCCCTCCTTCCACAAATCCTGAATATTTACCATTAAGGGAGGAGGAGCTAAAAATTGAACCGAAGTCTGCTACTTCGGAATGTGTTGAGACTACGTCACTTTCTGAGAATTTTTCTGACTTTCATCTATGTGTAGTCTCCGATTCACCATGGGATACTAACTTCAAAACTTCTTCTGTCGCAGGTGAATCATATATACTCTGGATACCTCAGGCGAATCAACGAAAAATTTTTGACGAGGTACATGAGTTTCTTTGGAAGGTCAAGCTCCAGGGCGTCCAAGCCTATTGCAAAAATGGCTTTTGGATGATCTTGTTGAGAAATCTACTGAGAAACTTATCAAGATACTGGCCGGAAGAGAAACCTTGCAGCATGACTGAGTAGTTTTTCCCTGCTTTCTTAGGACTAGGGTAGTTTCCTTTATGCTATTTTAGGTTAGACGTTAAACTTAGCGCTCCTGGGAGGCAACCCAGCCTTTTATTTTATTTCATTCCTTTTCATTTTTCTAGTTAGTTAGTTCAATGTTTGTGGGTAACATTACTGCAAACCCTCACGAGACTACAACTCGTCCACTAGGGGTAACCTAGGGGTTTAAAGGCTTGTTGCATACGCTAAATGCAATCGAGAGCACCTGCGAAAGTGGTATAGGTAGGATCTTCTTTTGTTTTCTTTTTGTTATTTTTTTTTTTCTCCTTCTGTTGATTTCTCTCTTGTGCTAACTCGCGTGTACGTTGAAATTTTTTTTGAGAAAGCCTCTTGATTCTCCATCCAGGTACTATCTTTCCATCACTCCTCTTTTATTTTCGTTGTCCCATGTGCATTGCTTGCTTATTTCTTTTACATTGAGGACAATGTAGATTTTAGGTTGGGGGTGGGAGATTAGGTTATCTAATCAGTATTTTCTTGGTCTTGAGCAAAATTTGTGAAAATTTTAAAAATTTTTTCTGGAATTTCTATTGAATTCAAAGTGATTTTGAAGTATAGTTGTGATTTTAACATTATAAGATACGTAATGGGTAATTTATGACTCTTGGATTCGGCCATCTGCTTAATTTCACAGTCAATTTTGAATTGTTAATCCATGATTAGAAGTGGTAAACATTGATTGAGCCATGATTTCTCATATTACATCTCGCTTACACATTAAGTTTTCGATTCGATAACTGAATGATTAACTTGGAAAAAGAAGAATTAAAAGGCTAAATCTTCATCATAGGTTTGCTCCCTATAGGTGTGGATTTGATTCTCCATAGTTGACATATGAAAAAAAAAAAAAAAAGTTAAGCGACAAGTTTTCGCTATAGGTTTGCTCCCTATAGGTGAGAATTTGATTCCCGTCAGTTGCGTTACTGCTCGTAAAGAAAATCAAAAGCTAGTAAAATGAAGAGTTAATCTGTGAGATAAGTGTGTCACGAATTACTAATGATATCATGAAATTGACAAATTGGATCTCTTATTGATTGTAAGTCGAGATCACACTTTACACTCGTGGAACTCAATGTTTAGGAATGTTCTAATTGATGGATTAATATTTTGAACTTTATTATGAAGTTTACTGTTAGCTTGATTCCAAGAGAAAAATTCCACACACCAATCATGAATCTTAGAATTTTCACATCTCAGCTATCTGTTCACTTGTCACTTGAATTTACAGGAATTGACTTTTATTTCTGAAATTATTTTTCGCATGTTTTGCTCGGGACTAGCAAAATGCTGGTTGGGGGTTGTGATCAGGGTCAAATATTGCATACCAGACCCCAGCAATTGCCTAATTTTACGTACATGATAAGGTTTAATGGAGTATATTACTCGTGTTTTTATTACAGGACGAAATCAGGAGCGTTAATTGGAATTTGATGTTAAAGGCATGGATTTGACGCTCTGAAGTCACCAGAGCACGGATGAACCTCAAAAGACCAATGGTGAAGAATATACACAGGGATCGGAGGAAAGCAAGCCAAAGGGGCCCGAAAGGGTCCAGAATGCAAGATCACATGGTTCCCGCCATCCAATCAGTCCAAAAATTCATACGTGTGATGGGGGCCGTGAATTAACCGTACATATCAAGTTTCAGCTCTTGGATCACTATGAAAGTGCTCCAACTGACAAATCAGCCCATGAATCACTGATTTCAGGCCCACCTGATAATAGGATACGCCTCAACTTTGGTCCTGACGGTGGAAATAAGAGGAGAAAGTGGAAGGACGGAGCAGATTTCTCATAACATCACGGTGGGACCCACTTAAAGGGCACACGTGTACACAGCACTCGTGCACCGGCTGGGCACCGGACCGCCCGAATGGTCAGCGTCCGCGCTGACCCGCGCACCGTCTTCCTCAGAGACGCGAACAAGCTCCAGCGTCCGCGCACCCGACCGCCGGTCGGCGATTGTGAGTCCACACCGTCCATCAAACCTCCAATCCACACCGTCCATTGTCCCTCTAAGGTCCATATTACCGTTGCCTAGGTGGCGAAATTGCGAGAGGGAGCGACGATCAGAATCCATCCATTCAAACGCAGGTTGGACGGTGAGTTTAGAACTCTAGTGGGGCACACCGAAAACAGTTGAAACTGGACATCCCTGGACGGTTTTTAGCTGGGAGTCGAATGAATGGAGTGGATTCCGCTGTGGATTCCGATCACGGACCCCACCAGGACGTCAGCGAATCCACGTCCCTGTTTCCGCGTTCGCGTAACCCGACGGCTGGGCCGTTTTTGCGGCTGATTGTGGGCCCCGTACGCTATCTGTCTGACTGATCCGAGCCGTCCATCGTGTAGATGGGTTTGAGAACTACAAAACCATGCTGATCTTCTATTCCCATGCGTACACACGTGCAAGATACAGAGGCCAAAAGTGGACTGCCCCGGGACGTTGAAAACTGAGTTTTTTGAGATTTCTTCTGTGGACCGCGCCAATGGACGTTCAAAACCACTCATTCTTGACTGAAATTTCGTCCTGAATCCAATGGACGGGGTAGATTTTCCAGAAAACACCTCTGTGGGGCCCACCGATCACGGTTGCGAAAATCTGCACTTCGAGTCCGTCTCGACTACTCCACCGATTCCGACCATTCGGCTGACTATAAAAGGGAAGTTTTGGATGTGGGAGAGGCATTGAGATCCAGAGGGAATTGGAGATCTAGAGCCGGGAGAGGAGAGAAGAAAAGAAAGAGAAGGAAGAAGAGAGAGAGATTGTTCGGTTTGGTGTTTTGATTTTATGAATTTTATTTAATATTTTTATGGATTTCATGGGTCACTAATCTCTCGGTAGAAATTTGAGATGAAGCCCTATTTTGATCAGCTCTTGTATTGGTTGATTTACTTTGAATTTTAATTAATTTGTTTCTTTCTCTCGAGTGGGCTTTATGGGTTTAAATTCCATACTTCTCCATCTATGAACTTGACGAGTATAGATGGATGTTGTTTGGATGCTTATTATAGGTGCTTGGGTGCGATCAAGAACAAGTTTCCTATAGAGGAAGGAACAGGGTGCTTTAATGAATTTTGCATACCATGTGCCCGACCAAGGACATGGGATGTATTGTTCATGGCATTGCTTAAAGGAATTAGGCAGTCCAGTATGCCGATTTAGGACACAGATTGTGCTTTCTCTATTTAAGTGGTATCAATCAAGGTCAAGGTGAATCAACAGACAAAACAAGGGTTAGGATAATTAGGGGTGGATTCGAAAGTCCTAGTGCTCTCTTTCTGATTGAATTTTCTTCCCTATTCTTAATTGTTTTATTTTTTTTCCTAAAATTGTGCTTAGCAGTTTAGTTCATTATTCATTGGATTAGTTAAGAAGAATCATAGATTTGAATTGTGACAACCAGTCCTCGTGGGATTCGACCTCGATCTTACCGAGTTTATTACTACATCACAACCCTATACTTGGGGAGTGAACACTTACCCCGTTGATTTTCTAGTTTGGCCCGCTAATTTCAAGCTTGGGCTATACAAACACCAACCCGATATCCATGTCGTTCATCCATTTTTCCATTTATTTTAAGGGGTTTAGCCCCCAAATTGAAGCATATCAAAAGATCAAGTGGATCATACCATGGGAAACAGTGGGCCCGCTGATATTTCAGTTTGCCCCGCTGATTTTCATGTTGCATCCCACTGATTTTCTAGTGTCCCCCGGCCGATTTTCATGTTTCTCCGTGATTTTCATGTTTGCCTCATGATTTTTTCATCTCCCCATTGTTTTTACTCTCCTCGGTGACTTTGTAGTTTGCCCCATTGTTTTTCTAATGTCCCCGCTCATTTTCATGTTTGCCAGATTGATTTTCATGTCTCCCCCACTTGATTTTCATGTTGCACCAATGATTTTCTAGTGTCTCCCATTGATTTTCATGTTTGCCCATTGATTTTCCAGTCTCCCATTGATTTTCTAGTCTCCCCATCGAATTTGTAGTTTGTCTCATTCACTGTTTTTCTAGTGTCCCCCATCATTTTCATGTTTGCCCGCTCATTTCCATGTCTCCCCATTGATTTTCATGTTGCACCATGATTTTCTAGTGTTCCCACGTGATTTTCATGTTTGCTCACCGATTTTCTAGTTTGCCTACTGATTTTTTCTCCCCGTTTTTTTCTAGTCTCCCACGTGATTTTCTAGTTTACCCCGCCGATTTTCTAGTTTACCCGCCGATTTTCTAGCTTCCCCGCTTGATTTTAAAGTCTAATTCCGTCGATTTTCTAGTTTGCCTAATGATTTTCTAGTTTTGCCCGCAGATTTTCTAGCTTCCTCGCTCAATTTCTAAATTTCTTCCTCGCTCAATTCTGGGTTGCCTTGCTCAAATCATAGGTTCCTCATTGTTTTCTACGTTGCATTTTCGCTCAATTTCTACGTTACCTCGCTCAACCATCGACCGATGGAATCTTGGAAAATAACTAGGTTGGTTAGCTAAAGTAGCTTCTCTTACCCCAAAATCATATGTAGTGCGTCAAGTAACTAATTTTGGTTTAGAAGATATTCTTGTTAAATGATTAAAAAATAAATGAAAAAAAAGAGGGAAAAAAATTTTATATACTTATATATACCTATTTATATAAATATGTATTAAAGAAAATTGTAGGTAGAATAAATTTCTCCATGTAAAAAAATAAAAATAAAAATAAATAAATAAAAATTTCATAGGCAGCACAATTACTACGATTATAAACTACGGTTATAATCCGTATGTTGGTAAAACACCATTTTTCGATATATCGACATATAGTCGATATATCGAAAATCAGTAAGATTTTTGAGGAAAACTCACTGGACAGTTTTGGACCATTTTCGATATATCGACTGCTAGTCGATATATCGACGTTGGTTGGTTTTTTTTTTTTTTTTGCTGTTGTAATCCCACCACTTTTTGTGGGTCCTATTATAAGGTATGTGTTATATCCAAACCGTCCATCTATTTGGCGAGCTCATATTCAGGCTTGAGACTAAAAATGAGATAGATCTAACTATCAAGTAGACCACACTGTAAAAGGCAATGGGGAATTGAACGTCTACCATTGAAACCCTTTTAGGGTTATAGAAGTTTTAGATCATTATGAAATTTGTTTTTCTTCTTCATCCAGGTCTTTGTGACCTATGAATGAACTTAGACGGGGAGGATTTCTCACGAACATCACAGTGGGCCCCAAAAAGTTTTTAATGGTCGACGCTCATTCAACACTGTTTCCTGTAATGTGGTACACTTGAGATTTGCATATACCTCATTTTTGGTCGTATACCATAAAATGATATGGAAAAATATATGGACGGCATGGATGAATAGCATACATCATGGTGGGGCCCACAGACCACCGACCCCAATCCTTTTGAGCCGTTCGTACAACTCTCAGTTCGAGGAGCGTCAGCGCACGTCTTCGCAGCGAAAAGGAGGGGTAGTTTCGTCCTCAACGTCGCTGTCCGCACGTGCTAATCTAGATTGGTAACTAAGGTTTGTATTCTTTCATATAAACCGCTGGGTAAAAGGGTTGGTCTACAGTGGTCATTTTCTCCCTTGATGCCTTTTTACTTTGAAAACGGCTGAGCTAGTCTGATGGCTATTTTCGGAAGTACAATCGAACGTTCGTATACTTTTAATTGAAGCTTAGCTAAGGTTGAAAATTATTGTTTACGGTGGGGTGTCTACGTGAGAATTCAATAACTACTATTTCCTATGCGTGGTCCAATTAAAATTCGGATCAGCTTCACTTTTGATTTTATGCCCAAATATGAGCCGTCAAAATAATGGGACGGGGTGAATTCAAGACACATTCATCACCGTGAATCCCGTAGTCAGGGTGCCACCCACCTTGGGGTATCCGGTGAGCCACCTAAGCTGCGTCCCTTTCGGGCACGCTGCGTGCATGTGATTGAAAAGGCTGCGAATTTATTGATCTGGCAATGCATCAAATTGTGACAGTTGAACATCCAACTGTCACACTTATTGCAATCTCAACCAAGATGGTGCGGCCCGTACCATGGGTCCACTTTGATCTATATGTACTATATCCACGCCGTCCATCTGTTTCTCCGGATCATTTTAAGTGTATTTTTCCTAAAATGAAACAAATCCAATTATCAGGTAGACTATGCCATACCATTAAAAAGTTCATAGGGAACACTTTAATATTTCTTTAGCGTTCATTTTCCATCTAATCTATTTATAAGGTCAAATAAGCCTAGAAGAAGGGAAGAAACAAATATAAGATTGATACAAAACTTTTTGTCCCAGTAATGGTCAATCACCACTGTTTCGTATGATATAGTCCACCTGATAATTAGATCTACTTCATTTTAAGGATAATTACCTAAAATAATCTGAAAATACGGATGGACAGCATGGATACAGAATACATACATCAAGTAGGCCCCACAGTAATGGGCGTACCGTCTTGAATGAGTCCGGGGTCTCACCTGATCAAGCGGATTGGCTGGTTGTACCTCACACCAGCTATATGGCTGCCGTGTCGAGGTCAGCAAGTCCTGTGGGCTAATCAAGAGGTATGTGTTATATCTAAACGGTCTATACATTTGACGAGTTTGTCTTAAGCCATGAGACTAAAAATAAGACATATCTACCTGTCAAGTGGACCACACTGCAAAAAGCAGTGGGGGATTGAACGTCTAGCGTTGAAACCCTGTGTGGGTCACATAAGTTTTGGATCAATATGAAATGAGAAATTTCCAACTGTACGACCAGTATATGGGCCACAACGTTTTTAAGCCCATTGCTCTTTACTTGCCAAGAATACTCCCCAAGCGTACGAACGACTTGCCCAGGGTCGAAAATGCCCCTGCTTTTCCTTCCGCAAGAGGATCGGCCGCTGACGCTCCTCGAACTCCGAGTTGTACGAACGGTTCAAAGGAGATCAACGTTACATGGACTCCATAGTCATGTATTTATTATATCCACAACGTTCATCCATATTTCGAGATCATTTCGGAGCATTATTCAAAAAAAGCAAATCATATTCAAAGATCAACTGGACCACACCACAAAGAGCAGCAGAAAATTGATTTTCACCCTTGAAACTTTTGTATGGCCCACCATAACATATATTTTCCATCCAATCTATTCATAAGGTCGCGAAGACCTGGATGAAGAAAAAATAATAATTTCGTGATGATCCAAAACTTCGGTGGCCCTGAAAGGGTTTCAACGGTATACGTTCAATTCCCAACGACCTTTTACAGTGTGGTCCACTTGATAGTTAGATCTATCTTATTTTCGTCCCAAGCCTTAATATGAGCTCTCCAAATATATGAACGGTTTGGATATAACACAGACTCCTTAATGGGACCCATAAAAAAAAAAAAAAAAAAAAACCACAGACTATCGCGGTGCTAGTGGAGTTAGGCCGTTATTTATTTATTTATTTATTTATTATGGGGAGAACATTTCCTCCCTTAAAATTTTCTCAAATACATAATTATGTAAATATGTATATATAAATATATAAAAATATTTTTCTATCTCTTAATTCATTTCTTTGTCTATTTATTTAACAAGCATATCTCCTAAACTAGAATGAGTTACTTAACGTACCATATATGATTTTGGGGTAGGAGAAGCTAATTTACCAAACCAACATAGTAATTTTCCAAGATTCTATCGGGTCGATGGTTAAAAATCTACTTCACGGTCAATTCACTTCACTTCATGGTCATTTTCGTGCATTTCGCGGTCCAATCGCTTCACTTCACCCACATTTCCATGCATATCACGGTCATTCCCGCATATTCCGTGTTGATTCACGGTCATTTCGACGCATTTCGCGGTCCCGCGTCTTCACTTCACGGTCATTTTCGTGCATTTCGCGGTCCAATCGCTTCACTTCACCCCCATTTCCATGCATATCACGGTCATTCCCGCATATTCCGTGTTGATTCACGGTCATTTCGACGCATTTCGCGGTCCCGCGTCTTCACTTCACGGTCATTTTCGTGCATTTCGCAGTCCAATCGCTTCACTTCACCCCCATTTTCATGCATATCACGGTCATTTTCGCATATTCCGTGTTAATTCACGGTCATTTAGACACATTTCACGGTCCCGCGTCTTCACTTCACGGTCATTTTTGTGCATTTCGTGGTCCAATCACTTCACTACACCCCATTTCCATGCATATCACGGTCATTCCCGCATATTCTGTGTTGATTCACAGTCATTTTGACGCATTTCGCGGCCCCCCGTCTTCACTTCACAGTCATTTTCGTATATTTCGCGGTCCAATCGCTTCACTTCACCCCCATTTTCATGCATATCACGGTCATTCCCGCATATTCCGTGTTGATTCACGGTCATTTTGACGCATTTCACGGTCCCACGTCTTCACTTCACGATCATTTTCGTGCATTTCGCAGTCCAATCGCTTCACTTCACCCCCATTTTCATGCACATCACAGTCATTCCCGCATATTCCGTGTTGATTCACAGTCATTTCGACTTATTTCGCGGTCTCGCGTCTTCACTTCACGGTCATTTTCATGCATTTCACAGTCCAATAGCTTCACTTTACCCCCATTTCCATGCATATCACGGTCATTCCTGCATATTCCGTGTTGATTCAGGGTCATTTCGACGCATTTCGCAGTCCTGCGTCTTCACTTCATGGTTATTTTTGTGTATTTTGCGGTCCAATCGCTTCACTTCACCCCCATTTTCATGCATATCACGGTCATTCCCGCATATTCTGTGTTGATTCATGGTCATTTCGACGCATTTCGCAGTCCCTCGTCTTCACTTCAAGGTCATTTTCGTGCATTTTGTAGTCCAATCGCTTCACTTCACCCCCATTTTCATGCATATCACGGTCATTCCCGCATATTCTGTGTTGATTCACGGTCATTTCGACGCATTTCGCGGTCCTGTGTCTTCACTTCACGATCATTTTCGTGCATTTCGTGGTCCAAACACTTCACTTCACCCCCATTTCCATGCATATCACGGTCATTCTCGCATATTCCGTGTTGATTCACGGTCATTTCGATGCATTTCGCGGTCTCGTGTCTTCACTTCACTGTTATTTTTGTGCATTTCGCGGTCCAATCGCTTCACTTCACCCCCATTTTCATGCATATCACAGTCATTCCCGCATATTTCGTGTTGATTCACGGTCATTTTGATGTATTTCGCGGTCCCGTGTCTTCACTTCACGGTCATTTTCGTGCATTTCGCGGTCCAATCGCTTCACTTCACCCCCATTTCTATGCATATCAAGGTCAATTCCCACATATTCCGTGTTGATTCATAGTCAATTCGACGCACTTCACTGTCAATTCACTTCACTTCACGGCCATTTTCACGCACTTCGTGGTCAATTCACTTAACTTCACCGTCATTTTCGAAATCGCTAGGAATGACCATGAAATGCATGGAAATGACGATGAAGTGAAGTGAATTGACTGTGAAATGCATGGAAATGACCATGAAATGAAACGGAATCGTCGGGATTGATATTGAAATGCATGGAAAGGATCGTGAAGTGAAGGGAATTGACCATGAAATGCATGGAAATGACCGTGAAATGAAAGGAATTAACCGTGAAATGCATGGAAATGATCGTGAAATGAAACAAAATCGCCAGGATTGACCGTGAAATGTAGGGAAATGACCGTGAAGTGAAGCGAATTGACCGTGAAATGCATGGAAATGACCATGAAGTGAAGCGAATTAACCGCGAAATGCATGGAAATGACCGTGAAGTGAAGGGAATTGACGGTGAAATGCATGAAAATGACCGTGAATCTAAACGGAATAGCCGGAATTGACCGTAAAATGCATGGAAATGACCATGAAGTGAAGCGAATTGACCGAAATGCGTGGAAATGACCGTGAAGTGAAGGGAATTGACCGTGAAGTGCATCGAAATGACCGTGAATCTAAATGGAATTGCTGGAAATGACCGTGATGTGAAGCGAAATGACCGTGAAATGCATAGAAATGGCCGTGAAGTAAAGGGAATTGACAGTGAAGTGCATGGAAATGACCGTGAATCTAAACGGAATCGCCGGAATTGACCGTGAATTGCATGGAAATAATCGTGAAGTGAAGCGAATTGACCGTGAAATGCGTGGAAATGACCGTGAAGTGAAGGAAATTGACCGTGAAGTGCATGGAAATGACCGTGAATCTAAACGGAATCGCTGGAAATGACCGTAATGTAAAACGAAATGACCGTGAAATGCATGGAAATGGCCGTGAAGTGAAGGGAATTGACCGTGAAATGCATCGAAATGGCAGTGAAGTGAAGTGAATGACTGTGAAGTGCATCGAAATGGCCGTGAACGTAAAAGGAATTGTCGGATATCGCCGTGAAATGCATGGAAATGGCTGTGAAGTGAAGAGAATTGACCGTGAAATGCATCGAAATGGCCGTGAAGTGAAGTGAATTGACCGTGAAGTGTATCGAAATGACCGTGAACATAAACGGATTGCTCCTATCGCCAGAAATGCATGGAAATGACCGTGAAGTGAAGCGAAATGACCGTGAAATGCATCGATGCACGCAATTGCTGGATATCGCCGGAATTGATTCACGGTCATTTCCACGCATTTCGCGGTCATTTTCCTTCACTTTGTAGACATTTCCATGCATTTTGCGGTTATTTCCCTTCACTTCACAGTCATTTCCATGTATTTCACTGTCATTCGAAACAATTCTGTGTTGATTCACGGTCATTTCCCTTCACTTCACAGCCATTTCCACGCATTTCCCAGTCATTTCCCTTCACTTCACAGTCATTTCCATGCATTTCATGATCATTTGAAACAATTCCGTGTTGATTCACGGTCATTTCTACGCATTTCGCGGTCATTTCCCTTCACTTCACAGCCATTTCCACGAAATGCGTGGAAATGGCTGTGAGGTGAAGGGAAATGACCGCGAAATGCGTGAAAATGACCGTGAATCAACACAGAATTGTTTGGAATGACCATGAAATGCATGGAAATGACTGTGAAGTGAAGGGAAATGACTGTGAAATGCGTGAAAATGGCTGTGAAGTGATGAAAAATGACCGCGAAATGCATGGAAATGACCGTGAATCAACACGGAATTGTTTGGAATGACCGTGAAATGCATGAAAATGACTATGAAGTGAAGGGAAATAACCGCGAAATGCGTGGAAATGGCTATGAAGTGAAGGGAAATGACCGCGAAATGCGTGGAAATGACCGTGAATCAACACGGAATTGTTTGGAATGATCGTGAAATGCATGGAAATGACTGTGAAGTGAAGGGAAATGACCGCGAAATGCGTGGAAATGCTTGCAAAGTGAAGGGAAATGACCACGAAATGCATGAAAATGACCGTGAATCAATTCCGGCGATATCCGGCAATTGCGTGCATCGATGCATTTCACAGTCATTTCGCTTCACTTCACGGCCATTTCCATTCATTTCACGGCGATACCTGGCAATTCCGTTTACATTCATGGTCATTTCGATGCACTTCACGGTCAATTCACTTCACTTCACGGCCATTTCGATGCATTTCACGGTCAATTCTCTTCACTTCGCGGCCATTTCCATGCATTTCACGGCGATATCCGGCAATTCCGTTTACGTTCACGGTCATTTCGATGCACTTCATGGTCAATTCACTTCACTTCACGGCCATTTCGATGCATTTCACGGTCAATTCTCTTCACTTCACGGCCATTTCCATGCATTTCATGGCAATATCCAGCAATTCCTTTTACGTTCACGGCCATTTCGATGCACTTCACAGTTAATTCACTTCACTTCAAGGCCATTTTGATGCATTTCACGGTCAATTCCCTTCACTTCACGACCATTTCCATGCATTTCACGGTCATTTCGCTTCACATCACGGTCATTTCCATACATTTCATGGTCATTTCTAGTGATTCCGTTTAGATTCACGGTCATTTCCATGCACTTCACGGTCAATTCCCTTCACTTCATGGTCATTTCCACGCATTTCACGGTCAATTCGCTTCTCTTCATGATCATTTCCATGCAATTCACGGTCAATTCCGGTGATTCCGTTTAGATTCACGGTCATTTTCATGCACTTCATTGTCAATTCCCTTCACTTCACGACCATTTCAATGCATTTCACGGTCATTTCGCTTCACATCACGGTCATTTCCAGCAATTCCGTTTAGATTCACGGTCATTTCGATGCACTTCATGGTCAATTCCCTTCACTTCACGGTCATTTCCACGCATTTCGCGGTCAATTCGCTTCACTTCACGGTCATTTCCATACATTTTACAGTCAATTCCGGCTATTTCGTTTAGATTCACGGTCATTTCCATGCATTTCACTGTCAATTCCCTTCACTTCACGATCATTTCTACGCATTTTGCGGTTAATTCGCTTCACTTCACGGTCATTTCCATACATTTCACGGTCAATTCGCTTCACTTCACGATCATTTCCCTGCATTTCACGATCAATCCCGGCGATTCTGTTTCATTTTACAATCATTTTCATGCATTTCACGGTTAATTCCCTTCATTTCACGGTCATTTTCATGCAATTCATGGTCAATCTCCTTCACTTCACGATCCTTTCCATGCATTTCACTGTCAATCTCGGCGATTCCGTTTCATTTCATGGTCATTTCCATGCATTTCGCAGTCAATTCCTTCACTTCACCGTCATTTTCATGCATTTCAAGGTCATTCCCGACGATTTCGAAAATGACAGTGAAGTTAAGTGAATTGACCGCGAAGTGCGTGAAAATGGCCGTGAAGTGAAGTGAATTAACCATGAAGTGCATCGAAATGCCAGATATCGTCGTGAAATGCATGGAAATGGCCTTGAAGTGAAGCGAAATGACCATGAAATGCATCGAAATGGCCATGAAGTGAAGTGAATTGACCGTAAAGTGCATCGAAATGACCGTGAACGTAAACGGAATTGCCGGATATCACCGTGAAATGCATGGAAATGACCGTGAAGTGAAGCGAAATGACCGTGAAATGCATCGATGCACGCAATTGCCGGATATCGCCGGAATTGATTCACGGTCATTTCCACGCATTTCACGGTCATTTCCCTTCACTTCGCAGGCATTTCCATGCATTTTGTGGTCATTTCCCTTCATTTCACAGTCATTTCCATGCATTTTACGGTCATTCCAAACAATTCTGTGTTGATTCACAGTCATTTCCACGCATTTCGCGGTCATTTCCCTTCACTTCACAACCATTTCCACGTATTTCGCAGTCATTTTCCTTCACCTCACATTCATTTTCATGCATTTCACGGTCATTTGAAACAATTCCGTGTTGATTCACGGTCATTTCCACGCATTTCGTATTGATTCACGGTCTTAAATGATCTCTAAAAATAGATGAACGGTGTAGATATAATAAACACATCACTATGGGGCCATGTAAATTTAATCACCCTTAAACGGTTCGTATAACTCGGAGCTCGAGGACCGTCAATGCTCGTGTGCGCACGACACGTACCTACAGCAGCTATATAGCTGGTGTGATTTACACCAGCCAATCCGCTTCCAAGAAAAAGACTGTGCGGCTCACCTTCGAACGTCAGGATGAAAATCATTGGTAGTATTCGCTCCTTCAACTAGAGAAAGGGTTTCTTGCCATACGTAGACAGTTGGCACATGCCTGAGATATCAAGGCCATTCTACAATGGGTCTTAGCACCGGCATCTAACTATCATGTAAATCTGGTAGACTACTCTTGTATTTTGGATGTGGGAACTTTCCTATTAATTTTCAACCACGCATTTTCTTTACGAGTGTATGGCCTACTTTAGTCCATTGACGGACCTAATTTTTAGTTTAGATCATATACGTAATGTTCTAACATTTATTAGTGGTTATGATCTTTAATATATATATGCCGTATTCATGCATCTGATGCACAGTTCCACCCCTCACAACCCAGAGTGTATACTTATAGAATTCTCCAACATTAATGGGTCGTTGAAGAACGTCACTGCCCCCGACAGACTGAAACTTACTGCATTAAAAGCTAGGTACCCTCGTGTTTGTGATAAATCCACTCGGTCCTTTCATTTTTTTTTAAAATCACGTTAAGTATACGATGGAAGCGAATTGGCTGGTGTACCTTACACCATCTGTATAGCTGCTGTATTGACGTAAGCAAGTTCCATGGGTCTAATCGTGAGGTATGTGTTATATCCAAACCGTCCATCCATTTGGGGAGCTCCTCTTAAGGCTTGAGATGAAAAATAATACAGATTTAATTATTAAGTGGACCACGTTGCAAAAACCAGTGGGGGATTGAACGTCTACCATTGAAACCTTTTTTTGGGGTCACAAAAGTTTTGGATCAATATGATTTTTTTTCCCTCTTCATTCCGTTCTTTATGACCTTATGAACAGATTGGATGGAAAATAAACGTTATGGTGGGCCCTATAAATTTTTTAATGGTGGAAATCATTATCTCCGCTGCTATTTATGGTGTGGTCCAGATGATCTTTGGATGTGATTTGTTTTTTGGATAATGTTCTAAAATGATCTCTAAAAATAGATGAATGGTGTAGATATAATAAATACATCACAGTGGGCTCATAAAACTTTGATCTCCTTTGAACCGTTCGTATAACTCGGAGCTTAAGGAGTGTCAGTGCTCCTCTTCTAGCGACACGTACCTACAGCAGCTATATAGCTGGTATGTGTAGAGCTGTACATGAACCGGGCTAGCCCGGTTAACTCGCTCGACTCGGCCCGACCCGGAATTGAGTTCGTGTAATAGCCCACGCCCACACTGTATGATATTGTCTTCTCTGAGCACAGCCCGCACGATTTTGGTCTCGGGGTTTCCACCAAAAGGCCTCTAAAGTATAGGGTGACAACTCCACATATAACTACTATTACTTCAAACAACTCTTTCGATGTGGGACAAGTTACGCTACAGTCAAATGCAATAGTAGCTCACCCAGGCCCTTAGGCCCCGCCCACATCGCGCCCGCCCATATTGAAGCAGTGACTGGGGCATCACATTATCCCCCACCGAGGGCAGAGCCGTTGTAACAGTCCGGATTTTTCTCAACCTGGAATTAGACATCCTTAGGCAATGGGTTGATCCTAACACCTTATTAAATTGTCAGAACTCAATCCCAAAGTCTAAAATCACTTCTGGAGTCATTTCCTTCACAAATCCCACCCTTCACCACCTTGATCTTTTAATTTTTCTAAGCACTTTCACCCTAGACACTATCTTAAACTAGCTAAGTAGTACAACTTGGATTACTCTATATAGAAACTACAAAGGACTAAGTACCACCTCAGACGGAAATCACTTAGGATTAAATCCTTTAGAAATGAGAAAAAGTAACTAAGTGCTAAATTAGATTAGCTACGAAATCCGTTTGAATCGCTTTAAATATGATCTGCAAGACCCAAAACTTGTAGAATCATTGACGCTAGGTTACCCTAAAATCTAAGATTAAATTCATTACCCAACTGCTCTCGGGAGCACGTTGAAACTCTATATCAAATCTGGACCGCACATCGGGAGTCCAAATAATACGATGTTAAAGAATTAGGACCGTCTCGCTGGGCTTGACAACCATCTCGGAAATCAAATCCAGGCCAGTGTCCCACGCTGCTTCGCTTGAGTCCGGAGCGAGAGAGTGTGAAAACACTTGTTTCTTTACAAAATAAATATCTTAAATAGTAATCTGAGACTCGTCGCTTGCGGATCAGTATTAAGCAACCAGACCGTCAGAATCTGACCAAATTACACCCTTGGATCAGGAAAATTTTTATAAACATTTACATGTACTCGGAATTTCGGATCTAGATTCGCTGACCGTTGAACTGAAACTGGTCCACCATGCGTGATCTGAAAATCCAACTGAAATGAAAACTTAACTAAACGTAGATCCAATGTTAGTGAGCTTAAGTTCGACTTTTGGCTCAAAGAGGCCAGCCAGAAGTCCTCCGTTGAGCTGAAACAGCTCCGCTTTGGCTATAACCTAAGTATACCTTGACCTTAGGTCTATTTCGGTGAAGTTTTAGGATATATAAGGACCTTAAACCCTCTCCTATTTCAGCCATACGAATTTGGATTTGAGAGAGAGAAAAGTGAGAGAGAGTGTGGGAGATGTGGGAGAGTCTCCTTGCCCTTCTTCCCTGCTGCTATCCATGTTCCACCACTCCGTTTTAATCACTTTCCCGGCGATTCCAGCTCCGTTTCTAGGTAAGAAACCCTAACCCTAAATCTATTTTGGGATGTGATATTGTAGGTTATGAAATAACTAACCTATTTCATTCTATAGGTTGCCAAACTCCCGTATACGGAAGCTTAGCAAACCTATCGACTCCGTTACGATTTTACGATACAAGGTGTGAACTTTTAAGTGTATAGGTTATGGTTTTCAACACTTTCAATGTCAGATAATAATAGATTCATGATCTGTATGCAATTGCACATGTACAAAGTGCTTTCTGTTTTGATTAAAGATGTAGAATATGGAATTTTACATATTCTAGGTATTCGTAGAAAATACCGTATACGTATATTTTTTGGAAATGTATTTGACATGATTATTTGTTGTATGGATATACGATATATGGATAAAATACTTATTTGGCGAAAGGATTCGCCTAAATACATGTTTTACTAATATACACTATGTATGTAGAAATACTGTATTGTGAGAAATACCGTATACATGTATAATTTAGAGATGTGTTTGCCATGATTAATTGTTGTATAAATATATTATGTGTGCATAAAATATTTGCTTGGCGAAAGGATTCGCCCTACTACATGTTTGCTAACATACACTAAGTATGTTGAAATAGTGTATGTTATGTGTTTGTGGAAATGCTTGTGTGAGCAAGTGTTTGGATGTTGATGCCTTAGGAGGGTGTTGAGATGGGATTCTCAACTACCCTAGAGACATATATGATTACCTCTGTGAGGTTGTCTACTTAAACCGCTTATTTGTAATATATGTGTTTGTATTCTTACTGATGTAGTGCTTTGCAACATGCTTTATATCATGCTTTATAACATGCCTTATAACATGCCTACTAGCATGCTTGAATTACTTTATTTATCATGCTTTACTCTACATGCTATGAATGAGAATTGATTGAGTTTGGGACTATGTCTATAGTCCAGACAGTCGGTACCAGATTTGAGATCGTGGCTGAGGTTCATGTTGCCACGTGGGATGTGTTTGATGAACCCGAGTCGTGCGTTAGTTGGCAACAGTGGTTAGGCCATGTGAAGTGCTTATGCACTTCATGTCGTCTAATTGATTGTGCGCTCGAGCTAGTCAGGCTCATTAAATAACCCGATGTGTCTAATGTATGTTCACCATGTTTGGTCGCTACTGCTTGAACCTAGCTAGGGTACCAAACTTACCAGTGAAATCCCCTTTAACCATGGTACCTCGATCCGCTAAGACTCATGAGTCGAGCATGGTGGTATGGGACACCGTGGTCGAGCTGTCGGCCTACGCTGGGGCCACGTGCCTCCCCGTTATGACCAGTGAGTAACCACACTCGTGAGCCGATTTGGTGGTATGGGACACTATATTCGAGCTGTTGGCCTACACTACTTGATGGGTGATGGAGGAGTGGTGCAACGATTCCGTGTAACAGCCTTGACAGCCCTGACCGTATCCGGTGTAGTGACCTCGAGCATACTCTAAATCTATGGTGAGGCAACGAGTCTTCCCGTGGTAACAGAGTATAAGCTAGGCCTGTATTGATAAGGTGATGGGGGAGTGGTGCAACGATTCCGCGTAACAGCCCTGACAGCCCTTGCAGTGACCTAGAAAACACATCGTCGTCTGAGATTAACTAGGATTGACGACCCTAGAATGGATCATGTTTGGGAATGATACAAGGGAGGTACCTTAGTTTCCCAATCCTGCTGTTTGAAATAGAATAATAACAACTCGGTAATCATGCTCATCATGCATTGCATGTGCCTGGAAGATGTGGAGCACTGAGGGATGAAAGCATGCCGCGAACGAAGAGGGTATCGCATGAGGGAGTATGTCGGTGAGGGCATACATCATGTCATTCATACTTACATTAATAAGAGTAGTTAGGAGTGTTTGATTGTACTGCTTTATCATTACTGCTTGACTGAGCCGATAACATGTTAACCTATGCTTTATTGTTCCACTGAGTTAGCTACTCACTCCCACGTTACGGGACGGTGTTGTACATACCAACCAAATTTGTTGAGTTTCAGGTGATGACGATGCTTATGAAGCAGAGCCGGACTACTTCTATGATGATAAGGAGGAGATCTCCTATCTGTATCTCTCTGGCAGGTCAATGAAGACCTGGTATTGTATTGACGGGGCTATGGTACTTAGGATAGGAGATATTACACTTCCTTACACTTGGCATATTTTAGAATTGTACTTATAATTATTTAACCTGGTAACTTTATCACACTATGGAGACTCATCACAGTTTTTATATTTTATATATCTATCACAGTCTTTTGCTTGCAGTTTAACTGTCTCTGGAGTATGATATGCTGTTTTGGCTTAATCTCACTCATGTTCACTACTCTAACACAGACAACATTCAATCATCATTCATTTTGTTGCATAAGTGATGTTCTGGAACTCGGAGTTGAGTTACTACTCGACCCCCGATTTTCAGGGTGTTACAGCCGTCTTCGGCTCTGATACCATTTGTAACAGCCCATGCCCACACTGTATGATATTGTCCGTTCTGGGCATAGCTCGCAAGGTTTTGTTCTCGGGGTTTTCCCCAAAAGGCCTCATACAGTATAGGGTGACAACTCCACATATAACTACCATTACTTCAGACAACTCTTCTGATGTGGGACAAGTTACGCTACAGTCAAATGCAATAGTAGCTTGCCCATACCCTCAGGCCCTGCCCACATCGCCCCCGCCCACATTGAAGCAGTGACCGGGGCGTCACAGTTCGGGTTGGGATGGGCCATTTTCTTCAGCCCGAAACTGAGTTCGGGCCGAGTTCGGATATGTCCCAGTTCGGCCCGACTCGACCTGAAACCCGACTCACCTTTGGCTCGACGACTGGCGCGACTCGGCTCGACTCGGCCAAGTGGGGTGTGTGTGTGTGTGTGTGTGTGTATGTGTGTGTGTATATATATATATATATATATATATATATATATATATATATATTCAAAACCCTACCCGTCCATTTCCCCTTTATCTGCCAAAGCCCTCTCCATGAACTTGCTGTAAGGTCCGAAACCAACCCGAACTTCTTGGCCGGGCCGGTCAGGGGCCGGACGTTCTGGCCCTATGACTGGCCGGGTTTGACCGCGAGGCGGGCCGAGTTCAGGCTGGACGTGTTGGCCCGGTGACTGGGCTGGGTTTGACTGGTGACCGAGGCGGGCCGGTTTAGCCTAGTTCGACTCGGATCAACCCATGTACACCCCTAAGTATGTGGTACACCAGCCAATCCGATTCCTTATATGATCCTAAATTAAGGGTTCTTGAGGCTTATAGACTGTAAGTTTCAGCCAGCAAAGTTTATTCGCTGTAACGAGACCTTAATTTGTAAACTAGATCTAGAGTTATACTGATTAACCTCCTTCTACGACTGCTGTCGCTTTTTCATTACTAACTTTCCACCAGCGAAAATACTAAAGGTGTTGTACGGACTCGTCCGTTCGCCCCATTATTTCCTAAATTAACGTAGAACCAGAAGTCAAATGGACCGCACGGCAGAAAAAGCGGGTTGGGAGATGCAGCCGTTGAAACCTCCCTGATTCCCACCGGTTGTTTATATGCATCCACACCGTTTATAACGTCATTCTTACTGGATGAACTGAAAACAGAAAATCACTACCTAATCCAAAACTTTTGTGGCTCTTCGGATATTTCAACGGTGGGCGTTCAATACTCACTGCCTCCAGTTGTGCGGCCCACTTGTGTTTTATATTTCCTTTTTATGCCCGTGTTTTAACATTATCTTGAGAAAGATGGACAGATTAGATTTCTCACAAGAATCATGGTGGACCCGGCCTATCTTCCTGTCGCTGGCAATCCGTGTTCTCGACGCGGACCAGTCGCGGGCAATCCGGCGTCGGCAGTGGAAGCGTGAGTGGCAGTGGAGTAGTAATCCGTTTCCGCGTGACCGGAGTTTTCACGTGCCTATGCGCGTGTACAAGCTAGATCATGTACACGCAACACATGTACCACTATGATGCATTAGAATGGGATCTGATCCATTCATTTGAGGAGAAACTGTATGTAGGTGATCTTTCAAACTAAGCAGATTGTTAAAATTTCCAGATGGACCACAAATTTTTTTTAAAAAAGTGTACAGCTGAAAAAACTTGTACAACATTTTCATGTCCTGTAATGCTGATAGCCCGATGAGAAATAAACCGAATTTTTGGTTCATAATACATTTACACTCGTAGGCATAATTGGACGGCTTAAGTTGACTACATGCATCCTACGTGTGCAATTTTAAAGGCATGCGTGTGATCCATCACACCTTGCCAAAACATTAAAGTTTTTCTTTATAAATATACATTGAATTCCAACCTTCTCCATATCTACCCAATCCCAAATAATTCAAAAGCCTATATTCACTCCTTTTCAACATCCGCACCAAGCTTTCCTATTTCCACCCAACTCCCAAAAATCCTCTCCTCTTCTTTCCTTTCTATCTATTGGGTTGTAGGAATCCATGGAAGAATATTCAGGTACAGGCCAGCATAAGAAACCCAGTAACGACAGCCACACCGAAAGCCACCAACACAGTACTCCTTCCTTAACCCAACTCCTCTCCAGTGGAAAGCTGGTAGCCGAGGCTGCTACTTCAGCCCTCCAACATGAAACAGATAAGGTAGACAAAGCCAAGGTGGCAGGTGCCGCAGGCGATCTGCTGGGTGCCGCTTCTGACTATGGGAAGCTTGAGGAGAAGAGCTTTGGGAAATACGTTGAGAAAGCTGAGGACTATCTGCACCATTACAACTCTTCCAATTCCGCCACAACCACTACCACAACACACTCCTCTTCAACTCATAATTCCAGTGACGGCAGCAGCGGAGGAGGTGGTGGTGATGGAACTGCTTCTGAGAGTGGTTATGGGGACTACTTGAAGATGGCCCAAGGGTTCTTGAAAAAGAACTGAGTCACCTCTTCTTACTTGCATTTTATTATGTATGTTTTATGTGGAACTGAGTCACCTCTTCTTTACTTGCATTTTATTACTGTAATGTGTTGGGTGTTTTATGTGAAATTGTAGTTTCCTGGTCGGTTTCCATTTATACTGGTGGGGCCCTTTCTATCTCTTGATTTGACTATATGGCACAATGGTTGGTATTTGATATATTATATATTTTTATCTTTCCGTGTTTGTTTAGTGCTCATTGTGATTGATGTGTTAATGATTTAATTTATAAACTAATAGTTAGTTGAAAAACACAGTTTAACACACCCATCAGCAACGTATATAGAATATTATTGTTATCTTTTTTATTTTTATTTTTTATTCTTTCCAAAAAGGTGGAAGGGCACCACCTGTAACAGCCCCACTGAAATAAAGGGGCCACGCCTATTACATGAACTAACTCACAACTTACCCCCAAGCATTACACAGTTAAAGAAAAGCTAACCCTAACAGAGAACAAAACAAACAACTTATAGTAAAAAACTTTTAATGACTTTAATGCCCCAGCCTCCCTTCCAATCCTTAATCGGAGGAATGTTGCTGTATTTAAATTATTATTATTATTATTATTATTATTATTATTATTTTGGAAAAGTTGTTTTGTTTTTTAAAGGCTTTTCTTGTCCCATGTTAAAAATGAGTATGAAAATTTTCATGTATATAAGAGGTTATCTTCTGCATATAGCTAGGGCCCCCTTTATGGGCACATGAATTTAATCATGTGCGGATCTATCCCATTAGCCCTAACATATGCCTTTCATCACACTCACACATGTTGAGTTGCGGTGTATGACGTAAGTTGGGCTGAGTTTGGGTCTATGTGCGGACTGAGAGTACACTCACTTTAATAGTTTGGCTCCAATAGTATATTTGAAACTTTATTTTTGAATGAATTTTCAAACTAAAGACGTGTCTTTTTGGGTAGTCGCATCTGACACCGAGAAAATATGCAAATTCAAAAGTTCGTCGTTGGATAGTTTCCCGATTTCACAAAGAATCTTCGAGGGGAGCTTGATGCTATTGAAGTGGCAATAGCTGCATAAAATCAAGTTGGTTTTGAAGTCGGCGCTAATAAAGGCTATATAAAGGGATGTTTTAGGAGTTTTTAAACATGAATTAGAGTAGGGGTAGAGCAAGGAGTTGCAGAGTTTCAATGAGTCTTCTCTCTTCTTCAATCATTTAGTTCTAGTTATTTTTTATATTTTTATGTTTGAGTTTTAGTTCAATCATGTCTATGATTGGCTAATTTCTTAGCTAGATTTAAGAAATGAAGCTTGTAGCTCTTCTTAATGTTTATTTTACTTCGATTCAAGTTGTGGTATGACCGCTATTACTGAACTATGGATATTTGACCAAGTGTCCTACAAGAGGGCGAATAAGACTTTTTGAAAAATCATTTATTTATAACAACATACAATGCCTAAATTTTAATCAAGATAAGTAGGACAAAGTAACTCTAAGCCTTTCAAGCCAATAGAGGGTCCAATCACATAGGCTATGCTATATATGCAAGTAAAGCAACTAGCCTATAAAGATAGTGTATATGAGTGTGTGGAATGTGATACTAGATATTCTTCTAATCATGCATCATAGTTAAGCATTTAGAGCACATGAGCTTAATTAAATGGGCAAAGACAATCCCAAACAAAATCATATATAGTGGCTCGGCTATGTGCTTACTCTACGCCCGACTGACGCACTCCTCCTTAGAGTGTGTCGGATTTCACTATCAAATGGTTTTAAATCAGGTTAACTATTAACCTTCACAACCTATACAAGGTTAGCTAATGAGTCTACACAAGACAACCTTAGAGGCCTACACAAGGTGAACATGTCCTACAAAAGGATCTAACAAGAGCTTACACAAGGCTACTTATGCCTACATAAGGCGAAGCCTATACAAGGCTATCACAAGTGCCTACACAAAGCTATCACAAGTGCCTACACAAGGCGTAGCCTACACAAGGCAATCACAAGTGCCTACACAAGGCAACAATGTCCTACACAAGGACTCAACGTACACAGTATGGATTGAGTTCCCATAATTAAAATCTTCTTGGGGCCACTAGTTCTGAATCGAGATGTTATTTGTGTTTTCCCTTTATCTAGGTCCGTGTGACCTTATCAAAAGTTTGGATGGCCAATAAACATTATGGTGTGCCCTATAGAGTTTTTAATTAGGGGATCCATCTCATTTTTTGGACCATGCACTAAAATAAGCTTATAAAATAGATGGACGATGTGGATATACAACACAAATGTAACGCCCCGTGTTTTGAAGACCCGAGTATATGACCCGTTTCTCAAAAACCCGAGTGTTAACCTTAAAGGATGGTCAAATTCGAGTATAAGTTTTTTTTTTAAATTTTTTATCAGACTAAGCAGATGAGCGTAGAATGGACAAATATAAAAGAAAAATTGTAACTACATTTAGAACATACAGAGGTTGCCCGTAATGACTTATACAAACCAATGTCTCAACATTAACGATTACAAGATTTGCGTACATAATAAATAATAGAAAACATATAAATATAAGCCGCATGACCACGCAGCTCCTCTTAGCAATACGGCCGTGCATCCATGACACCTGCATAGCTCCTCATCAAGTCTGATCATATACATCATCTGGGCCACCTATTTTACCTGTGCGGTTGTATATTTGATGGATGAGTGGCTAGCTCAGTGTGAATTCCCCTCGAGATTACACACTGCGCATTAGGTAAGCATAATTATAAAACAACAAGGCAATTAAAACAATACATGATGCAGTCTTTTTATATGCATGGATGTATGAATGCACATCGACCCGGGGATGTACATCCAGTCGGACTTGGGCTCGTCACCCATGCAAATCATCGACCTAGGAAAATCATCTAGTCGGACAGGGGTCAATAGTAGATGGTCTGGGAGCTAGCGAAACGATACCCTGAAGATCTTAAGGGCACGTGCTACAGCATCCAGAATAACCACCCGTCATCGCCAACATGCTATGGATGCATGATTAGCCAAACTGTTAGTCCAATTACAATCAGCCAATTTAGGTAAGCTTAAGGTCACTACGGGGAGCTCAGATCCCAACGTAGGCCGACAGCTCGGGCATGGTGTCCTATTACCACCATTCCCGGCTCATGAGACTACCAACTTAGGATGTTTAATGGAAAACCGTCGACTAGTGGTCAATCAAATTACAACATATGGGGCTTACCATCACATGGTTGCACAGTAAAAACATCGAGCCCATATACGGAAAATATTAAAACAAAACCACGTAGGGCGAGTATCAAAATATGCCACATAGGGCGAATATCAAAACCATGAGATAAAAGACCATCCTTGAAAACCGTTGGACACAACAGCCCTGGATGGTAGGCCCACATCAATGGTTAATTTAAATCATCATTCAATAACCACTAAGCCCAAGGTCCATTACTATTACAACCAGTCGAGTTACATCCTAAGTATGGGTGTACACATATAAGTGGGGGTTTTCCACTGGTGTACCAATTTAAGTTCCATAAGCAATTCACAAATAATCCACAAGTATGAATAAATACGCAAGAAAAACATTAAGCATATAATATAGCAATTTAATTCCAACAATTAACACATGTGGCTATGAAGTGGAGATATCAATTACAAGTTAAAAATAAAAACTATAACTTAAGCTAATGGGAAAATGGAAAGCTCAAGGAGAAGAATCATCACCTTATAGTTTGCCTCACCTATCAGCATTGCTAGGGAATGTGCGTTCCCTTAAAATCAAATCCTACCATAAATCAGGATGTTCAATTAAATACAAGTCCTACACTCTACCTAGGTTTTAATCCTAAACTTAGATTCTAGGATTTGAACCCTAGATGGTGTATTAGTTATAATTTAATTTTAATAATTACAAGATAACTATTAATGTTGGTGTTATAATTTATATTAGTTGGCATATTAATAATGATGGTTCACAAGTTGGTATTTAAATACATCAATATTTTCCATTGTTCTTATAATGACTAATAATATCTTAAGTTATATAAGTAATAAAAATAAAATATTTACTATTGGTAATATAATAGGGATTAATGCTAATAATTATACTGATTCCATAAGAAAAATTATAAGTACTTTCTAATGCTAATAGTCTTAGTTTGTATTAGTCGAGTGGTCTCAAAGTTTTATCTAACTGCATATTGGAGTTGTGTGGGGCTTGTAAGGGTCCGTTAATGAGGGAGTTTGGGCCCGCATTAGGACAACCAGGCCCACCAGTTACTTGTCCCAACAAGTTGCCCAATTCGAGCTAGGAATCCACCCATCGATAAGGCCCGATTTCAACTCAGTTCACAGGCCAGCTGAAGGCATGATTCAGTTCATATCTCAACCCAATAGCGGCCCACTGAGATTTGCCTCAGGCGTGGCCCATCATATGTGTTGTGGCCCATTGAATATGTGGCTCGGTGAGGACCACTGTGAGTGATGGTGTGGCCCACTGAGTTAGGAGATGTATCAGAGGTCGGAACGGGGCTCGGTCCAGCATTACCAGTGGAATCTGGCTTGAATCCGGTTTTCGATCCTTGCTGCCAATAGCTCCAATAGCCGTATGCTGTTGGATGGAAAAGAAACGAAGGTGGGGATTGAGTGTTACTTAGCCAGCAGCTCGCACACGAGTCAGTGTGTCCATGACTCGAACCGTGGCCCACTTGGCAGCGAGTCATCTTACAGCCGAACCCAACTCTCTCCCTTTCTTCATTGCTTCTTCTCATTCTATGCTTCTCTTTTACTTTTTTTTCTTTTTTCTTTTTAAAAATGCTGGAACACCCAGTAATCACTTGGGCTGGACCTAAGCCTAAGTTGAGCTCGGGTTGGCTCGGTCGGGTTACAACAGCCACCGACCCACCCTCTCTTTCTCTCTCATTAACTTCTTCTCTCTCTTTTTCATTCCTCTCTTCTTCTTCCTACTTGCATATGATCCAATAGGCCACACCTTGATGGTTTCTGATTCAAAATCCGTTGCTCCACAGACGCCAGCAAAGGTGCACGCCTGACATGGAAGACGGTCGGTCGATCATGGCAACTCTGAATCCGTGGCTCCTTCTTTAATTTCCTCCCTTCTGGATGGTGTGATCCTGCCTATGGGAGCTCGGGGAACGGTCAGAGTGAAGCTCCAAGGAAGTTTTCATGGTGGGTTTGCCACTTGAAGGCTGCGGCCGTTTTTTCTTCTTGGGCAGCCAAGAGAAGAGGAGACTGGCTTGCTTTGCTGATCCTTTCTCACTTTAAGGTTCACCCTATCAATTCAGAGTCGTTAGATCAACAGTGCACAACCTGGATTTGATCCAGCTAAAACCACCTCCAAATCCAGTGGGTGGAAAGCCAAAATCGGATGTGGTTTTGTTGCTGGTTTTCTTAGAAAACCATGATCCCTGTGAACATAAATGGATGGCCAGGATCTCCTTCCCATGGACGGTTGAGATCAGCCAAAGACCCTTCACGTGGATCGTGTTAGCTTCCTGTCAAAGCAAATTCCATTTTCGGAATACTGTGTTTGCAGGGCCTGTTTGCACCCAGAACTGTGTACGCACGCCATCACGCCTACACGTGAGGCCTACTAGGCTTTGGTCAGCTCAATCAACTAGATCAGATGGACGGCTCTGATCGTCTTGATGGTTCCTCATGGTGGGCCATAGTACAAACAAAACGGACGTCCGTCCGTCCGCTGCCAACACCGAAAGAAGAGAGGAAGTTTCTCTTTTTTGAGAAACATGAGTAAGATGCTCTGATCGAGCATCCTCTATGCAGTGCACTGCGAGTGCACGCCCCTGGTTTGGACACATCCCATTAAGTGGGGTCCACCAGGATGTTTTTGAGAAATCCACTCCATCCATGATTCTCCGTGGGCCCATTTGGGTTGCCTGGCCGGAGATGAGGGAAATCCGAAGCTTGGGTGGGCCATTCTCCCAATTTCACTTATTTCTAGCTCTAATTGTAGATTTTGGTTAGTTTGATGGTTGGATCATCTCGAAATTAAACATCGATGGTTAAAAGGATTCTAATGATCTTAAGGTGTGTTATAGGGGTCGATCTGCAACTCAGGTGGGCCACCCTTTAATCAACGTAGGACTGTGTTCTTGTTGAACTAGGGGAGTCAGTTACGTGTATTGATTTCACATAACATCTTGGCTCTCATGGGGCAAAATCAGGTGGGTCCTATCCCGATGTTATTATGAAAATCCATCCCATTCATTAGTTGGGTCAAGTCATGTTGACTCACGAGTCCAAATTTGGAGTCCATCTGAGCTTCAGGTGGGCCATATGGGTCAATTCCTAGCTCTAACGTTGGATTCTCGTCGATCTAATGGTCAGATTGTTCTGAAATTGAACATCGACGGCTAAAATGGTCCTTGGAATTTATTAGACGATTGGGTCCACATGTTGTAGGGACATGGGGGTGGAAACCACCGTCACTTCTGGTTTTCGAGTGTTTCTTCATGTTGCTGTTCAAAATAGGTGGGGTCCATTTGTGGTTGCCTTCTAGAAAATCTACTCCCTTTACCACCTTTGTCATAATGTTTTGGCACATGGGTCAAAGTACGAATCAGATCTAAGTTTCAGGCGCACCACACCTTTAATAAGTGTGTGAATTACTCACACCGTTGAAACCCATGCATGTCTCTATGAGATTTTGTCATTCCACGTGAATTAATTCATTTTATGTGGAGTGACTTGTACTATTTTTAGTCTCATGATCCGTTCTGTTCATTGCATTGAACACACTCTGCTAGGATAAGGGTCTGAAAATAGAATTGATCCATTGATCGGGTGGGCCGCATGTTATGTTTTAGCTTCAACGGCGGTATGTAATAACATTGAATATTTACAATCTTACCATTCATTTCTCAACCAGCTCCTGACGTTCATTACGTTGGAGTGTACCGCCCGAATTTCTTGAAATTTGGCGAGCGTTCTTCATTTTTCGTGTTCTTTCCATTGGTCTAGTTTGGGCCTCGATCTCCCAATGATGTCCAAGATGCTCCTTTAATGGATTATATACCCCGTAATGCAAAATAACATTTGTACACCTCCGATTAATAAGTTACCAGGTAGTTTGGACTTAAACCTGAAGATCTTCATAATGACCGATTCATCCTGATCATATTCGGATGGCCCATTTGGTGGATCCAAACATGATGGATGGTTAGGTGACTTGTTAAAAATAAGGAAGCTTTATGGTTAGCACTCTAACCATGTATATGGGTGGATGTATGGTCAGTTTTGTGAATGGGTGAATACAAAGTGGGTTTCTGGAGTGATTAGGGGTATAGGTCGATGGCATTTTCATAATTATTGCTGATCTGTGAGTTTTGGAAAATCTAATGGCTCCACATAGTTATAGGTACATTTCTAATTAATTTTTACAGAAGAACATATATCTAAATTATTATGGATAGGGAGTTTATTCATTATTTCGTTCAAGGAAAATTACTTATGTCAAATCGCGTGACGAATGACCTTGTTTTAAAATTCAAGGGTCAGATGGCTTGATTTATAAATGGAGATCATTCCCAATGGATAGATTCGTGTTGGGGAATGGATGTAAGGTCAGGATAGTTAGGTTGGTTTTGTACACATGTACGTATTAAGTTAAACTTCATGGTAACACTCGAGGACTCTAAAGCATAGGACATTACAACAAACATCGAGGTGGACCCTATAGTCAGAGCCTCAACCACTAACCTGTTACCCCTGCCTCACCTAA
The DNA here is from genome assembly GCA_030180095.1 of Magnolia changhungtana. Classification (NCBI taxonomy): domain Eukaryota; kingdom Viridiplantae; phylum Streptophyta; class Magnoliopsida; order Magnoliales; family Magnoliaceae; genus Magnolia; species Magnolia changhungtana. Next base: position 4,732,579 of record JASAUF010000198.1, on the reverse strand, counting down.
GAGCTCCTCAATAGCATGGCTGTAAATGGGTCCAAATTATTAATATCTATATCCGGCCCACTTAGAAGAAGTTGTAATTAGGTAATTATAAGATAGTGGGAAAAAAATTTATATTTGAACAGGATAATTAACCAATATTCAAATTTGATTTTCTCAAGTCAATACAGGTAATTTGTCGGATAAGCATTGTTGGCCCTATCTACAACCTTTCTGCCAACATTGTATAATTCATCCATCTAATTTACAATATTATAATTTTTGTACTTTACCTGTCCATTTGGTGGCTACTATCTGGATGGTTACAATTATCCTATTAATGAGATCTTCAGACTTCATCCAAAATGGAACCAAGTACATGGATGGTTTGGATTGAAATGGATCTTTACCAGGTCCCAATATCATAAATCACTCATTTTATACAAGTGGGGCCCAGTATTTCAGGACCCATATTTTAGTTCCTACCTCCACATGTGTGGTTCACTTGTGTGGCTTCACATGTGCGAAGTGGATATGGTATGTGATGATTCTCACTGTAAATGTAGCATGGGTTAAACACTTTTTGACGCGAGGACGTGAGGTAGAGCACTGTCTTCCTCAAGAGGATAACTATTCTGAATCTGCGGAACTTCTCTGGACTCCTCACAAAGACTTCTCGAATCCACGAGGAAAGAAAGTAGGAAATAGAAATAAATCCTAATAAATTTGAAATTGATTAATGAATGAATAAAAATGAGTTCACAACCCTTTAAATAGGGGAACCAAGCAATGGAAAAGAAATCAGAATCAAACTATAACTAAAACTCCTAGAAATCGCGACTTACTATAAATAGTAAACTTACTATTTATAGACGGTCGTGATGTTTACTAGTGCGTAAGGTTTTTGGCCAAAAATAGTAAGTGTCCTATTTGGCTTCATCAAACTGTTCTGCTAATTATTCTAAGCTATTTTCACGTTGGGCGCAACTCCTAAAGCCCAACGGATGAAGACCTATAATCAAACTAAAATTTACTATTTATAGTAACAATGAAATTAAAACAGGGAAACGATCATCAATCCAGGGATTGGTTGGCTAAAGTAGCTCGTTCTACCCCAAAATCATATGTTGTTCGTCGGATAACTCATTCCAGATTGTGAGATACGCCTGATTTAAGGTCTGATGGTCTGGATCACTTCTGTCATCGACCGGGCCTTTTTTGATCCATCTTGGCCATGTAACTATCCGCGACTCGCTCTACATCAGTCTCTTCTACTTTAAAAGAACTCGTCCTCGAGTTCTCGTCATGCTCTGGTTCATGATACTCGTCAGGTCCGCGACGTTGAAAGTCCGTGAGATCGCCATGCCATCTGGAAGATCAACAACATAAGCGTTGTCATTGATCTTTCGGATAATTGGTACCGATCCAATCCTTTTATTCTTTAACTTTTTGTACGTCCCGTTTGGTTTCTTTGCGCAGATGGACCATTACTTGGTCGCCCACCTCGAACACTTTTTGTCACCGATGCATGTCTGCTTGCTCCGTGTACTTTTCGTTCGAGGCATGAAGTTTGGTTTGTACCTCCACATGAATGCCCATGATCTTGTCTGCCATATTTTTTACTACAATGCTCATGCTTGGGAGCTTGGGAAGAGGGACTAAGTCTAGTGTGTGGCGAGGTACTTGTCCGTAAATAACCTAGAGCGGGGATTTCCCTGTCGAGCGGTTCACCATGTTGTTGAATGCAAACTCTGCTTGAGACAAAGCCAAATCCCACTGTTTCAGTTTTTCTCCTGAAATACATTGAAAGAGGTTTCCCAACATGGGATTCACAACCTCAGTTTGACCGTTAGTCTGTGGGTGGTAGGCGGTGCTGAACTGAAGTCGTGTATCAAATTGAGTCCACAAAGTCCGCTAAAAGTGGCTTATGAACTTCGTGTCATGGTCAGAAGTAATAGTCTTGGGAACCCTGTGTAGCTGCACAATTTCTCTAAAGAATAGATTCACCAGGTGTGTTGCATCGAGAGTCTTCTTACATGGAATAAAGTGCGCCATCTTGGAGAAATGATCTACTACCATGAATACCTAATCCATGCCGCATTGTGTTCGTGGGAGAGCAAGCATGTAGTCCATACTTAAATCCTCCCAAGGGCCGTCAGGTACGGGTAACGAGGTGTAGAGGCTCATATTATGAGATTGTACCTTAGAGGTCTGACAAATATAACAACGTTAGACTGCCTTTCCCACATCACTTACCAATTGCGGCCAGTAATACCGTTCGTCCACAAGAGGTCGCGTCTTGTCTCACCCAAGGTGTCCAATGAGGCCACCTCCATGTAGCTCTTAGATTATGTGTTCCCTTAGTGAACTGTTCGGGATGCATAGTTGATTTTTCTTGAAAAGGAACCCATCTTATATATGTAAGTCACCGAGGTGACCTTCTTGGCATTTAGCCCATGCGTCCTTGGAGTTATCGTCATCAGCATATGTCTTTAAGGCGCTCGAACCCGACAACCTCATTGCTCATAGTGACTAACAAAGTTACACGGTGACTCAGTGCATCAGCTACTTTGTTCTGTTGCCCTGACTTGTGTTTTAGTACGAACGTGAATTCCTGCAAAAATGAGATCCATCTAGCATGCACATGATTAACGTTAGCTTGACTATTAATAAATTTGAGAGCTTGATGGTCCGTGTAAATTATGAATTCCCTTTAAATCAAATAATGTTGACAGTGTCGCAGTGCCTGGACCACCGTGTATAACTCGATCTCATATGTAGACCACTTCTTGCATGCATCCCTAAGTTTCTCACTGTAAAAGGCTACCGGCCTACCTTCTTAAGACAAAACTCCCTAATTCCAACATATGAGGCATTACATTCGACTTCAAACAGTTTGTCGAAGTTGGGAAGTACAAGAACTGGGGTTGTGGATAATTTACGCTTGATTTCAGCAAAGCTCCTTTCGGCTTCGTCAGTCCACTGAAACTGCCATTTGTTCATGCAATCTGTAATTGGTGACACAATGATACTGAAATTTTTTACGAACCAATGATAAAATGTCGTCAGTCCATGAAAACTTCGCACTTTGTGAATATTTGTGGGAACCGGCCATTCTCTGATTGCCTTCACCTTTTTCTCATCCACCCGAATACCCGTGGATGTTATGACAAAACCCAGAAACAATAAGCTATCAGTCATGAAGCTGTACTTTTTAAAATTGAGATACAGTTTATTTTTAGTGAGCACTTGAATGACCTTCTTGAGGTGTTCCATATGGGTGGTTTCGTCTCGACTGCATATTAAAATATCATCGAAATAAACCACAACGAACTGCCTAATGAAAGGTTTCAGAACTTGGTTCATCAATCTCATAAATGTGCTAGGTGTATTTGAAAGACTGAAGGGCATGACCATCCATTCATATAATCCTTAGTCTTAAAGGCCGTTTTCCACTCATCACCCGACCGTATTGGAATTTGATGGTAGCCGCTCCTTAGGTCCAATTTAGAGAATATTTTTACACCCTCTAGCATGTCCAGTACATCTTCTAACCGTGGTATAGGAAACCTACATTTTATGGTGATTTTGTTGATGGCTCGGCTGTCGACACACATGCGCCAACTCCCATATTTCTTTGGAGTTAATAGAGCTGGTACAGCACATGGACTTATACTTTCTCGAATAATACCCTTACAGATCAACTCCTCTACTTGTCCCTGCAGAATCTCACACTCATTCAGACTCATTCGATAATGAGGACGATTAGGTAAACCGGACCCAGGGACAAAGTCGATATGGTGTTGGATATCCTGCATGGGGGGTAACCCATCGGGAAGATCATTAGGCCAGATTTCTTTGAATTTATGTAGTAGGGGCCTTGGTCTTTCAGGGACCACACCTCATTCTCTATTTTTCATTCTCTTTTTTTTTTCCTTGCTTCTCCTTTCTTTTATTCTCATGGGAATGTCCAGAAATGTCTGAACTCAGGTAGCATTTGAGCAGGCCTAGTTGAGCAGAAACTCAGCCTGAGTTGCTTCCCTAGGTGCAGCAGTAACGACGAGACTCTCTCCTTCTCCTTTCCTCCTTCTGTTAAGAGGACCAATCGTAATGGCCTTAGACTCAGTGTGGGCTTGGGCAGTGGCCTGGTGCGGCAGCAACAGCAAGGAGGGGCACAACATCCTCCTCTTTCTTGTTTCTTTCTTCTTTTTCTTTTTTCTTTTTTTTTTTTTTTTTTTTGGAAATGGGTTGCCCTAAAGGAAAGTGGCCTTTTATAGCCTTTTCTCGGCCCTAAGACGATTTGCAACTAATCCCTAGATTAGTTCTCGTGGTCAGCAGCTATTCGGAGCTAACTCGGAATGTTTGTCGCCAAACTCTATTGGTTTCGGCCACCATCATTTATATGGGTGTATGACATAATTGACGTGGATGGGATCCTATGGCTATGGGACCTCAAAGGAACGTCCTAGATCAGAGAATGGGGCCCACCAGGAGGTGGTAGGTTTTTCTAGCTAACGAAGAAGTTGACGTCCTCAATAATGGTGGATCCACATCCATTGGATGATCTTGCAATCTGGAATGCATGAATGGTTTGGATCTGTCTTAGGATCACTATGGGACCCTCTAAATGGACGGTCATTAGCATTTTTACTTAATGGCTCGAGTTCAGCTTGTGGTGGTGGTGGAAACCCTTTGGACTGTTGAAAAGACCTAGCGTGGAGGGCTAAGATCACTTGGAACGCATGGTTAGGATGGAATGGAGCAAAGGCACGCGGATTGCCAGCATGGAAAGCAGAAGGAACGAAATCCTTTTTGTTTTTGGAAATGAGTGTGTTTGTAGCCTGATTTATGGCTAATATTGTGTGCACATGTGTGCAATCCAACGGGTGGATCAACCACCATTCTGGTCGTCCATATCTTCCAAATCAAATGGATGGTTTGGATCAAGAATATGCCCGATCGTGGTGGGCCACAACGCTCACAAATGGACGTTGTCCGTTTCACCATTGCTAGCGGAAATTTCAAAAGCGAGAGAGAGTTTTTCTCTTTTTTTTCAGGCGGGCTTGGTCAGCACCCGGTTTGACCGAGCTCTCAGTCTGGTGCTCAGCGGGTGCACTTGTAAGTGGTGCACATGCATCACCGGTGGGGCCCACAGTGATGAACCCGCTCAATCCACTCCGTTCATCCATTTTGTCAGCTCACAATAGGTCTAGCCCAAAGGATAGGTAGATCCAAGGCTTAGGTGGGCCATACCTTAAAATCTGATCCTATAACTGAGGATTCTTGCTGGTCTGATGGTCAGATCATACCCAATTCATATATCAAAGGTTAAAAAGGGTCTAAGGGAACACTTAACTAGTAATCAACTGCTGGATTAGGGATTAGATGACTCGATACATATTTATAATATTAATTACCAATATTATGATATTTTTAATAATTTTATTACCATTATTATTATTATTATTATTAGTGGTAATAGTATTTACAATTTCCTGTACCTTTTTCTAATTGTTTATGTGGGTCACAATACAAGGGTCTCAACTTACAGTTATCGATTTATTTTAAATTAATCATTGAATTTGTGAATTTGATATTCTAACTGTCGAGTTTTAGTGGTGGGTTGTGAGTATTATGACTTGTTAAATAATGGTTAGTAACTTAGGTTTTGTGTACCCTCATACAGATATGCAATTATAGTTTATAATGGTAACACCCGAGTATGCAAAAGTACGGGGTGTTACAATAAGAAACAGTCATAATCTATCCTACACACAAATAAAAATCTTGTGTAGAGAGTCGATGTAATCGAAGATGGTTCGATGATATCGAAATTCAAGTTTCGATAACATCGAACACCCTTCGATGGAATCGACGATTTCAAAATTATGCCCATTTTTTTTACTGTTGGGATATACTCTATAAATACACTAGTGTTGCTCTTGGTAAAATGAGCCAGAATCCAAGAGAGTTTGAGCCTATTATTCCAAGATCTACCTACCCTCTTACTCACTCTCTTTTTTCCCATTAGAGTTCATCATTCAATCATTTGCTCAAGCATTAACTCATTATCTTATATGCTTGAATTAAATTATGAACTCTAGCATTCAGAGAATTTCTAACTAAGTATACCTATCTTTAACTCCTAAATGCATAGCTCATGGGAACCTTCTCTATTGATATAAATCTTATCTTTTAAATAGAGAAGATAAAAAACTCTTAAACCTCACAACCTTGGAACATTCATCTAGATATCAAGAAGGTTGCGGTTCAAAGGGAGCTGAAGATTCTTCATCATCATTGAAGGTCTTCACAATGTGCGAGAACGAGACTCATCCACTTATTTATAAGTATTCAGAGCGGCTTTATTTATATATATAAATCTTACATAAGCTTATATAAATTGGACCCTCTATTGGCTTGGAAGCCATAGAGTTACTTTGCCTTACTTTGTTTTTAAGTTAGACATAGTTTGTTATTATAATAGATAATAAGTTTTAAAAAAGTCCTATTCACCCCCTCTAGGACATTTATTCATACTTCATACTTCAGTACTAGCGGTTCTACCATAATTTTAAGCATCGCCTGCTCTCCGATCCAAACACCTACAGATGGTATTTAGGCAATCAACTGTTTGGTCAGCTAACCAGAGTCCCGTATGTTCCTTTGTCGCCACCTCCAGAGCTAGTCCGTTCTGGTCCTGTCACCACGGGTAGCTTTGCTAGGACGTCGGTGCCGGATTTCATCATGCCTGATAGAGATTATGCTTCATGGTATCATCAGTTCAGCATGGGGTTGATCTTCCTCCTCTTTTTTCTCCTCGATGGGCTCATCGATATGTTAGTGGTTTGGTGATGGCTCCTTTAGCTGATGAGTTCTATGTAGGGCAGAAGGAGAGAGGTGATGACGATCATTACGTGGGTCATTTATAGGGGCTTCAATTTGCATTTGATCCTTCTTTCTTTAGCATTTGTTGAGGGTCAAATATTGCATACTAGACCCCATTTATTACCTGGATTTACGAACATGATACTGTTTAATAGCCCATTTTAATCGTGTTTGTGATGCAAGGTGAATTTAGGAGCCTGAACAGAAAAAGGGTGCTAAAAGCATGAACTTAAAGCTCTGAAGTCACCAAGGCAAGGGATGGACCCTAGAGGACCAAGATCAATGGATTTACACGCCAGAGATCCAAGAAAATCGAGAAATTGAAGCTCAAGTGGCCTAAAAAGAGTCCAGAATGCGAGATCACAAGGTTCTCACCATTCGTTCGACTCGAAACTTCATATATGGCTTGAGGACCATAAATTAACTGTACACGTCAAAAATTGGCCCTTTGATCCCTCTGAAAGTGGCCCAACAGATAGATCAGCCCACATATCAGTGATTTAGGGCCCACCTGACATCTGGATATGCCCCAATTTTGGTCTCAACCCCTTAAATGGGATGAGGAAAGGGATGGACGGAGAAGATTTACCATAAGCATCACGATGGGACCTGCCTTGGGTTGTGTGCATGTATAATACGTGTGCATGCGCGCAACATTGGATCACACATCCGGTCAACGCCCGTAAGACCCGAGCCATCTCCTTCACGCAACCAGTGGGCGGGCGCTGGTTGAACGGCTGATCTCAGTGGACCTCACCCATCAGCCATTTGCATGATTCGGACCGTCTATTGGTCTCCCATCGAGCCTCTTATCGCTGCCTAGGTGGCGGAATTGCAGAATATCACAAGGATCTAAATCTAGTCATCCAAATGGAGGATAGACGGCAGAGGGGGAAAATCAGTGGGCCACATCGAAACAATCTCAAAATCCATCTTTTCCAATTTTTTTTGAGAGGGGAATCCAGTGGAAGGATTGAATTTTCCATTTGACGCTGATAAGGAGCCCACTGATTTCAACAACGAACCCATCTTACGCATGCCCTATTTTCCGTGTCCGGCGTTGACTAGGTTCGGGGACATTATAGGCCCACGGTGATGATCGGACGACCGATTTGGACTGTCTATCGCGTGTATCTGTCCAAAACGTCCCAAGGGACATTAATCTTTTGGACAAAATGCAAGGAAAGTGGGAGTTATTGGGCATTGTCTTCCCACTGCGAAACAATGATGCGTTGCCAGTTGCGTAAAAACGTCCGCTAAAGTTTTCCTCCACCGATCCTTTATGCCTATAAAAGGAGGAGAAAGAGAGAGAGAGAGAGAGGCATATGGGCTTGGGGTAATTCTTCAAATTGTGGCCTCCACCGGTTAACTTCAAGTACTGGCGCAGTATCAAGCAAGGCACACATCTCCCTAATTATGTCATCATCCAAGTCATGGGAGTGAGCCATGCACGTCTCTGGGGGGTCAGAGGATAGGGTCAGAGGCGTTCTATCTTCCATGAAAGAATCAATCATGTTAATGTCATGGAAATCATCATCATCCGCAAAATTTCTGCGATTATTAAAAAAGATGTTTGACTCTAATGTCATATTCCCAAAAGAAATGCTCATAACTTCATTCCTGCAATTGATAATTTCGTTTGAAGTGGTAAGGAATGAGCGACCTAGGATGACGAGAATCTGAGTGCTTCCATTATTGACGGGTTCAGTATCTAGGATGATGAAATCTACAGGGTAGTAGAATTTGTCAACCTGAACTAACACATCCTCAATTATCCCTCTTGGTATACGAATAGAACGATTAACGAGTTGTAATGTGGTTAAGGTGGTTTTCAATTCACCCAACCCTAGCTATTTGTATACCGAGTAAGGAATCAAATTGACGCTCGCTCCTAAGTCAAAAAGTGCGTGTTCAATGCGGTAGTTACCAATCATACATGATATAGTTGGGCTACCAGGATCCTTTTATTTCTACGGCACGTCTTGCTTTAGGATGGTACTCACATTCTCAGTCAAGAAGATCTTCTTTTGAATACTTTACCATCTTTTGGTCGTGCATAGGTCTTTCAGGAATTTGACATATAAAGGTATTTGTTTTGTAGCATCAAGTAGAGGAATGTTGACTTTCACTTGCTTCAACACCTCTAGAATATGCTGAGAGTTAGAGAGAGGTTTTAGTGCAACCGACCATTGGGGAAATGGAGCAACTGGCTTCTCTAGAAGTTCCTGTTCTAATTTTTGTGGGGCATCAATAGATCCATCATTGTTGTCATCTTCTGACTCTTTAGGCTTTTCAGGCCTAAACGGAAGGGCTTTATCAATAATCTTCCCACTCCTAAGAGTGGTGATGGATTTAGCATGCTCCATCTGATTTGAAGAGCTTGGGTTGCCAACTTCATATTGCAGCTTTGGATTGGGAAGAGGTTGAGCTGGGAGGCTCCCCTTATTCCCAATCGTGTTTTCAGCCTTAGGTTATTATAGTGTTTTGTTAAGGTCTTGCAAGGCTTGTAACATACCCTGACTGAAAAGATCTTGCTTTTCAAAATATTTTGACATCGGATCCTCTTGAGGTTTCTCTTGTTGTTGTTGTGCAGTTTGATTAAAGAAACCTTGGGGGTAGCAGTTTGTCCATTCCTCCAACTAAAATTTGGATGATTTTTTCAACCAGGATTGTATGTATTAGAGGTAGATCTATTGAAAGTCTTTGATAGTTATTTACAGCATTGGCTTGTTCATTTAACACTTCTCGAAAGGCAGATATTGTAGGGCAATTTTCAGTTATGTGAATGTTACCATCACAGATGCTGCAAACAATTTCATTAACCTTATCCTTCTTTCCTTCCATGGCCTTGAATTTTCTTATGAGATTAGTCACTTTATAATTGAGATCGTCCTCTTCTTTCAGGAGATACAATTCACCTTTCTCCTTAGATTGAGTCAGCCTAGATGTGGTGTTTGATTTTGGGTAATGGTCCCATGATTGTGCGTTTTCAGCAAATCTATCGAGATAATCCCATACCTCATCGACATCTTTATTCATGAATTCTCCATTACACGTTGTCTCGATCATTTGGTGCATGGAAGATGTCAGTCCATCATAGAAAAAATTTGTAATGCACCACGTTTCAAAGCCGTGTTATGGGCATGAATTGACAAGATCCTTAAACCTTTCCCAACATTAGAAGAATGTTTCATCCTCCTTTTGGGCGAAGTTCATGATTACTTTTCTAAGGATAATCGTTTTATGATGTGGAAAAAATTCCTTTATGAATTCCCTTTGCATATCATTCCATGTGCTAATGGATCTAGGACGTAGTGAATGTAACCACATCTTAGCCTTCTCCTTCAAGGAAAAGGGAAAGAGTTTCAGTCTGACTGTATCCTCAGATACATTAGGAAAGTATAAAGTGGTTATGATCTCATCAAACTCTTTCAGATGTAAGTATGGACTTTCTGATTCAAGCCCATAGAATTTAGGAAGGAGTTGGATAACCCCTAGCTTGATGTCCATATGTCCTGTATTTTCAGGAAAAATTATACATGAGGGCGTACTCATCCCGCCGGTTATAAATAATCTCGTAAATACGAGGCGGGGGTGCTTGATGCACCTCATTCTCATCATGGACTTCCCCTAGGTTGGGGTAGTTCTTGAGGTTGATTTGTAGCAATAATCTCAATTAACTCAGGGGAATTTGAGTGGTGTCTAGTCCTGCGATGGACAGTTAACCCCTCAACCAATCCTCCTTTAGTTAAGAGACGTTGAGTGTTATCACGAACTCACTTGGGCATGAAACACGTATAACCCTCAGTTCAGATTCTAACCCTAGACCTAAGAGGAAGAATAAAAAGGAATTCTAGAAATAAGGAGGAAAGATGGAAAGAAGTTACCAATTTGAAGTCCTAAGTTAAGAACCTGCAAAATAAAATAAATCAAGTTAGTTTCTAGAAGATAAAATCGAATCTAAAGGCTAGAGAAAGTAAGGAAATAAGGATGAAGTTACCAGATTAGAAGATCTATAAAAAATCCTACGAGGTAGGAAAAGAAGTTAGTTCTAGAAATCAATAAGAAAGAAAAATTTAAAACTAAAGTTAGTAAAATCCTAATCTTAAACTAATCTAAAACTAATTAATTTCAGAGAATCGTAGCCATCAGTCCACGACAACGGCACCAAAAACTTGTTCACTCCCCAAGTATAGGGTTGTGATGTAGTAATAAACTCGGTGAGACCGAGGTCAAATCCACAGGGACTAAAACCTGTACGTAATCTGAAACTAAGTAAACTAGAACTATACTAAGATGAAATCTAAATCAAATGAATTTGATGGAATAATGGTGAATTATTAATCTAAAACTTAAAGAATTCAGAGGTAGGAAACTAGGGATTCAGAGGATCTACTTGTAGAGATCAGGGAAATCTTATGCCTACTTCAAGAACTCAAATAGACTTAGAGTCCCAGAAAAAGCCAATTTATATGTCATAAAAAAAGGGGGGGGGGGGGTGGGTGAATAGGATTGTGCCAAATTAAAATATAACAGCGGAATTGAAATACGATAGCCTTATAAAAATAAAAAATAATACTTTAAATAAATCAAAGACTGAAATGTAAAGCAATCTTAAATAAAGAGCTTGATACTAACGTTGTTCTAAGGACAACCTTTGCACCATAAAAACCAAGGGTTTATGGCAGGACAACCTTACTAGAACAAGTTGAATATCAAAACTCAAACAGAAAGGAAATAAAGAAAATAGCAAGAAATAAATTCTAAACTATTACAACATTCCCCACTTTGCTTGAAATGTAAAGATTACAACATTCACATTCATATATACATTCCACAAATCTGAATGATTAAAGATATGAAAATTAAAAGAGCATTTAAATCACAAAACACACCAATATATAGTGGTTCGCCTGTGTGTTCACCAACTGTTAAACAGCAGCCACGCAACTTGCCACTCCACTCCTAATATCCTCACATAGGGGATATTAGCGTTCACTATTAAACAGGTTTTACAGGTTCAGCCAAAACCTTCACAATTGTGTCTTTTTAACTTGGGCTTACACAATCCAAAAACCCACACTTTCTGAGTTTTCTGGCTCTCCTCAGATAACCACACAATGAGATTTTTCTGGCGAATCTCAAACAAAACCAAAATAAAGGAATTTACAACAAATGTTAAATTCCTAGATTTCTTCTTTTGTAGCAGCCCGGTAGAACCAATGAGAGTAGAAGTTTGAATCAACGTTCAATATCCAATACTCACTTAAGAAATGGTTCTAGTTTCTAATTGATTTTAAATTAAATCAAATTGGGCGTAGCTCTATTTGATTTTAATTCCAATGAAGAAGGAATATAACAATTCCTTTTTTTCAAATAAGATTGAAATTTAGGAATAAAATCAAATAAGAAAATCTAATAAAAAGAATATTAAATATGAACAAATTAGCTTAAAATGAACACAACTTATCTCAGAGTGGAGGCTTGAATTTCTCAAATTAATCGATGTAAAACTCTAAAATTCATGCTCAATTTATAGAAGCAAAGATCGCGTTTACGACTGGTCTTAGGAACCTTCGACTGGTCGTAGCTCTAATGACATTTTGAAAATTTAAGCGCGATCTGAAAAATCAGTTCTACGACTGGTCGTGAGGACCCTTTGACTAGTCGTAGACCACCTACGACTGGTCGAAGTTGACTCAGGACTGGTAGTAGGAAACTAGATTTGGTTGCTGGAGTTTGAGTCGTAGTTTTAGGACTGTTCGAAGGACGAGTCGTGACATCCCTACAAATGGTCGAACAATCTCCAGGACTGGTTGAAGAATAACCAAAAAATTTTAAAAATCTTCAACAACTTAGGACTGGTTGTGGAATTTCTTGGATTGGTCGAACAAGGTCTAGGACTGGTCGAACAACGTCTAGGACTAACCTTAGAACAAACCAACTTCATGTATAAAGATTTATCTCGACTTATGTATCCAAAATGACCTACCCTAAGGTCAAACTAAGGTTTATCATACCTGGAACATGAAATATGAACATTGAACATCATTCTTTCAGATGATAGTTAACCTTTGAAGCTTGAGACCTCTACTTGATGTAGCTTGAAATTGAGATCTTCTACATCATGAATATATGCTTCAACTTAAGTTGTACTTGAGTCTTGAAATGTACTTGAGTCTTGAACACACACTCTTCTTATTAATGTATACTTGAACATTGATGCATACGGAAGAGAACACAGTACATAACCTTGCATTTCTTGAAGTCGAGCACCGTACATGTCTTGAATCATTGTGATGTCATCTTGAATCACACACACACACACATACACACACACACACATATATATATATATATATAATTATACAAATACAAGATACACAGATAGAAGTTGTTGCACACACAAGAAGTTTTAGCACCATAAAATTTGACAATCAAAGGAGCATAAGACCATAGCACTTACAATCTCTCCCTTTGTCAAATTTGTGACAAAACATACTTCACTAAAAGAAACACAACAAGCATAATAACAAGCACAACATGCATATTAACGAATCATGCACCAGTTGTATTAGAGAACCAACCAGTTGACAATAAGTAGCATAAATCATTATATATATACAAATCTCCTTGAGAAGCAGCACATATTCAACAACACATACTCCCCCTGAGTAGCAACCCATATCCAAAAATATAATATAAACTACTCATAACAAACCTTCTCCCCCTTTTTGTCACAATATGACAAAGGAAGCAACAAAGTGAAGGAAAGTACTGGGAGGAATAGATGAAGTAACATGACAATGTATAAGTAAGTAAACAGTCACAATCCAGTTACTTGAAAAATTAAGAAGTCAGCAAACCAAATAAAGTGCACAATCCACCATAAGTAAGAGAGCTATTACAGACCAAGAATGAAGAACTTGATCAGATCCTAAAGAAGGAGCAGGAATGGTAGGATCAAGATTATGCATTCCTTTGTTCAAACGCCTAAGAAACTTGCGCATATATTTAAACTGAAGATCATGAGCAATATTCATATTCTCGACCTTCTCTTCTAAAGCATGAAGACGAGCATCAAAATTAGAAGGTTCAAAATTAGGATCATTTCCAGAATCAGAATCAAGTTTATTGAAAATATCATCCAAATCCACATCGTCAGGAGGAAGATCACCAGCTTCTTCATCGGAGCTTTCCAACAGGCATAGGCATGAGCATGTGCTTAGCTAGGATAGTCAAGAGATAAGCAAAAGGAATATCACTATGACCTGGATGGAGATGAGAATGAATAATGGAATGACAAATTAAGGAAGGAAGGTAAATTTTAGAACTAGAAATGACAGAGTGCAACACACGAACCATAAAGGCAATTAATTCAATCTTATTACTATAACGAGGATACAGGTTAGAAGTAAAAATCCTGTGAAGTATCCTGTACTTGGGTAACAAGTACTTTGCGGGGAGCGCATTCCCTTTATGAGTCTATTGCACATTAATATTACCCAAATCTCTGGTTAGCATACGCTTTTCAGATTCTGAGGGTTTCTCAGCTAAATTATGAATAGGAATACCCTCCTCATTGATAGGTATATTTATTAACCTTACAATCAGATGACGGTCAATTTCAAATAAACATTCTCTAGTATCAATTTTAAAAGTTAAATCCTCAAAAGAGAATACTGAGATACATGCAAACATGACCTGTGCAATAGATTGGTATGCAGGCCCACCCCAATGTAAAATGTTATTCCATCCTACAACTTAGAGTATAGTAGAATACTAAAAGGAGCAATATGTTCAATACAAACAGACCGTTCAACAATGACATTGTGCAAACGCAAATCCCGTACATTGGAGGGATCATCCTCACGTAAACGAAGATGACGCCTACCAAGAGGAGCTGATCTAGAAGAAGATGGACCACGAGAAGTTTTCTTTTTCCCTCTAGCATCCATAATCAGAGAGAAAATTAAAAGATCTAGTAGAGACAAAAGATTTGGAAAATGGGTTTTGCTAAATCAGAGTTTTCAAGAAAATGCCTTAAGATTGCAATGAAACTCAAAATAGCAAAATAGATTACTCCAAGAGTGAAATTGAAGTAATAAGAGCTAGAATCTACAAGAGAAATACAAATGATGCACTAACCTTGAAGATCTAGGATGGTGGATACGACTAGTCGTGCCTCGGCTCGTTGGAGAGTGAAATGGAAATGAAGAAGATGAAGGTTTTCCTCAATTTTAAAAGATTCCAACATGCTACACGACCGGTCGAGGACTATTCTCGACCGTTCGTACCACGACTGGTCGAGCACGTCCTCGACTGGTCGTGAAAACATAAAAACATGCATTTTTCATAAAAATTTGAAATTTAAATAAATAAATTATCAAATATATATACTATGATACAAATATGCATGAATAATCAATTTAGAATGCACATTCTGAGATCAAATTTTAATTTATTAAACTTGCTTTTGTCGAGTGGTTTAGTGAAAATGTCAGCAAATTGAGTCTCGGTCGGTATATATTCCGAGGATATTATTTTCTCTTCTACTAATTCACGAATATAGTGATACCTAATGTCAATGTGCTTGGTACGTGAATGCTGGATTGATTTTTTTGATATATTTATAGCACTGGAATTATCACAATATAACATCATTGATTCCTATGCAATTTCATAATCGCTCAACATTCGCTTCCTCCAAATAAGCTGAGTACATGCATTTCCTGCTGCAATGTATTCAGCCTCAGTAGTTGAGAGGGATATAGAACTTTGCTTTTTGCTAAAACAAGAAACCAAACAGTTTCCAATATAAAACAACCACCACTGGTTGATTTTCTATCATCTATATTTTCAGCCCAATCAGCATCTGAATACCCAGCCAATTGAACACTAGTATCAAAAGGATACCAGATACCCATTTTAGTAGAACTTAAGACATATCGCATAATCCGCTTAACAACAGAAAGATGTAACTCTTTAGGATCAGATTGATATCTAGAGCAAATACCAACACTTAACGCAATATTCGGTCTACTAGCAGTTAAGTAAAGTAGACTACCAATCATACTACGATATAATTTAGGATCTACATTTTTACCTGTAGAGTCCTTTGAGAGTCTTAAAGTTGTACTCATAGGAGTATCAAAGTTCTTACCATTCTTAAATCCAAACTTTTTGATTAAGTTCAGAGCATATTTTGTTTGAGAAATGAAAATGCCATTTGGTTGTTGTTTTACTTACAATCTAAGGAAATAATTTAATTCCCCAACCATGCTCATTTCGAACTTAGATTTCATCAAATCTGCAAACTCAACAGTCATGTTAGTACAAGTTGATCCATAAATAATATCATTAACATATATCTGAACCATTAAAATATCATCGTTATGTTTCTTAACAAAAAACGTCTTATCAATACTACCCATTTGAAAATTATGACTTAGTAAAAACTTAGTCAATTTTTCGTACCATGCTCTAGGAGCTTGTTTTAAACCTTATAGATCTTTTTAAAGACGATATACATGATCAGTAAACTTAGGGTCTTCAAACCCTGTAGGTTGTTCAACATATACTTCTTCATGTAGATCACCATTCAAAAAAGTACTATTTACATCCATTTGATAAATTTTAAACTTTCTAAAGCATGCAATGGATATAAAAAGTTTGATTGATTCAAGGCGATCAATTGGGGCAAAGGTTTCATCATAATCAATGCCTTCTATTTGAGTGTACCCTTGTACAACCAGTCTTGCCTTATTTTGAATTATATTCCCAAGTTCATCAGACTTATTTTTGAAAATCCACTTAGTTCCTATAATGTGTTTATCTTTAGGTCTAGGAACAAGATACCAGACATTATTTCGAACAAACTGATTAAGTTCTTCCTGCATAACTACTATCCAGTTTTCATCAGAAAGAGCTTCTTTTACGTTTATTGGTTCAATATGAGATGTAAAGCACACGTAATTACATATGTCTTTTAGTTGTCTACGAGTGCGCACACCAGTGAGAGGATTTCCAAGAATTTGAGCGGTTGGATGATCTTTAACAGTCCTTAATTAAGAATTGTTTTGACTTGGTGAAGTATCAGGTTTGTCAATTAGAAGAACTTCATCATTATCTGAACTTGGGGGAGGTGTATTCAAATGATCGTTTATGACCACATTAATTGATTCTTGAATAACACCAGTCCTTTTGTTCAGTACATGATATGCGCGACTATTTAAAGAGTATCCTAAAAAGATTCCTTTGTCACTTTTTGTGTTAAACTTCCCCAGATTTTCATAGTCATGCAAAATATAGCACTTGCTACCAAAAACTCGAAAGTATTTGACAGTAGGCTTTTTATCGGACCACATTTTATAAGCGGTTTTATTATTAGATTTACATATATAAACATGATTAATAACATAGCAGGCAGTATTCACTGCTTCAGCCCAAAGATTTTTAGGGAGCTTCATACTATTCAACATTACAGTTCTCATTTCTTGAAGCACTCTATTTTTCCTTTCCACAATTCCATTCTGTTGAGGAGTTTTAGGTGCAGAGAATTCATGCGATATTCCTTAATCATTACAGAATTTCTCAAAACTGCTATTCTCGAACTCAGATCCATGATCACTATGGATCTTACAAACTTGAGAACCTTTTTCAGTTTGGATTCATTTGAGAATCTTTTTAACTTCATCAAGGGTTTCTGATTTATCCTTTAAGAAGGCTACCCAAGTAAATTTAGAAAAATCATCCACGATTACCAAGATGTATTTTTTACCACCTCGACTCTCCGTCCTGGTAGGTCTTATAAGATCCATATGGAGAAGCTCGAGTGGTCTTGATGTGGCATTGGAGTTCACCTTTTTGTGAGAGCTCCTTGTTTGTTTGCCATACTGGCATTCACCACATATCTTGTTTATATTTTGTAATTTAGGTAGACCTTTTATTAGTTTTCCTTTGCTTAATTTATATAAATTACGGTAGTGTACATGTCCAAGGCGTTTATGCCATAATTCAGTTTCATCGGTATGGACAATGTAGCACGATTGATTAGATGAGCTACCATCGCTTACAATATAGCAGTTTTCAGAAGTTCTGCGACCAGCTAATATTACAGAACCCTTTTTGTTTAAGATTTCATAACCTTTATTAGAAAATTTTACGCTATGATTGTTATCGCATATTTGAGATATGCTTAACAAGTTATTTTTTAGCCCCTCAACATATAAAACATTTTTAAATAAGGGAAAGTTATAGAGTTGAACCGTACCTTAGCCAATAATCTTGCAGTTGCTTCCATCACCAAATGTGACTGACCCATCAGTCATATCTTTAAGATCGGTGAATAAAGCTTTGTTGCCTGTCATATGCCTTGAGCATCCACTGTCTAAGTACCACTTTGAATGGCTTGAAGCTTTGAAAGTAGTGTGGGCAACCAAGCAAGTAACTTTAGGAACCCATTTTATTACTGTTTTGAGTTTAGGAGTATAGTTGGTCGTCTAGCATTTGTAATTTTTGTACGAGTGACCCATTGAGTTAGATTTTAAGAGCTTCTTAAGCAAATAGATTTTAAGAGCTCCTTAAGCAAATCAACTATTTTTTCAGCTAAAGTGTTTTGGTTTTGAGTTTTATAGTTGACATAATTGCTTTTAGGTTTTTGAAAATTTTCAGCATTTTTAGAAAAACTATGATTAATACTTTTCCCTTTTGAGTTAGAGGTTTCTCCTCTCACAAACTTAGGAGGAGTATTCTTCTGTTTAGAAGGTACATTTTTATCATACCCCAATCCGGATTTGTCGCCACGATTTTCTAGATTCGAATAAAAGTTTCTCAAATTTCGGATCTCCTTGGGCATACCTCCATGTATCCTTTGAACTCAAAAGTGAAGAGTTTTCAAGTTTAAGTTTGTCATTTTCAGATTTAAGATTTCAATTAGGGAGGTTTTGAATTCTAAATCACACTTAGTTTTTTCAAAACAATCTAAAATATGAGATTTTTCTAAAACAAGTGACTCAAAATTTTCTTTAAGTTTTAAAAACTTTTCTTTTTGAAGTTTTAGTTTTCGGCAATTTTACAACTTTCTTTGTATAGGGCATTGTAAGCGTCTTGAAGATCTTCTTCATTTTCATAATTACTATTAAATTTTTTTCACTGGTTGAATCATCATGATCTGAAAAAGTGAACTTGGCTAGAGTCATAAGGGCCTTAACTTCATTGCCCAACTCGTTTTCAGAGTCTTCTGATTCAGAAGATGCTTCAGTGTTAGAAGATTCATCCCAAGTAGCCAACATTCCTTTCTTTTTAGATTTGTCCTTTTTAGGACACTTGTTTGCTAAATGCCCATATTCTTGGCAGTTGTAACATTGATTATCTTTCAAGGATTTCTAAGATTTAGATTTTGGTTTAGAACGTTTCCTATCATTTGATTTTTGAAAATCAACTTTCTTTTTCCTTTTAAAAATCTTGTAAAACTTTTTAGCAAGAAGGGCCATATCATCTTCGGAATTTTCTAAATCAGAATTTTGAGAAATACATTTTGAAGATTTAAGTGTAATAGATTTACCTTTAGGAGCTTTAAAATTTAATTCATAGGTTTGTAAAGAACCAACTAGTTCTTCTACCCTCATATTGTCCGTATCATGAAGTTCCTGGATCGCGGTTACCTTAGAGTTGAATCGTTCAGGTAGTGAGCGTAGTATCTTTGCACACACTTTACTTTCTGGGATTTTATCGCCAAGACCCCACATAGAGTTTATAATGTCATTTAATCTAGTGAAGAAGTCCATAAACATTTCATTTTCCTCCATATGAATTTCTTCAAATTTGGTTGTGAGGAGTTGGACTTTAGATTTTTTGACAATTGAAGTACCCTCGTGTGTCATTTTTAATATATCCCAAGCTTGCTTTGTAGTATCACAGGATATAATTCTTTTGAACTCATCTGGTGATAGTGCGTAAGTGATTGCATTTAGTGCTTTTACATTGGCACTACTCTCACTTTTCTAAAGAGTGGTCCATGAGAAAAATGGTGTTACTCTCATAGTTTTTGAACCATCAACACCAGTCACTTCAGTGGTAGGTGGGTTCCATTCAGTCACTATGGCAAGCCACACATTCTCATCCATTGATTTGAGGAAAATCCTTATCCTGGCTTTCCAATAGGCATAGTTGGAGCCATCAAAGGGTGCAGGCCTAGTGACTGAAAGACTATCAAAATTTGACATCTTATATATATAGCTTAGATCGTTAGCTCAGGAAATGAATCCAAGAATAAATAATTAAAAAAAAACAAGCTATTAGGCTTTGATACCACTTGAAAAGGCCAAGCTATATGTCCTAGAGGGAGGGGAATATGACTGTGCCAAATTAAAATATAATAGCGGAATTGAAATACGATAGCCTTATAAAAATAAAGAATAGTACTTTAAATAAATTAAAGATTAAAATGTAAAGCAATCTTAAATAAAGAGCTTGATACTAACGTTGTTCTAAGGACAACCTTTGCACCATAAAAACCAAGGGTTTATGGCAGGACAACCTTACTAGAACAAGTTGAATATCAAAACTCAAACAGAAAGGAAATAAAAGAAATAACAAGAAATAAATTCTAAACTATTACAACATTCCCCACTTTGCTTGAAATGTAAAGATTACAACATTCACATCCACATATACATTCCACAAATCTGAATGATTAAAGATATGAAAATTAAAAGAGCATTCAAATCACAAAATACACCGATATATAGTGGTTCGCCTTTGTGTTCACCAACTGTTAAACAACAGCCACACAGCTTGTTATCCACTCCTAATATCCTCACACAGGGGATATTAGCGTTCACTATTAAACAAGTTTTATATATTCACCCAAAACCTTCACAATTATGTCTTTTTAACTTGGGCTTACACAATCCAAAAACCCACACTTTCTGAGTTTTCTGGCTCTCCTCAGATAACCACACAATGAGATTTTTCTAGTGAATCTCAAACAAAACCAAAATAAAGGAATTTACAACAAATGTAAAATACCTGGATTTCTTCTTTGGTAGCAGCCCGATAGAACCAATGAGAGTAGAAGTTTGAATCAACGTTCAATGTCCAATACTCACTTAAGAAATGGTTCTAGTTTCTAATTGATTTTAAATTAAATCAAATTGGGTGTAGCTCTATTTGATTTTGATTCCAATGAAGAAGGAATACAACAATTCCTCTTTTTTAAATAAGATTGGAATTTAAGAATAAAATCAAATAAGAAAAGCTAACAAAAAGAATATTAAATATGAACAAATTAGCTTAAAATGAACACAACTTATCTCAGAGTGGAGGCTTGAATTTCTCAGATTAATTGATGTAAAACTTTGAAATTCGTGCTCAATTTATAGAAGCAAAGATCGCGTCTACGACTGGTCTTAGGAAACTTCGAATGGTCGTAGCTCTAACGGCATTTTAAAAATTTAAGCGCGATCTGAAAATCAGTTTTATGACTGGTCGTGGGGACCCTTCGACTGGTCGTAGACCACCTACGACTGGTCAAAGCTGACCCAGGACTGGTCGTAGGAAACCAGATTTGGTTGTTGGAGTTTGAGACGTAGTTCTAGGACTAGTCGAAGGACGAGTCGTGACATTCCTACGACAGGTTGAACAATCTCCAGGACTGGTCGAAGAATAACCAAAAAATTCTAAAAATCTTCAATAACTTAGGACTGGTTGTGAAATTTCTTGGATTGGTCGAACAAGGTCTAGGACTGGTCGAACAAGGTCTAGGACTAGTCTTAGAACAGACCAACTTCATGTATAAAGATTTATCTCGACTTATGTATCCAAAATGACCTCCCCTAAGGTCAAACTAAGGTTTATCATACCTGGAACATGAAGTATGAACATTGAAAATCATTCTTTCAGATGATAGTTAGCCTTTGAAGCTTGAGACCTCTACTTGATGTAGCTTGAGATTGAGATCTTCTACAACATGAATATAAGTTTCAACTTGAGTTGTCCTTAAGTCTTGAAATGTACTTGAGTCTTGAACACACACTCTTCTTATTGATGTAGACTTGAACATTGATGCATATGGAAGAGAATACAGTACATAACCTTGCATTTCTTGAAGTCGAGCACCGTACATGTCTTGAATCATTGTGATGTTATCTTGAATCACATATATATAATCATACAAACACAAGACACACAGATAGAAGTTGTGGCATACACAAGAAGTTTTGGCACCACAAAATTTGACAATCAAAGGAGCATGAGACCATAGCACTTACAGTCCCATCTTCATCCAGTTGAAGGGTGTAACCATGAAGAGCAAAGCTGAACTTCCTTTGATTTAGTTTTCAAGAGATGAAAGGTATAAGAATTAGAATAGATTTCGTCACCAAACCATGCCTAGGAGACAAAGTAAACAACAGAATTAAACTAATTAACAACTAATCAACAGATATATGAAGGTTAGGAAGGATTCCGTCATCCTACCATGCCCAGGAGACGATGGTGAACAACACGGCTTTCTAACGTCATAATCATAAAAAGGAAAGGAACATGTTCAAAACTATCGTAGACCCATTGTAATTTTAGTCACAACAGACCATTAAAAACTAATAAATATTTCCTTAATTACACCAAAATCAACATCAGTTCAACCTAAGCAAAAAGGCACAAGCAAAAAGTCTCTCATCACGCTATAAGCTTCACCTCTTAGCCCTAGCTAAGAGGTTTAGCCTAGAATAGACATGATTAGGCTAAACATCTTTAAAAAAATAATAAAAATAAACAATAAAAAAAAATAAATAAATATTACTCTCTCTCTCTCTCTCTGCTCCACGTCCAGCCCCAAGCCCAGATGCCTCTCTCTCTCTCTCTCTCCTCCTTTTATGGGCATAAAGGGTCGGCAGAGGAAAACTTCATGCGGATGTTTTTATGCAGCTGGTAACGCATCGTTGTTTCGCAGTAGGAAGACAATGCCCAATAACTCCCAATTTCTTTGCATTTTGTCCGAAAGATCAATGTCCCTTGGGACATTTTGGACAGATACACATGACAGACGGTCCAGATTGGCCGTTCGATCATCACCATGGGCCTACAATCTCCTCGAACCCAATCAGCGCCGAATACAAAAAACAAGGCCTGTGTAAGATGGGTTTGCTGTTGAAGTCGGTGGGCCCCTGATCAGCGTCAGATGGAAAATCCAGTCCGTCCACTGGATTCCCCTCTCAAAAAAATTGGAAAAGATGGATTTTGAGACTGTTTCGATGTGGCCCACAGATTTTCCCCTCTGTCATCTATCCTCCGTTTAGACGACTGGATTTAGATCCTCGCGATATTCTGTAATTCTGCCACCTAGGCAGCGATAAGAGGCTTGATGGGAGACCAATGGACGATCTGGATTGTGTAAATGGCTGATGGGTGACGTCCACTGAGATCAGTCGTTCAACCAATGCCGGCCCACTGGTTGCATGAAGGAGATGACCCGGGTCTTACGTGCGTTGATCGGATGTGTGATCCGGTGTTGCGCGCATGCACATGTGATATACACGCACACAACCCAAGGCGGGTCCTATTGTGATGCTTATGGTAAATCTTCTCTGTCCATCCCTTTCCTCATCCCATTTAAGGGGTTGAGACCAAAATTAGGGCATATCCAGATGTCAGGTGGGCCCTAAATCACTGATATGTGGGCTGATCTATCTGTTGGGCCACTTCCACAGGGATCTAAGGGCTGATTTTTGACATGTATAGTTAATTTATGGTCCTTAAGCCATATATGAAGTTTTGAGCCGAACGGATGGTTACCCTATGATCTTGCATTCTAGACCCTGTTTAGGCCACTTGAGCTTCAGTTTCTCAAGTTTCTCGGATATCTGGCATGTAAATCCATCGATCTTGGTCCTCTGGGGTCCGTCCCTTGCCTTGGTGACTTCAGAACTTTAAATCCATGCTTTTAGCACCCTTTTTCAGTTCAGGCTCCTAAATTCACCTTGCATCACAAACACAATTAAAATAGGTTGTTAAATAGTATCATGTTCGTAAATCCAGGTAATAAATGGGGTCTAGTATGCAATATTTGACCCTCAACAGCATTTGTATATGATATTTTTTGTATTCCTCTCTAAAGGATCATACACTTGTACTTATATGGCCTAGATGGTCTTGGTAGAATGAAATGCACTTTTTTAATTTCATATTTGGGTCACTTGATGCTTGCTCTTGATGTTCCTGGGCTTGAGGAGGTTGATAGATGGCTTGGATCATGTCTCTATAATGTTTCAATGGTCTTGATCACTGGTGTCCATTTTGATCATTAGTCGAGCACTTTTAGGTCTGATAGGTCTATTTCGGGCCCATATCTTCATGATTGGTCACTTGGGGAAGAACCTGGACAATGTTAATCACATTGTGGCCAAAGTAGAGGTCCATTTGAGGTACCGATGGCAACCAGGGTACCTTCAGTTGTTATCACCTATCATTTTAACATACTATGGTCCCCATAGCCAACCTCGTGTGAGAGATTGAAAAGGCCGTGCTAAGAGTCCTAGGGGGGGGGGGGTGAATAGGACTATGCCAAATTAAAAAATTAATAACGAAATTAAACAAATATAAATAAAGAAAGCACTAAACAATCCCACAAAGTAGAAATGAATAACAACCTCAAATGTACAAGTATTGAGAGGTTGATACAAATGTTGTTCTAAGGACAACCTTACACCAAAAACCAATTGCTTATGTAGGAAAACCTAATTTCTAGTAAGGTCTGTGTATTAAAATCTCAAACTGATACAGAGGAATAAAGAATAAAATAGCAAAGAAAATAAACTAAGCTAATACAGCATTCCCACACTTGCATAAAAAAGATTTAACATTCTTCACAAAGGCTTAAAAAGAAATTACAACATTCACACAAAGCCACAATCAATCATCCACCACAAGACCAGAAATTATAGTGGTTCGCTTGTGTGTACACCAACTATTTAGAAAAATAGCCACATAACTACTCCACTCCCAATATCCTCACAGAGTGGATATTGACGTTCACTATGAAATAAGTTTTTCAAGGTTCACCTAAAACCTTCACAATTGTGTCTTTCAAGTGGGCTTACACAATTCAAAAACCCTACACTTTGATTTTTCTAGATCACCTCAGACAAACCAAAAAGAAAGAGAGATTTTTCCTCGCATAACCTCAAAAACCATAAAAGAAATTTACAGAAATGTAAATATACTTATTTGGATATTCTCCTTTGATGAAGCCCGGTAGAACCAATTCGAAGTAGATGTTCAATGTCCACACTCACTTATGAAAATGTTCTAAGTTCTAAATGATTTTTAGATTAAATCACCTTGGCCTTGCTCAATTTGATTTTGATTCCAAGAAAGGGGAAAACTTAAATCCCTTCTTCAAATAAGATTGGAATGTAGAATTCAAAATCAAATGCAAAAAAGCTAAATTAAAGAGAATATTAAATGACCACTAAATAGCTTAAGAATATCACAAACTTATCTCTCAGAGTGGTGTCTTAATTTTGCTTGAATTGAATGAAAAACTCTAAAAATCATGCTCTATTTATAAGTGCAGAAATTGTTCACTGGATTGGCCCAGAGGACAGCTCGACTGGTCGAAGGACTAATAAGAATTCAAAAATTCGGGTGCAATAAGATAAGACCGTTCCATGACTGGTCTAGTGGCTTACTCGATTGGTCAAGTGGCTTACACGCCCGCTCGAGCCCTGCCCTCGACTAGTCGAATGAGACCCAATTTGGTTGTTGGACTTTGAGTCGGTCAAGCACTGTTCACTTGACTGGTTGAGCAGTCTCCAGGACTGGTCGAGGGACCAACAAAAAATCCTAAAAATTAGTAACAAACCTTAGACTGGTCGAGAAAATTCTTGGATTGGTCGAGCTAGTACTAGGACTAGTTGAACATAGGCTAAGACTAGTCGAGAAAAGCCTAAACAATTATATAGTGACCCAATTTAAGTATGCAATCAATATGACCTAACCTATGGTCAATCTAGGGTCATACATACCTTATAAGTGATATTTGAACATTGAATCATCCTTCACTTCGGTTGATAGTTGATCTTGAAGTACATGAAGCTTGATATCTTGATATACTTTGAAGCTTGAACTTAAAGTACTTGTGACTTGTATTTCACCTTGAGCTTTGAGTTCCAAAGCAAAGCACTTTGTCTTGACATAGTTGAAGCTTTGAAACCCTGAACTATCACTTGATGTTGTACTTGAACTTGTGAATCTCTTGTTCTTCCGATTGAAGTTCTGGAGGTAAAGACCTTTGTTCTTGTCATGCCCCAAACTTGAAAATCGGATTCACAGGAATCTCGATTGTCGAATCCGGTGCCGACAACCTTCGTAGTACCCCATTCTTAGCTCCTAGCGTCCATACACCGGATTCCGATCATGGGATCTTACAAGGAAGATTTTTTTTTTTTTTTAACGTTTAACTCGTAATAAGCATAACCACAAGATTACCCAATCACAAAGGTAACATCATCATCATATCTCTACTAATATAATCATTTAAGTACATGCTGAAAGGGAAATACATAAATCGAAAGTCAAGCTCCAGAAGACCGCTGCACGCTCCAAGCTCAACACTGCTGCAACCTAACATCACCTTCATGTATCTATCCTGCATAAGCTTATAGAAAGCTTAGAGGGTGGTGTAAGTGTGTGCACAAGGTAAGTGCCAAGTATTCAATGTAATGTCATAATCATATAATGTCGAAATAGGCGCAAGGTCATGAATCATATGTTATCAGAGTAAGTGAAAATATTGACAAGTCCATGAGTCAAGCAATATCAAAATGTGCAATACAGATCAACTATATAAATGAGGAGTCATAAAGAGTCAAATATCAGATACCGTATCTAAACCATATAAATGAAGAAATATAGTAACCCAAAATGTCATATGCAGCTGATGTAATGTGATATGCGGTACGAATGTAATGACCCTACTGGAGTGTGAAGTCGGGGTGATAGTATGTGGTATCGTAGGCTATGGGGTCCATCACAAGGAACTTCTATCCAAACCAGTCCCATACCTAAATTTGGATAGTCAGACTCAACGTGGTAAACTCCTGATCTCAGGTTAGTTGCGCACCCCAACTGAAATCCTGGCCATTGCGAAGGTACACGTAATAAATAGTTGTACACCACCAACCCGAGTGGATAGTGAATGAATGATGAATGAGTTTGTAACTCCTGCTCAATAAGTTCACATATCAGTACTGTTCATCTCTGGGATCATCACCGGGGTTTAGTACACTCCAAATGACACTGCCGCTCTCCCAGCCGCACAATTCAAGTGAGCATAAGAAACCTCACTATCCGCCTGGCCAATCGTCTGCCAATACCTATTTGGCACGTCGATAGCGGACCCATTCACGAGCTGGTCAAACTCAGCCTAGTAATGCCCCCTGCGCTCGGGCAGGTAAGGCCACACCCCCTCCCAACCGACCATGACACAACGAGAGATGCAGCCTCCTGGTATTCGGCACTCGGGCGCTCATGTATCCACTCGGTCTCGACTTTGGGGCTTCCTCTGGTACTAAGAGGGTTTAGAGATTTTCACCCAGGGCCATCTATGACAGCTTAATGCTAGTAACCAATTTTCAGTGTCCCATCTGGCCATTCACGATATGCCTGTGGAGGCTACGACCCTAATGTCGTTAGGATGTACAGTAATCACAATACAAGATGCATGAGTCATATAATCCAGTCATGCATCAATCCTACGCATACCGTGCGTTCATGTGAGATAACCTCCGCCTATCTGGGAGTCTCATAACAACTTGCCCAATGTCATGTGCAATGGTCACCACATCTCATAACAAACATGCAGATGATGTGTATGGGCATGTATCATGATGCTATGCTGTCACATACTCATAATCGATATCATCAACTGGCATCAACAATCAGCCTCAACAATGTGGACATTTAACCAACATCGCCTCCAAGGAATGGCCCACATAGAGCCAAACATATAATGGGCCCACGACCTCACACAAAGGCCTAATATACAACACAATAGGCATTACTCAAGGGCTACATATACACAATAGGTGGGCCCTTCTCATGGGCCTCAAATGGCCCTGCACATGAGTCTCGAATACATCAAATAGGCTATGCATCATGGGCCTAATACTCCTCACAATGGCCTTGCCCATGGGCCACGAATATATCATAATGGGCCTTGCCCATGGGCCTTAAATACATCACAATGGGCCTTATTACATAGACCTCTTATTCACACTAAGCCTTAAACATGGGTTGAATACACATCATAATAGGTCTCAACTATGGGTCACGTATATATTATTTAGGTCTCGACAATCGGCCTTGGTAATCGAAATCGGCCTCGATAATCGGAATCGACCTCGACAATCAGAATCGGCCTTGATAATCAGTATCGATAATCAACATCTATAATCAGTACTAACGATCAACATCGATAATCGGTACCGACAACCAGCAAATATAAACAAGGCGGGGTTCATAGATGGACATCCAATCAACAATAATGTAAAGATCGGCTCTCGGCCGTGGTTATATCAATCCGATGGCACGGAGTCATCTGTCTATAGCGAATGGGGCCCACTTGAGTTAACCCACGAAGAGAATGGGCCTAACAAGGCCTAAGAGAAGGTCACAATGAGGACATTTAACCGTCATTGCCCATCAATGTGGACATTTAACCAACATTGCTCCCAAGCAGTGGCCCATATAGAGTCAAACATAAGGTGGGCCCATAGCCTCACACAAAGGCCTAATGTATATCACATTGGGCTTCATATAAAGGATATATACACACAACAATTGGGCCTTAAACATGGGCCTCAGATACATTGCATGACCACAACTCATGGGCCCAATGCACATCATAATAGGCCTTGTTAAATGGGTTACATAATATCATAATGGCCATGCCATATGGGCTGAAAATACGTCACAATGGGCCTTGACCCATGGCCCAAAAATACATCTCAGTGGGCCTTACCAAATGGGTCATAAATATATCCTAATGGGCCTCAACCATGGGCCTCTAACATATCATAACGGGCCACAACCATGAGCCTCAAATGGCCATAACCATGGGCCTCAATATACATTGCAATGGCCTGCAACCCATGAGCCTCACATACATCATGTGGGCTGCAATACACAGGCCTCAGATACATCCTAATGGGCCTCAACACCTGGATCGGGTATACATCATATTGGGCCTCGAACATGGGCCATATATACATCACGTTGGGCCTCGCCATCTAGGCCTTAAATACGTACATCACGTGGGGGTCACATGAATGGACAGTGTGAATATACAACATATATATCACGGTGGGTCCCACTATGATATGGGTCTCTCAGGAAGGTGGAGGGTTTGTAGATCACGATGAGAGCTAGGATTACATCTAAAATCATTTCAATAGTTGTAGGTGCAACATGTGCATCACTGTACACAATCACTCTATGGGGGTACATGACTCACTAATGGTAATCAGCATTGTCCAAATTTTGTCCCTGTGAATCAACACCTTCCAGACATTGCCCAGCACCATCCAAACACTCTGGATGGTGTGGATATGAAACATACATTGAGGTGGGGTTCGCAGCACCACCCAAACACTATTCGACACCGTCCAAGCATGTCCATCACTGTCCAGATCATCTGGACGGTGTGAATGAAAAAAATACATCACTGTGGTCCCCACGTGGGTCCCACAACATATACATGTATATATGTATTATAATAATAATATAATACTATCATTATATCTGACCAGCTCCCAGCCTTGGACGGGCTGCCTGGATACAAAATATATACATCATGTGGGCTCAAAATACATCATATTGGGCCTTATCAAGTGGGCCCCAAATATATCAAATTGGCCTCATCAAATGAGCCCCTATAAATATCAAAGTGGGCCTCAACAACGGGCCACAAATACATCAAGGTGGGCCTCCTCAAATGGGCCTTGTAAATATCAAGGTGGGCCTCAACAAACGGCCACACAAATGGGCACCAGGTATATCAAATGGGCTACACCCAAATTATAAGTGGTGATAATGATTTCCACCATTAAAATTCCCAAGGCCCACGATAACATTTATTTCCCATCCAATCTGATCATAAGGTCACAATGACTGAAAAGGGATTTTTAATGGTGGACGGTCAAACCCACCGATATCTATAGTGTGGTCCACCTAATCCTAGATCTATCTTTTTTTTTTTTAGTCTTAAGCCTAAAATAAGCTTTCAAAATGGTTGGATAGATTGGATGAAACACATGCATCATGGTGGGTGCCATAAAGGCCCACCATCATGTATACATTATATAATATAATATATAAATGATAATATATATATATATATATATATATATATATATATATATATATATATATATATATATATATATATATATCACAGGTGTAGCCCACACGTGGGGTGGGTCCCATATAGATGGACGACATGGATGAAAATATACCACATGGTGGGATCCCCTTGCCGTCCAGCAGCCAACTAAAATGGCTGGATGGCATATATAAAACACATACATTTTGGTGGGGTCCACTAGTCGTCCGACAGCTGGACGACATTGATAAAACACATACATCTAGGTGGGTTCCACCATCCATAGCAGTGGACGGTGTGAATAGAACACATACATCACTGTGGGTCCCATGTAGGGCCCACCATAATGTTTATATGCCATCCAATCTGTTGATAAGGTCATGTGGACCCAGATGAATAGGAAAAATAAATTTCATAATGTTCCAAAACTTCTGTGACCTAGAAAAGGGGTTTCAATGGCTGACATTCAATCCCGCTGTTTTCTACGATGTGGGCCACCTAAGCTTCGGATAGGGCTGATTTTTGGGGTGGGTCCACTGCCTTAACGGGCCATCAAATGCATGGTGTTGATGTGGGATCCACATCATGGTGGGGCCCACGGTCCCAGCCTCTTCCGCCCACGCAGCCGCAGGGCACTGCCTGCGTCCTTTGTTAGCAGTAGCAGCAGACGCTGCTACTGTTATTAATTTTTTTTTTGAAAAAATCATGTATTTTAGGGATTTTCCTACATGGGGCCCGCATCAGGTGGATCCACCCCCACCCATTGCACTCTACGGCTTAAGACAGTCTCATTGAGCCCAAAATTTGATGTGTTTTGGGGCATAGAACATCAGGGTGGGTTTCCAACGGTGAAAATACTATTCTTCGTACTAGGGCCCGCCAGAAAACCAGTTTAGCTTCATTTATTGGCTCAACGTCTAAAATGAGTTGGAGAATGGAATGGACGGCGTGGATTAACTTCATACATCAAGGTGGGGCCTGCATGAACAGCCCACCCCAAAATCTCACTCATATGTATTATATATTATTTTATTATTTTCTTTTTGTTAGCTTATTAGTACATACCCAAGTCAGGACACGCACTCCATGTTAGCCACCACACTCTGTCCAGCGTCCAGAACGCTGGACGACATGGATAAACACATCATTGTAGTTGGTCCCACATGGACGTGGCCCACACATCAAGGTGGGTCCCACATGTGGGGACCACGGCTGGTGGGTTCGACGCAGACGTGGCCCACTTAAGTAAGATCAATATGATATTTATGTCTTCCCATCACCCAGAAGGTAGGGCTCTCATGGCTTAGACGGCCATGAGGTCCATTTAAATAAAGGAAGGAGGGAGAGAGAGAGAGAGAAAGAGAGAGAGAGAGAGAGAGAGAGAGAGAGAGAGAGAGAGAGAGAGAGAAGCACCCACCTCTAGATCAACTCCTTCCACCTATGCAATCTTGAGCTCTAAGGGGACAATTTCGACGATTGAGATGATGATCTAAGGGTTGGATTGGGTGGTAGGAAGGTGGGCCACACTGAAATAGCCGTGAAGACTGCTTGAGTTGAAGTCGAAATATGCCATTATGTCCTAAAGGGGGGTGAATAGGACTTTTAAAAGTTTTATAATTTATTTAAAATCCTATCACACTAATCCTAACAACAGACATATATTAGGATTACTCAAAGACAACTCTACTGGCTTCCAAGCTTGGTAGAGGATCCAATCACAAACTATGAAAGAAGTAAACAGTTATATAAACTAGTTTATGATGGATATGACTGTGTAAGTGTGTGAGGTGTGATCTCAGGTATATGAATATGAAAGCATTGACACACACACACATTGAAGAATAGTAATCACAAACACAGTCATTTTATAGTGGTTCGACTACTTGTCTACTCCACTCTCGGCTGCCGCACTCAACCCCTTGAGTGTACCAGATTTCACTAAGGAGGTTTCCCAGGGTTCACCTCAAACCTAAGGTTTTAAATCAGGTTCACCTTCAACCTACACGGAGGTTTCTACTCGGTTCATCTCTAACCCTGGAGTTTTACTAGTTCACTCCTAACCAGATGTTTATGCTCTCCATAGAGCAAGGGTTCACACAACGCACCCGAGAGTTTTACTGGTTCACTCCTAACCAGATGTTTATGCTCTCCACAGAGCAAGGGTCCATACAACGCACCCACCACGTACACTCCTGCCGGAGGCCTCCTTGAGGACTTCAAAGGGTGAGAACCACTTAAGACCCAATCCTAGAAAGGAATGATCGCAAGTGTCCTCTTGGACTCTAGATACTTACAGATAAGTTGATGAGTCCCGTTAAACACAACGCCGAAAATCTTCTCCTCCTTGTTGACGAAAAGTCTTCTGCTTCCTTGATCCGTAATATAAAAGATATACCAAGACTAGGCTTATGGTTGGGTCAAGGTTAAGATGGAATCCTACTCTCAAAATATTTTCCTATCAAGAATGTAGAGTGATTCCAATCTTATGCATTCAAGTCATCCCAGCTTAATGATTTGCCATTAAGGTAGTAGCTGGAGGATCCTTGAATGCGGAAGTTCATACCCCAATGCACTCTATTGAATGTCAATGGTGAGAGTGGATTAGAGGATGAACTCCCTTGAGAGAAAGGACTTTAGATATAGGATATAAGTTAAAACACTCAAAAGCTCTCTCTTCTTTCTCTCACAGCAACAAAAGACAAGTCCTCTATATATAGGCAAAAAGTTCCAACGGATATAAAACGGTCACATTTATGACAGAGTTTGATATCATTGAGCAGGTTCTATATCATCGAGCGTATAGTCTCGATAGCATCGATGGTCTACTCGATGACTCAGACTCGATGTCATACTCTTTTGAAACTTCTTGCCAATTGGTTGATGAATCGAAGCTATTGTCGATGTCATCAGATTTCGAACTCTGATTCCATCGATGACAGGTTCGATTAATCGACATTTGAAAAATGAGAGAGACTTGACTTTGAGATATTTTAGGCTTTCATGAATGATCCGAGGAATCGTCGAGATCATCGGAATTTGAATGTTGATGATATCGAGATCAGAGTCGATGCATCGATAAATCCAGCGGATTTGTCTTTAAGCTTGATGGACGATTTGTGTCCTTGTTCGATGCAATTGACCTGGTGCCGATATCATCGATATTTGAATATCGATTCTATCGAAGGGCCCCTGATCATAGTTAAAAACAACCTGAAATATCTGCTGTAAGAATTGCGCGCCCACCATTGATATCATCGATGGACCTCCGATCACATCGATATTTGAATTCAGATCATATCGGACGGTCATCGATATATCGAAGGAATTTGAAATTTTCATTAAAAAACAGGGGCTCCAGAAAACTATCTGTCGATCTTATCAAGTCACTCTCGATGGACTCGAGATTTCAATATCGATGATATCGACGATACATAGATAATTCGTCCAGATATGTTATGAAGTTGTTGGATATATTTGTACTTATATCGATGATATCGATATGTGTATCGATACATCAATAAATCCATCCAAATGAATATTTAGTTGCTGGACACTTTTGGTCCTCTCGTCGATAATATCGTTAAGGTATCGAGGACATTGACAGAACAGGTCGATCATATCGAGGGTGTTTCGATAAGATCGACAAGGCGAGAAAAATATAAAGATTTTCCTATTTGAAAAAGTTTTCTCACCTCAAAAACCCTAAGATGTTTATCTTGTTTTAAGGGTTTTAATCACTTGGTGTTTTGGGATATGGGATGTGAGGCTATGATTTACCTATTGCGAGCTTCCATACATCCGGTTGAGGCAGACGCTTGAAATAATCTTCCTATCAAGTTCTGTAGCTAGTCTGACTTACCATTCACGTAACTTAACAAACCAGGGCACAAGTAGGTGCACTTTCACACACAAGGTCTCCCATAGAAGTTTGCTTGGACGTGGGATGCTTGCTTGAAGAATGAGAGAGATGAGAGAGAGAGGAGTAAGAGAGAGAGAGATGGGTGTGATGTGTGCTTGTGTAAGAGAGAGTTGACATTAGGGGAGGGGTGGCTGTACTTGGGAATGAGTGAGTGGAGTGTGATGTGTACTTTAATTGATGGGATTGATGTGATGGATTCTCGGGATTGCAACGGGCGGCATTTTCATCGAACTGAACGCAGGCCTACATATCCTGGCACGGGTATCGCCTCGGCGAGTGAGATGTGGCGTCAGAACCACGGCGATGGCGCGGTCATAAGGGTATAGGTCTCAGGTCGAGGCGACTCTAGAAAAGGGGATATGACTCAGGGTCACACACAACTAGAGATTACAGATCGCGAGTCACCGAAATTTGACTAGGATGAACGCGAAAGCCAACGGAACTGTATGGGCTAGGATACGGGCCTTACAGTTCGTGTACATGAATTACATGATCTTAAATATGTAGATAAGCTACACAAGATATAGATTCCAAGAGGTTTTGGCACTACAAAATTTGACAATCATAGGTACTAGATAGAATAGCATTCAATCTCCCCCTTTGTCAAATTCGTGATAAAACAAAATACATAAAATAAGATAAGTATAATATGTACAATAAAGAATCATGCACCAGTTACAACCTAGTCAAAGAATCATGCACCAGTTACAAATTGGTTAAATCAATACTCATCAATACTCTCCCTTAATACCATACTTCATAGAATCCAAGAGGGAAAAAATGCAAAAAAAAAAAAAAAAATGTTACCTCACCTAACCACTACCTCACCTAAACACATTCTCCATAGTCAATAAATTCTCCCCCCTTTTGTCACAATATGACAAAGGAAAGAACCGATAAATGAGGATGGAAACACAAGAGTAATGAGAGATGATAGAAAAGAGAGAAGTTTAAGATAACATAGTGAGAAGATAACCATTAAAAACATGCCCACATATCCAAGCACAAGAAGAAAATCAAGTTAAAAGTTATTACATAACAGATACTTAAAATTAATCTGAACCAGAAGAAAGAGCAGGTATGGAAGGATCAATTTGATGAAGTCCATTGTTAATGCGCCTAAGATATTTGCGCATATATTTGAATTGCATTTCTTGGGACACATGCATATCTTTAACCTTCTCCTCAAGTGAGCGCAAACGCGCATCAAATTCAGATGACTGATAATTAGGATTAGCAATAGAATCAGATTCAATTTCATCAAAGAGGTCATCCATATTGATATCATTTGGAGGCAAATCACCCTCCTCTTCATTTGCTTCCGCAACTCCACTAGCACCCACATTAATTTGGCTTGGGGCCAACTTCAAATTCATTTTATTAATGTTAGAGTTGTTGAAGGGTAAATGGTGAATGGGAGCTTCTCCAACAGGCATAACCACTAAACTATGGGTGGTTAAAACAATCATAAGATAAACAAACGGTTTGTCACTGTGACTTGGGTAGAGACAGAACTAAATCATGATATAACAAATAGGAGAAGGAAGACACACAGGGACTCCAGAAATGATAGAATGAAGAATACGAACCATGAATGTAGTAAGCTCAGTTTTGTTACCAGATTGAGGATAGACATTTAAAATGAAAATCTATGAAGAATTCTGTATCTGGGTAACATAAACTTGGAGGAGAGCGCATTCCCAGTACTCCATTCCGCATCTATATTACATAAATCTCTAGTGAGCATTCGCTTCTCAGATTTAGAAGGTTTTGCCACTAGAGAACTAATAGGAATACCGTTGTCATTAACAAGTATATCCATTAACCCATAAGTAAGATGACAGTCCACATCAATTGGACCTTTTTTGGTCGTAATAGTAAATGTTAGATTCTCAGTAGAGAAGTCATTAATGCAAGTATACATAGCCTGTGCAATGGAGCGGTATGCTGGTCCACCCCAATGTAATATGTTATCCCATCCTACAGACTGAAGGAGAGGAATAACATCAAACGGTGCCAAATGATTAGGATTAACAGTCCGTTCTACTATCACATTGCGCAAGCGAATATCCTGTACGAACTCGGGATTTTCTTCGGGCGACCGAAGGTGGCGCACTGTGATAGGAGCCGAACGAGATGAAGAGGGACCACGAGATCCTTTCTTCTTGGTTCTACCCTCCATTGCAATAAAGAAATCAAGGAATAAAGAAATTACAAAAGAGGTAAGAAGAGTTTCTACTAGATCAGATTTTTTGATAGAAAATCCCCGAAACAATCATAAAGAATGAAATAAACCATACAAATAAAGAAAAGTGCAAAGGACTTGAATCTAGAAGAAAATCGAAAATAAAGCACTAACCATGGAGGAATGGAAGATGGGTTCGACCGGTCGTGGTAGGGCTCATTTGAGGAGAAGACCCAAATGAAGAAAAAAATGATTTTCCCAAATAAATGGTCAAACCCGAGATTCACGACTGGTCGAGTTTGTACTCGACTGGTCGTGCAACACTGAAAATTTGTAATTTTACATAAATTTTGAATTCTAAAAATTTTAAAATAAAAATATATACATTATGATATAAATAGACACAAATCATTAGTTCATATTGCACGTACCAAGATCAAATTTCAATTTTACAAACCTGTTTTTGTCGAGCGATTTTGTGAATATGTCAGTTAGCTGATTCTCAGTCTGAATATATTCCAAAGAAATTATCTTGTCTTCTACCAGTTCACGAATATAATGATATTTAATGTCAATATGCTTGGTTCGTGAATGCTGAATTGAATTTTTAGAGATATTAATTGCGCTTGAATTATCACAATATAAAACCATGGAATCTTGTGCAATTCTGTAATCGCTTAGCATTCTTTTCATCCACACAAGCCGAGTGTAAGCATTACCCGCAACAATATATTCAGCCTTAGCTGTGAAGAGCGATACGGAACTTTGTTTATTACTTAGCCAAGAAACTAAATAGTTCCCGACATAGAAGCAACCACCACTAGTTGATTTACGATCATCGATGTTACCAGCCCAATCAACATCCATATAACCAACTAATTGCACACTAGTATCATGTAGATGCTAGAGACCAAGATTAGCTGAACTAGCGACATATCGCAAAATGCACTTAATAGCTATCAAATGTGATTCTTTAGGGTCAAACTGATATCTAGCACAAATTCCTACACTAAATGCAATATCAGGTTGGCTCACAGTTAAATAAAGTAAACTACCTATTATACTGCGATACAATTTAGGATCCACACTCTTACCTTTTTTTTAAAAAAAAGTTTCTTAGTACACCCCACTGTCAGTTCACGCTTCACTATTAGCCACCCCCACTAGGGAATCCTTAGAAAGTTTTAGAGTAGTACCCATTGGAATATCAAAATTTTTTTCACTCTAAAATTCGAACTTTTTAACTAAGTTCAGAGCATATTTGGTTTGAGAGATAAAGAAACCATCAGAGAGTTGTTTGACTTGCAACCCTAAGAAATAATTTAGTTCTCCAACCATGCTCATTTCAAATTTAGACTTCATAAGATCCGCAAACTCAACAGTTATGTTAGCACAAGTAGATCCATAGATAATGTCATCAACATAGATTTGCACTATTAGTATGTGATCATTATGTTTCTTTACAAACAATATCTTATCAACACATCTCATTATAAAGTTATGACTTCGTAGAAACTTAGTCAACTTTTCGTACCATGCCCTGAGAGCTTGTTTCAAACCGTAGAGTACCTTTTTCAGGTGGTAGACATGATTAACATGCTTAGGGTCTTCAAAACCCGTTGGTTGTTAAACATACACTTCTCATGCAAATCGCCATTTAAGAATGTACTCTTTATATCCATTTGGTATATTTTGAATTTTTTAAAGCACGCAATGGATATGAATAGTCTGATTGATTCAAGACGAGCTACTGGGGCAAATGTCTCATCATAATCAATGTCTTCCATTTGAGTGTACCCTTGTACAAGGAGCCTAGCCTTATTTCTAATAATATTACCAAGTTCATCAGACTTATTTTTGGAAATCCATTTGGTTCCGATAATGTGTTTATCTTTTAGTCTTGGAACTAAGTATCAAACATCATTTCTTACAAACTGATTGAGCTCTTCTTGCATTGCTACAATCCAGTTTTCGTCAGTAAGAGCTTCTTTTACCTTAGCCGATTCTATCTGAGATGTAAAGCACAGGTAGTTACACATATCTTTAAGTTGTTTATGAGTGCGCACACCAGTTAGAGGATTTCCAAGGATTTGATTAGAAGGATGGTCTTTAACTGTCCTCAGTTCAGAGTTATTTTGACTTGATGAAGAGTCTAGTTTATCAATTAAAAGTACCTCATCATTTTCTAAACTTAAGGCAGGTGTATTCAAATGATCATCTATAACAACATTGATGGACTCTTGAATTACACCAGTCCTCTTGTTAAGAACTCGATACGCTCGACTATTCAGAGCATACCCTAAAAATATCCCTTCATCACTTTTGGTGTCAAATTTACCCAGATTTTCTCAGTCACGTAAAATGTAGCACTTGCTGCCGAAAACTTGAAAGTATTTAACAGTAGGCTTTTTCTCAAACCACATTTCGTAAGTAGTTTTACTGTTTGATTTTCTAGTGTAAACGGGGTTAATTATATAACAAGCAGTATTTACCGCCTCAACCCAAAATTTTTTAGGAAGTTTCATACTATTTAACATTACATTCGCCATTTTTTGAAGCACTCTATTTTTCCTTTCCACTACCCCATTTTGTTATGGTGTTTTGGGTGCAGAATATTCATGTGATATTCCCTGATCGTTGCAAAATTTCTCAAAATCGCTACTTTCGAATTCAAAATCATCATCACTACGGATCTTAGAGACTTATGATTCTTTTTCCTTTTGGATACGTTTAAGTAACCTTTTTACTTCATCGAGAGTTTCTGATTTCTCTCTTAAGAAGACTACCCAAGTATACTTGGTAAAGTCATCAACAATTAGCAGAATATACTTCTTGCCACCTCGACTTTCCGTTCTAGTTGGTCCAATGAGATCCATGTGGAGAAGTTTAAGTGGTTTAGATGTGGTATTGGAGTTCACTTTTTTGTGAGTACTCTTGATTTGTTTACCAATTTACCATTTGCCACATATTTTTTCTACTTTCTGTATTTTGGGTAAACCTCTAACCAACTCTCTTTTGCTTAATCTATACAAGTTGTGGTAGTGTACATATCCGAGACGTTTATGCCATAATTCGGTCTCATCAATTTGGACCATGTAACACGATAAATTAGATGAGCTTGAATCATAAATAATGTAGCAGTTTTCAGAAGTTCTGCGACTAGTTAATATTACAGAACCATTCTTATTTAAAATTTCACACCCTTAGTAAATTTTACACTATGATTATTATCGCATATTTGAGAGATGCTTAATAAATTATGTTTTAACCCTTCTACATATAAAACATTCTCAAATTGAGCGAGGTTAAAGGGTTGAACAGTACCTTGGCCAACAATTCTGCAGTTGTTACCATCACCGAATGTAACTGAACCATCAATCGTGTCTTTAAGATTGGTGAACAGATCTTTGTCACCTGTCATATGTCTAGAGCAACCACTATCTAGGTACCATTTTGAATGGCTCGAAGCTTTGAAAGCGGTGTGGGCAACTAAACAAGTAACCTTAGGGACCCATTTCATTACAGTTTTGGATTAAGGAGTATAGTTAGCCTTCTTATGTTTGTAATTGTTATAATTCCGACCCACTGAGTTAGATTTTAAGAGCTCCTTAAGTTAACAATTTTCTCAACTAAAGTGTTACGATTCTAATTTTTATAGTTGATATGGTTGCTTTTAGGTTTTAAGGTCTGAAAAGTTTTTGTATTTTTAGAATAATTTTGATTCAGACTTTTTCCTTTTGAGTTAGAAAACTCCCCTTTCACAAATTTGAGTGGAGTATTCTTATGTTTGGGAGAAATACTTTTATCGTAACCCAATCCAGATCGATCGCTACATTTTCTGGATCCAGATAAAAGTTTTTCTAATTTAAGATCACCTTGGGCATACCTCCATGTGTATTTTAAACTCAAAAGTGAAGAGAATTCTAATTTTAGCATTTCGTTTTCAGATTTTAGGTTTTCAACTAGAGAGGTTTTGAAATCTAAGACGCACTTAGTTCTTTTAAAACAATCTAAAATGTGTGATTTTTTTAAGATTAGATTATCAAAATTTTCTTTTAATTTTGAAAACTTTTCTTTCTGAAGTTTTAGCTTTACAACAATTTTGTAACTTTCCTTATATAGGGCATTATAAGCATCTTGAAGATCTTCTTTATTTCATGATCACTATTCAGATTTTCTTCACTGGTTGAATCATCATTATCTGAAAAAGTGAACTTGGCTAAAGTTGTTAAGGCTTTAACATCATTAGCCGACTTGGTGTCAGAATCTTCTGACCCAGAAGAGACTTCAGAGAAAGAAGAATCATCCCATGTAGCCAACATACTTTTCTTTTTAGATTTGTCCTTCTTAGGATATTTGTTTGCTAGATGCCCATAATCATAGCAGTTGTAGCATTGACTGTCTTTTAAAGATTTTCAAGTTTTAGATCTAGATCTTTTCTTTTTAGTAGGTTTTTGCAAATCTACCATCTTTTTACTTTTGAAAATCTTGTAAAACTTTTTAGCTAAAAGGGTCATATCATCTTCAGAGGTTTCTAAATCAGAATTATTAGAATTTTCTTGACAAATAATTTTAGATGACTTAAGGGCGGTGGATTTACCTTTAGGAGCTTTAAAGTTTAACTCCTAGGTTTGTAAAGAACCAACCAATTCTTCTACCCTCATATTATCCGTATCATGAAATTCCTGGATCGTGGTCACCTTTGAATTGAACCATTTAGGCAATGAATGCAATATCTTTGCACAGACTTTACTTTCTGGGATTCTATCACCAAGACCCAACATAGAGTTGACAATGTCATTCAATCTTGTATAGAAGTCCATGAAAGTTTCACTTTCTTCTATACGTATTTCCTCAAATTTGGTTGTGAGGATTTGGACTTTAGATTTCTTGACAATTGTTGTACCCTCGTGTGTCATCCAAGATATCCCAGGCTTGTTTTGCAGTATCACAAAATATAATTCTCTTGAATTCATCCGGTGATAGTGCGCAAGTAATTGCATTTAAAGCCTTTGCATTGACACTACTCTCACTTTTCTGAAGAGCGGTCCAAGAAAAGTAAGGTATGACTTTTACAGTTTTAGATCCATTAGTACCAGTCACTTCAGTGGTAGGAGGAGTCTAATTGGTCACTGTGGCTTGCCACACGCTCTCATCCATGGATTTTAAAAAAATTCTCATTCTGGCTTTCCAATAGGCATAATTGGAGCCATCAAAAGGTGGGGGCCTAGTGACTGAAAGGCTAGACATCTTAAAAAGCTTAAATCGATTAGCTCAGGAAATTAATCCAAAAAATTAACGCGAGCTATTAGGCTCTGATACCACTTGAAAAGGCTGAGCTAAGAGTCTTAGAGGGGGGTTAATAAGACTATGCCAAATTAAAAAATTAACAGCGGAATTAAACAGATATAAATAAAGAAAGCACTAAACAATCCCACAAAGCAGAAATGAATAACAACCTCAAATGTACAAGTATTGAGAGGTTGATACAAATGTTGTTCTAAGGACAACCTTACACCAAAAACCAATGGCTTATGGTAGGACAACTTGATTTCTAGAAAGGTTTGTATATCAAAATCCTAAACTGATGCATAGTAATAAAGAATAAAAATAACAAAGAAAATAAACTAAGTTATTACAACATTCACACACTTACATAAAAAGATTACAACATTCTCCATAAAGGCTTAAAAAGAAATTACAATATTCACACAAAGTCACAATCAATCATCCACCATAAGACCAGAAATTATAGTGGTTCGCTTGTGTGTACACCAACTGTTTAGAAAAACAGCCACACAACTACTCCACTCCCAATATCCTCACACAGTGGATATTGGCGTTCACTATGAAATAGGTTTTTCAAGGTTCACCTAAAACCTTCACAATTGTGTCTTTCAAGTGGGCTTACACAATTCAAAAACCCTACGCTCTGAGAATAAATCACCTTGGCCTTGCTTGATTTGATTTTGATTCGAAGAAAATGGGAAAACTTAAATCCCTTCTTCAAATAAGATTGGAATATAGAACTCAAAATTAAATGCAAAAAAGCTAAATTAAAGAGAATATTAAATGAGCACTCAATAGCTTAAGAATATCACAAACTTATCTCTCAAAATGGTGTATTGATTTTGCTTGAATTAAATGAAAAACTTTAAAAATCGTGCTCTATTTATAAGTGCAGAAACTGTTCACTCGACTGGCCCAGAGGACAGCTCGACTGGTCGAGTGAGACCCAATTTGGTTGCTAGACTTTGAGTCGAGCCTTCCCGACTGGTCGAGCACTATTCACTCGACTAGTCGAGCAGTCTCCAGGACTGGTCAAGGGTCCAACAAAAAATCTTGAAAATTAGTAACAAACCTTGGACTGGTCGAGGAAATTCTTGGACTGGTCGAGCCAGTACTGAAATAGTGGTGACGACCACTTGAGTTGAAGAAAGAATATACCAATATGTCTTGGAGGGGGTGAATAGGACTTTTTATAGTTTTTCTGTTTTATTTAAAACTCCTACTCCACTAATCCTGTGATCATGCAAATATCAGGATTACTCGAATGTAACTCTACTGGCTTCCAAGCCTGGTAGAGGATCCAATCATAAACTATCTTAGAAGTAAGCAGTATGCAAGCTAGCTTATGATGGATATGACTGTGTAGGTGTGTGTGGTGTGATCAAATATTCAGATGAGGAAGTATTAAAGAAAATCACACAATAAAAATAACAATCTCAAACACAGTCATTTTATAGTGGTTCGACGATAAGTCTACTCCACTCCCGGCTGCTGCACTCAATCCTTGAGTGTACCAGATTTCACTAAGGAGGTTTCCCAGGGTTCACCTCAAACCTAAGGTTTTAAATTAGGTTCACCTTCAACCTTTACATAGAGGTTTCTACTTGGTTCACCTCTAACGCTGGAGTTTTACTGGTTCACTCCTAATCAGATGTTTCTGCTCTCCATAGAGCAAGGGCCCACACAACGCACCCGGATGTTTATGCTCTCCACAGAGCAAGGGTCCACACAACGCACCTACTACGTACACTCTCGCCGGAGGCCTCCTTGAGGACTTCAAAGGGTGAGAGCCACTTAAGACTCAATCCTAGAAAGGAATGATCACAAGTGTCCTCTTGGACTCTGGATACTTACAAATAAGTTGAAGAGTCCTATTCAGCGCAGTGACGGAGATCTCCTATTTGTTGTTGAAGAGTCTTCGGCATCCTTGATCCATAACATAAAAGATGTACCAGTACTAAGCTTCGGATTGGGTCAAGGTTATTATGGAATCCTACTCTCTAAAGATTTTCCTATAGGGAAGATAGAGTAGTTCCAATCATCAAAGCATTCAAGGCATCCCAGCTTAATGATTTGCCATTAAGGCAGTAGCTGGAGGATCCTTGAATGCGGAAGTTCATTCCCCAATCCACTCTATTGAATGTCAATGGTGAGGGTGGATTGGAGGATGAACTCCCTTAAGAGAAAGGGCTTTAGATATAAGATATAAGTTGAAACACTCAAA
Organism: Magnolia changhungtana; assembly: GCA_030180095.1. NCBI lineage: Eukaryota > Viridiplantae > Streptophyta > Magnoliopsida > Magnoliales > Magnoliaceae > Magnolia > Magnolia changhungtana. The sequence goes on along the minus strand of JASAUF010000198.1, from coordinate 4,688,715 downwards.
AGCTCTCTCTTCTTTCTCTCTCAGTAATAAAAGACAAGTCCTCTATATATAGGCAAAAGGTTCCAATAGATATAAAATGGTCACATTTATGACAGAGTTCAATATCATCGAGTAGGTTCGATATCATCGAGCGTATACTCTCGATAGCATCGATGGTCTGCTCGATGACTCGGACTCAATGTCATATGCTTTTGAAACACTTTGCCAATTGGTCGATGAATCGAAATTATTGTCGATATCATCGAATTTCGAACTCTAATTCTATCGATGACAGGATCGATCCATCGACACTTGAAAAATGAGAGAGACTTAACTTTGAAATATTTCAGGTTTTCATGAATGATCGGGGGAACCGTCGAGATCATCGGAATTTGAAAGTCGATGATATCGATATCAGAGTCGATGCATCGATAAATCTAGCGGATTTGTCTTTAAGCTTGCCGGACGATTTATGTCCTTTTTTGATGCAATCTACCTGGTGCCGATATCAACGATATTTGAATATCGATTCTATCGAAGGGTCCCCGATCATAGTTAAAAATAACCTGAAATATATGTTGTAAGAAATGTGATCAATGGACCTCCGATCTTATCGATATTTGAATTCAGATCATATTAGACAGTCATCTATATATCGAAGGAATTTGAGATTAAAAAATAGGGGCGCCGAAAATCTGTCTGTCAATCTTATCGATCCATTCTTCGATGGGCTCGAGATTTGAATATCGATGATATCGATGGGTGTATCGATACATCAATAATTCGCCCAGATATGTTGTGTAGTTGCTAGACATTTTTAGTGCTTATATCGATGATATCGACAAGTGTATCGATACATCGATAAATCCGTCCAGATGAATATTTAGTTGCTGTACATTTTTAGTCCTCATATTGATAATATCGTTAAGGTATCGAGGACATCGACAGACCAGGTCGATCATATCGAGGGTGCTCCGATAAGATCGACAGGGTGAAAAAAACTTAGAAATTTTCTTATTTCGAAAAAAGATTTTCTCTCCCTCAAAACCCTAAGATATCTATCTTATTTCAAGGGTTTTAAATTACCTGGTGTTTTGGGACATGGGATGTGAGGCTTTAGTTTTACTTATGGCGAGCTTCCACACATCCGGTTGAGGCAGACGCTTAAATTGATCTTCCTATCGAGCTCTGCAGTCACTCTGACTCAATGCACACGTAACTTGATAAACCAGGGCACTTTCAAGTACTAGGACTAGTCGAACATAGGCTAAGACTATTCAAGAAAAAGCCTATACAATTATATAGTGACCCAATTTAAGTATACAATTAATATGACCTAACCTATGGTCAATTTAGGGTCATACATACCTTATAAGTGATATTTGAACATTGAATCATCATTCGCTTTGGTTGATAGTTGATCTTGAAGTACATGAAGCTTGATATCTTGACATACTTTCAAGCTTGAACTTGAAGTACTTTAAAGCTTGAACTTGAAGTAGTTGTGACTTGTATTTCACCTTGAGCTTTAAGTTCTAAAGTAAAGCACTTTGTCTTGACATAGTTGAAGCTTTGAAACCTTGAACTATCACTTGATGTTATACTTGAACTTGTGAATCTCTTGTTCTTCCAATTGAAGTTCTTGAGGTAAAGACCTTTGTTCTTGTATATGAATTGCATGATCTTGAATATGTAGATGAGCTACACAAGATACAGATTCCAAGAGGTTTTGACACTACAAAATTTGACAATCATAGGTACTAGATAGAATAGCATTTACAGAGATGTTAGATTGTATGAACTGACAACAACTTGGTTACTATCGGTGTCCTTTCTCGTGAGATTTCTTGGCCCGTTCTGCTTCAGACAAGACTAACATTCTCCTATTGCTGGTCTCCATCATCTCCTGCCACTGAACATTCAATTCTTACATGGATTCCTACTTTGTCTTCTTCTTCCTTTGTCCTCTCTTCATCTTAGCCATCCTCATGGGCCACCCAAGATGGGTTGTTGGGGGATATTATTGCTAGATTTGGTGGGTCCCATACATCAAATAGATTAATGGCTTTGGGTGAAGGTGAGATTCTCTTCATTAAAGGCTCGAATGTGTTAGTGCTCTGATATGTGCATCCCATTTGTCAATCACATGAGTCCTTGTGTTATGTAGTTAGTTGAGCCTTTGGAAGTTGAAGACAGAAGACACAAGAGTACAAGAACATTAAGGAGCAAAGAATATATAAATGAGGTGCCTTAGTGACCCTAACCCTTAACCCAAAATAATCCTAAAACCTCAAGATGATCTCAGCTTAATAGGTAAACCTTGTTGATCATCTCTTAGCCTTAAGAGCCTAATTGGAACATGATAAGTAAGACTAAAAGAGGTGAGAAGCTGCTTTGAAAACATATGCCCAAAGCAAAAGATCTCGAGTAGTGCTCGATCCTATCGAGCAAACCTAATAAGAAGTTAGATATGTTTAACAAAAATTGATCATTTTATCTGATTTTCTTAATGACATTAATGTCTTATTCGATGGCATCGAATGATCACTTTTATGACACCAAAGACCACTCAATGGCATTGAACATGTAACTTAGATATATCTAGTAAGAATAAATCATATTATCTGATTTTTTCGATGGCATCGAGGTACCCTTCGATGGCATCGAAGAACTTTTGATGACATCCACAAATCCGTTGTTTGCCCGTTTTCTGACTGTTGGAACTCAAACTTCTTATAAAGGGCATTCGGTTCTTGGGCATTTGTATGAGTTTTTTGTGCAATAGAAGCTTAAGTGATTCCATGATTATATCCCTCATCCCAAGCCTTAAAACCAAATGGTTATAAGTCATCTTCCTTGAGATCAACACTCTAATGAGGATTCCAACCTCCACCTTGAAGATGTGCTTGAACTTCTTCATGTTCTAAAGATTATACTTAACCTTTATAGGCATACCATTGTCTAAATCCTTTAGAAGACCCATCTAGATAAATTCCCTAAGAATTACAACTTTCTATTAATTGTAGGAGATTTAACCAACCTCTCATCACCTTGGTCACCTCAAAAGAGCACTACATGTAAGTTGTTTGATCTTGGAGCTGAAGCCTTGACAAAGCATTGGCATCATGATCAATGGAGTAAATGTGAGCTAATTAAAGTACGGAGAGCATCGATTAAGCAATTCGAGACGACGCTACAAAAGGGGCTCAATCCGACAAGTAATTTGTCAAGTGTAAGAGTCTGTATACTCTATTTCTTTGTGTAGGATTGAGGGTAAGAGTTTTTGACCCAAACTTGACAAGGTTCTTGTATAGGACCTTGACTCTTGTGTAGGCCTAAATTTGGGTTCTTGTGTAGGACCTTGGTTTTTGTGTAGAGCCTAAATCAAGTCCTTGTGTAAGCCATCAGACATTGATGTGTGCATGTTAGTCTTCATGGGAGCCTCCAGCATGAGTAAAGGTAGGTCATTGGACTTGGACCGAGTTGTTGGTTAGCCTAAGGAAAACCATCTAAAGTCTCTTACGGGAGCCTCTGATGGGAGTGTACATCAGTAGGTTCTTGTTTAGGATTGTGGTTTAGGGCGAGCCTATGAAAAATCACAAAAAGTCTCTTGTGGGAGCCCTTCCTTGTGTAGGATTGTAAATGTTAGAGATTAACCTGATTTAAAACCTCTGATAGTGAAATTTGATACACTCATGGGTTGAGTACGTCCGTCGAGAGTGAAGTAGGAAAACCGAACCACTATATATACTTGTGTTTGGGATTGTATTTGAGCACTTGTTTAATTATGCTTATGTGGTGAATATCGAATTATATGCATGTATGATTAAATGAATGCTAGGAGTTGATAGTTAGCACATCTCACACACACATGTACACTATCATGTTTATAGACTAGTTGCGGAATTGACATATCATTTGTTGTCTGTGTGATTGGACCCTTTATTGGCTTGGAAGCCTTAGAGTTAATTTCCTTGCTTAGCTTAATTACATGTTAGTTTAAGAAGGCAATTATGGTTTAAAAGATGAAAATTTTATTTAGTCCTAATCACCCCCCTCTAGGAGATAGCTTTAATTCCTTAACTTTGCTAAGCTTCTGCACACAGTCGTGGTAATCCCATTACACCATAGGTGAATTTTCAGGATAATGCATTAGTTGGGGCTCTTAATGATGGGGTTAATGAAAGTATGGAAATAGTGGTTAGGGCTGAATTTGATGCCACCATTAGTGGAAATGTTGTTGAACTTCCCACCATTAATGAGGAGGTCCTTGATGAAGGATTTGATAGTGGGGATAGGCTTGAGAGGGAAGCTACGGGTCCCATTTAGGTGTGCTATGTAGATGTGGATTTGAATGGTGAGGATGAGGCCATGATTGATGTAGAGGAGCTGATCTACCCTTTAGATGGGTTGGATAGCATGGGGACCACTCTAGACAACTTTGATTATAACATGGATGGTCCGGATGTGAGATCTCTTTACTTGGGTGGTCTTGATGCGATTCATGCCATAACAGATGATGAGGGAGTTGTTCTTCCAATATTTGACGATGTGAATGACTTGATAGCTCTTTTGGTTGTCAGGATAATGGTTGGATGCATCCTTTTCCTAGGATGGGCTGATCGGTGGAGATTTCGGCATCGATGCTTCGATCGGGGCCATGATGGCACTTTAGGTGGCTCAGATGATACATTGGACGATTTAGATTATAATTTGGCAGTTTTAATGAAGCATGATGCAGTTTTAGATGGTCGGATTGTTCTAGTTTTTAGTGCAGTCTTCAGTGATATCCGGTGGTTGATTTTGATGGTGACGATCGTCCATTGTTCCTGGCTCCTCTTCCTTTATCATTTGCAGTGGCTAATCCATTTGTGTGGTCCACTTATGAGATAGGTGAGTCTTCCTGGGCTGTTGAGTATAGAGTTGAGCTGTTGACTGTGACTCCTGGTGTACTTAGTGATGCGGCCGCTGAATAAGGCGATGAGATGTTAGTTAATGTTGAGATTCCCCCTAGGCAATTCTCAGCTCCACAGATCGTATTTGTAGACCCTCTTTAGGATGATGCTATCGTCGACCTTCAAGATGAGGGAATACCTCACTTCGACGAGCTGCTAGTTCTTTTTAAGATGTCAGTAATCGAGGGTGTTCCTATGCTCACTTGTCAACTCCGTCCATGTTCAATCTGATCTGATTGGTTGGGATCATGGATCAGGAGCTTGTTAGGCTTCAAGCATCATGAGATGGAGTATTACAGCTTTGGAGTGGTCCTTCGACTAATCCAGGTAGATGTTGATTAGAGGATGCTCGAAGCAGCCTCAGATGGTTGGGTACTAGCACTGAACTTGTTTGAGTTCATTGATCTAGAGTTGGGATGTCCTTAGAGGAGCTTTCTTATATGACCAAATTACCCTTGGATCGTTCCCCTCACGTCTCTAAGAAGCGTTAGGTAATGGCAGATGATTCTCATCACCGGTCTAACATTCCATATCTGATCCGAGCTGTAGCTGATGGCTAGGATGCAGTCGTTTTCTCCTTAGATGCTCTGTATGATGCCTTCTCGATGGATAGGGGCTTTCCAAGGTCTACGTGGTCGTTTGAGTGTCGCACAACTCTTATATTTTGTTTAATCATCGAGCTCATGTTCTCTAGGGGGCGTAGATCTACTCTTCCACTGCTCTTTAAGGTGTTGAGTTGCGCATACTTTTGGAAGAGTATTGCATCGTTAGTGCTTACCGAGGTGTTTGAGGGGTTGACTGATTATGATCGAGGCTGTATGCATGTCTTACAAGGCTATTATACCTTCCTCCATGTATTTTCCTTCTTTGCATCACCATCCTTTTATGTGTATTCCTTTATGGTCATCCTTGCTGATTTTTACTCGCTGGACTTTGATAGTCGTGGCTTTAGGAGAGGCTTGCAATGGCAACTCCACTTTCTTGATCCGTTCCCCACGCTGACATTCCATGTCATATTATGAGGATGCTTCCTCATACAACCGGTATGGGCGAGTCCTTGTATCGCTGGATGTTTGCGTAGTTACGTAGTTGGGAGATCTGTTGGGAGTATCCTAGCTTGTATGTACACCGGTCATATGCAGCACCCATAGAGAGTCTCTGATCATCGTGGGGTTGCAGTCATATTTTTCCTATCACCCGATCAGATTCCTACACTAGTTCAAATTATGGTAGGAGATTTCGGCTTTCGCATTTTTGGGCTTCAGTCGTTGTCCCCTTCCACGGATGACCCAAGGTCTTGGCACTTGAGTTTGAGCACTCTAGAATGGTTGCTTAACGGCTGATGCGCTTGGATTTGAGTCTTGGGGGCCACCTTTAACGATTGTTTTATATCTTCAATGGGTGGTGGAGCAGTCCCTTTCTCGACGCCTTTTAGATTGGCTTCTCTGAACGTTGGGAAATCGGCGCCCACACTAATTTAATGTTTTGTAGTGGGGGTGATTGGGCTGATTTGGATTGATGATGCAAATAGACTTAGAGTCGCCACTAGCCACTTAACTCAAAATCTCGCAGTCGGCTAGAACCTGCAGTATATGTAAAGCAGAGAATTCGAAAACTCTCTTACTTTAAATTGACCCTGATCTGCAATTCGAGATTCTGAGTAAGGGACCTCGGTTACAAAGAGGGAAGGTGTGAAACACCCTCTCTGCCCATACGGATGTATGATCTCTACTTTATGTGGTAAAATATTCTTAAGGGATAGATGCTAAAAAATGGACTAGAAAAATTTGAATTTCTGATATGACAAGGTCCGAAAGCCCGACAAGTTACAGAGCATACGTCCAGAGAATGTCTAGAAGTTTTGAACAGATATGATAATGATGAATGTTATTGAAAATGGACTAAGCTACCATGAGTTTCTGATGTGATAGGATCCAGAGTTCTGAAAAGTCATAGAGCATACATTCAATGGTAATCTAGAGCAGTGGGGGGGGGGGGGGGGGGAAGAAGAAAAATAATGATGCGATATGAAATATGAATGCTAATGATGATTGTATGATCTTTAGCTTGTATTTGAAATGGCTTAGATGTTTGGATGCACCATGGTTGGAAGTTTTGGCTTGATTAGTAATAAGAAAGTTAAGAGATTACTGAGGAGGCTTAGAAGGATGGAAACTTGGAAACTCGAACACTCCTTTCTCTCACTTGCTTACTCTTTCTTACTCTCCCTCTGTGTAAGGCTTTTATTGGTTGTTGGTTCATGAGAAATGAAGAGAAGGGAAGGATATTTATAGCCTTTTGGGATGGTCTTTTGGTAATTATAAGGGTTTTAGAGGGTGAAGATGATGTGGCAGTTTGTGATTGGTTAAGGAGATGGTAATGCCACATGGCATTCCCTTATAGGTTCTTGAGTTTGGTAGGATGGTAAATACGGTAAGTATTGGGGTCAAAATGGTGTAAGAGTTGACTTTGGGAGAGAGCAACAACTGTAGCTTGGAGGGGCACATCTATCAAGGTAGGGCGGTAATCCGATTACAGCCTGCCCACCATTGATTTTGAATTCTAGCTAGTGGGCTCTATTTGGGCTTTGGGTACGGCCTAAAGCCTGTTTTGGGTTTTTTGGCTTGAAAATGGCTTGATTGTGGCTTGGAAGTGGCTTGGTTAGGGCTTGGAAATGGCTTGGAGATGGTTCGAAAATGGGGTAATAGGGTGACTTAGGTTTGGTTAGATTTTGATTGTGGTTTTGGGGTAGGGTATGGGATTTAGGTTCAGTTCCTAAGGATCATCATCCATGCCTTACCAAATTGCTAGCCGGGGTGGGGTGTCTACAGATATCCCTCTGTGGCAGAGGTTGTGTGCAACCGAATGCTAAAGCGAGTGGACACCCCACCCTTTTGTTCAGAAAAGATTGTGGTTTAGATTTGTTGCTTGCCATAGTATCATTGTCAAATTAATGTTTGGAAAATAGATAACTTGCACATATCATGAGGGTTTGAGGAAAATGTTGTGATTATCCCTGCGCTTTCCGCGGCATTACGGGCCACAAATCACAACCTTTTCGCATCGAATCGATAATGATATCAGTGAATAAATCTGAAAAGTAGGGGCCCAGCTCTTTTCGGCCTTACGGGGATCCCACTACTTTTTGGATATTTGTTCTTCCTTTGCTACATAATCACCCTGGGAGTACTTGTTCAATTTGATTGTCAAAGTGGTTAGCTGCCCTGCATGTTCTGCGGCCTTACGGGGAACTCACAATGCCAACTTAGACTCAATCAAATTTTCTAAGTACCCCGGACTAGGTATGTGCGGGTGACCTTTTTTCCATGTAGTCTTCTGATTTTGATACGTTGGTTACAACACATTTTCTCCACTCTTTTAAATTGGTTATTTTGACTAGAGCTGGATCAAGTCCATCATCACTTACATTTCACTGTCTGTATGACTATCCTGATATCGAGGATCAAGCCAATCGTACTTGTATCGCATACGGATTCAATTAACTTTTCAGGAACCCAGAAGAGGTCGAATCTTAATTTACTGTTTGCGTTGGATGCTACTGAGAAATATAAGAGATCTCTCAGTACTTTGCATGCCAAGCGCTATGTTTTGGAAATTTTTATTTTGAAAACTATCTTGCATGAGGAGCTACACTCCTTAGGGATTTTATTGCAATCTTTTGAAAAGATTCGTTCGATCTCGCGAGAGGGCGTCGTCGTCCAGTTTTTATTATGGCCATCATTTTTTGGAATAGATCCAGATAGTTCTGTTGTCTCCACCGGTGATTTTGTGGGACTGATCAACAAATTTGGTTTTTATTTTGATTTTGGAATTTTTGTATTTTTTGCAATTTCCTTCATTCTTCTTAAAATTCTCAATTTCTCGCGAGATATTCATTTTTTCTCCTTACCTCATGAGAATCTCCTTCTTTCTTCCTTTTCCTTCCATTGCCCATTAGACAGAAGCTTTTTTGAGGTTCCTACATCACATCAAAGGGAGACAGGTGTGCAGGGCCGTGCATTGGGTAGGGGGCGGTAGTCCGATTATCGCGGCGGTAATCTGATTAACACCCCTCACCTATTTATCCATTGGTTTGAGGTGGGCGCTGGTCCGTGGCTGGGTCTTCTCCTCTTATATTTTCTTCCAGAGGCACCATTGTTCCCTCTTGGGAGTTCTTCTCTTTCTCTTGTTCTTCTTCCCTTCTTCCTTACTTCCTTTTTATCTTTCTTTCTTAATCCTCTCTTTCTTAACTTCCCTTTTCTCAGGTAGTTATCTTTCTCTTGCACAGCCATTTGGATTATGTGGTGAATTTTTGGTACCCATGTTCCATGATTTTTGGGATTCAATTTCCTTATAACTATGGATTTTCAACAAGGGAAACAAAGGAAATGGGGATTTTGGACGAATTCCAGCACCTTGACCTTGCTGGAAAAATTGTCAAGAGATGATTTTTTTTTTCAAGCTCCCAGCCCACTTGGTTTATGTAACTTTGGATTTTTTTATTTTATTTTATTATTATTTTTTTTTTTGATGGAGTGGGGTGTGATAAGAAAAGTGCCCCATTCTTATTTGTGTATGGACATGTGTGTGTGTGTGTGTATTTGTTTTTGTCTTTGTTTGTGTTTGTTCCTTTGGAAGAAGGCCCAAGTCTCACACATCATGAAATGGTGGGCCACTAGAACATAGTCCCTTAGATGGATTGCTTCTTTATGGGAAAGAAAAGGGATTGTCTTAACTTGATGGGCCGGATTTGATCATTTATGGCCCTTTCGGATCCTCAAATGTTTGTGGATTTTGATGGTTGGCCACCACTTTGGAGTGGGTCCCGCTTTCTTCCCTGACATGATTTATCTTAACCCTTGGTGTGGATTTGGACTAATGGATTTACCCAAGTGGGCCTTAAAATGATTTGGGGCTAATGGAGATGAGTTTGGATAATGGGCCTTGGAATGGGCCTAAGAATGGGTTTTGACAATGGGCCTTAAGATGAGCTTTTCTTGGAATGGGTCTTTGAGATGGATCTTTCTTGAAATGGGACTTGAGATGGGCTTGGATAATGGACTCTGAGATGAGGTTTTCCTTGTTATGGGCCTTGGAATGGGCTTTTAACAATGAGCCGTGGAATGGCCTTACCTTAAAATGGGCCCTGGAATGGGCTTTGGCAATGGGCCTTCAGATGAGCTTTTCTTAGAATGGGTCTTTGAGATGGATCTTTCTTGAAATGGGACTTGAGATGGCTTGGATAATGGACTTTAAGATGAGGTTTTCCTTGTTATGGGCCTTGGAATGGGCTTTTGACAATGGGCTTTAAAATGGGCTTAAGATGGGCTTTTCTTAAGGTGGGCTTTGACAATGGGCCTTAAGATGAGTTTTTTTTATGATGGGCCTAGAGTTGGGCTTTGACAATGGGCCTTGGAATGAGGCTTGGACAATGGGCCTTGGAGATGGGCTTTGAGTAAATCATGTCAATGAAAATTCAGGGGACCATTCATGATGTGTCTTCTTCTTCTTCTTTTTTTTTTTTTGAAATATTCGAGCCATTTATGAAGGTAGGGGTGGATACTTACCTATAAATGTCGTTCTTACAGCATGCCTCATCATGGTTGAAGTGAGGCTGGACCTTCTAGTCAGTCGATTGACCCTTGTTACGTACCTCGAGAGGGTCGGCATCTCTCTGATGTAGCTCGAGAGGGAGGGGCTCTTACTGTATTGAGGGAGGGGGGGGAGATGGGGTCCATTCCTTTTGAGGAGGATCTTCCTATCCCTTCTGAGGATGACTGGATGAACGTCTTAGGAATGGTTCCCCATTCTTCTGAATTCTTGGGACCCCAGTTCAAACTGCTTTGGTTATCGACGAACTTCTCTCGGTGAGTTTTGCAAATTGAGGCTAAAGATGTTGTGAAAGCTCATGCCTTGATTTTGTATACTTTGGGAGCCATGATCTTTTATCATGGGAATGAGTTAGTGAGCTCCCGTCTGCTATCGTTCGTGGTTGACATTATATTTCCTACACCATATAACTGGAACGCTGCGCTCTTGGCCCATTGTATGAAGGGTTGGACAAGGCCAGCCGTTGTATCAGTAGGTCGATGATTGGCTTTTATCCAGTTATCGAGGTACGTATCGAACCCTTTGCCTCACCTTTTTTCTCATGAACACACATCCTGATGATCGATCCTTGTACATGTTTTCTTTTTTGATCATTTTCCACACTTAGGGCCCATTCTGATAAACCACACCCCACCTTTTCCTCGCATGATGTTATGGTACAAGGATGACCGAAGCCGTACCTGCCAATTTTCAGATCTTGCCTGGAGGCCTTTTCTTGCATTTTCTCATTTTGTTTGTACCTTTATCATGACCTTTAATTGTTTTGCCAGTTTCACACTAGGCCTTATTTTCGATTTGCCACTGCTCTTACTCCTGAGGCCCAGGAAGCTTTTCGGGCCTCACGCCGTCGTCACATTTTAGAGGATCCTCGAGTGACCAAATGGTACTTAGGGGAGAGACTCGTTTGGCAATTGACTGGTAGTCCCCTTGTACCGTTCAGCTCGCCTGCTAAACCGGCGAACTGGAGAGTAGTTCCTAAGCGTGAGTTGTCAACTGCCTTAGAGGGTTACGATGTTATTGCTTTTGTGGACCCTGTGAGAGAGTACAACTCTTAGTGTGAACAGTATGACATTGGTCCCATTCTAAGGAATTCTTATGCTCCTGGCGGTGGTGCACATTTTGCTGGAGGGAATCTCTCGGGCCCTGAAGTTCTTTCGAAGGATTCAGATGAATATGTACCTGATGAGTAGCAGCCTCTTTATCTTCTTTGTCCATATACTTTTTGTGTAAAGCTTTCTGTATATATCAAAAATTCATTTATCCAGTGTCGCCTTTCGGATTGCTTTTCGGGCCATTTAATGATTTGAGTGCACAAATTCTGATGCTTTTGGCTTCCCTTGGCCTTCATGGTGAGCAGTATGCATCATTGGAGTAAGTTCCACGTCTAGGCGTTAATCGAATTACCGCGAGCGGTAATCCGATTACCGCCCCTGTCTGTCTTTTCTTCCAGCAACAACTTCTTCTTCTCTGTTCGTCTGAGGTCGCTGTCCTATTATTCCCCTTTTGTTTTTGCATCTTGAATCTCCCTTTTGTCTCCTTTTCTTCCTTTTTACCTCCTCTTTTTATCCTTTCCTTTTCTTGTCTTTTTTTTTTTTTTTTTTTTTTTTTTAAATGTCTTCTTTACCATGTCTCTCACCCTTTTTGCTTAGGCATGCTATATATATATATATATATATATATATATATATATATATATATATATATATATATATATATAAATTTTGAGTGACAAGGACGAGGGGCTAAATTTCCTTCATCACCGGCAGATTGGCCATCCTCCTGACTTCGTCTTTGATCACAATCATAAGTTGTTGTCTGTGTTAGGCCATCCTGTGGGATAAATGGGATGGTCTCGTGAGACTTGTATCTTTTTTGGTTTTTCTTCTTTTTCTTTCTCTCTATATATATTTTTTTGAACTGTATATCTTTCAATTTTTCTTAAGACCTGCTTTCTCTCTCATTTTTTGTTGTCTTGGGGAAGAAATGACAGGTGTGTCTCAGGATAGCCTATTTCTTGTCTTTCAACTTTAGCTTTATGATTGTGGTTATTGATGAAGTTAGGTATGGTTACCCATGATAGATTTTTACGTTGTTCGTGTTGATGGGCTCAGGAAGATCTTCACCTCTCATATTGGTGAGCTGAAGAATGTCTCCTAGAAGCACTTCACGGATGATTAATGGTCCATCCCGTGAAGGTTTAAACTTCCCCCTAGGGTTTTGTAACACCCCGTACTTTCCAGTACTCGAGTATTACCATGTAGATTAATTTAAATATAAATACATATATATATATATATATATATATATATATATATATATATATAATGCAACCTAAATATATACACTATGAAATGTATATACCTTATAAAGATTTACAGTTTTATGTTAAAACGACATATAATTACAATCCATACTTTATTTATACATTTGTAACATCAATTAAATAAATTACAAATCATAAAATTTTTATGACGTAAATTAATAAGAATTTATGATAAATAATATGGTTCAAACGACTAAGCATTTCATATAGGATTTAAAACATAAGACAGGTGTAACTACACAAATAACACCCAAATAATATACGATAATCTTCGTTCTTTCTCACTAATATTCGTATAATTTAAATATGTTAATAATCCGGGGTAATATAAATTATATATAACAAAATTCATTAATGTAACTTTAGTAATGTAAGACAATAATAGTAATGGATGGTAATAATAATAAAATTAATATTAATACTAATAATTAGTAATCTATTATGAAATGAGCTATTAGGACCTTTTCAACCGTCGACGTTTAATCTCGAGATGATCCGACCATTGGATCGGCGAGAATCCACCATTAGGGCGTGACATTTAAGAGTATGAACAACTTGGACCTTGGATCTGCCCCATCTTTGGACCGTGTCGTGGGTCAGCCGGGCGCTGACCCGTGAAAATTTGAAAAAGAGAGGGAGAGACCTCCTGCCTCATGCGTTAAACGCGATGAACAGACAGAGTCTCTTCATCACGTGATATAGCCCACATTAGGCCACTATCCGTGTGATCCAGACCGTTCATCGGTCTTGCACCATCCAAATGACCAAAACCATGTCATCTAACCAAGACGTGCAGTCGTGCTCATGCACGGGTAAGGGACGACAGGAAAACGTCCACTTTGGACGAGTTGTGGCTCGTTTCGAGCCACCATTCGGACGATTTAAACCGTCCATTGGATGAGGAAGCCCCGGACGACCAATTCTATGCCGACCATCCGAATCCATGCACAAGTGCATGCGTGCGTGCAACAGACGGTCTCGGACGGACAGCTGCACTCTCCAAAATAGATCCGTTGTAGTGTACTCCATGTCAGCGATCCGCGTCTCTAGCTCTCCCTCAATCTTAGCCGTTCCTGGGGGTAGAAATTCAGACTCTCCATCCATTACCGGAAATGGACGGGCAACAGTTTGTTGTAGAAAAAGGGCGTGGGAAGAAGTTTCTCTTTGGGAAACCTCTTTTGGCTAGATCCAGGCCTTCTACTAGGCCACGTGGAGCGATATCCACCGCCTCCTTTAGGCCTTCAACCATTCTCTTATTGAAACGCCCCATCTCGCGAGAAAATTGGATGAGGTGGACGATCTCGCGAGATGTGAACAAACAGCTATGGATGAAAGGAAAAGTGGGCCCTATGATGATCAGTGGCCACATCTGACCCACTCAAAAGGACCAGATGGCATGAATATACTGTGGACAAAAATTTTCCATTGATGGCCATCTTCCTCATTAAGCCAAAAACCCACCATTAAAGCATGGCTCCCACTGCAAGTGAAAAACTACTTTTTCGGTTGGCCATGGTAGCAGGAACCCATCCTCGGTGGTGTATGGGTCCCATGTATGCTGAGATCAGAGAAAAGGTTGTGCATTCGGCCACCAAAAATCCCAGCTATTGGAGCTTTCACTCGCATGTGTCTCGACCCTATAAAAACAGGTCGTTGGTCTTGGGTTTCGCACCAAAGAGAGCATCAGAGAGAGAGGAAGAAAGAGAGAGAGAGTCATGAGAGAGGGAGAGGAGCCAAGTTTCTGAGTTGGGTATTGAAACAGGTGCCACACTGCACCGAGTTGAACCGTTCAAGTCGGATCGAGTCGGGTCAGTGCAGCCCGTAAATACCTTTCAGAAGGAGCGAAAAATCAGAGAGAGATAGAATGATTGTGAGAGAAAAGAGAGCCAGGAAGAAGGAAGGAAGGATAGGTGCGATCTTGGTTCCACACTGAGCCGACCCGGCCTCTCGGTCTGAGTCGAATTAATGTAGGCCAGAGGCATCTCTGGGAGTGTAAGGAGAAGTCAGGTAACGCCAAACACACCACCTCCATTGTCCATTTCATTTTCCGTTGACGATAGGCTCGTTTGGCTCTCTTAATCAGTCCATGTAATGGCTAAGTCTTGGCCCGGAACCAAGACCGGGTGATGGCTGTGGCATGAACCAAGATTGGCCAGACCTAAGAGAGACCTAAGTGGCAGCTAGAGTTGAGAACCCAGCTCGTTTCGGTGTGAAACTGGACCTCCAACAACTGTTCTGGACTAATCCAGACTTTCAGCAAAAGCATATGGGCCGGTTCAAACCAACGAGCTGGGAAAGCATGTCTGATCACTGAAATGGTGGGTACTATTGCCATTTCCTGATGAGCAGGAATGGCCAACTTGATCAAGCATTTTTGGCCATCTCCTTTTGCTGAGGCCCAACCACAGACCAAGCCGTGTCCAGGCCAGGAATAGTCCCAAATATGGGTTGAACGTAGCCTTCAGTTGGGCCTTATGCTGGGTTAAAGCCAGTCCTAAAGTTTGGCTTCCAGGCAGACCTAGTTCCAGCAGGAAAAGTGGGTCGGGATCTGGCTGAGGATAGCCATGAACGTGAACAACATCAGGCCTCTAACAACCGTGTCGGGCCGACCCAGATTCCAGCCTGGTATGTGGGCCTCACACTGGCATCCAACTGCTGAGATGGGGACTGAAATCACGAACCTGCTGGGCCGTTAGTGGGACTGCAGCTGGTCCCTTAACGGGCTTCAATTAAAGGCTGAAATCAGCCATGTCTTGGGTCGAGGAAAAGCCCTCCATACGACCCTCAATCAGGCCCAAAGATCGTCTTGTATCTGGACCGTGTGGAGTCTTGAAAGCCGCACAGTGCTTGGCCTTAACAGAAGTGGGCCGCATCCTGTAAACAGGTGGGCCGCACCATGTAAACCTTGATGGGCCGCATCATATAAACTGGTGGGCCACGTTCAGTTGGAAATGGCCCCATTGGGCCGTGATGGGTTAGGCCAGGGATGACCTAGCTAGGCTCCACTTTAAGCTTGGATGGGACCCAACTACTCGGGCCCTAATGTAAGACAGTTTGGGCCTCAATGGGGCAGCAATATAGAGCCATGTCCAGGCCCAGTTCAGGCCCCATTCTTGGTGACATTTCAGGCCTAACCCAGGCCCCCGTGATTTGGGTCATGACTGGTGGGCCTGGTCACCTTGAATCAGGCCCATGTCCCCATAGTAATCAGGTCCTCACTACCCCTATTCGTCTCAAGGCGGGGGAATGCCTTCTAGCACAAGTTATTATATTGAAAATAACTTTAGGGAGCTGCTTACACGATATCGGGCAACAAGGTACTCATGATCACTCAAACTGAGGGAAGAACTACGACATTTCATGTGAGGATTCTACCCCTTGAGCTTTCCTCTTCCACGTTAACTCATGTGTTAGTCCAACTCTAATTTTACCTAATAATTAACAACTCTGCTTTTATGGCTATTTGCAATAGTATTAAAACTAATTACATGCTTAATATTTATTTTGTGGAAACCTATATATGTAGTATGCCAAATTTTGCTTGAAGGATAATTATGTAATACATGCTTATAAACCTTGGACTATGACACCTATTAGAAAGTCTTTCTAAATTCGCTGCTTGTAAATTCGGATAATAATGATTGGACTTAATCATGCATACATGACACTCCTATTTTTGAATGGACTAACTATTAGAAAGGTTCATTTCTTTTATTCGGATGACCTGACTGTTTGAAAGGCCCATCCTCCTAGCACGAATGAGCTAATTGTTTGAAAGGCTCACTATCTTACTTGAGCGGGTCGACTGTTAGAAAGACCCGTTCCTTCTCAAGTTGAATGAGTCGACTGTTTGAAAGACTCATTCTCTCGCCTGAATGGACTGACTATTTGAAAGGTCCATTACCTTGTTGGGATGGGCTGACTGTTTGAAAGGCTCATCCCCATGCATGAATCTGTCGACTGTTTGAAAGGCCCATTCATTAACCAACTGGATGTGCACCCCCAGTTAACGTGCACTCATGCATCCATGCACTTAAACAAGATCATCATGAAATGTTTTGTATGGTTTACTATCTGGAACAATGCTTGGTTAATGCGGTGGTGTGTAATCTTGAGGGAAGTTCCCACCGAGCTAGCCACTCATCCTTTGAATATATAACTGTACAGATAATGCAGGCATAAATCAGGGTGTGAATGAGGTGGGTTTGGATGCAGATCCCACAGGATTGGGAGAAGGCTATTATGAAGAGGAGCCCTGTCAGGACGCAGCGGAGTTTTACGGACTAAATCAATAGCTGCTTTTATTTCCTTTTTTGCTAGTAACTCTTGAAACATTTTGAGATTTGAGGTTTTGTATATGGGCCCCAGCTGAGTGGCCCTGAATATTGTTTTTGTATGGGTTACATTTATACTATACTTAGATCCTTTAACCGTACTTTGATTTGGTTTAAATATCTTTTGATTATCAGTTAACACTCGGGTTTTCGGAAACGAGTCATGTACTCGGGTTCTGAAAACAGGGGCGTTACAAGTTGGTATCAAAGCGGAGTATAAGACAGCCTGGTTGTGGGATCAACATACAAAACCTTAAGGGATTAACTTAGGCAAAACGTAGAAACTTTCCCTTAGAAAGTAGCTAGGACGATTAAGCATAAAAGCATAATACTTAGTTTTTCCCTCAAATATTGACAAGTTAAACCTACATGGAAACTTCCACCAGCTAGAAGAGATTTAGGGTACAAAATGAATTCCTATGTTCCCTAGAAAAGAAACTTAGGATCCTTTAGAAATAGTGAATCAAGTCGTCTGAACCTAGAAACAGAAACCTAAGTTCCCTTAAATTCCAATTAGAAGTATCAGTTAGACTTAAGGGCTAGAGTCATACGCTTTGAAAAGGCGAATGCCTATCATGACGTGAATATGACAAGTAATATAGTAGACCCTTGTATTACTTCACCATTCGACTACAACCGCCTTTTTCCTAGTATCTGAACCATAAAATTCTGGCCTCACAGTGAATCATGCCACTCGTATTACGGTCCCAACAAACTAATACGATTGATGCCCACCCCATTCTATCAGTTGAGCGCCAGAGGGAGCGTAGCCCTGAATACACGCCAGGACTTCCGCCTAGTGTGGCAAATCCGGATACAAGATCCGAAGCCATAGGGGATTCTCCATCTCCACAAGTTATTCCTTCTGGGCTGCCCTCACAATACTTTGAGGGGCGGATGCCTTCGGTTGAACCTTCAGCCAACGCGTATGTAGATACGCCTATAGGGGTGACGACCTTTATGACTTTCGTGCAAATGGCCGCAATGATGCAGCAGCAACAGGACACATTTGTACAGCAACATCAGGATGTGCATGTATTGATGATGGAGACTCTACGGAGTAGGAATCGCCGGGAGTCGTCAGAAGACAGAGAGGGCCGAGGTGCAGATATCTTTGAACGATTCCATAGGCTCCGACCGGGCACGTTCAAAGGGGCGCCAAATCCGGTGCGGGCAGAGCACTGGCTGGCATGAATCACCAAACTAATGCAACCTCTGGAGTGTTCTGATTCACAGATGGTGACCTTGGCTACCTACCTGTTAAAAGGCAAAGCAGAAAACTGGTAGCAAAGTGTGTAGCGAGGCATCCCAACCACGTAGCTTGGACATGGGCAGGCTTCCGGGTAAAGTTCCTGGAAAAATACCTTCCCCGGTCTTGTAGGAATGACTAAATAGCCCAGTTCTTGAAGTTGGAATATGGCAACCTGACCGTTGCCCAATACGAAGCCTGATTTGACGAAATCTCCCGCTTCGTACCAAAGGCCCTGGAAGACACGGAATACAAACTACAGAAGTTCAAGGAAGGTCTTCGGCCAGGGATCCAATCGCGGTTATGCACCTGGGACTTCATAAACTTCGCAGAGATGGTAGACAAGGCCATGCGAGTTAAGAAGGATTTTGAGCGTACCGTAAGGTCACACTTCCCAGTTAGGGTTCCCTCGGGTAGGCTAAGGCTGGCACCCCCTGCCCCTCCAAGACTGCAGAGGGCATTTCGGGGCCATGCCGCATTCCGCCCATTGGGAAGGAAGGACATACAATCTGCTTCTGCTACAAGAGAATGGAGGATGAGGGCCTCACGCCCCCACCAAAAGGAAATCGTCCCCCTCCCTTCTAGGCAATAGTTAGACCAGCAGCGAGACCACAACCACCTAGAGTCAGAGCCCTAGTACAACAGATGAATCCTCCTACCCGTATGTATGCTGTCTCTGCTGTCGAAGATGAAGGAGAACCGTCCCAGGCAATATGTGGTACAACTCACATCAACGGTACCCCTATACTTATCTTATTCGATTCTAGCACAACATTATTTTTTGTAGGCTCTGCTATAGCGATAAAACTAGAATTGGAACAACTCGATTGCACGTCACCCCCAGTTGTAGCTGTAGACACTGAAAAATCGGGCGTCCACGTTGTTGTGAAAAATGTGGCGTTGTGGGGTGATGATGGTGGAGGTGATTAAGCTGATTTTGATTGTTGGAGTCGCCACTAGCCGAATGATTTCAAAATCCCGCGGTCGGCTAGAACCACGGAATACGTAAGGTTGGAAAAATTCGAAGATTCTCTTAGATTGACTCTGGCTACGATCCCAGGGATTCCCTCGATTCTGAGGGAAGGTGTTAGGCACCCTCTCTGCCGTCTGAGTGTACGATCTCGACTTAGTGTGGTAAAATAATCTCAAGGGATGATGATGATCTTTGTGGTCATGATGGGGCTAGTCACACATGGATTTCGATGTAGAAGATCAGAGTATTTCGGCGGGCTACGGAGCATACGTCCCCGTCTAGAGGGCGGATGTGATGATGCTTATGCAAAGAGATAAGAAAAGTGGACTAGGTCACTAGGAATTTCCAGATGTACCTCACAGAGCATATATCCATAGAGATTTAGAGAAGCAGGGGAGTTGAGAAGAGAGTAGATGTCATGATGAATGCTTGTAGGGCGATGAATCTTTGGCTTGATTCTTGAATAGACTAGGATGTAGGTTGAACCATGATCATTCCGGCTACCCTAGTTGGAATAGATGTGGGGGTGGTGAAAAAATCGGATCTTTGAGGGTTTGGGAGCTCCTTCCCTTTCCCTCACTCTCTTCCTCACTCACTCTTTCTCTCTCTCTCTCCATCTCCTTGGTGGCTCATACCATGTGTGTGAAAATGAAAGGGGAGAGGGCTATTTATAGCCCTCTCCAATAGTTTTTTGGTAAATAAGGGACAAGAGGGGGGTAAATGCTGGTGTGGCACATGGTGATTGGTAGAGAGGAGAGAGATGCCACGTGGCGTGCTTTCATTGGCTATGGAGGTGAAAAGCAGAAATAGTGGAGAAGGGGTAAATTCCTTTGGACGTTCTGTCCTGCAACAACTTGCGATGGATGTGGTACAACTCCCCACATCAACGGCCGGACTCTATACTTGTGGCTTGAGCATTTTACTAATTCTAGCGCGATTTTTCCTCGATTATTTTCCTTTTGTGAAACAAAGTCCGTTTTGAATATTTGGCTCAAAATGGCTTGAAATTGGCTCGATAGAATGATTCAAGAAATAGATCGGTTTTGGACATGGTCTGGATTGAATAATGGCTCAGGTTAGGGTTGGGGATATGATCATGGTTCTCGGATTGTCTTAACAAAATCAAGATATTAGCCTGGGTGGGGTGTCTACAGTAACATTCCCTATAAACTTGTGGAAGCAAATAAAGTATGTAGAGCATGCCCCTAACCCTTCAATGACACACCTCAGGAAATTTCAGGGACGATTTTTTACTGTAACACCCCGCACCCTAATATGCGGGTGTTACCATTAAAAACTGTGATAGCATGACCATAAGCCTAATGCTAAACAAAACATGACTTGAACTAAGACAAAAAGAAAACTAAATGCTCACACACGACAACACACACTAACCAGGCCAAATAACTAAGCCTGAATGTACCTATCACCCTAAATCCCTTTTTCAACCGTTGAAAATAAATCTTAGAGGAATTTGACCCTCAGAATTCCCAAGGAAACCCAAATGACGCTTCAATCACAACTCGGGGATCTTCCAGGGCATTTGATCATCCAGGTTAACGGCCAAACATCTCAACCACCAAGAAGGTTGGACGGCTCAGATCGAAAAATCCCAACACAATGGGTTCCACATAAGATTGTTGGTAAATCCCTTAGTTAGCGTTGGGATGATTTCTAACTGTTAGAGGCTTAAGAGTTTTAGCAAATTTTAGAAATAACCCGTCAAAACCAAATTACGATAGTACACTTGGATGTATTCGAGATAGAGAACACCCTTAGGATGATTTTATGAGTATTATTAATGAATTGGAGGAGCATTATCGAATCTCGTGAGCGAAATTCCTCTTTAAGGGGGGTAGATTGTAACACCCCATACTTTCCAGTACTCGAGTGTTACCATGTAGATTAATTTATATATATATATATATATATATATATATATATATATATATATATATATATATATATATATATATATATATATATATATGCAACCTAAATATATACACTATGAAATGTATATACCTTGTAAAGATTTAAAATTTCATATTGAAACAATATATAATTACAATCCATACTTTATTTATACATTTGTAACATCAATTAAATAAATTACAAATCGTAAAATTTATATGACATAAATTAATAAGAATTTATGATAAATAACACGGTTCAAACGACTAAGCATTTCATATAGGATTTAAAACATAAGACAGGTATAACTACATAAATAACACCCAAATAATATATGACAATCTTCATTCTTTCTCACTAATATTCGTATAATTTAAATATGTTAATAATCCGGTGTAATATAAATTATATATAAAAAAATTCATTAATGTAACTTTACTAATGTAAGATAATGATAGTAATGGATGGTAACAGTAATAAATTAATATTAATACTAGTAATTAGTAATCTATTATGAAATGAGCCATTAAGACCTTTTCAACTGTCGACGTTCAATCCCAGGATGATCCGACCATTGGATCGGCGGGAATCCACCATAAGGGAGTGACATTTAAGAGTATGGCCAACTTGGACCTGATAGGGCCTACCTAACGGAATAGACGGTGTGGATTTATTACAAACATCATGGTGGACCCCACAGGAGGTGCGCACACACCATAGCGGTTTATGCACGAAGTGCACCGGACCGTGTTGTGGGTCAGCGCAAAATTTGAAAAAGAGAGGGAGAGACCTCCTTGCCTCATGCGTTAAATGCGATGAACAGACAGAGTCCATTCATCACGCGATATGGCCCACATTAGGCCACCATCCTTGTGATCCAGATCATTCATCGGTCTTGCACCATCCAGACGACCAAAACCATGTCATCCAACCAGGACCGTGCAGTCGTGCTCATGCACGGTTAAGGGATGATAGGAATACATCCACTTTGGATGAGTTGTGGCTCGTTTCGAGCCACCATTCAGACGATCGAAACCGTCCATTGGATGAGGAAGCCACGGACGACCAATTCTATGCTGACCATTCGAACCCATGCACACGTGCATGCGTGCGTGCAATGGATGGTCTCGGACGGACAACTGCACTCTCCAAAATAGATCCGTTGTGGTGTACTCCACATCAGCGATCCGTGTCTGTAGCTCTCCCTCAATCTCAACCATTCCTGGGGTAGAAATCCAGGCTCTCCATCCATTACCGGAAATGGACGGGCAACAGTCTTTTGTAGAAAAAGGGCGTGGGAAGACGTTTCTCTTTAGGAAACCTCCTCTGGCTTGATCCAAGCCTACTACTAGGCCACGTGGAGTGATATCCACCGCCTCCTCTAGGGCTTCAACCATTCTCTCATTGAAACGCCCCATCTCGCGAGAAAATCGGATGAGGTGGATGATCTCGCGAGATGTGAACAAACAGCTATGGATGAAAGGAAAAGTGGGCCCTATGATGATCAATGGCCACATCTGACCCACTCAAATGGACCAGATGGCGTGAATATACTGTGGACAACAAGTTGCCATTAATGGTTACACCATCTTCCCCGATAAGCAAAAAACCCACCATCAGAGCATGACCCCCACTGCAAGTGAAAAACTACTTTTTCGGTGGGCCATGGTAGCAGGAACCCATCCCCGGTGGTGGATGGGTCCCATGTATGCTGAGATCAGAGAAAACGTGGTGCATTCGGCCACCAAAAATCCCAGCCGTTGGAGCTTTCACTCGCACGTGTCTCGGCCCTATAAAAACAGGTCGTTGGTCTTGGGAGCATCAGAGAGAGAGGAAGAAAGAGAGGTAGAGTGATTGTGAGAGAAAAGAGCGTCGGGTCAGTGTAGCCCATAAATACCTTTCAGAAGGAGAAATTCTCTTGGCTTTACAAAGCCTCTAGAACCAAACACACCACAAATATATAGAAAATAATTTTACTTGCTGCACTTGCTAATCAGTCTCTTACTGTAATCGACATACAAGGTGCCTTTGGCATCTATAGGCTTTTTGCACCAACTATGAAATGACTTCACACTACCCTAGGCTCTTTAATATTCTTAGAAATGGTGACATTTGGCCATTCATCTTCTAAATCAAGCATTTCTGGTCTCTTTTTGCTGAGGCCCAGCCACCAACCCAGGAATAGTCCTAAATATGGGGAGTTCAATATTGGTCAAATTCCAGCCTGGTAAGCGTGTTGGCTATTGGAAGAGTTTACTTGGCTTTTCAAAGCTTGGGTTTGAGCTCACTGTCGTTTTGTACACTCCCTTGCTTCAAACCAAACCTCCCTTATATAGACTTTCCCATTCACAAATGCATAACAATGATCTATAGTCGAATTAACTGCTATTACAAATATTAAAAATTCTTCCTCTGAAATTTCAACAGTTGCATGGAGAAGAGCACCGAGCACCGTTCTTTGGAAGCTTCCTCCGGCCTTTGCTGGAGAATGCCTTGGCATGAATATGTCCTGGACGAAGCTTCCTCCATTTAAGGTCCATGAGAATCCAACGAGTTTGGTTTGGACTTCCAATCCCCATTCCAAGCATCGTTCTCGATCGTTTGAATGCATCCACTTTCTCGCTTTTTACACTTGATCTCTAAGAAAATGATAACGAGTATCAATGTGTTTGCTTCTTCCATGTCTTGATCTTGGATTTTTGGCTAACTCGATTGCCGACTTGTTATCCACATATATGACTGTGGTTTCCTCGCATGGATGCTTCAGATTCCTTTAGCAAGTTTCTCAACCAAATCGCCTTCATAAACATGTGGACGATCTTTGCCACATACTACGCTTCACATGTGGACAAAGCAACAACACTTTGCTTCTTTGAATTCCATGTGAAAGCAATCGTTCCCGAGATAGAATACATATCCAGGTGGTGCTTTTCTTTCATCTTGATCACCTCCCCAATCAATCATTATCTGAGTATCCATACAACATTGCTTCATCATTGTATGGATAGAAAAGACCGAATTCCATTGTTCCTTTGACGTACCTGAGGATTCTTTTTGCAGCTAGCCAATGTGATTCTTTTGGCGCTTCCATGTACCTACTTAGAAGCCCAACACTGTAGACGATATCCGGCCTTGTGATTGTCAAATACCTTAGGCTTCCAAGCAGACTCTTGAACAGAGTCGAGTCCACGCTTCTTCCTTCTCCTTCTTTGTCAGCTTTAGGCCTGTTGCTACAGGGCGTGTTTACGGCATTGCAATTGCCATCTTGAACTTTTTAAGCAACTCTTTGGCATACTTTTTCTCTGATATATAATGCCACCAACTTGTTGTTTTACTTCGATGCCCAAGAAAAAGGACATCAATCCACCATCACCATCTCGAATTCATTAAACATAGCCTTGCTTGAATTCTTCAAACATCGATCGATTGTTTCTGTGAACAATGAAGATCATCAACATATAGGCATGCTATGAGGATGTCGCCATGAGCATTTTTCTTGATGTAAACGCATGCTCATATGGACATTGAGCGAAGCCGTTCTCTTGAAGATAATTGTCGATGCGTGCATTCCAAGCACGAGGAGCTTGCTTCAACCCATAAAGAGCTTTCTTTAGTCGACACACTTTGTGTTCCTCCCCTTGAACAACAAAACCTTCAGGTTGGTCAACATAGACCTCTTCTTCCGAATTCCATTCGGAATGCAGATTTCACATCCAGCTTGGTAAATCATCCAACCGTGATGGCCGCAAGGAGATAATCATCCTCACAAAGGTGTCAAGGCGAGCAACAGGAGCGAAGACTTCTTCATAGTCCACCCCATACTTCGTTTATAACCCTTTGCTACGAGCCTTGCCTTGTAGCGATCTATTTCACCATCGCATTTCGCTTGATCTTGTACACCCATTTGACGCCAATAGTTCTTTGGCCTTGAGGAGTGAGATCGGCTCCCATGTTTGATTCTTCTCGATGACATGAATCTCTTCTTCCATAGCCTTTGTCCAACATTCTTCATTCACGGCTTCTTCGAATGTGAGAGGCTCATGATCCACATACAAGCGAAAAAATTTATTTCCTTCACTTTGCTCATATATGTCGCTTGAGGCTCCTCATTTTGATGGGTGCCATGGGTGAGGAGAACTGGATGATGACGTGGTGAATTTTGATTTGATGAAATACTTTCGGAGGAGATGGAACGTATCGGCTGGGACTTCGCGTGCGATGATGCGGCCGGCGAAAGAAGGTGTTGTAGGTGTCTGCTCTGGTTCTCATGCTTATCTTCTTCATGTTCTTCAACCTCGACTTGATTTTCTTTGGTCGAATCTTCCTCGTTCCATTTCCAAGCTTCTTCCTCACTAAAGACAACATCTCTACTTACCACCACTTTGTTGGTTAGTGGGTTGTAGAGCTTGTATGCCTTCGATACTTCACCGTAGCCGATGAAGATGCACTTCTCACCACGATCATCAAGCTTCTTTCTTCTTGCTTCGGAACTTGAGCGTAGGCGACACACCCAAAGATCCTTAGGTGCGCCACACTCGGTTTGTAGCCACTCCATGACTCTTGTGGTGTCATGTTTCTTACGCTTTGGTTGGACACCGATTGAGCGTAGGCGTACATGCAACCGCCTCTCCCTTGCCGAACTCTTTGGCGTGCCTTTTCTTTGAAGCATGGTCCTCTTGTCATGTCGAGGATGGTGCGGTTCTTTCGTTCTCGCAATACCATTCTGTTGTGGTGTGTAGGCTGCAAGCATGTTGTTGCTTGATGCCTTGTCCCCGCAATACTCTCGAAAGGCATTTGAGGTGTACTCTCCACCTCTGTCGATCTAAGAGTTTTGATTTTAAGACCACTTTCTTTTTCAACACGAGGCCTTAAAATTTTTAAAAATAGTAAAAGCGGAAGATTTTTCTTTGATTACATACAACCACAAGTTTTCATCGAAATCATCAATGAAGGTAATAAAGTATTTATTACCTCCAAGAGGGTGTTTCAATGGTCCACAATGTCGGTGTGAACCAACCGAATGGTTCTCTTGCTCTTCGGGATACCCCACTTGGGAAGGAGTTCCTTTGTTGCTTGCTGAAGTGTGCACGCCTCACACACATGTTCTGGAACTTCAATAGGCCGCAAGCCATGCACCATGCTTGATGAGGATAAAAGTCTAAGGCCACCGAAATGGAGATGCCCAAAGCGAAGATGCCATCTCCATGAATCATTCTTCACAAGTCCATAAAGGCACTTCTCGGCTTTTGTGTAAATATGGAGCGGAAACATGCGATTCTTTGCCATTTGGACTTGAGCCACAAGTCTCTCGTGTGAGCATCTCTTATGAGAGAGAATGATTTTCCATGTGTATGACATACCCCTTCTCAAGGAGTTGGCCGATACCGAGGATGTTATTTTTCATGTTTGGTACGTAATACACATTGGAGATAAAATTCGGCACACCATTCTTCCGATAGATTTTGACTTTTCCTTTACCTTTCACGGGTAACTTTGATGAGTCTCCTAGAAACTCACATTGCCACGAGCATCTTCTCGTGAGTTCCACGAATGCTCTTTCTTTCCACTCATGTGGTTACTTGCACCCGTGTCGAGATACCACACGTCATGTTGATCACATGCTTCTTCCTTGTGCGAGAAGAAGTGTGGAGTCTTCTTTTTCATGATTTGATGCTTCGCATAATTAGAATGCTCATCTTGATCTACTTTGCTCCAACACTTGAGCATAATGGCCGAATTTCTTGCAATTGTAACATTGAATATTTTTTGTATTTCCACGTCCACGCATGGAGTCGACCTCTACCATTTCCTCTTCCACGGAAATTGATAGTCTTTTGTTGATTTTGTGATTGGCTTGGATAATATCCACGCCCTCTGCCTTTTACACGATTGCTAGTGCCACGGCCGCCTCGTTGTGTATGACCATTCTTTTGTTCATTTAGAGTCAACTTAGACTCTAAAGCATGTTCAAGCGTTGAATCGGCATTCTTTTGCATTCGTTGCTCATGCACTTGTAACGAGCCCATCAATTCTTCAATGGACAGATTTTCTAAGTCCTTTGATTCTTCGATCGCCACAACCACATGTTCAAATTTGGTTGTGAGGATCGAAGTACTTTTTCAACAACACGTATGTCTTCGACTTTTTCACCATTTCTTTTAAATTGTTAATAATAACAAGTAACCTTGAAAAGAAATCGAAATACTCTCACCTTCCTTCATGTGTGAGGTCTCAAACTCGGCTCTAAAAGTTTGAAGGCGAACCTTCTTCACACGATCAACTCCTTTGAAGATTGTGCGAAGAATCTCCCATGCTTGTTTGCATGTTGTCGCTTCAAATCCGTTTTCAAAGGTGACTCATCCAACCCTTGATAGACAAGAAACAGAGCCTTCTTTATCCTTCTTCCTTTGATTTTTGAGGACCGCCTTTTTCTTCGTTGGTGTAGAGAGCTTCTTCTTCCGTTGTGGGTTCTACATACCCATCGGTAACACTATCCCATAGATCTTGCGACCCAATAGTGCTTTCATTTGGATGTACCAGTTTTCATAGTTATCCTTGGATAACTTTGGAATCTGTGGCTGGATCGAGGATGCCATCTCTTCTTTTTAAGAGAAGGAATGATTGATTTTTTTTATGAAGGGAGAGATGAAATAGAAAACAGATTTTTTAACAGATTTGTTTGGCTGAAAAAACAAAAATGCTGGAATCTGATTTTTTTGAACAGAAATTTTCTTTTCTAATATTGCTGACAACTTCAACAGGGAACTCAAAAAAAACTTTCCTTTGCAACAGATTTTTTCAGAAAACTCTGGACTTGGCTGAAAAAAATATGCTGGAAACTTTTGTAGAAAAAGAACCTGGGCTCTGCTATCTGATTTTTTTTCAAACCGATTTTTCAAACTTTGGCTATGAAGAAAACAGATTTTTCTTCTCAGAAAAAAATCTGCACTTGGCTTCTGGATGCTTCTTCCAGGAAAACAACCGAGGCTTTGATACCAGTTTGTTGGCTGTACTAGCCAGAAATTCTCTTGGCTTTACAAAGCCTTAGAACCAAACACACCACAAATATATAGAAAATAATTTTACTTGCTGCACTTGCTACACTCTCTTACTGTAATCGGACATACAAGGTGCCTTTTATAGGCTTTTGCACCAACTATGAAATGACTACACTACCCTAGGCTCTTTAATATTCTTAGAAACTGACATTTGGCCATTCATCTTCTAAAACAGCTCCTTTAGAGCTCCAACTGTTATACATGGGGAGTTCAATGGTCACCGGCTGTTGCTGGAAACGGCTGTTTGGGTTTGCTGTTTTCAACAGGTTTCGCACCAAAGAGAGCATCAGAGAGAGAGGAAGAAAGAGAGGTAGAATGATTGTGAGAGAAAAGAGCGTCGGGTCAGTGTAGCCCATAAATACCTTTCAGAAGGAGGTAAAAATCAGAGAGAGATAGAATGATTGTGAGAGAAAAGAGAGCCAGGAAGAAGGAAGGAAGGGTAGGTGTAATCTTGGTTCCACACCGAGCCGACCCGGCCTCTCGGTCTGAGTCGAATCAGCGTAGGCCAGAGGCATCTCTGGGAGTGCAAGGAGAAGTCAGGTAATGCCAAACACACCACCTCCATTGTCCATTTCATTTTCCAGTGACGATAGGCCCGTTTGGCTCTCTTAATCAGTCCATGTAATGGCTAAGTCTTTGCCCGGAACCAAGACCGGGTGATGGTTGTGGCATGAACCAAGATTGGCCAGACCTAAGAGAGACCTAGGTGGCATCTAGAACTGAGAACCTAGCTCATTTTGGTGTGAAACTGGACCTCCAACAACTGTTCTGGACCAATCAGACATTCAACAAAAGCATATGGGCCAGTTCAACCCAACGAGCTGGGAAAGCATGTCTGCATAAGTGAAATGGTGGGTACTATTGCCATTTCCTGATGAGCAGGAATGGCCTACTTGATCAAGCATTTCTGGTCTCTCCTTTTGCTGAGGCCCAGCCACCAGACCCAGGAATAGTCCTAAATATGGGGACTGAAATCACCAACCTATTGGGCGGAGCCAAATTCCAGCCTGGTAAGCGGGCCTCACACTGGCATTCAACTGCTGAGATGGGGACTGAAATCACCAACCTGTTGGGCCGTTAATGGGACTACAACTGGTCCCTAAACGGGCTTCAATTAAGGGCTGAAATCAGCCATGTCTTGGGTTGAAGAAAAGCCCTCCATAGGACCCTCAATCAGGCCCAAAGATCGTCCTGCATCTGGACCGTGTGGAGTCTTAAAAGCCGCACGGTGCTTGGCCTTAACAGAAGTGGGCCGCATCATGTAAACAGGTGGGCCGCACCATATAAACTAGTGGGCCACGTTCAGTTGGAAATGGCCCGATTGGGCCGTGATGGGTTAGGCTCCACTTTAAGCTTGGATGAGACCCAACTACTCGGGCCCTAGTGTAAGATAGTTTAAGCCTCAATGGGGCAGCAATATAGAGCCATGTCCAGCCCAGTTCAGGCCACATTCTTGGTGACATTTCAAGCCTAACCCAGGCCCCCGTGATTTGGGTCATGACTGGTGGGCCTGGTCACCTTGAATCAGGCCCATGTCCCCATAGGTCCTCACTACCCCAATTCGTCTCAAGGCAGGAATGCCTTCTAACACAAGTTATTATATTGAAAATAACTTTAGGGAGCTGCTTATGCGATATCGGGCAACAAGGTACTCACAATCACTCAAACCGAGGGAAGAACTACGACGTTTCATGTGAGGATTCTACCTCTTGAGCTTTCCTCTTTCACGTTAACTCATGTGTTAGTCCAGCTCTAATTTTACCTAATAATTAATGACTCTGCTTTTATGGCTATTTGCGATAGTATTAAAACTAATTATATGCTTAATATTTTTTTATGGAAACCTATATATGTAGTATGCCAAATTTTGCTTAAAGGATAATTATGTAATACATGCTTATAAACCTTAGACTATGACACCTATTAGAAAGTCTTTCTAAATTGGCTGCTTGTAAATTTGGAAAATAATGATTGAAATTAATCATGCATACATGACACTCTTATTTTTGAATGGACTAACTATTGGAAAGGTCCATTTCTTTTATTTGGATGAGCCGACTGTTTGAAAGGCCCATCTTCCTAACACAAATGAGCCGACTGTTTGAAAGGCCCATGCATTGCTTAAGTGAGCTGACTGTTTGAAAGGCCCACTATCTTACTTGAACGGATTGACTGTTAGAAAGACCCGTTCCTTTGCAAGTTGAATGAGTCGACTGTTTAAAAGACTCATTCTCTCGCCTAAATGGACTGACTGTTTGAAAGGTCCATCCCTTGTTGGGATGGGCTGACTGTTTGAAAGGCTCATCCACATGCATGAATGTGCCGACTATTTGAAAGGCTCATTCATTGACCAACTGGATGTGCACCCCTAGTTGACATGCACTCATGCATCCATGCAATTAAACAAGATCATCATAAAATGTTTTGTATGTTTTACTATTTGGAACAATGCTTGGTTAATGCGGTGGTATGTAATCTTGAGGGTATGTCAAGACCCCATATAGAGAAGGGTCATGATGTTGTCAGGCTGTAGAGTTCAGAAGCAGGTGCATGAATTTGATTTGCGCGCTCTTGACATTTGAAGCATTTCCTGACATGTTGGTAGTAGTCTGTCTCCATTGTTAGCCAATAATAACCAAGTCGTAGAATCTTGTTCGCCATCATGTGACCATTCATGTGTAGGCCACATACTCCCTCATGGATTTTTGTCATGATTTCAATTGCCTCCATTTCATCTACGCAACAAAGGAGGACTTGGTTGAAGGATCGTTTGTAGATGATACCTCCGCTAATGGTGAATTGAGCTGCCAGCCACTGAATGGTGCGACGATCGATTGATGTAGCTTCTTTGGGATACTTTTGGTGCTCCAGATATCCTTTGATGTCTATGTACCAGGGGCAACTACTAGGGGAGGCTTCTACTTCATCAATCTGCAGGCAGAAGGCAGGCTCTTCTTGAAGTTCCACAGTAAGTTCCCATTCAAAGATTCCTCTGGGAATCTCTAGCATCGACACAAGGGTGGAGATTGCATATGCAAACTGATTCTTAGCCCGGGGCATGTACGAGAATACGACCTCATCAAACTCCTTGCTTAGATTCTCGAGATAGACATGATAGGGGATCAGCTTTTCATCTTTGGTCCTCCATTCGCCGTTTGTCTGGTTGATGATAAGTTACGAATCTTCGAAGACCCGCAAACATTTTATATTGAGAATGATGGCTTCTTTCATACCGGTGATACATGCTTCATATTTAGCTAGATTGTTTGTGCAATTGAATGCTAAACGCCTGGAGATAGGAATTGGGACGTCGTCGGGGGAGTAAAGAATTGCTCCTACTCCACTCCCTTTTGAATTGGTGGCTCCGAAGACCCATTTGTTTGGTTAATGATAAGTTGCAAATCTCCGAAGACCCACAATCTTTTTACATTGAGAATGATGGCTTCTTTCAGATTGGTGATACATGCTTCATATTCAGATATATTGTTTATGCAATTGAATGCTAAACACGTGAAGATAGGAATTGGGACGTCATTGGGGGAGTAAAGAATTGCTCTTACTCCACTCCCTTTTGAATTGGTGGCTCCGTCGAAGAAGAGGGTCCATTCTCCTACTTTCCTTTATTCTTCTCCCTCGATAAAGAGGATGTCTTCATCAGGGAAGAATGTCTATAGGTTGATAGTCGGGTAGGGAATGTGCTGCTAGGTAATTGGCCAGTGCTTGCCCCTTGATTATTTTCTGAGTGACATATGTGATGTCGAACTCAGAGAGTAGCAATTGCCATTTCGCGATTCTATTTGTTAGTGCTGGCTTTTCGAACAGGTATTTTAATGGATCCACGCGAGCGAGTAAATGGATCGGATAGGCGATCATGTATTGACGAAGTCGTTGTGTTGCTTAGACCAGAGCAAGACAAGTTTTCTCTAAGCTGGAATATTTGAATTCATAATCAGTGAATCTCCAGCTTAAGTAATAGATCGTTTGTTCCTTCCTTCCTGAGATGTCGTGTTGAACGAGGACATATCCGATTGCTTCCGTTACGACGGAAATATAGAGCAACAACGATCTGCCTAGTGTATGTGGCATTAGCGCTGGGGGTTTTAGCAAGTACCTTTTGATCTTATCGAAGGCAGCTTGACAATCATCGTTCCATTCTTTTGGTGAATTTTTCTTTAGGAGCTTTAAAATAGGCTCTCACAAGTAGATGTGAGCTGAGCAATGAATCGGTTGATATATTGTATTCGCCCAAGAAAGCCTCGAATTTCCTTTTCAGTTCTTAGAGTTGGCATCTCAATGATGGCTTTTGTCTTGGTTTCATCGACCCTGATACCATCTTCACTGACAATGAAGCCCAGCAGTTTACCCCCGGTTGTGCCAAAGATTCATTTCTGTGGATTGAGATGGAGCTTGAATTTTTCTAGTCGATCAAAGAGTTTCTTAAGAACTTCAAAGTGTCGTTCAATTGTGCGGGATTTGACGATCATGTCGTCCACGTAGACTTCCATATCCATATTTATCATGTCATGAAACAGAGCAGTCATGGCTCGTTGATATGTGGCCCTAGCATTCTTCAGCCCAAATGGCATAACCTGATAGCAGAAGGTTCCCCAAGGCGTGATGAAGGATCTTTTCACGGTCTTTAATGGCCATCTTGATTTGATTGTAGCCAAAGAAACCATCCATGAATGAGAAAATTTTGTATCTGGCCTGCTATATTATCAACCAGAGTTTCGATGTGAGGTAGCTGGAAATCATCTTTGGGACTGGCTTTGTTCAGATCCTGAAAGTTGATGCACATCTTGACTTTGCCGTCTTTCTTTAAAACTGGTACGATATTTGCAAGCCATTCCGGGTAGTTAGAGACTACCAAGAATATTGCGTTGTATTACTTGATGACTTCATCACGGACTTTCAGAGCCCATTCTGATTTCATTCTTTGGAGTTTTTACTTGACCAGCTTCATCTCGGGTTTTGTCGGCAAGTGGTGTCTAACCACGTCTTCATCGTGCCCAGCCATGTCTTTATAGGAGAATGCAAAGTTAGACAGTCTTGGCTTCAACAATTCTATCATTTTCTGCCTGTATTCCTGAGGTAAGGACCTACCAATGTGCATTTCTCTGAGGAGTTCTGATGATCCCAAGTTTACAGTTTCAAAATCATCTGCCATGACATTGGCTTTTGTTTCGAACTTTCTAAGGGAATCCTCTAGTTCAGGAGCAGGGTCATCATTTTCCTCATCTCGGGCTTTATCCAAACCCATGAGTTCGAAGTCTAACTCTAGATCAAAAATCGTATGAGTCGACTTTGAACTTTGGTGTTGTAACTGATGTATTTGACATATTATTGCTTATGAGTTTTGAAAAGTTTTATACTATTTTTGGATCTTGGGGAGTTTCAAATTTTTTTGGTATTTCTGAAATATCTAGTGTTTTTGGATTTTAGGGGTTTTCTAATTTATTTTTTTAAAATTGTTTCTCTCAGGGACCCCTAATAGGACGATGTTGCAAACCGTGATTGATCCCGACTTAATTCGGGGTACCAATTTTTATTTACATTGGCATTTTTTTAGACCGGTACCCTTGGATGGCTTACCGGCCAATTCGACTGTCAGGGGGATGGCTGGCCAATTTTGTTCCTGTCCCCTTTTGCTTTCGCTGACATGATCCAACAGTATTGGCGGGTCAATTGATCTAATGACCATGATGTTTGCTGGACTGGGTTCAGAATCTGTGTCTGACCCATTTTCTTCGATCTCTTCTCTCGGAAGTTGGAGCTCTTTTGGCTCCTTTGATCCGTCTCCTCACGGGATCTTAATATCTGACCAATTAAGGGAAGGCCATTTCCCTTTTTCTGGTCCAATGGATGGGTTACTTTTTCCCCTTGCTGCTCTGACTGGTTGGTGGGAGGTTCTCTCCTTGGCTGATGATAGGGATGGGTGACTCCCTGTCCTTGTCCGTTGGTTTTGTAAAGGGTACTTCTTGCCCTTGGTTACAGTCCTTTGTGGGTGATCTCACTCTCATGCCCCTGGTTCTACCTGATGGGTCGGGTGGTTTTACACCTTGCATTAGATGCTCTCTTAAGGCTTTGATGATCTTATCCCATCAAATTAACATCCAGGTTGATTCTTAATTGTGATTTTCTAATAACTTCAACCCTTGGAATTGCTCCTCCAAGGCAAGTAACTTGTCCTCACAAACCATCCTAGATTTGACAAACTGGATAGGTATACATTTGAATGGTTGTCTCTTTTTAGTCTTTGCGGCTCGTTCCTCTGGTGAAGGTTGATACCCCAGTCCTTGCCTTTGTTCGTTTGCCACGGCTTGTCTTACTATCGTACCTTTTCCATGGAATTCAATACAATAGTTAAGGATTTGACTTCAACAGGAGGGATGGCATATTCTAGAGCGAGAGGATAGGGATTGGTGATGGAATTCACAGTTTCAAACTCGAAACTATAATATGGTATGCCACCCTCCGAGTGCTGAATATCAATTATTAGGATATCTGGTTCTAGGGCAGCGATTGCTGCTTGTAGGATGATCTTAGCCTCCGCTAGAATAGAAATGACCCTATTTCCGGAATGAAACTTAACCCATTGGTGGAGAGTTGATGGGATGGCCCCTACTGCGTGGAGCTAAGGTTGTCCCAACAGAAGGATAAATAAAGCAGAGATATCAAGGACCTGGAAAGTAATTGTTAATACAATTGGTCTGATTTATATATCCATGTCTATTTCTGCCTCTACTTGTCTCCGGGAATTGTCGAAGGCTCTGATGCTCATATTACTGGGTTTGAAGGAGGATGGTTCGATCCCAAGATGATCAACAGTCCTCATGGGGCAGAAATTCAGGCTTGATCCATTATCAATGAGGACCAGAGGAACCTTAGGATCCCTATAACGAACAACTATGTTGAGTGAGCGCACATGTTTGTGGCCTTCTGGTGGCAGCTCATCATTAGTAAATGTGATTGCCTGTGATGCGAGGAGCTTCCCTATCATGTGCACAATCATTTCTAGTGGTACATTTGGAGAGATGTGTGCATCAGTTAAGGTCTTTGCAAATATTTCTTGATGTGACCTTGATGTGCACAACAATTCCCAAATGGAGATTTGTGCAAGAATGGCTTTAAGTTGAGCTGCTACATCATAGGCGGCTTCAACCTTATTGGCGGATCCTGATGAAGCTCCCCGGGCTTCATTTCAATTTTGATTGTCTCTCCGGAAACACCTCCCCTTAGGGTTCATGTTACCAACTTCAGCACACTCGGGATAGTGCCATGGGACTGCTTTTTCATCGTAGGAAGTAACTGTCCTTCCTTCCAAGAGTACCTGTTCTTGAGGAGTCTGAGATAGCGGTGGTGCTACTGGTGACACGGTGCCTTTCCTTAGAGCACAATTGTTTGACCTATGGGAACCAAGTTTCCTTGGGGGATTGGTTGCTTAGTGGTAGGGCCCAACTCCCTTATCTTGGTATGTGTTTTATGGGAGAGGAATTCTTCCCGCATGTGCCAATTGATGGAGGTAAGAAGAGAGGACTTGGAGATTGTGGCTGGATAAGAGGTGCCCCTTGCAGGACCAGCGGAGCAAGGTTTGGGAGTCCCCTTTATGAGATGAGAGGTTCAGAGTTTGACTTGGTGGGACTTTCCCTTTGAAAAGTAGAATTTGGTGCTGGAGGTGCCCCTTGGAGAATGAGAGACTCTGTTGCCGGTATTGCTTCTATGAATACTTGAGGCCTGAGTGAGGGCTCTTATTAGTACTCCCATGGCCAACTTACCGAGTCGGACGCGATTGCATGAATGGATTGATGAGGAGAGGAGTATGACGGACATCCTTCCTCGATGTTGTTGATGATAGAGGTGCCCGATGAGCTGGGCCTTGTTTGATACGGTAGCAGGGGATTTTGGAGAATGTTTGCTTGAGCCGTGGCGTTGGCTTGAGGGGTGATCATAATCTTTTGACTCTCAATCAGATCTTGGACCACGTGCTTCAAAGCGAAGCAACAGTCAGTAAAAT
This sequence comes from Magnolia changhungtana, assembly GCA_030180095.1. Classification (NCBI taxonomy): domain Eukaryota; kingdom Viridiplantae; phylum Streptophyta; class Magnoliopsida; order Magnoliales; family Magnoliaceae; genus Magnolia; species Magnolia changhungtana. The sequence continues at coordinate 4,652,306 of JASAUF010000198.1, read as the reverse complement.
GGCCTTGAGATTGATGATAGGGACAGTACTCATTCTCGTTATAGCTGGGTGGTATGGGATTTGGCGGAGGCCTGAGTTGGAGTGGTGTGAGAAGTTATTTTTGTACTAGCATTGCCATGATCTGGCTATATGTTTGTGCTAGTGGAGTAAACTTCTTGGCCAACATCGCCTGTTTATTCTGGTATGAGTATGGTGCATTCCCCATTAGTTATTGTTGGATGGTCGTGGCTGATATCCCTGTTTGGGTTGTTGTGGATGGTATTGCTGATTTTGTTATTACTCTTGTTGGGGGGTATATTGGTTACCTTGGGCAGATGTTTACCTCTGTTGTGCGTTGTACAAGAGCATTACCATTCCCATTCCAATATCCAATGGGTTTCCCCTCAACTTTGTTTCTTTTGATTGAAGTGGCCTGATGTGCCCACAGGGAGATGGTCTCGGCTCTTATCCCAGCTTCTACTTGTTCTCCGACACGGATAAGTTGAGAAAAATTCACGTATGAGTATGAGATTAGGTATTCGAAGATGTTGGGATTTGTCGAATGGACGATCATGAAAATTTATTCTTCATCGTCAATGGGGTTGCTCATCCTGGCGGTCATGGCCCGCCAATGCCCAACATATGTAGACAATGATTTGTCATTTTTCTGTCTCAAGACAACCAAATTTTATCTTCTTGGAGCCATTTTCAGATTATAAGAAAATCAATCAATTAAGACTTGAGAAAGTCATTCCCAGGTCTGAATCTGATGAGTATCGAGTGATGTATACTAGTCCAAAGCGTCACCCTTCAGGGATTTCTGAAAGAGCCGTATCAATGCTCTATCATTCCCTGCGATCGCATTGAGTTCCCCACAAAATGCTTTTAAATATGTTATAGGGCACCCATTACCATCGTATCTTTTAAATTTTGGTACATCAAAGTTCTGAGATACCCTGACATCTGGAAAGGGACACAAGTCCCTGAATTTTGTGGATGTATGATCCACTCATTGTTGTCTTTGCAACTCATTTTGCATCAATTGAAGTTGTTCACATAGTTCCTCAATCTCTGATCGGCATGTTTGAGGATATCTTGCCCCTTGCTGCATAGCTTGGGTTGCTTCTTCATCATAAGGATCCATCTCATTGATCCAGTGACTTCCATGAGGGGGAGGTTGTTGGAAAGAGGCTAGACTCCTGGTTGCAGGAGGTAGTTGGAATTGAACGCCGCTCCCTTTCAGGGTAAGGTGTGAGATTCGGAAGTGGCTCCCACCTCAGGTATCTTCCAAATCTTGATTGCGACTCCCATTAGGGGGAGTGTGTTGGACTCGAAATTGGCCCCCTTCATGGGCATCCGCCAATTCTTGTCTGTGGCTTCCGTTAGGGGGAGCCTGTGCTGAGATTTGGCTATCGTTCTCGTTTCTGGGAAGATGTGTTGGAAAATTGTTAGAAGATGTGCTGGAAGGTATTCCTGTTTGCAGGAAGATGTTGGAGATCTTGTGCTAATTTAGAGGAAAAGGTAGAATTGGATTTGCTGCTAGAGGAAGGGAGAAAATAAGAGGAAGCTGTGGGATTCAGCTGTTCTAAGCACTAGGCTGTGGTGCCTGCATGCTTGGTATGATTCCTGGTACCAGGCGAAGTAGTAGTTCTTGCATTACCTTGAGATTTTGAGCCATCCATTCATGGTTACAGTAGTTGGCAAATCTGTGGGATTCGCTGGAGGTGTTGGCTCTAGTGCTTCGGGAGCTGGTAAGGCTATTGGTTCTTCTTCTTGATTAGCTATTGCTATGTGAGATTACGTAGTCATAGCGGAAGTTGATGCCTAACCAAGTATGAACCAAAGATTGATTTATATATATATATATATATATATATATATATATATAAATATATATATATAAAGAAGAATGCAGATTTTTTTTTTTTATAAAGAATATCCATTAAGATTGGATTACCACACTCTTTCAAGTTAGGTCTCAACTAGTGCAAGCTAGTAAGTCCCCAGTGGAGTCGCCATTCTGTGAATGCTGGGAAATCGGTGCCCACGCTGATTTAGTGTTTTGTAATGGGGATGATTGGGTTGATTTGGATTGATGATGCAAATAGACTTAGAGTCGCCACTAGCCACTTAACTCAAAATCCCGCAGTCGGCTAGAACCTGCAGAATATGTAAAGCTAGAGAATCTGAAAACTCTTTTGCTTTAAATTGACTCCTGATCTACGATTCGAGATTTTGAGTAAGGGACCTCGGTTACAAAGAGGGAAGGTATAAAGCATCATCTCTGCCTATACGGATGTACGGTCTTTACTTCGTGTGGTAAAATATTGTTAAGGGATAAAATGATAAAAAATGGACTAAGCAAATTCAAATTTTTGATATGGCAAGGTCCGGAAGCCTGTCAAGTGTTGATGGTCAAATATTGCATAGTATCCCCATTTATATCTTAGTTTTATGAACATGATAATACTTAATGATCTATTTTACTGAAGTTTGTATTGCAAGGTGAATTTAAGAGCTTGTATTGAAAAATGTACTAAAAGCATGGATTTGATACTCAAGAATCACCAAGGCAAGGGACAGATCTTAGGAGACGAAGATTGAAGAATTCACATGCCAAAGATCCAAGAAAATCAAGTGAGGAATGAAGAGAATTAAAGATTTGAAGTGAAGAAAATGAATCCTGAAATCGTCCTGAAAAAGTATATTCTAAAACTTTAGGTCATTTTGTGAAATTACGCAGAGTTAAGTCTATTTTGGGAAACTGCGCAAAGTGAAGTCTATTTTAGTAAACTGCATAAATTTGAGGTGGATTCCAGATTTTTCAAATAAGGAGTTCCCCACTTATAAATAAGGCTTCTTAGGGCATTCATATACATCATTCAAAGCATTTAAGAGCAAGATTTAGGGTTTTTAGAGAGTTTTTAATTTTATTAAAGTTTTATAATTTTTTTTTATTTTAGATCTTTTCTATTTGCATTTATTTCTTTCTTCTTGCTTTTCAATTGTGCATTTTAGTTATGTTTTTCTAGTTCCCTCTAGCCCAAGCTAGAAAGGAAGCACATTGGTTTAATGATTTTATAAATTATGATGATTGATTATTTTAATGATGAGATGAATAGTATATGCATGTTATCAATTATCTAAGTTTAGGTTTTTTATCCTCATAAGAGATCCATATGTTTCCATTATATGAGATCCATATTAATGGATAGGCTTAACCTGGATTAGTTAGATTTTCTAGATGGCAGATGTTCTCAACCTGCTATATTTGTTTGATTCATTATCTCATAGATATCAAATACTTAAAATCACTGGCGCTTGGGAATATATATCAATGATGCTAATCCATGATTCTCTAATCTTTTATATCATTTATTAAAATATTTAAACTGTTTTATTTTCTGCTTAGGCTGACCGTATTGCTCAGATCCTAATTGTGTTATCAAAGTCATCATGACTTATGGAACATTAACCTATGTGTGGAACTTTGTAGCTTGGGTGTTATTTTCTAATTAATTGAATTTCATACATTCAAAACCTTCAAAATCATTTCATTTATTTAGATTCCATTACTTAGTTAATTTTGCATTTGATTTTCTCATTTTCCTAAATCATCTCCCTGTGAGATCAACCTCGTATTCACAGGATATTACTTACGAACCTCTACACTTGGAGGCAAGCAATCAAGTTTTTGGTGCCATTACCAGGGAAAGACAGAGTTGGATTAGATCTGTGCAAGGTAGCTAAGGTAAGTTCTTTTTTAAAACCTCCAAAATTTCTGTAGATTTTCTGTTTTACTTTGAAAGTAAATTCGGTTGAGTCTTTCCAGCACTAATTGTGACATAAGGTTGCCCCTGCTTAAGATTTTATCACCCAAGTGCTATGGTTGTTCTACAGTTGTTATTTGATCACAAAGATCATCATCCGCTGAATCTATTTTTCAGATTAACATAATTTAATTTCTGCATTAGTTTTACTTTTGTTGATTTATTTTTTATTTTTTCTTTGTGGTTTGAACCCTCATGGTCGGCTCTGCCGCCTAGGTCGTTGATTTATTTTGTTTTGTGGTTTAAACCCTCATGGTCAGCTTTTCCGTCCGGGTTGTTGATTTATTTTACTTTATGGTTTGAACCCTCATGGTCAGATCTACTGCCTGGGTTGTTGATTTATTTTTTTAAAACCCTTATAGTCGGCTCTGCCGCCTGGGTTGTTGATTTATTTTGCTTTGTGGATTGAACCCTCATGTTCGGCTCTGCCGCCTGGGTTGTTAATTTATTTTTCTTTGTGGATTGAACGCTCATGGTCAGCTCTGCCGCCTGGGTTGTTGGTTAAGTTTTTTTTTTAAATTTAAGTATCATACTTACTATTTGAATTAGTGGTATTTATCGTGTGGTATAGATGGTTTATGTCCAATTGGAGTAGAGATCAAAACAATCGACTCTCTTCTGAAGGCGAACTAGTCCCAGGCCTTGATCATTTATTTAGGAGAGGCAGTTAATACCACTTGGATTCCATAACAAACCTAGTTGATGATGCAAATCCAAAATTACCAGATCCAACTCTAATCCAAAACAGAGAAAATCAACACAATCCTCCTCTTGAGGATGAGAACGAAGTTCATAGGAATGTGTTACACCAACCACAGACTTTACGTGAACATCTACACCCTTAGAGATCATCTTTACCATCTTGCATTGTGTTTCATGCTCACACAGGGAACATTGATTTTAAGTCAGGTGTGCTTCAATTGATTCCTAAATTTCATGACTTTGATTCTGAAAGCCCCTACTTGCACCTCAAGGACTTTGAGGAAGTAATTGCAACATTATAAGTAAACAATGGCAATAGGGATGTACTCAAACTTAGGTTATTCTCATTTTCTCTAAAGGATCGGGCCAAAGCAGAGCTCAACTCTCTAAAACCTCATACCATCACTACATGACAAGCCTTAAGTAGAGAATTTAAAAAAAAATCTTTCTCGAGCACAAAACAAATGCACTGAAACAGGAAATCATTTCGTTCTCCCAAAAGGGGAATGAATTGTTTTTCTAAGCTTGGGAGCGCTTCAAAGACCTTCTACTCACTTGCCCACATCTTGGTTATGAACCATGGCACTTGATTGATGCATTCCGAAATGGGCTCATCATGGATATTCATCAATTCATAGAGATGACGTGTGGTGGAACCTTTCTTGATGAAGATCATAATGAGGCTTGGGATTTTCTAGACATGTTAGAAGAGAATACTCAGACATGGGATGTCTCTGCTAAATCGGACCAAAATAGACCCATTCCTAGAGAGAAAGAGGGGATGTATGTCCTAAGAGAGGAAGACGACCTTAATGCAAAATTCGCTACATTGGCTAGAAAGGTCGAAGATGCGATTAAAGTAAACACCTCCTTAGGTAATTTTTGTAGCATTTGTGGTGGTGCCAACCATGACACAAAGGATTGTCCAATAATCACAGTTGTACAAGATATCATACATGAGCATGGGCAAACAAATGCTATAAATAACTACTAAAGGCCAGTTGTGTAACCAATGTGAAACACGTACAATCCAAATTGGCGTAACTATCCTAATTTTAGTTGGAGGAGTGGACCATAAATTAATGCACCTAATGCACCTCAAGTGCCTCCACAAAATAACTTCTTTGGGGCACCTAATAATGCACCATATGTGTCCCCACCAAAGCGATCATCTGTGGAGGATGCATTGACTGCATTCATGAAATCTCAAGCTCAAATGAATCAGTCTCTAATTTAATCAAATCAGGAATTAAAAACGGTCGTGGCTAGGATAAAGACTTAACTAAATGCTAGGGAAAAAGGCACCCTTTTTTCTCAACCTGTGACAAACCCTAGAATACATATTTCAGTGGAGACTCAAATCCAAGCGAGCTATATCATGAACAAGTCAAGGCCATCATTACCTTGAGAAGTGGAAAAGAGGTCGATAACAAGATAATACAACCGGTAGAAATACTGGAGGATGAGCCACGGTCTCAAGAGAATGATGAATCGGCTATGGTTTAAGAGCCGCAACAATAAAAGGATAAAGAGACTAAATAAAGGGTAAGTATTGGGGTCAAAATGGTGGAAGAGTTGGACTTTGGAAGGGAGCAATAACTGTAACTCAGAGGGGCACATTTGTCGAGGTAGGGCGGTAATCTGATTACTGTCCGCCTGCCGTTGATTCTGAATTCCAGCTAGTGGGCTCTATTTGCGCTTAGAAATGGCTCGGAGATGGTTCAGAAATGGGGTAATAGGGTGACTTGGTTTGGCTAGGTTTTGATTGTGGTTTTGTGGTAGGGTGTGGTGTTTAGATTCAACTCCTAAGGATCATCCATGCCTTACCAACTTGCTAGCCGAGGTGGGGGGTGTATACAACTTCTAATCGATGAGATAGTGGAGATTGATTTTCTTGACGTCGGATCAGCTGTAAGCTTTTTTAAGACATTTGAAGAACAGTCTTTCATCGATCTTGACTTCTTGGTATCCACCCATGGGCATTTTCTATCCAAGATCTCCTCGCTACACTACATGTGCGTTGAGATGTCTAAGTGGCTTTCGACTTCTTTGTCAGGAGGATGAGGAGGAGAGAGTTGCTCAATAGTTTAATCGGGGGGATCTATACTACTTGCACATGGAGATTAGCAGGTTGCACTAGTGATTAGCTGAGTATGAGGCCAGGGAGTGGTACTTACCTGGTGAGGATGAGAGCTAAGAGTTTTTTGCTTGGGCCATTTGTTCACTTGTTTTGTCTAATATATGAATGACTTAGGAAAATATTTGTATTTTGGTTTTGTTTTGTTTCGTTTTCATTTTCGTTTTCATTTTTTTTTTTTTTTTTAAAGAGCTACATATGCATGTAATGAAAACTTAAATGAGAGGAGAAAAGTTTTTCTTTTAAAAACTTTGTATCTTGTACCATCTGCATGTGAGTGTGTTTGGATTTTTGTGTCGGGGTGCAGGAATCAGAACTATGGCTCAACTAGTGTTTTAACTTGTGACTTAGAGTAATGCCTTAGGAGAATCCTTGATTCTCCAGGGGACGCTGAAGGGTGGATTTTCTGAGGTGATGAGAGATCGACTCTCTTTTCCACTAGTTGCCTCGCTTAAGGGCTTTTGTTTAAGGGTAAAAAGGGGTTATATTCTTAGGCAAAGCAATCATTAGATATATAGGTTGAACATCTAGGAGATTCTTGATGGATACTCTATAGGTTGATAGACACTACGATTTGCCAATATAATCGATGTCTAAACTTTAGAGAATGCTTGAGATTATGATCTTCTTGTAAATGAGCATTCCTCATTAGAGTGAAGAATCACTAAAAAGAAAGTATGAATCTCATTGGGATAGAGCCTATGAGGTTTGGTAGGGCTTGTGATGCACTAGGGTCTTTAAAATACTAAAATTCATAATTTGTCTAAAGATTTGAATACAATATATATAACAAAAAGGCTCCAATGGATCTCTAACAGGTAGGCTCGAGCGATAGAGCCTGGCCTTTGATTGATTGCTTGGCCGAAAATGGTCCAGTGAACTCGTTGGATCGTTTTGACCATGTTCCATCGATCGAGCTTGATTGCTTGAGAGGAATCGAAGATTCCTCAATTGTTCGAGCTCATGCCTCGAGCGCTCCAACTAAATCATATTTAGGTCAGATGCTTACTGGACGTTTTTGGCCAAGTTTAGTCGATCGAATCAATTGATCAAGATTTGCTCAAGCACAACAAAGATTTTACTAGTTTGGGTAGTTTGATTTCTAGTAGCTCGGGACCTTTATAACCTATCTTATCATGTTCCAATTAGGCTCCTAAAACTAAGGGATGATGACACAAGGTTTTCCTATTAAGGCAATGATTATCTAGAGGTTAAAGAGTTGTTTTGGATTAAGGTTATGGTCACCAAGGCACTTTATATACATGTTCTTTACTCCTTGATACTCCAAGTCCTCTCGTATTTTCGGTCTTCAGCTTCTGATGGTTCAACCAACTTCATGACACATGGATTCACGTGATTGACAAACAAGGTGCAGAAATCAGTGCACTAACACCCACATAGTAAAAGATAGCATAGTTAAATCATTCTATGAATTTAGATTCCCCAAACATGCAAGTCATCATATCAACCCTTGAATCTGAGAATAGTCCACCACAAAATATCAACTTTTTGATGACAAGATTTGAATATGAAAAGTATGTTTTTTTAGATATGAAGGAGATAACAAGGTAAGCCCCACCTTATATGATCCCTACCACCGTATTGGGCTCCATCATGATTTTTGTTAATTAAATCATCCAATCATGTCAAAGATTGAGATGTTAAGAGCTTTGGATGATGCATACGTATACCTTGATTTAAACCATTGATTTGTAACATAATTGTATTGAGATGAACTCCACCATTGAACCATGATGTAAGAATTAAATCAGAACTAGATCTAATCTGGCCTGGAGTGCTAAGCCTATCAACGATCAGATTATAGATCAATGGGCCCCGCCACTTTAAAACATACATCAATAGTGGGCCCCACTGCCTAAATCAAGATCTAATGGTAGATTTGGTGTTTCAGTGGTAGATTTGGTCTTTTGTGGTCTAAATCATGTATATAACCCTAAATCTAGCCTAGATCGTTGTGATTAACTGCACTGATCTTAGATCAGTGTCGTGGAATAGTAAGAAAACAGAACAAAATGATCAATTTGGACTATTAACACTCCAATCTAGCCTAATCCAACTGTTCGTTTTGAACAAGGACACCTAAATTGAAGGATTTTATATAAAGAAAGTAAGATCCACCTGACCTAACCTATAACCCAACCCGTTAGATCCAAAGTTGAAATGAATCATGAAATACAATGGTCGGATCCTATGTATCTTAGCAAACAATGAAGCTTAAGACAAGATCTTAATATAATTAGACTTGCTGAACGGTTCGAATCACATTGACAATGATGTACGATCAATATAATGAAACATCTAAGGCAAGTATCTAAGCATAATCGGTCAGTTGTACATATCAATGGTTAGATTATTGATAAATATTATTTTATTTGTATATTAGTATGTAGTACTTGAATAGTACGGTGCATTGATTAGATCCTTTAATTATAGTCAGGTCTCGAAAGAGAAAACTGTCAAAAGATTGAAAAAGAAATCTAGCTGACAAATTATTAAGGAGATGATAAAGAAGCGCAAATGGTCTAAAGGAAAAGACATGTTAGGTAGGTAGTCACTTACATGAATGGATTTTTTCACGTGCATATCATGGCATATCATGTACGTTTGCCTATTTACCATTGATTCCTATTGATATATGTCTAAATAGGCAACTGCCTTATATGATGCGACGATTCTTTATAACACCAAAAAACTTGGTGAATGAGTGTCCCTTAAATTTTTGGGCGAGCATCCCACGGGACCGTGTTGGTACCAATAGGGCATGCTCTTTTGAATGAGGTCAAGGTTGGGGAAGAAGTTTAGCCAGCTTCAAAGTAGGCTACATACATCGCTAGATTATATGGTCACACATTGTATGTTAAAAAAAAAAAAAAAAAAACCATGGCCAAGTCCTGTGAGTATGCTACTACATGCATTGGATTTATGCATGTCTTAGTTGAATGGGTGTTGGCAGGCCGGACATTGTGCGTAACCATGGCCTTGGTGGTTCAACTTATAACTGTACTTGGTGCGTACTGATTTCTTATGATCTTGCTTTTGTACTTTAATCTTATTATGAATAATGCGTATTACTACTTGTTGGGCATTTAGCTCATGTTGTTAAATGAAAAATCATCTGGGTTCTGAAAAAGATGTGGAGACATCGAGAGCAAATTAATGTATTAGATAAGCATGCAACGGATGACATAATGATTGAATAAAATATTGTTATGTCTATTCTTGACATTGATTAATGTTATGTTATGTTATATTATGTTTTTGCTGAGTATGGCCTTTGGATGACTATACTGATATTATTTTACTCTTGAGTCTAGATGTCATTGAATAATCATTATCATTGAGATTTTTATAATGGTTAGATGGTTTTGATGACCTAACTTGTTGAAATTTACTTGTTTATCATCCGCACTCGAGTCATACCTCTGACTTAGCGACTGAATCAAGGGAGATTGAGTTTATGAAGGTGGGGTGTGACACAAATGATGGATGGTCTAGATCAATATCAGACCATTATAGTATGATCAATATGGATAATTCATTTTCATAATTACTAATCAGAGGTTATAATTATCCAACTGAAGTGATTTTTTGAGAGAAATGGGCAATGAAAGGTGAAACCCATGTGATAGATGTCATAGATTAATTATTAATATAGACCATTAATATCCCTAAGCATTCATTAGAAGATTATACTCATTCAACCAAAGTGATTTTAAGATGAGTGGCAATCATTGGAAAGATGCACATGATGGGTAGTCTCTATTAACGATAAGACCATTTGGCATGTGGTCAATATTGGCATCCATTTCACTAACCATTGCATGTACATTGAGAGTCTTCCAATAAAAGTGATGTTTTACAGGATGGATGATCAAGGGTGATAACCACATGAGCGGATGGTCCATATCAATGATCAAGCCCTTGTAAAATCACAAGGGTGAGAACCATGATGGATGGTCTATATCAATGATCAAGCCCTTGCATGATCTGTAAAAGGCTGTTGGATTGCATGTACAGTGAGAATCTTCCAATAAAAGTGATGTTCTACAAGATGGATGATCAAGGGTGAGAACTACATGACAAATGTTATATATCAAGCCCTCGTCATGATCAGATGGATGGTCTAAAATGATCAAGCCCTGATCACTGGCAGTTGCATGTACAGTGATAATCTTCCAATAAAAGTGATGTTTTACCAGATGGAACCACATGAAGAATGTTCTATATCAATGATCAAGCCCTCGTAAAATCACAACGGTGAGAACCAAGCCCTCGTATGATCACTAAAGGCCGTTGGATTGCACATACAGTTAGAATCTTCCAATAAAATTGATGTTTTACAAGATGGATGTTCAAGGGTGAGAACTACATGACGTAGAAGTATCAAGATGGATGTATGATCATTAAATCAATGATCAAGCTTCCTTCCACTATTTTGATCACTTCTTCCGTTGGGGTTGTGGGTGGCCTACCTGTATGTAGGGGTGTGCACGACTTGCTCGACTCGACTCGAAAAAGCTCGATACGATAATCTTGCAATAAATGAGTGATGTTTTTCCAGATGGAAACCAAATGAAGAATGTTCTTACTTTATCAATGATATTTGATAAAATGACTCAACGAAATGTGGCTAGAGAACCAAGTGGCCTAAGCCATCATAACAGTTTTATATCACTAAAGATGTTTCAATTAGAGTGTGAAACTGAGAACATTTGAAAAGGCTCTATGCTGGTCCAGATTACTCTAACATGCTACAATGTCAATGGGAAGAGATCACTTAGTATGTTCCTTCACAGGGATGAACTTGTCATGTCTCACGGGATGAGAAGCTTTCATTCATAGACTATAGTCTTTAAGTTACTAAGAGATACTCTTGCCCAAGTCTTAATACTTCTTTTCTGAAATCTCCTGCTTTCTAAGAAGGTTTATCCAGTAGCACACAAGGTCCGTATATTAAACAAATATCTTTTTATTTTATTTTTATATTTTTATGTTACTTAGAAAGTGTTTGATAAAACACTTGAAAACTTCCTTTTGTAAAACAGTGCCACTAAGGGTTTATGGAAATGCTTCAATTTTGTTTTACTTCTTCCGTTGGGGTTGTGGGTGGCCTACCTGTATCTGTATGTCTTTTTGTTTGGGCCTTTGGCCCTTTTAGAAATAATAATGTTTAATTATGTTGATCTTCAAAATAAAAAAATAAATTCAATCCACACATAAATTTGATTGCATAATATACAGTTTATATTTAAGAGTTGCAGTTGATTAGGTGAAATGGTGGGCCACACATTTTCATTTAATTTAGATGCCACTTGATTAATAGATAAGTACACCATGCATGATTCCCAACTTGCAAGCCATCCATACACAGGCATTTTGGTTTTGGTGAATTACAATGTTCATTGAGAGGTTACTCAAACAAATAAATTATAAATGTGGCCACGGAGCATCAACAAACTGCAACTTTGCTCTGGGGCCGATAGTATAGTGATCCAGACCGTCGATCTGACAGATATGGGACTGATCAGGAAATATCCAAGAAAGGACGTTCCTAACATCTAGGATTTAGCATTTCATCTTATACGGTTCGTTTCTTTCTGTCCTATCAGAAGAAATTTCTAGGGTCATCATATCAACGGTTTGAGTGCCCTGTCAATCATCATAGCTTCTCATCAGCACAGGCTTTCCCGGAAGCGGATTGGCTGGTGTACCAGACACCATATATATAGCTAGTGTACATATGCGTCGTGCGAAGACGAGCGCCAACGATCCTCGAGCTCCGAGTTGTACGAACGGCTCAAAGTAGATCAAAGTTACATGGCGCTACAATGATGTATTTATTATATCCGCTGTTTATCGGATTTTAGAGAACATTTTTGAGCATTATCCAAAAATTAAATCATACCCAAAACTCAAATGGACTACACCAGAAATGGCATCTAGGATAATGATTTTCTAAAAAATTCGCAAGGCCTACCATAATATTTATTTTCCATCTACTCTGTTCATAAGGTCAAAAATAACTGGATGAATAGGAATAAAAAATTTCATATTGATCCTAAATTTCTGTGACCCCAAAAGGATTTCAATGGTAGACATTCAACCCCCTGCAGTTTTTTATAGTGTGGTCTACTTTAACTTTAGACCTGTCTTATTTTTCGGCTCAAGCATTAGGACGAGCTTGCCAAATGAATGGATGGTATGAATATAATACATACCTTATGATGGGACCCATGAAACTTGCGAACGTCAATACACAAGCTATATAGTTGGCGTGTGGTACATCAGCCAATTCGCTTCCGGCTTTACCCACGCTCACTGAGCTGATACACGCATTGGGATGTACAACGCCCACGTGAATTCAAGACATGCAGAGAAGGTCATAGAGTTGTGTTAGTGTTTTCAGCTTGTACAAGTGGGGCCCATTTTTCAATGATCCAAGCCATTGGTATGACGGGCCTCACCATGATGGCCTATAAATAAATTCCTCCATGGTTGGATGTCAACTTTCATCACACTTTCTCTAATAACTGTCTATTTATTAACCACTTAGTGAAGGATTAGGATTCTTTCAATTTTGTGGATTTTTACATCGAGGCATGCGCACATGCGTACCTTTGTACACGTATCATTTGCATCTAATTCTAAGGGTCTATCTCATGCAGCATCATATGAAATTTCGTGGGACCAATTTTCATCCTGATCTGTTTGGCCATAGAAAAGATATATACAAATAAAGGGAGGAAACTGTTTTCTTACTTAGTGGCTCACCAAGTTTTAAATCAAAGTAAAAATTGGTCCTCGAGGTTCTGCTTCACTTGGACTGTTCAGATTTTGGAACTTACGTTAAGTATGATGTGAGTTCTGTATGACCTGGTGCACGGCTGAGCATTTGGCGAATTATATATGCCCATACACTAGCAGGTGAATCTGGGCCGTCCATCGAGTAGGTCCTTTTCTCAGATGTTTGGGGGATCCTGCCATTGATTTCTAATGTAGAGTCCATTCTCATTTGGCTGTTGTATGCGCAGATAAGTAACTTATTAAAGATAAGTAAGTTTAGTTTATGATTAATTATAAATAGCTTTTGTATTTAAAGCAATCACTTCACTTTAATAAGTAGAAATGAAGATAATCTACTTAAAGGCATAAGTAGCTTATCTTAAGTAATTAACTGTCCAAACAACCCTAAATAGATGCAATTTGGGTTGTATCGAAATGTGGTAGACTACATTCAACACAAGAAAAAATTATTACTTATGCACCTTTATTTTCCTTTTCTTTTCTTTTTAGCCTGGACTATAGCAATGGATCACCACTTGCTTCTAAAACGTGGTCAGCTATCCTTCCTCGTGACAATTTGGACTGTAAATCTTTAGCCTCGTTATTGATGGAGAATATACCCAACACCACTCTAATTGAACTATCATAATTATTTGATATCTCTCTCTTGATCCTCTTTCTAAAAAATAGGTGTACCCTTGTTACGGGGATCTGACTACGAGGGTTCTCGTAAATAAAATAAATTTTTTTTTATAAAATAAAATAAGAGATGATTAATATCCATTATTCATTAAAGTCTCCTTTAGATGATTTAAACTGTTATTCATATTTAGGAGTCATCTTAATGGCAGATTCGGGGGTAGTTGATGTAGGTTGGTCATCTTCAACTCAGTGCTTACTACGTAGATATTATTATATCCTATTTGACCGGCTGATCCGGGCCTTTTAAGAAGTTAAGAAGAAGAAAAGCCACTTTTACCAACGAAAATTTTCGTTGGCAAAAGTCTGATTTTCGTAGACAAAAAGTTTACCTGTGAAAATTTTCGTATTGAAAACCTTTTGACTTTTGCCGACGAAATATGTCGTAGGAGGTAAAAAATATTTACAAGACTTTTTAGCTACCAACAATTTCGTAGCTAAAAATATATAAAGAATTTTTGACCTACGAATATTTTCCTAGGTAAAAATATTTAAAACACTTTTTACTTACCAACAAGTTTGTAGCTAAAAATATTTACAAGACTTTTTACCTACCAACAATTTCGTAACTAAAAATATTTACAAGACTTTTTACCTATAATTATTTTCATACCTAAAAATATTTTAAACACTTTTTACCTACCAACAATTTTGTAGCTAAAAATATTTACAAGACTCTTTACTTACCAACAATTTCGTAGGTAAGAATATTTAAAACACTTTTTACCTACGAACAATTTCGTAGCTAAAACTTTTTACAAGACTTTTTAACTGCGAATATTTTCGTAACTAAAAATATTGAAAACATTTTTTACCTACCAATCGTTTCGTAGCTAAAAGGTATCTATAAAACTACTTAAGGGACGTTTAGCTATGAAGATTTTCGTAGGAAACTTGGATAAGACTTTACCTACGAAAATTTTCGTAGGTAAAAACTTTGTTGAGACTTTTACCTACGAACATTTTCGTAAGTAAAAGTTTTTTTCCCCCCTCCCCCCCCACAAAATTCTTGATATACACCTGATATACACCTGTTACAACATATTTCTTGATATACACCTGTTATGTAATATATTTCATTATATTCACATTCACATCCATTTAACTCCAAAGTACATAAATAAATCCATCCAAACATAAACTACATCATGCATAAATACATATAAGTTTAACATCATAAATAAAATACAAAAAATAATAGATTAAAGCAAATGAAATGTGCGGAACACTCAAATCCAATTCAAATTTATCCTGCAATTTCGTAGATAATAAATTAAGGCAATAAACTTATTAAGAAAATAACTTAACCGTAAATGAACTTTTATCAAATAAATTAGGATTTATAAGTATAAGTTTAGGTTAAGGTTAAGGTTAAGGTTAAAAGGTTAAGGTTTAGGTTTAGGTTAAGGTTATAGGTTTTGGTTAAGGTTTAGGTTTAGGTTATAAGTTATAGGTTATAGCTTTAAGGAATTGAGAATAGGTTAAGGTTTAGGTTAATGAAATCGGGTTCGGGTTCAAGATCGGGTTTAGGTTTGGGTTTTCATGTTTAGGTTTAGGTTTAGGTTAGGGAGTTGAGATCAGGATTAGGTGTAGGTTTAGGTTAAGGGATTTGAGAATACATTTGGGTTTTAAGTTTAAGTTTAAGTTTGATTTTTAGTTTATAGGTTTAGGTTATAGGTTTAGGTTTAGGTTAAGGTTAGGTTATAGGTTATATCTTATAGGTTATAAGTTAAGGTTTAGGATATAGGTTTTGGTTTAGGTATGTTATACGTTTTGGTTTAGGTTTAAGTTTAGATTTTAGGTTTAGGTTAAGGTTATGGGTTTTGGTTAGGTTTAGGTTAAGGTTATAGGTTATAGCTTTAGGGAAGTAAGAATAGGTTAAGGTTTAGGTTTAGGAAATCGAGTTAAGGTTTAGGTTTAGGAAATCGTTCGGGTTTGTGTTTTCAAGTTTAGGCTTAGTTTAGGTTAGGAAGTTGAGATTAGGATTGGGTGTAGGTTTAGGTTTAGGGATTTGAGAACACATTTAGGTTTTAGGTTTAGGTTTAGGTTTAGGTTTAGGTTTTAGGTTTAGGTTTAGGTTATAGGTTATAGTTGTAGGGAATTGAGAATAGGTTAAGGTTTAGGTTTAGGAAATCGGTTCGGGTTCGAAATCGGGTTTAGGTTTAGGTTTAGGTTAGGGAGTTGAGAACAGGATTAGGTGTGGGTTTAGGTTTAGGGATTTGAGAACACATTTAGGTTTTAGGTTTAGGTTTAGGTTTAGGTTTAGGTTTTAGGTTTAGGTTATAGGTAGGTTATAGGTTATAGTTGTAGGGAATTGAGAATAGGTTAAGGTTTAGGTTTAGGAAATCGGGTTCGGGTTCGGGATCGGGTTTAGGTTTGGGTTTTCAAGTTTAGGTTTAGGTTTAGGTTAGGGAGTTGAGAATAGGATTAGGTGTGGGTTTAGATTTAGGGATTTGAGAACACATTTAGGTTTAGGTTAAGGTTTAGGTTTAGGTTATAGGTAGGTTATAGGTTATAGCTATAGGGAATTGAGAATCGGTTATGGTTTAAGTTTAGAAAATCGGGTTCGGGTTCGGGATCGGGTTTTGGTTTGGGTTTTCAAGCTTAGTTTTAAGTTTAGGTAAGGGAGTTAAGATTAACATTAGGTGTAGGTTTAGGTTTAGGGATTTGACAACACATTTAGGTTTTAGGTTCAGGTTTAGGTTATAGGTTTAGGTTATAGGTAGGTTATAGGTTATAGCTGTAGGGAATTGAAAATCGGTTATGGTTTAGCTTTAGGGAATCGGGTTCGGGTTAGGGATCGAGTTTCGGTTTGGGTTTTCAAGTTTAGGTTTAGGTATAGGTTAGGGAGTTGAGATTAGCACTAGGTGTAGGTTTAGGATTAGGGATAGAACACATTTAGGTTTTAGGTTTAGGTTTAGGTTTTAGGTTTAGGTATAGGTTATAGCTGTAGGGAACTGAGAATAGGTTAAGGTTTAGGTTTAGGAAATCGGGTTCAGGTTCAGGATCGGTTTTAGGTTTGGGTTTTCAAGTTTAGGTTTAGGTTTAGGTTAGGAAGTTGAGATTAGGATTAGGTGTAGGTTTAGGTTTAGAGATTTGAGAACACATTGAGGTTTTAGGTTTAGGAAATGGTTTAGGTTTTAGGTTAAGGTTATAGGTAGGTTATAGGTTGTAGCTATAGGGAATTGAGAATAAGTTAAGGTTTAGGTTTAGGAAATCAGGTTCGGGTTCGAGATCAGGTTTAGGTTTGGGTTTTCAAGTTTAGGTTTAGGTTAGGGATTTGAGATTAGGATTAGGTGTAGGTTTAAGTTTAGGGATTTGAGAACACATTTAGGTTTTATGTTTACGTTTAAGTTTAGGTTATAAGTTTAAGTTTGTAACACCCCGGATTTTTGCCAACCTAGAATTAGACGTCCTTAGGCAATGGGTTGCTCCTAACACCTTATTAACCTATCAGAACTGAATCTCACAGTCTAAAATCGCTTCTGAACCCATTTCCTTCACAAATCCAACCCTTCACCATCTTGTTCTTTCAATTTTTCTAAGTACTTTTACCCTAGACACTATCTTAAACTAGTTAAGTATCATAACTTGGATCACTCTATATACAAACTACGAAGGACTAAGTACCACCTCAGACGAAAATCACTTAGGATTAAATCCTTTAGAAATTTGACAAAGTTAACTAAGTGCTAAACTACATTAGCCATGAAATCCATTTGAATCGCTTAAAATACGATCTGCAAGACCCAAAACTTGTAGAATCATTGACGCTAGGTTACCCTAAAACCTAGGATCAATCTCATTACCCGACTGCTCACGGGAGCATCTCGAAACTCCGTATCGGATCTGGATCGCACGTCGGGAGTCCGAATAATACGAAGTTAAGGAATTAGGACTGCCTCGCTGGGCTTGACAACCATCTCAGAAATCAAACTCAGACAGTGTTCCACGGCTATTTGCTTGAGTCCGGAGCGAGGGAGTGTGAAAACACTTATTTCCTTACAAAATAAATATCTTGAATAGTAATCTGGCATCTCTCGTTTGTGGATCAGTTTTAAGCAACCAGACCGTCAGAATCAGACCAAATTATACCCTCGGATCAGGAAAAATTTCATACACATTTACATGTATTCGAAATCTCCGATCGAGATCCGCTGACCGTTGAACTGAAACTGGTCCGCCACGCGTGATCTGGAATCCCGACCGAAACAAAAACAT
This sequence comes from Magnolia changhungtana, assembly GCA_030180095.1. Classification (NCBI taxonomy): domain Eukaryota; kingdom Viridiplantae; phylum Streptophyta; class Magnoliopsida; order Magnoliales; family Magnoliaceae; genus Magnolia; species Magnolia changhungtana. The sequence continues at coordinate 4,633,934 of JASAUF010000198.1, read as the reverse complement.
AATAGAACGTAGATCCGGTGTCGGTGAGCTTAAGTCCGACTTTTGGCTCAAGGAGGGCCGCCAGAAACCCTCTTTTGAGCTAAATTAGAACCGATTTGGATATAACCCAAGTATACCTTGAACATAAGTCTATTTCAGAGACTTTTTAGGCTATATAAGGGCCTTAGAGCACCCTCTCTCACAGCTATACGAATTTGAGATTTGAGAGAGAGAAAAAGAGAGAGAAAGTGAGGAGGAGTGGGAGAATCTCCCTACTATCCTTCCCCTACACCACACGGCCGCACCATCCTTTTCTTGACGCTTTTCCGCGATCTGAGACTCCGTTTTAAGGTAAGAAACCCTAACCCTAACTGTTTTGGGGTTTAGACAAGTTGTAGGTTAGGAAATAGCTAACCTATTTCATTCTCTAGGTTGTCAAACTAGAATACGGAGCTTAACAAACCTACCGACTACTCATTACGATTCTACAACACAAGGTGCGGACTTTAGGTGTATAGGTTATGGTTTTCAATGCTTTCAATGTCAGATAATGATAGATTCATGATCTGCATGCAATTGCACATGCACAAAGTGCTTTCCGATTTCTGTTTCGATTAAAGATGCAAATTATGGAATTTACATATTTTAGGTATTCGTAGAAAATACCGTATATGTATATTTTTTGGAAATGTGTTTAACATGATTATTTGTTGTATGAATATATGATACATGGATAAAATACTTATTTGGTGAATGGATTCACACAAATACATGTTTTACTAATATACACCATGTATGTACAAATACTGTATTGTAGAAAGTACTGTATACATATGTATTTTAGAGATGTGTTTACCATGATTATTTATTGTATAAATATACTATATATGCGTAAATTATTTGCTTGGCGAAAGGACTCGCCCTAATACATGTTTGCTAACATACACCAAGTATGTGAAATAGTGTATGTTAAGTGTTTGTGGAAATGCTTGAGTAAGTGTTTGGATGTAGATGCCTTAGGAGGGTGTTGAGATTGGATTCTCAACTAACCTAGTGACATGTATGATTACCTCCATGAGGTTGAGCACTTAAAACCACTTACTTGCAATATATGTGTTTGTATTCCTATTGATGTAGTGTTTTACAATATGCTTTATATCATGCTTTATAATATGCTTATAACATGCCTACTAGCATGTTTGAATTACTTTGTTTATCATGCTTGAATTACTTTGTTTATCATGCTTTACTCCACATGCTATGGATGACAATTGATTGTGTTTGGGGCTATGATTATAGTCCAGACAATCGGTACCAGATTGGAGATCGTGGTTGAGTTTCATGTCGCCACGTGAGATGCGTTCGACGAACTCGAGTCGTACTTCGGTTGGCGATAGTGGTTGGCCACGCGAAGTGCTTATGCACTTCATGTCGTTCAACTTGTTGTGCGCTCGAGCTAGCCGAGCTCATCAAGTAACCCGATCTGTCTAATGTATGTTCACCATGTTTGGTCACTACTGCCTGAACCTAGGGTACCAAACTTACCAGTGAAATCCCTTTTAACCATGGTACCTCGATCCGCTAAGACTCATGAGCCGGGCATGGTGGTATGGGACACCGTGGTCGAAGCGTCGTCGGCTCTGCCTCTGCCGGGGCCACGTGCTTCCCGTAGTGACCAAGGTGAGCAACCGACTCGTGAGCCGATTATGGTGGTATGAGACACTATATTTAAGGCCGTCGCTCGGCCTATACACGGCGTAGCTGGCTGTGGTCCCCAGTCGGGTTGCATCCGAGTCTCATTGTCAATAAGTGGACCGGTCGGGCTTCGAAAATAGACTGCCAGTTGGTAGGATGTTAGTGGAGTGACCTCGAGCATACTCTGAATTTGTAGTGAGGCGATGAGTTTTGCCGCAATGTAGAGAGTATGAATTAGGCCTGTTTCTGTATAGTGATGAATCGTTAAAGAGGTGATGGGGGAGTGATGTAACCTTTGTGTAGTAATGTACCGACAAATGACCTTTGCGGTGACCTAGAAAATACATCATCGTCTGAGATTAACTAGGACTGACGACCCTAGAATGGATCATGTTTGGAAATGATACAAGGGAGGTACCTTAGTTTCCCAATCCTGCTGTTTGAAATGGACTAATTAAAAGCTCGGTAATCATGCTCATCATGCATTGCATGTGCCTGGAAGATGTGGAGCACTGTGGGATAAAAGCATGCCGCGAGCATGAGATGGTGTCGCATTAGGGAGTATGTCGGTGAGGGCATCCATCATGATTGCATTCATACTTACATTAATAAGAGTAGTTAGGAGTGTTTGATTGTACTGCTTTATCATTACTGCTTGACTGCATTGATAACATGTTAACCTATGCTTTATTGTTCCACTGAGTTAGCTACTCACTCCCACGTTACGGGACGGTGTTTTAAAACACCCACCAGACCCTGTATCAGATGTAGGTATTACTGGAGCATAGGAGACTGAGCCCGACTTCTATGACGATCAGGAGGAGTTCTCCTACATGCAGTTCGCTACAGGCTTCATAGCCGGTCATCCAAAGGTCTTGCTACGGGGCTACAGGGTTGATAATTTCAGTTGTACTATTTTGACTTTTTGATTCAGGACCAACATATATATATATATATATACATACGGTGACTCAGTTAGTATTCATACTCTGGAGATCGAGAATGTTTTGTTTTATATATATCTATATATACCTTTCAGTCTTCCGCTTACGCTTTATACATGGATCTGGAGTATGAATTACTGTTTTGGTAGAATCTCACTCATGTTTATTGTACTAACACAGACAACATTAAATCATCATTATCTATGCTGCATAAGTGATGTTCTGGAACTCGAGAGTTGAGTTACTACTCGACCCTCGATTTTTCGGGATGTTACAGTTGGTATCAGAGCATGATTTTGATTAAACCGAACCTGAGTTATATTCTCCCGACGTACGCTGACGCATTACAACCTAGGAGGGTGCGAGAAAATTTTAGAAACAGTCTTAGGATTTCCGATTTCGCCATTTGGCGAAGTTCGTAGAAAACGCGCGTTTTGATCGAGTCCGTGCTCGATCCTGGTCGCACGAGTCTAGTCCAAATCACTTCTAGACCGTCTATTAACGTGTCTAGATCGCTATTCACCCAAATCCAGTCGTTAAAAATCAGAAAAGATCAGTTCAGATCTAGAATTTCTCGGAAACACCCGATCTGGAACCGAGTCGAGTCGGGGGCCTCCCCACTTAAATACAATGAGACCCAGGGTCGAACCATGGTGCATTTGGCACCTTGGAACCATGGAGAACACGGCCCCACCGCGGCGGCGCGGCGCCGGCCAAGGCGGACGGCGGTGGAACCGCGGTCACCGCGGTGCACCGCGGTCGGGTGGGGTTTCGGACGGTGAGGCGGGCCTGGGAATGGTCGGCCCGACCTCCCCAAGTGTGTGGTGGGTGCGAAATGTGTGGGGGTTTAGGATTTTTAGGGCTGGAGCCACCCTCTTTCTCACACTTTCCCTTCCAAACGCCCTCCCCTTCCATTTTCAGTTTTTTCCCTCAAGGCTCTCCTCCAATCTTTCAATCCCCCATTTTCGTTCATAAATCACCCACTCCCATCGATCACAACAGCCCTAGCCTCCTATCTTTCCTCTTTCCCTCACGTTGGAGCTCTCACATCCCCCATTTAACCTCCTAACCTATCCCATCTTCCTCTTGTTCCTTCTTCATTTCCTGTCCCTGGTGTCTCTTCTACACCTGTTGGGGCTGTTGCTCGTGGAAAATCAAAGGAAACAGCCCTTTCTCTCTCCTTCCTTCAATCCATGGCCCTTTTCGAGTTGGTTACGGCTATCTTCTCCATTTCCTCCATCCTATCTCTCATGGGGAAGAGGAAGACCGCAGCTGATGACGCTGGCCCAAGCAGCCCAGCCCATTCCAGAAGAAGAGCTGACGATGGGGCCGGCACTAGCACCGTTCGGGAGTTTAGGTCGAAGCGAGACCTGGATCCTCAACATCCTGTCAGAAATGCCTATCCGATAGGCGTTGAATATGGGCGTTTTGCTGGCCGTAAGGTCGTGTTTGAAGCTCACGTGGATGAGAGAATGTTTGGGCTACACCCGATGATGGACCACTTGGTGGATATCGGATGAAATTCTATATTTGACGGTGAGTCCCCTGCATGTGAGAACACAGTTCGTGCTTTCTACGCTCACATCGTAAATCCATCATTAGAGCCTCTTTAGTTCACTGTCTCTATGAGGGGCATAAGGCGCACAATCACTGTGGATGAGGTTCGGATCACGAAGATCCCACGTGGTCAAGTCCTTCCTAGTGACGACTTCTCCAGAAGTGCGCGGGAAAGGGATCACCGCACGAGATACCTTTGTTGTCGCTGAGTTACTTGGACGTGAGAAAATTGTATTGCGGCGACAAAGATGGCCGAGGACTTCCGTTTACTCCATCACATTTTCACATACAATGTGTACCCACGGGCGGGTAACCGCACGGAGTGTACTCGGTTGATGGTGGACTTTCTGTACAAGATGGGACACGGGGACAACATATGCCTGCCCACATTCATCTTATTTCAGATAGTTCAGGTTGTTCGATCTGCCAGGAATGACCTTTCGCTCCCATTTGGCCGCCTGATCTGCAGGATGGCTCGTAATATCGGCTACAGGTTGAACATGGAGGACCTTGCACTAGTCCGAGTCATAAGCGAGGCGACACTTAAGAATATGAAGATCGGCCCTCAACAGCGGCAACCCCGACTCAACGAGTCTGGAAATGAGTCGGATAGCGCTGGTGAGGAGAGTGTTGACCTCAAGGTGGGAAGCAAGGAGGAGGGCGGTGATGATGTACAAGAAGAGGGAGATAAGGCTCAGGATACTGAGGAGAGCTCTCCTCCTAGTGCACCTGAGTCGAATGTTACTCAGGCAGCGAGGGAGGCTCGTATGGTTCGCATTGAGGAGAACCAGGCCACCCTGCGGCAAGAGGTTGGACAAGTTCGGGCTGAGCTTGGTGAGACCCGAGCCAAGCTTGAAGAGACCGAAGCCTACATGAAGAGGAGCTTTAAGAAGATGTCTTGTACGTTGAAGGCCATTCTGTGCTGTGTGCAGGACAAGAATGCTCCTCCTTCATCGCCTGACTCGGATGCCTAGTTATCCACATTGTTGTGTGTAGTTGTTTCTTTTGGTTACCGCGATAGGCGGTTTATGTTTTCATGTAGAAGATCTAGTAGATAGTAGTATGTTTTAAGTGTTTGATGTTTTGGATGTAATTGGCTCACATGTAATTTCTGTCATGATTCATGTAACTCTGTTATCCATGTATTATGACAATTTTGGGTAAATGAAAAGCATGCAACTTCTTTTGCTATGGAGCATGTAGAAAGCTTAAGTGCTTGTGTATTGGGTTGATTTGCTTCATCTCACATGCGTTGCACCCTATGTTGTATAGGGCCTGCTGTGAAAATATACGTGGAGCACAGCACACCTCCTATTCACTGATACGATGGACCAGGCTCCTTCTCAGGGTGATGGTCGCAGAGACCCTAGTTTGGGCCCTGATTGCAGGACTATACCTGAGTATCTGCCTCCCACTGGTCCTACAGATGGACTACCCCCTTATGCACAACTGGTTCGCAAGCAGAACCGGGAATCCTCTTCGACGTCGTATGAGCCGCAGGCCACTCCACCTACTAATAGGTTTGAGCAGTTGTTGTTGATGATGCATCAGCAACAGATGCAGCAACACCAGCAACTTATGGCCACTATTTCTGAGGCCTTGTCTCAGGGTGGGAGTGCGACTCCACCTTCACCACCTGCACGTCCTGCTGAGACGCAGAGCAGGCCTATCCTCGGCAAGAGGCCACCTGAAGATTCGCCTCCCAGGCTTGAGGCTCTGCTGACCCAGCAAAGGCGAGCGAAACGTCGGTGTACGTATTGCAACAGAGGGGGACACACTGACCCCTTTTGTTTTACCAAGATGAAAGACAACGGGATTACGCCACCTCAGAAGACCGACCGTCTGCCGCTACGTGATACATCGGCTCCACCCTTACAACCTGCACTACCAGTGCAGCCGTTTTACCGCTCGCCTGTACCTCAAAATAGGCCACCTCAACGAACTATGGCAGCGCAACCAAATCATCCTCAACGAGCCCGTGTGCAGGCGCTTACCGCTAAGACATCTGAGTCCGTAGCTGCGGCGCCTTTGGCCTTTGAGGTCACTGCCCACATTCAAAGTACACCTGTTTTTTCTAATGGTAAACATTGAGTCTATTAAACCAACCCATATGAAAGAAAAAGGCCTAACACTGGATTACTACAAAAGCAATACGGTAACTAGAGGTGACACTTATGTTATAAATAATAGGAGGGTTGAAATGAAGAATTTCTACAACTTCGTGTTGCCAATAAGGTAGGTCATAGATGGTCACTAGCTAGGGGTTAAACCTCCCTTAGATCGTTAACGTTAAAATTACTGGAATAAAGACAATTAGGGTTCAAGTATTACATTAATTCGTACTACTAGACTTATCAATAGTTCCGAGTTAGTTCACAATAAATAGAGTTAGCGTATTCACAAATGTTAATAGAAACCTTAGCCAATTATATACTCTTAGAAACCTCTCTAGGATGATCTGTTAGGACATGGATTTACCTTATCCCTGACTATAGATTATAATAAGGACTCTCTTAAACCGAGACCCACAGGTCAACCTTAGAAAGAAGATATTTGAGCCTTTCAGCGATGACAATTCCCTACATTTTTAGAGTGATTGGTCTACGGAGATACTAAAATATACAACGGCGAAACATTCGCGACTTGACTCAATTCTCAATCCTGAGCGACTGCCAACGGACTCACTGCTTAGCCGAGCAGAAGACCAGGATCCATCAGGATTAGGAAGGGATACGATGAGCCTTCTACCCTGGCAAGGTAGATGATCAATATATCGGGATCAAGCCCACTACAATCGTCTCTCCGTGCTGGTCAAACAATGAAACCACTATCTTACTCTAAATAAGTGGGAATTATCGTTATGACTTCAAATAGGTAAAGAAATAAAATGGATAAAGCAATAAGTTTTAAGGGGGTAGACTAAAATGAACCAGACTAGTATATGCTCTACCACGCGTAGAAACTTGAAATCAATAAAACTTAGGCAAAAGAAATAATTAAATCTTTCTTTATTACCCTTAGCCAATTTCGGGGATGAAATTTTGTTTTAAGGGGGGTAGATTGTAACACCCCGGATTTTTGCCAACCTGAAATTAGACGTCCTTAGGCAATGGGTTGCTCCTAACACCTTATTAACCTATCAGAACTGAATCCCACAGTCTAAAATCACTTCTGAACCCATTTCCTTCACAAATCCAACCCTTCACCATCTTGTTCTTTCAATTTTCCTAAGTACTTTCACCCTAGACACTATCTTAAACTAGTTAAGTATCATAACTTGGATCACTCTATATACAAACTACGAAGGACTAAGTACCACCTCAGACGGAAATCACTTAGGATTAAATCCTTTAGAAATTTGACAAAGTTAACTAAGTGCTAAACTACATTAGCCATGAAATCCATTTGAATCACTTTAAATACGATCTGCAAGATCCAAAACTTGTAGAATCATTGACGCCAGGTTACCCAAAAACCTAGGATCAATCTCATTACCCGACTGCTCACGGAGCATCTCCCTCCGTATCGGATGGGACCGCACGTCGGGAGTCCGAATAATGGGTTAAGAAATTAGGACCGCCTTTTGACAACCATCTCGGAAATCAAACTCGAGACAATGTCCCACTACTGCCGCTTGAGTCCGGAGCGAGGGAGTGCGAAAATACTTATTTCCTTACAAAATAAATATCTTGAATAGTAATCTGGCATCTCTCATTTGCGGATCAGTTTTAAGCAACCAGACCGTCAAAATCAGACCAAATTACACCCTCGGATCAGGAGAAATTTCATACACATTTACATGTATTCGGAATCTCCGATCGAGATCCGCTGACCGTTGAACTGAAACTGGTCCGCCACGCATGATCTGGAATCCCGACCGAAACAAAAACATAATAGAACGTAGATCCGGTGTCGGTGAGCTTAAGTTCGACTTTTGGCTCAAGGAGGGCCGCCAGAAACCCTCTTTTGAGCTGAATTAGAACCGATTTGGATATAACCCAAGTATACTTTGAACATAAGTCTATTTCAGAGACTTTTTAGGCTATATAAGGGCCTTGAACACCCTCTCTCATAGCCATACGAATTTGAGATTTGAGAGAGAGAAAAGAGAGAGAAAGTGAGGGAGGAGTGGGAGAATCTCCCTACTATCGTTCCCTGCCACCACACGGGCTGCACCATCCTTTTCTTGACGCTTTTCCTACGATGTACTGACTGCTTTTCCGTTTTAAGGTAAAAAACCCTAACCTTAATCTGCAAGGTTAGGAAATAGCTAACCTATTTCATTCTCTAGGTTGCCAAACTGCCGAATACGGAAGCTTAGCAAGCCTACCGACTCCGTTACGATTCTAAAACACAAAGTGCGGACTTTAAGTGTATAGGTTATGGTTTTCAACGCTTTCAATGTCAGATAATGATATATTCATGATCTGCATGCAATTGCACATGTACAAAGTGCTTTCCGATTTCTGTTTCGATTAAAGATGCAAATTATGGAATTTTACATATTTTAGGTATTCGTAGAAAATACCGTATACGTATATTTTTTGGAAATGTGTTTGACATGATTATTTGTTGTATGAATATATGATACATGGATAAAATACTTATTTGGTGAATGGATTCGCACAAATACATGTTTTACTAATATACACTATGTGTATACAAGTATTTTAGAGATGTGTTTGCCATGATTATTTATTGTATAAATATACTATATATGCGTAAATTATTTGCTTGGTGAAAGGACTCACCCTAATACATATTTGCTAACATACACCAAGTATGTGAAATAGTGTATGTTAAGTGTTTGTGGAAATGCTTGAGTGAGTAAGTGTTTGAATGTAGATGCCTTAGGGGGGTGTTGAGATTGAATTCTCAACTACCCTAGCGACATGTATGATTACCTCCATGAGGTTGATCACTTAAAACCACTTACTTGCAATACATGTGTTTGTATTCCTATTGATGTAGTGTTTTACAACATGCTTTATATCATACTTTATAATATGCTTATAACATGCCTACTAGCATGTTTGAATTACTTTGTTTATTATGCTTGAATTACTTTGTTTATCATGCTTTACTCCACATGCTATGGATGACAATTGATTGTGTTTGGGGCTATGATTATAGTCCAGACAATTGGTACCAAATTGGAGATCATGGTTGAGTTTCATGTCGCCACGTGAGATGCGTTCGACGAACTCGAGTCATACTTCGGTTGGCGATAGTGGTTGGCCATGCGAAGTGTTTATGCACTTCATGTCGTTCAACTTGTTGTGCGCTCGAGCTAGCCGAGCTCGTCAAGTAACCCGATCTGTCTAATGTATGTTCACCATGTTTGGTCGCTACTGCCTGAACCTAGGGTACCAAACTTACCAGTGAAATCCCTTTTAACCATGGTATCTCGATCCGCTAAGACTCATGAGCCGGGCATGGTGGTATGGGACACCATGGTCGAGCTGTCGGCCTACGCTGGGGCCACGTGCCTCCCCGTAGTGACTAGTGAGCAACCAGACTCGTGAGCTGATTATGATGGTATGGGACACTATATTCGAGCTGTCGGCCTACACTGGCGTAAGCTGGCTGTGGTCCCCAGTCGGGTTGCATCTGAGTCCCATTGTCAATAAGTGGACCGGTCGGACTTCGAAAATAGACTGCCAGTTGGTAGGATGTTAGTGGAGTGACCTCGAGCATACTCTGAATTTGCAGTGAGGCGATAAGTTTTGACGCAATGTAGAGAGTATGAACTAGGCCTGTTTCTGTATAGTGATGAATCGTTAAAGAGGTAATGGGGGAGTGGTGTAACCTTTGTGCGTAACACAGCGACAAATTGCAGTGACCTAGAAAACACATCATCATCTGAGATTAACTAGGACTGACTACCCTAGAATGGATCATGTTTGGGAATGATACAAGGGAGGTACCTTAGTTTCCTAATCCTACTGTTTGAAATAGACTAATTAAAAACTCGGTAATTATGCTCATCATACATTGCATGTGCCTGGAATATGTGGAGCACTGTGGGATGAAAGCATACCGCGAGCGTGAAATGGTGTCACATGAGGGAGTATGTCGGTGAGGGCATCCATCATGACTACATTCATACTTGCATTAATAAGAGTAGTTAGGAGTGTTTGATTGTACTGCTTTATCATTACTGCTTGACTGCATTGATAACATGTTAACCTATGCTTTATTGTTCCACTGAGTTAGCTACTCACTCCCACGTTACGGGACGGTGTTTTAAAACACCCACCAGACCCTGTATCAGATGCAGGTATTACTGGAGCACAGGAGACTGAGCCCGACTTCTATGACGATCAGGAGGAGTTCTCCTACATGCAGTTCGCTGGAGGCTTCGCATGAGTCATCGTCTGCTACGGGGCTCTGAGGTTGATAATTTCAGTTGTACTATTTTATCTTTTTGATTCAGGACCAACATATATATATATATATATATATACATACGGTGACTCAGTTAGTGTTCATACTCTGGAGATCGAGAATGTTTTGTTTTATATATATCTATATATACCTTTCAGTCTTCCGCTTACGCTTTATACATGGATCTGGAGTATGAATTACTGTTTTGGTAGAATCTCACTCATGTTTATTGTACTAACACAGACAACATTAAATCATCATTATCTATGTTGCATAAGTGATGTTCTGGAACTCGAGAGTTGAGTTACTACTCGACCCTCGATTTTTCGGGATGTTACAAAGTTATAGGTAGGTTATAGGTTATAGCTGTAGGGAATTGAGGATAGGTTAAGGTTTAGGTTTAGGAAATCGAGTTCGGGTTCGGGATCGGGTTTAGGTTTGGGTTTTCAAGTTTAAGTTTAAGTTTAGGTTAGGGAGTTGAGATTAGGATTAGGTGTAGGTTTAGGTTTAGGGATTTGAGAACACATTTAGGTTTTAGGTTAAGGTTTACGTTTAGGTTATAAGTTATAGCTATCGGGAATTGAGAATCGGTTATGGTTTAGGTTTAGGAAATCGGGTTCGGGTTCGGGATCGGGTTTTGGTTTGAGTTTTCAAACTTAGTTTTAGGTTTAGGTAAGGGAGTTGAGATTAGCATTAGGTGTAGGTTTAGGTTTAGGGATTTGACAACACATTTAGGTTTTAGATTTAGGTTTAGGTTATAGGTTTAGGTTATAGGTTATAGCTGTAAGGAATTGAGAATAGGTTAAGGTTTAGGTTTAGGAAATTGGGTTCGGGATCGGGATCGGGTTTAGGTTTAGGTTTGGGTTTTCAAGTTTAGGCTTAGGTTTAGGTTAGGGAGTTAAGAATATGATTAGGTGTAGGTTTAGGTTTACTGGATTTGGGAACACATTTAGGATTTGGGAATAGTTTTAGGTTATAAGTATAGGTTTAGGTTAGGTTATAGGTTAAGGTTTAGGGATTTGAGTTTAGGTTATAGGTTTAGGTTTAGGTTTAGGGAATTGAGTTTAGGTTATAGGTTTAGTGAAAGGTTATGTTTAGGTTAAAGGTTTTGGGATTTGAGAATAGTTTTAGGTTATAAGTAAAGGTTTAGGTTAGGTTATAGGTTAAGGTTTAGGGATTTGAGCTTGGGTTATAAGATTAGGTTTAGGTTTAGGTTTAGGGATTTGAGTTTAAGTTATAGGTTTAGGTTTAGGTTTAGGTTTGGGTTTGGGGATTTGAGAATGGGTTCGGGTTTAGGTTATAGGTTTTGGTTTCGGTTTAGGTTATAGGTTTTGGGATTTGATAATGGGTTCGGGTTTGGGTTATAGGTTTTGGTTTTGGTTTAAGTTATAGGTTTTGATTTAGGTTATAGGTTATAGGTTTATGTTAAGGTTTAGGTTTAGTATAGGTTTTGGGATTTGAGAATGAGTTCGGGTTTAGGTTATAGGTTTTGGTTCTACTTTAGGTTATAGGTTTTGGTTTAGGTTATAGGTTTTGGTTTAGCTTATAAGTTATAGGTTTAGGTTAAGGTTATAAGTTATAGGTTTAGGTTAAGGTTTAGGTTTAGGTTATAGGTTTTAGGATTTGAGAATGGGTTCGGGTTTAGGTTATAGGTTTTAGTTTTGGTTTAGGTTATAGGTTTTGGGATTTGAGAATAGGTTCGGGTTTAGGTTATAGGTTTTGGTTTTAGTTTAGGTTTAGGTTATAGGTTTTTGGATTTGAGAATGGGTTATGGTTTAGGTTTAGAAATCGGGTTCGGTTTGGGATTGGGTTTAAGTTTGGGTTTTCAAGTTTAGGTTTAGGTTTAGGTTAGGGAGTTGATATTAGGATTAGGTGTAGGTTTAGCTTTAGGAATTGAGTTTAGGTTATAGGTTTAGGAAAGGTTAGGTTTAGGTTATGGGTTTTGTGATTTAGGAATAGTTTTAGGTTATAAGTATAGGTTTAGGTTAGGTTATAGGTTAAGGTTTAGGGATTTGAGTTTACGTTATAGGATTAGGTTAAGGTTTTGGTTTAGGTTATAGGTTATAGGATTTGAGAATGGGTTCGGGTTTAGGTTATAGTTTTTGATTTAGGTTTAGGTTATAGGTTTTGGTTTAGGTTATAGGTTATAGGTTATAGGTTTTGGTTATAGGTTATAGGATTTGAGAATGGGTTCGGGTGTGGTCCCTGCAAATACAAATATAAACACGACCTGTCCAAATGGTCAGGCCCTTTCAATGTCGTTCATAGGAAATGGACAGCTTCATCATACTCATAACAGCGGTTCCCACCTTCCATGGACCCCCGCTCATCCCGATAGCTCCGACGCACATTCGGGTCTGCTCCATTAATTTCGAGCAAATACATAAACATGGCCTGTCCAAATGGCCAGGCCCCTCTAATGCCATCCATAGGAAATGGACAGCTTCATCATACTCATAACAGCGGTTCCCACCTTCCATGGACCCCCGCTCTTCCGGATAGCTCCGACGCACATCTGGGTCTGCTCCATCAATTTCGAGCAAATAAATAAATACGGCCTGTCCAAATGGCCAGGCTACTTCAATCATGTGCATTCTTGACAAGAGACGTACTAAATGCTTGAATCTGAAATATGCAGCTCCAATCCTTACACATGCAACATCCACCTGAAAGAATGCATATAACCGTCATGCTTGAGTAATCAATACAGGAATCTACAAGTAAAACCATAAAACCAGAGATACTCACTGCATTTTCAGGATCTCTTATTGAGCAACCTAGACCCCGCATTCGCCCTCTACTGTCAGAACCAAAAAAACGGTAAAACATTGTAAATCAAGTTATTAGGATATTCATAATTACCATAAAACTTAAGTAATTTTTTAATTTTATTAGTACCTCTATAAGGGCATCATCCACACTAGTCATCCTAGAAGCAGGATTACTTTTTACTACAAGGTCCATTTCTTTCCACCACCTGATAAAGAGAAAGCAAGATTCAAAGATAGAAATAGGAAAATGGATGGGGCACTCTTGTACGTCTATCAAGACCATCCAAATGATGGGTACATTGTGGATAGAGAAAATCTCCAAAATCACACTGATCACCAAGAAATCCTAACCATGCATTTGATGGCTATAAAATGGATGGTTAAAAGAAAGTGATCTTGCACATGCTTGTGTAGCAAGCAGATGTCATGATGGGTTGATGCAATAGAAATGTAGGTCGCTCATGATGGAAGTTGGGTATTTGGTTTCTCCAAAACTCACAGATTAGGAACAGAGATGGAGGTAAGTGGACACCCTTTCCAAATTCCTTCAGTTCGGTCTCTTGTAAAATGAAATGAATTGGGGCTGCCCTATCTGATTTAATTGGTGCTACTGCCATCCGAGCAAACCCTGCAAGTATCTAATAGCCCCCATACATACTTACACCATCCTAGAAACAGGAAAAAGAGATATCAAGTCCCAGATGCCAGGGAGTATGCATATTCCATGCATTTGGTGCAGTGTTTTCTGATTTTCTTTTTTTAACACAAAATAAAAGGGTGTGTTTTGTATGCATATGTGAACAATTGGAATGTAATAATGAAACATACAATTCAATCTAGGGAAATGGCCAAATTGTAATTACATTTCCCTGTATTTATTGCTAGCGAGCCCATATCACAGTATATTCATTATAATTACAATTTGGAAGGAACATGATGTTCACTCCCCAAGTGTAGGGTTGTAATGTAGTAATAAACTCGGTAAGACCGAGGTCGAATCCCAAGGGACTGATACTTGTACGCTTTCTGAAAATAACCAGATCTAGAACTAGGCTAAGATGAAGTGTAAACCAATTATGATTTGAGGAATAATGATGAAATAATTAAACTAAAATTTAAGAGAATTCAGAGAAAGGGAACTAGGGATTCAGAGGATCCACTTGTAGAGATCAGGGAGATCTTATTCTTAGAGTAAAAATCAGGGAAATTAGACTGAACTGTCGTTGATATAGTTTTTTTAAAAGATGAAAGGTATATGAATTAGAATGGATTCCATCACCAAACCATGCCCAGGAGACAAAGCAAACAACAGAATTAAACTAATTACTAACCAATCAACATGTTTATGAAGGTTAGGAAGGGTACCGTCATCCGACCATGCCCAGGAGACGATGGTGAACAACAGGGCTTCCTGACGTCATAAACATCAAGAGGAAAAGAATATGCTCAAAGCCATTGCAGACCCATTGTAATTTCAGTCACAACAGACCATTAAAGACTGAAAACATTCCCTTAATAAAAACCCAAATCAACATCAATTCAGTCTAAACAAAGGCACAAGCAAAGAGGCATCCCATCACGTTACAAGCTTCACCTCTTAGCCCTAGCTAAGAGGATTTAGCCACGCATGGATGGGCTAGATCTCATCAGAAATTTGGGAAGAAAAGCATAACAAAAGAAAAACAAACAAAACCTTCTTCCTTCTCTCCCTGTCTTTCTCTCTCCTGTCGGATCTGCAGCCAAACTCCCAGCCCTCACGTTTCCACCCGTAGATGATCCTTGTCTCTCCCTCCTCTTCTCTCTCCCCCAGGCGCAGCCGTACTCTCTCTTTTTATAGCATGAAGGATGGAGGATCCCCGTCGGCTGGAGTTGAGGCGTCATGTATAAAACTTCCTGCGGCTGATTTGGATTTTCGGCTAAAAGAGCTCATCATGCAAGATCCGATCCATTCAAACTTCTTATCTTCAATCGGTTGGCCCAGGGAAAGATTTTGAATGGCTAGGATCGTTGGACCGATCCTGGCCACGTCTTCAAAATAGCTTCAGCATCCGGATCTCGAACGCTCTGGACGCGTGAACAGAGCTAATGCCTCTTACGCTGGCTGATGGTGGGGCCCAAGATCAACTTCGGTTGGGAAATCCATTCTGACCATTGGATTATTCTCGTAAAAACGGTCGGAAATGATGCGGTTTGGCTCCGATTCAGCAAGGCCCACCAGGACTTTCTATTCAGCCATCCAACCTGCGTTCAATGGCTGAAAGCCTGATAACCGCTGTCTCCTAAATTTCCATCCTCTAGGCTATGGTAAAACGTACCTTGGAGTTCTAATGGACGGTCCGGATCGGACTTTTCAGAGCATGATGGTGGCCCACAAGATCCGTCCGCAAGCTCTGTTTGCGAACAGAGCTCGCGCAGTCCTTGCACTGATGATTGGTGGGACCCACACTCTCTGATGTTTGGGAAATCCACACCGTCCATCGGCTTGAGGAGGAAAAACCGTTCGAGCCGACCAAAACCAGGTTGATTTCGGTGTGGCCCACGAAACGTTGCATTGTACCGTCCGTCTTGCATTTTACGGCGAAGATTACCTGGATGCATGCATGGGACCCAGATAACAGGTAGGATACGGTCAGTTTGACTCCTTGAATCGAATGAACGGTCCAGATCATCAAAGTACATGATGAGTGGGGCCCACAACGATAAAATCGACGGACGTTTTACGTCCGCTGGACGTTCTTCGCAAGAGAGACGGATCAGCCCGTCTTTTGACCGGGCTGCCCATCCGGTGCACCTCCTGATCGTCTGCACTGCATGAGCGTGCACCCTCATGTGGGGTCCACTGTGATGTTCGCGAGAAATCTGCTCCGACCATCCATTCTGTCATATCATTCAAGCCGTGAGGACCGAAGATGAAGCGTATCCAGACATCAGGTGTGACCCACTTAGTGAATCAAGGAGCTGATCTATCCGTTGGGCTGCTTCCGCGATGATCCAATGGATGAATTTCGACGTGTACGGTTCATTTAGAGTCCTCAGGTCCTGTATAGAGTTTTGAGCTAAATGGATGATGGAAACCTTGTGATCTTGCCTTCTGGCTAACTTTTAAGCCACTTGAGCTTCAGTTTCTCGATTTTCGCGGATCTCTGGCGTGTAAATTCGTCGATCTTGGTCCCATGGAGTCCGTCCCTTGCCTGTGGTGTCATCAGAGCATTAAATCCATGCTTTAAGCTCCCTTTTTCAGTCCATGTTCGCAAATACACTCTGCATCACAAATACGATTAAAGCGGACCATTAAACGGTATCATGTCTGTAAATCCAGGCAATAATCAGGGTCTGATATGCAATATTTGGCCCTCAACACATGAGTCCTTCAATATCAGTGCTAGGAACAAATTGGTCATTTTGAAAGACTAATTGTTGCAATTGGAATTGCTAAGGTGCTTAAATACATGATTTGAACGGGATCGCATGCATTAGAAACAGGGAATTGAAATTACAGTTTTGTTGTCACATGAATTAGAATGTTGCCATTGCCACTTTGGTCATTTGCTCTATATTGAATTGAATGCATCCAATTCAGTTTGAACAAGCATCCAAAAGCACTCTTAAGATGCTCTTGGATGCAAAACTAGACTGATTTGTGGAAAATCAGTTGGGTAAAAGGGGCAATGGCCAATGTTAATTGCATTTCGTACTGTTGGAAATGACATAGTTAGCCCTCCAATTGAATTCACATTCCATAGTAGAACAACTTGAGAGTAATGCAATTACAATTTGTAGGCTGCTTTTATATGACACTTAGAGAGATGTAAGAAGTATTTGTCTATGCCTGCCCCAATCAACACTAATCTAGGCAATAACATATGCAATTGCTGCTGGATGACAAGTTGCCTATGACAAGGATTATAGATAGAATCAAAAGATTCCTATTCTGGTGGGATCCATCATTTCAGGGCATATTGGCACTAAACTTGGAAAAAAGGATCGGGTGCAGTAATCGATTGTTAGATTAAAAAGAAAAATCATATTGGCCAGTGGGTGAAGCATTCATTTGGAAATTGGGATTGAGTGAGAGCTCTCTAGCATAGGGAATCTAGTTGGCTCTAGTATTGTGGCAGTCTAAAGGTATAGAAATGAGGAAATCAAAATGGTCCTTTCCATGTCAATGAGTTTCAGTGATTCTAGCCAAGCAGAAGTTGTGGCTACAACAGTGGGGCTAGATCTCTTCAAAGATTCCATGGCTAGTCCTCTGATGAAAGAAGTGACTCTAAAAAGTTTTACATTGGGCATCTGGTTTGCATTTGTAACATTGAATAGGCATGCATAAAACTTTAAATTGGTTAGAAATTTCAAAAGCAGTGTATCAAGTACCCCAAATGTTTTGCTGCATTTGCTATAGAACCATCAACAGCATAAATCAGATCCAATAATGCTCTCATTTCCTACATAAGAAAAAGAACCAATATAAATAATCTACTCTTGCACACAATCAAACTCCAAGCAAACTGCACTTTCAGTTATAGGACAAGAAATTATTGAGAATTGATACCAATGCAAACTTTCGGTTATTGGGTCCAATTTAGGGACCGACGTCTGACCCTCTAATTGTTGACTTTGCAAGAAGAATCTGAAGAAGTTCCAGAGGAGGCTTGTAAAGTTTCTTGTTATATTTGCTGCTTAAATGGAAATGATAGCTTAACTAACAACTGAAACTTCAATACAGAAATGATAAAAACAGCCATATGGTTGTTCCTAAGGGAAAATGGTTTCTCGTCCGTTCTTTTAAAGAATTTATTACAATGTCAAAATGGGGAAATTTCAGACGGTCCTTTCTATTTAGAATGTGTTTCATTTGCATATCATAATTCAAATTTTCATGTGCATGCAAACAAAAACCATGTATTGTTGTTTATTCATGGAATAACAAATGTAAATGTGGTAAACAGTTCTATAAATTGCCTTGACAAATTATCTGTCACAGATGCTATCAGTAGCAAGCTCCAGTAGCAACATTTCAAGGTATTCTATGTAACATGAAAACCACAAAGTTGACAGATTATGTGATCCCACACGCCATTGCCTTTATTCAACGATTTGGGGCTGTCTTTAAGGATAATTTTTTGCCAACAGTAAAACAAGATTTCTCTAGAAGAACAAACAAATCAACTCTCACCGCTTAAACACCTTAATCCAAGTTTTGACCACATTTAAATTTGTTATGCATATATATTTTTTTTAAATATAGCCAGGTGTAGAATATGACTTGAATTATTTAAGCAAGCAAGCTATGGGCTGAAAATTTACCATGAGTAGAAGCAAAATCCTATAATCCTTTGTCCTTTGTCAAAATCCTTGTAGTGAATGAACAAGCACATGGATGTTTTCTTCCATAACAGCAGACAAACGAATTAATGAAATCTACAAAATCGATGAGCTCAACCAAGTCACGCTAGCCGACATTTCAACCATAGAGAATATCCAAACTTTAAAAAAAAAGTCCAAACTCAAACTCATTTCCCAATAACTTTCCAACAGATCTTGAATAGTGGATATCTTGCTTTGGTTTGGCAACTCTGGATGTCTTTTGATCTATGAATTTGGAAATGCTATAGCAAACAATAATCACATGGTTAGGATCATTCAACACGAGCATTTTTAAAAAGGAATGGCAAAAATTCCAGCTCTTCGGGCCCTTATTCCCTGCGGCTTGTACTACAAAAAATCCAGCTCTTCGGGGAAATAACAGGAATATGTCAAAGACATACACATATCCCAACTACACAAAGAAGAGAATAGAAACAAGAACAATTTCTACAAACCAGAATTGGTACTTGACTTGTTGGCGTATACATAAAAGAGCTTCATAGCACTATCTTTAGGGTGCATTTAGTTGCACCAAATATCTGAAATTTCATGATTAATCGGTCTAATTTGGAACAAATATCATGTTTCTTGCAATAGTTGCACATCAAGAATGTCATTCTTGCAAACACAGTTTTCTTATGTGAGAATCTGCAAAAACAAAAGAAAAAAAAAAAAAAAGAAGTGGAATCAAGTATCCCCTTGTTTTAACTTATGAGAATCTGCAAATACAAAAGGGAGAAAAAAGTGGGATCTGCAAACACAGTTTTCTTATGTGAGAATTTGTAAAATGAAAATTGTCCACATAATGACTTCTACTACTATGCTAAATTATCGAACCCGCATAATCAAATCCACAAGGATGGATATAAAGTTGAGAAATGATCTATTAGGACCAATACACAAAAACCTGCAGCTTGTTGCATTTGGACTTTTGGTATCGGCAGCTAGTATCTTGACCATCCATTAGGTGAACTCTTGAAAAAAAAAAAAAACCCAAATTAAATATATTTTAAAAATGACTAATGGAAGAAAAGACCCTTTAACTTTTGCAGAATAAATCCACAGACCACAAAGACCCAAGGACTCACCCCAAGCCCCATGAATCAATCAACCATGATGGAGACTTTCTGATTGTTGCCCATTTAGACTTTAGTAACTCCATTGGTTTGTATGGTGCTCTAATTAGCCATTCAAATTGCTGCATGAAACATTCTTGTATGAGAAATCATTCATGTTAAAAATCTGATTAACTTAAGCAACACTAGTCTGCCTCAAAAACAGTTTTGAAACTCCATCACTGGTCACAAAACCCCAGAAAGTAACAAAAAGTGTGGTGTACATTATATAAGAAGCATCCGAGTTTGCCTTTAAATGGTGATATACTTCGACACCCATCTTTGTGGCTTCCTTAAAAGTGGATGCCCCAACAAGAAGGATCATAAACTCCTATAAAATAAACAATAAAAGAAAAAGAACAAGAAAAAAAAAATATACAGTCGAAAAGATTGTCATTTGTACAACAACACTTCTCACAACATATTGCTTAATAAAACCTCAACTGAGTCGATTTGTCTTATAAAATTGCTTAATAAAGAGCCATTCTTTTTTTAGGTGAACATCTTTTCTTTACCTCTATAATAGTCATTAGAGGCCATGACAAGTACTCAAGAGGACGAAACTGTCAAGTGGTGTTGAGAAAAATCATAGTGCCGATAACATATGTTTTTTTTTTTTTACCAACTTGTCATCCAGCAGCAATTGCCATTGTATTCTACAGTTGCAATGTTCAGATAGCTCTCTTTTGCACCATGACAATCAGTTATGGAGGTTATTCTTCTATTCCTCCCACAATTGACCCATGACAGAAGGAGAACTGGATACAGACGGCCCATTCGGATGCTCCTCATTTTCTAGTTTGCTTCCTAAAATGGTCTGTATCAGGTGATAATGTATTGGATTTCAAATATACATCACGGTGGGTACATAGTACATTTGCTTTGAGTAGGGAGGAGAGGACAGATCGTTTCAATCTCCGAATCCCCAAATCCCCAAATCGTTTCAATCGGTATTGAGATTGAGAGAGAGAGAGATACCTGTCAACCGAACTTTAGAGAGGGCGGTGGAGAGACGGCGCGGTGGAGAGACGATGGTGGACAGACGGCGCGGTGGAGAGAGGCGAGGAGAGACTACAGAGAGAGAGAGAGAGAGAGAGAGAGAGAGAGAGAGAGAGACGAGAGAGAGAGAGAGAGAGAGGGCGCGGTGGAGAGAGAGAGAGAGAGAGAGAGAGAGAGAGAGAGAGAGAGAGAGAGAGAGAGGGCGCAAGAGTGAGAGTGAGAGTGAGAGAGGACAGAGAGCGAGAGAGACTTAAGTCTCTCTCGCGAGTGGGGTCATGTACGTGGTCGGTGCTCTGTGGGCCCCACCATGATGTATGTGTTTCATCCCTGCCGTCCATCTATTTTTCCCTTTCATTTTATGGTATGAAATAAAAAATGAGGTATATCCCAATCTCAACTGGACCACATTATAGGAAACAGTGTTGAATGAGCGTAGACCATTAAAAACCTTTTGGGGGCCATATAAAGTTTTGGATCGATCTGATATGTTTTTTTCCTTTCATCTGGGCCTATATGACATAATCAACAGATTGGATGTCAAATAGAAAGTACAGTGGGCCTTGGGAGGGTTTTAATGGTGGATATCCAATCACTATGGTTTTCATGTGGTGTGGTTCACCTGAGATTTATATCCCTCTCATTTTTGGTATCAAGCCCTAATATGATTTGTAAAAATGGATGGACAATATGGATGAAACACATACATCATGGTGGGACCCATAAAGCACCGACCAACATCCACCAAGTTTTGTGGGCCCCACTATAATGTATTTGTTATATCCACACCGTCCATCCATTTTAAGATATCATTTTACGTCATGAGCCAAAGAATGAGGCAAATAAAAATTGTAGTGGACCCCACAATAGAAATCTCAGGTGCACCACACCACATGAAATCAATAGTAATTGGATATCCATCATTAAAATCCTCCTAAGGCTTACTGTATTGTTTATTTGACATCCAATATGTTGATTAGGTCATACAGGGCGATGAAGGAAAAAACAAAAATCACTTGGATGAATGGTACAGGTCATAATATAGATGTTTTGGATGGTACAGGCCATAATATTGACAGTCTGAATGGCCTAGATTATAAAATAGACTGTATAAATGGTACAGGCCATAATATAAATGTTTTGGATGGACTATATCATAATATCAATAGTTTGGATGGTCTCGATCATAATATCCACATATTACAATTTAGATCATAAAATCGATGGTTTGGATTGTCTTGATCATAATATCAATTTTCTGGATGGTCTAGACCAGAATATTGATGGTTTGAATGGTCCAGATCATACAATCAATGGTCTAGATGGTTTGGATCACATTATTGATGGTCAAGATGGTTTGGATCATAATACCCACGGTTTCAATGGCCTGAATCATAATATCAGTTGTGTTTTGGATCATAGTATTCATGGTCAAGATGATTTTGGTAATAACATCAACAATCTAGATGGTATGGATAATTATATTGATGGTCGGAATGGTCTAGATCATAATATCCGTGGTGGTTTAGTTTATCTGGATCATATAATATCGATGATCTAGATAATGGTATTGATGATCATCCGTTATGAAACTCAGGTGGGCCATACCATCTAAAACTATGTGAAGACATCTAAAAAATATATCTTCACATAGTTTTAGATGGTATTGCCCCACCTGAGTTTCGTAACGGATGATTTTTTAGATATCTCATAAGCTAAAGGGGAGACATCAAATGCACGGTGTTGATGTTCGACACACATCATGATGGACCCATTTTACATGTCTGGTCCATTCACTCTATTCTACTGATCATTACCCTCAACTTAATCAGTTACTCACCTCGATCATACTGCATATGAGAAAGATATTGGGCAAACAAGATTGATCAATTTGAGTGAATTTTGATTTAAACATCTGAAGTTATTTACTCTTCAATCTGGACGGATCAGATTGTCCAAAAATGGATAAAGGTTGTTCATAATATCAAAAATATATGAATGAATAGAAAGCACAAACATCAGCTTGATCCAAAACTTCTATGGCCTCCAAGAAATTTTAAATGGTATAGGTTCAATCACACTATTTCCTGTGGTGTGGTCCACTTGAGCTTTGGATATGCTTCTTTTTTGTTCTTTAGACCTCAAATTACAGAGTTTACTCTGGTAAAGGTAACGAGCAAATGTGATTCATATATTGGGCCTGCCTAAATGTGATTCACATATCCAACCCACTCATTATGTGTGTCCCACTTGGATGAGGGGTCAAACCAAGTTTCAACCGCATCCAAAACTCATGTGGGCCCCACCAAGTGCTTTTATATTTTTTAGGATGTCTTCACATAGTTTTAAATGGTATGGCCCACTTGAGTTTCGTTTACCGATGATTTTTGAGATATCTCATAACCTAAAGGGGAGACATTAAATCCACGATGTTGATGTTCGACAGACATCATGATGGGGCCCACAAAACTTACTAACATCAATTCTTAGGTTCTCACGAGGTCAGTAAGTTGGGTCACAATTTTAACCAGAATATCTGACCCATTTTACATGTCTGGTACATTCACTCTATTTTACAGATCAATACTCTCAATTTGACTAGTTACTCACCTCAATTAGGCTACATATGAGAAAGATATTTGGCATACAAGATTGATCAACAATTTCAGCGAAATTTGATTTAAACATCTGAAGTTATTTACTCTTTCATTTAAACTGATTAGATTGTCCAAAAACGATTAAAGGTTCAATTAGTGGATGTGCCTAATAATTTAGTAAATTTATTTTTCACATATAACTTTAACATTTTTTTTTCCAAAAGGTATATTTTTTTTACTCTTTTAAATAAATATCATTTTTATTATAAAATATTTCAAAAATATTTAAAATACAAATTTTAAATTTTTATTTGCAAAATCTCAAAATTTTTCTCATATTTAAAATGCCAAATTTTCTCTTCAAAAGCATTATTTTGTTCTCAAAATTTTTCTTAAACATATTTAAAATTTCTAAACTTTTTAATATAGCTTTTCATGTGATATTACAAATTATTTAAATATTACTTTCTAATTATATATATATATATATATATATATAATTCCATTCATATGATATAAAAACTATATATATATATATATAAATATATAAATATATAAAAATGTTTTAATTTTTAATTTTTTTTTATTTGCAAAATTCAAAATTAAAAATGTTTTAATTTTTAATTTTTTTCTATAACCTATATATATATATATATATATATATATATATATATATATATATATATATATATATATATATATATAGGTTATAGTAAAAAAAAATTAAAAATTAAAACATTTTTACATTATTACCGACGGTTTTTAGCCGTCGGAAAAAAGATTTAGGAAAAACACTTTTACCGATGACAATTTTCGTCGGTAAAAGTCTTACCGCCACCGTTTCCATCACCGTGCGAAAATTTGCTTTTCAATTTTTTGGTAAAAAATTCAAAAATCCTTTAGCCACGAATATTTTCGTAGGTAAAGATGGGTTTTACTTAAAATTCGTAGGTAAAAGTATGAAAAATTCAAAAGACCCTTCAGCTACGAGTAATTTCGTAGGTAAAAGTAACGTTTTTGATTTTTTGGTTGTTTTGAAAAATTCAAAAGACCCTTCAGCTACGAATAGTTTCGTAGGTAAAGATTGGTTTTACCTACAAAATGTAAAAGTAAGGTTTTCGATTTTTTGATTCAAAAACCCCTTCAGCTACGAATAGTTTCATAGGTAAAGATGAATTTTACCTACGAAATTACATTTCGTTGGTAAAAGTAAGGTTTTCGATTTTTTTTTTTTTTTTTTTAATATTCAAAAGACCCTTTAGCTACGAAAATTTGCGTAGGTAAAGATAGTAGTTTATTTTTTTTTTTTTTTTTTTAAATTAAAAACACCCTTTAGCTACGAATATATTCGTAGGTAAAGATGGCTTCTAGCTACGAAATTTTATTTCGTAGGTAAAAGTAAATTCAAAACACGTTTCGATTTTTGGTGTAATTTAAATGACCCTTTAGCTACGAATATTTTCGTAGGTAAATATGGGTTTTACCTACTTGTAGGTAAAAGTAAATTCAAAATTGAAAAGACCCTAGGTAAATATGGGTTTTACCTACGAAATTTGATTTTGTAGGTAAAAGTAAATTCAAAATTGAAAAGACCCTTTAACTACGAATATTTTCGTAGGCAAAATTCAAAACACCATTTACCTACGAATATTTTCGTAGGTAAATATGGGTTTTACCAATTTTAAAAGTCAAAAGACCCTTTACCAATTTTAAAAGATAAGATGGCTTTTGCCTACGAAATTAAATTTCGTTGGTAAAAGTTGGCTTTTACCAACGAAAATAATTTTCGTCGGTAAAAGTCATCTTTACCTACGAAAAAAATTTTCGTAGGTAAAAGTTTCATAGGTAAAAACCAAATTTCTTGTAGTCCAAAGATTGAGGTCCAAATTTAGATCTTATTCTTAAATGAGTTGGGTTCAACCAAATTAACCTGACTTAGATTCGATAGTGACCCCTCTAGTATTGGCCACTAGTTAGTGTTATTGGCCCCACAATGATGTATGCATTTTATCCGTGTTGTCCATTCATTTGTAAGGCATTATCCTTAAAATGAGGTAGATCCAAGTCTCAGGTGGACCACACCATTGGAAACATTGGTGATTGCACACTCACCATTAGAAACTTTTTAGAGCTGCAAAAGTTTTGGATCAAGCTGATATTTGTGTTCTCCCTTCATTTAGGTATGTGTGACCTAATCAATAGGTTGGATGGGTAAAACAAAAAACACTTTTGTGTACCTAGGAACTTTTTAATCCATGGGTGTTCGGTCATCACCATTTTCCTATGGTGTGGTCCACCAAAGATTTAGATTTGCCTCTTTTTTGGTTTAATGCCCTAAAATAATGATAAAAGATGGGTATAAAGCATGGATACAACAACACAGAAAATGGATTGGCTACTCCCCCAGCCACTGCCACCATCCCGATGGCTGGTGGTCGGTGCTTTGTGGGGCCCACCATGATGTATGTGTTTCATCCATGCCGTTCATCCATATTTAAAGATCAGTTTATGGCTTGATCCCAAAAATGAGAGGGATATAAATCTCAAGTGGACCACACCACAGGAAACACAATAGTGATTGGATATCCACCATTAAAATCCTCCTAAGGCCCATTGTACTGTTTATTTGACATCCAATCTATTGATTAGGTCATACAGACCTAGATGAATGGAAAAAACAAAGATCAGCTTGATCCAAAACTTTTATGGCCCCAAAAAGTTTTTAATGGTCTGCGTTCATTCAACATTGTTTCATGTAATGTAGTCCACTTGATATTGGGATATACCTCAGTTTTGGTCTCATACCCTAAAATGATCTAGAAAAATAGATAAACGACATAGATGAAACATATACATAATGATGGGCCCACAGAGCACCGACCATCAGTTATTGGCTAGTGGCAGGGGAGTAGCCAATCCGTTTCCAACAACACATACATAATGGTCGGGCCCACAGAGTTTTTCCATAATGGAAGCGGATTACGTAGTGAGTAACTCACTACGCTTAGGGGTGTACATTGAGTCGAACCGAGTCGAATTGGCCTTAGCTCGACTTTGCTCGGCCACTAGCTGACCTCAGCTCGAACTAAGTTCGGCTCGATCCTCAAGCTTGGCTGGCTAGCTTGGCTCGGTTCAGTCAGTGGCTTGGGCCAATTTGATCCAAGTTCGAGCCAAGATCGAGCCGAGTTCGCCATTACAGCATTTTCATAAACATCTGGACTGCACCTTTAAAATCTCACTGTATTTGAGACAGCAACAATGGTTTTACAGGTATTTTATCAAACACCTTCTAAGCAACATAAAAATCAAGAAAAAAAGGGTGTTGGTTTCATATACATATCTTCCTTGCCACCAGCCACACTTCTTTGAGTCATTTCATCAAACACTTGGTGAGCAACATCAATATCAAAATAACTGAGTCACCGAACTAGTTCGATTCGAGTTAGGTTCGATCTGAGTCGAGTCGAGCTGTGGCCAGCTCGAACTCGGCTCGAACTCATTTTCGAGCTCAAAAAATCAGCTTGACTCGGCTTGAACTCAGCTTCGAACCGAGTCGAATCAAGCTTTTTCGAGTCGAGTCAAGCGAGCTAACCGAGCTAGCTTAGTTCGCATACACCTCTAACTAGGCTTAGCATACTAAGTAAATTATGTGAGATCCACCATGATTTATGTATTTTATCCACTTTCTCTATCAATTTTACCAACTAATTTTAGGGCTGGAGCCCAAAAATGAAGAATATACAACGTTCAAATGGATCACACCACATGAAACAGTTGAATTGAACGTCTACCGTTGAAAATTTCTTGGGGGCTACAGAAGCTTTGGATCAAGCTTATATTTGTTTTTTCCCTTCATCCATGTCTTTATGTTCTTATGAACAGGTTGGATGACAAATAAACAACACTATGGGGCCTAACAAGGTTTTCAACTATGGAAATCATTATCCCCATTGTTTCTCATGGCATGGTCTACTTGATTAATTTTTTTTTTGTTAGCTTTTTAGTACACTCCACTGTCAGTTCACACTTCATTGTTAGTGTAACACCCCGGGTTTTCGGGGGTCGTGTAGGAACTCATCCTCTAAATTCTCAGGTGTCGCTTATATCCTAATTATGGTGATTTGTACATAAATCAGTTTAAATGAACAATAAAGGAATCGGCTGGAACATAAACCACAACCACAACTAATCTACCGAAATAAATGCGACTAAGAAATACAATTTTATAGGAATATCAAACGGGTTGCACAAGGCGTCGCCCGATAAAATTTATATAAGAAATGCCCAAAAGAAATGGTGTGCTAGATCCCTGTTCAACAACCCATAAACAACCCGCATAGTCTACGGTGATCCACCCATAAGCTAGAAGTAGGAAACCTCCTGTAACACCGTGGTTCTCAAAACCCGAAGATAGTTGCTCCTCATTGAGAACCCGAGTATTATGTTATGAAGCAGACTATCATACATCTAATGAGTGGTAAGTTCCAAAGCATGAAGTAAAGCAATCACTACATAAGGCATATTAAGAGTAACAACAAGGAAGCTTAATACATGTAAATGGGGGCAAAATGAAATCCAACAATAGGAAAATATTTTATTACAACTCAAACAAGGCATAAAATCTGAAATACAAAGCGAGTAAATCCTAGAGCTCCAATGGCTCAACAACATTCACATAGAACTCTCATTTGCTAAACTCCACCTCAGCCGTCCCTGGAATCCCGTCATAGGGGTCTCCACTTATTATCAGTCTTGCACCTATTTGGTGCAACCGCACTATTGGGTGAGTGAAAACTCAGTGGGAATTTTCCTCATAGATTCAGCCATAACACATCATTCCAAAATAGATTAACAATTCATATATAATTCACAGGGTAATGCAAATACATATACAACATATTCAAATTATAAGGAGACTGATCATGAAATTATAAATGAATGTATGTGTGTATGAATGTATGCTCAAGTCACAGATCTGGGTATGCGATCCAGCTGTCAAAATAAAGGACCGCCTGTGGTAGGTAGACTACCTGGAAAAGGCCATGAAGGTGAGTGCGCCTAAAGACGTTCTCCTGGAAAAATACCCGGGGTATGCCCGAAGAGGAGTAAAAATCCTGAAAAAGCCTCGTGTAAAATAAGAGCGCCCAAAGTGACTCAAATATACAACTCTGGTCATTTAACCGATCTACAGTAAATCGAGCAGAATGTGGCTTACATTAAGTACTCGGAAAGGCTCACATGTCATGCATGAATGTTATGCACCATGACACATCTATACATTACTTTGATAGAATAGGAATGACTTTCAATTTTCAAATAGAAAATATCCAACTATACATTCCACATGGATTTCCATAATTTCTTTACATTTAAGGAGGGCTTACCAAGTATCATGTACATTTACAAGCGAGGTGATATCATTTGAATTATCTAAGAGTCTTTCTATGTCCCTTAAGGACTCTTCCCATAATCCTTCTTCATACTACTCCCAATGTATAATGAAATAGGAGTTTGTAAAGCTCAAGTCAGACTCATTAGAGTTATACTCATGAATTAAAGATGACAAGAGGAATTTTGTCTCATAGCAAAACAGTAATAATTATGAAAGATGGAGCTCCCATCATCCCTTTGTACACTACATGTAAACAAATTCACATTTGCCATATCTTAAGAACTATCCACATGATAGTGCCAACTAAATTAGAGATTAAAGAATATAGAAAGTCATGAAGGTAATATTTCACTACCCAATTCACAGATAATTTAGTGTAGAAGCTTTCTTTTCTTAATATGACTAATAGAGTTATATTTATAGGTAAATAATTATGAATGCGGCATAGAGTTTATAAGACAATATCTCATGTACATAATTTTAAGGAAATATGACATTAAAACGATTAATCCAAGAAAGTCACAATAGCTAGGAATCAATGATTCTATACATTAGAGATTTAACCCATATGGAAATTAGCGAAAGGAAGAAGCTATGTGGGATGCTCCTCACCTTGAATGAATGTTCCTCTTGATTTGATCCCTGCTATAAGGTGGGTTCCTGAATCAAAGTAATGAGAATCAACTACTATTCTTGTACATGCATGAACTATGGGTGATTTGAGATTGCTTTTGCTTATTTGATTTAAAATAGATTGAAGTAAAGTATCCTTCAAGGATTTCAGTTGTAAATAGCCCGGAATAATACATTACAAGACTTGAGTGAGTCGCCACTGAGTTGACTCGGTTGGGGATTGGACGAGTCAACTCATAACCGATTAGGTGTTGGTTTCTATACTCGAATGGTGATTATTTTCAGCCATTGAAGGGTGGATGGGGTATGATTAACCCCTATTGTAGCCAGTTAAACGCCTCCCTGGATGCACCACTTCCACACACTATCACTAAGTCAACTCAGTCCTGTTTCTTAAGGTAAAGATGAAAGGATAATGGAGCCCATTTACAATTATTTCTGGGTTACTTCAACTCAGGGGTCTTGCATTATCTCCAGGGCCTATTTGGCTAGTTCTAAAAGTGGATTGATGGAGTTAACTCACTGCTTGATTCAGTTGGGTAAAAACTATCCAGTCTACTATCATTATCGAATTGATAGAGCTTGAAACTTACAGGTTGTGGAGTCTTACCTGATCAGTGATTTTCCTGATTAGCTGAGAGGGTTTGGGTGAGGTATTCTGCTCTGAGTTCGTCGAATTCAGGGGACGTGCAATTCTGATTCAGACTCGGTTTGAAGTCAGCTTCATGGCTCATTTATTTGTGAAGGAAAACCCATTCACAGACTTGGCCTAGGTGAACACCTTCCTCCAGAGCTTCTCCTTTCTCTCTGAAAGGACTCAGACTAAGTCGGAGCTCAGTCCAGTTGCCATTGAATCGACAGCGTTGGCCAGGATTGAGCAGACTCAGTGTGGCACGGCTGAGACGAGCTCTACTTCTCCCACACTTTCTTCTCATCTTCTTCTCTCTTTCCTTCTTCTTATTTCTTCTCTTCATATCTTTTCTTCTGTTGCAGGGGAGTTTGGATCCGGACTCGTCCGAACGTGCAGCGACTCGGAACGAGTTAGCTCCACCCAATGCAGCAGCTGAAACGTCGCCCCTTTCTTTCTCTATTTCTCTTTCGTTTACTCTCTCTCTCTCTCTCTCTCTCTCTCTCTCTCTCTCTTCCTTGAAAAATGCCCTAACATCAGGCTATTTATAGCCATTCCCATTTCCAGACGGTTCTATAGCTAAACACGGTGGTTAGTGTGTAGATTATTATAAAAATCCGAGTGCACTCATCATCAGAAGCTTCCCTAGCATCTGATCTAGTGTCTGGGCCCCAGAACCAACTTCTGATGTATATAATATGGGGTGGGCCACATGATGGACGTCTCAGATCAAAGAAATGTTCACTACTATAGGATGCGATTTTTCACAGCCGAACGGGGAAGAAGGGTCCCTGATCATGGCGTTTTCTTATGGGGTGGTTTATCAGTAGATCAGGACCGTTTGGACGGTCCTGATATGTGCTAACAGCAAGGTGGGGTCCTTCTTATGGTGGATAGAAGGCTGTATTTTAAACACGTTTAGCCGTAAGGAGGCGGTTTTGCATCGATCCGTCGGTTCGTCAAGTTCTCCCTGATTTCTCGACAAGCTACGAGATTTTCAAAAGCCCTAAGGCCGACGTCCAGGATTGTCCAAGAGAACCTTTCAGATGGCGCGGAATGGTTGAGATCTCGCTAGCTTAAAACGGAAATATTCCCTCCGCCTTTTGGCTGGGATTATACATATATGGTAATAGGTGATTCGGCCTATTACGGAGCGGACACGGATTGCGTCCTACCCCCGCCCGGACAGTAATCTGTCTGGGCAGGGCTCTGTGGGGCCCACCGTGATGTAAGTATTTAATCCACACATTTAATCGCTTTTCTCAGATCATTTTAAGCTATTATACAAAAAATGAAGTAGATACACAGATCTAGTGGACCACATCAAAGGAAGCTGCGGTGATAATGACACCCACCGTTGAAACCTTTTTAAGGGCCACCATGATGTTTTTTTACCACCCAACCTATTAATAAGGTCATGCAGACTTGGATGAAGTGAAAACACAAATTTTATCTTGATCCGACACTTCTCCAGCTCCCAGGAAGTTTTTAATGGTGGACGTTTAATCCCCACTTTGTGGTCTACTTAAGCCCTGAAACTACCTCAATTGTTAGCTTATGTCTTAAAATAATCATATAAAAACGATTAACTCTGTGGATAAAATACTTACATCACAGTGGGCTCCACATAGCCCTGCCCGGACGGATTATCGTCCGGGCGGGGGTAGGACGCAATCCGCGTCCATTACGGAGCGTGCGGACGTGGCTCCGATTGGTTCTAAGGTGAATGAAATCGCCAGCAGAGCAATGCAACGTGGTTTTTATCCTCCATTAGAAGCTACGTGCGCTAGTCGAGTTCGTCCCTAGCTCGTGGTTGCAGGCGTAACTATCACTGGTGGTTTCCACCATAGGTTTGGTCGGTGATCCCTGTTGAGTATAATGGACAGTTCATATCTCGCGAGACGGTCATGATGGTGGGCCAATATCAGCAACAGATGAGCTGTCTGTTTGAAATCCTGACGACGAGAGAGGATTTTAAAAAAAAATCCAAAGTTTTGGTTTTCTATCGGGTCAAAGCTCGTTTGACCCGATACTAAGGCTTTGTGCACGACGTGTGCAAGGTATCTGTGCACCCGCACTGATCTGATGTGGGGTCCACGCCGTGATTTGGGCCAATCAGCACCGTTAATTCGGTTCTACTACTACTGATAGGTCATCAGACTAACTTCTCACGGATCCAGCAGTTAGATGAGTCGTAAATTCAGTTTTTGGCACCTTATTTGGATGTTTTCATTGATCTGATGGCCGGATTGCATCCATCCTATTCATCTACAGTTATATGGGTCCTGGCTCAGTACAGATGGAATTTAAAGGTTGGCTTAGTGGTTAGGGGCCTTAGCATGGTGGTTAGGTGGTGGTCCTCTAGGTTGGATGTGTACGTTCAAATAAGTTTACTAATTCGGGCTACAATGGTAAGATCATTTCGGTAGTTTTAATAATCAAGATTTTTTAGCCTAGGGCCTTCTATGATTCGTACTGGACACTTTGATCTATCTATCACAGAAGTTTGTTTATTAGTGTGATTGAAAACCTAAAAACGGAGTTTACTTGATGACGTAGTGATCCATTAAAAAAACAACGAATGTATAACTTGTTCTGGAGATGAATATTACTCATAATGGTTAAATTTAGACTCGAGCGACGCTAAATGTTCTAATACAAAGCACCATGTTAAGTTACATAGTAACACCCGAGTACTGAAAAGTACGGGGTGTTACAGCTCCTCTTCCCTATCTATGCTCACCTCACTCGGCTCGTTGAGCTCCGCCTCACCTGCATCTAGTAAAGGGTCTGGTTGGTGTTTTAAAACACTGTCCCAGAGTGGGAGTAAGTAGCTAACTCAGTGGGTGTCATCAACCATAAGTTAAATCAAATAACAATTCCATGATGAATTTAATGAAAAACACGCATTCATAAATCACTAACTAGACTTTATTAATGCATATGCATGAGTTGTGTATGATGCATGACCTCACCCACAACACTCCTCCAGCAACTTCGTCTCACGGTCGCGCATGACCAACACTCCCTCATTGCAACCTCAATTGCTGAGTCGCCAAATCCTAGCTAATGCGATGCATGAATAATGTTAGCCCAGTATTTAGTTAATTTCGTTCATCCAACAGGTTGGGGAAACTGGTACGCCTCGACGATATCAATGCCCCCATCCATTTGCGAGGCCCAGACCCCTCAATATACGAGGCCAGGACCCCGCGATCCTTGATCCCATCGGGGTCCCCACCCTCGATTATAAACACGTGGGAGTGCTGGAAAGTGAGATCACTCGCGGTCACGGCGAGGAGGCTCGTCTCCCCAGCGTAGGTCGTCAGCTCGGACACAGTGTCCCATTCCACCATGCCCGTCTCACGAGATTGTGGATCAGTTTTTAGCTGTTGTCAGGGCGAGAGGTGTTCTAGATTCCAAATAAGCGTAAGCAAACATGGTTAACAAACATGATTAGTTAGTCGGTGGACTAGACTGCTCAAGTTCAGGCGAGCACGTACGCACAACATCAGGTGCAAGCAACCCATGTAGTCCCACTACTGACGCCCATTCGTGTCCGCCCAAATCAATCAGTCTGGTCACAGGGCGGTCCAACCAACGGGTCCACCTTCACAATTCTCAGTTCCTAACCAACCCAGAGAATGGGTTGTATTCAATATCACTTCAACATTTAAGTGTTCATCTTCTAGCACAAGGGAAATCATGCCCACAATACATCGATCATAGAGTTTCAGGTTGTTAATATAAATGCAACTACTCTTAATAGCATGAGTTAGACGTGTGTGCGTGTGGTGCTGGATTACCGAAGAGACCAAGGACAACACACCACTCATAGTACAAGAATACAACAAGAAATAGTACAATCATACATGTTATAGGGAAAATCATGCAAGAATCAAATATGAGATGATCATGCAACACCAATTTCATGCTCAAACATGTTGAAAACCAAACAAATAACAATTTATCGTTGTATGGATGTTGGTGGACCTAATATGTAGGTTTCTAGATAGTTTTTTCTAAATCACTCATGCACATCACTCTAGCATTCAAAATCATTAAATTTATCCTAAAATTGGTACTTGACCACCTAGGGATAATGGTCCGCACCTTGTGACGTTTCGCCCCACTCATGGCGCTCCTGGGTTAGAAAATTGGGAAAAATGATTCCTATACCAATTTAGAAGTCATTAGGTAAGATTCATGCAATTCATTTTAGAAAAACTTAGGTCGGGAGGTAGGTTTTGTTTCTTACCTTCCAATCGCGAATGAGGCAGATTTGGCGGAGAAAAATGATCGATGTTAAGGCTTTGAATGGAGGAAACCGATGAAGGGAAGCACTAAAGCCTCCCCCACCCTACTCTCTCTTCTTCTCTTCTTCTTTCTCTTCCTCTTTCTCTCTTTCTGTCCTTTAAAAATGCAAAATCATATGGGAAGAGGGAGTGCCCAAATGAAGCCCTTATATAGGGCCATATTTGGTGTAAATGGCCCAAATGGTTGGGTTTTTAATATACTAGCCCTATGGGAGAATGTTTTCTAATCTTTAGGGCTCATTATGGGGTGTACAAGTCGATATACACTATAGAATAGTTAGCCCTAATGATGATCTACATATGGATATGATCGGCCCGCCATTTAGATGTGTCAATCAACGGATATGATTAGAAGTCTATTTAACAGTCACCGATGGTTGATCGGGGCCGCGGCTATACAGATATGAGCAGAGAAATATCATTAATCGGTGTTCCAATTTTGGTTATGGATTGACGGTCCGAAAGCCACAACTTCACGAAAGAGTGGAATGTCTATTTCACTTAAGTTTCAGATTTCGGTATAAGGGATTCGCGCGTTATAAGCACCTAGCTTTCGACCCAAGTTGAGTTGTTCTAGGCACTTTCTTGGTTCGCCACCCGCGATGGACATCAAGCCCAGTGAGACGGACATTATTCTATACTTTCAGAACTAGTGGTCTACTAACGAGCGGTCTAGAGCTTGTTCGGAAAATCGGGGCATTTTTTGAATGAATGAGGTATTAAAATTTCTCGTGGGTAATGATTAGGGTTTAGATTAACTATATTCATACTGTGGCCTATTTATAACTAGTGAAAGTGGAGATTTGGTCATGATTACTCTAAACCGTCTATTTTATGTTAAAAGAGTAACGGGGTTGATTTGGTCTATTAGTCAAGATTCGGGCCTTATCTGACTCGGCTCCGGTTAGATCTTTAATTTAGTTATAATTGTCTTGATTAGTTAGCGACGGGTTGGTCAGATTTAGGCCCTATGTGAATAAATCATGAGGCTAAACTTGATGTTCAAGTGATCGGGCAAATTCGTTAGCTTCCTACGGTTGACTAATCGGACTTGTGCGGTTCTTTACTGGTACCACTCATGTATAAACTAACATGGAGTGCTAATGGTCAATAAGTGATAATATAAGTTAATTACATTAAAAAAATTTAAGAATTTTTTAAAATCCAAAACAGTAAAAATCCAAGACGTTACAGTTTGCCACCCCCAGGAGGGTATCGATACCAAGACCTCCGTGTTGAAACGAGGTATCTTTCACTAGTCCAATTGATCTTTGTATATGCTTCCATTTTGGGCTCAACCCTTAAATTAAATGGAAAATTAGATGGACGGCGTGGATAGACTACATACATTCAAGGTTAGCCCAACTGAGTTTACTTGGTACGACAATAGGGTACTAAGTTACTCAGTACGTAATCCGGAACTGACCGAAATCGAATTGCGCACTGAGTTACTCATTACGCTCCTATCGTATTGAGTAAACTCTATTGGGACTACCATGAATGCATGTAGTTTATCCACTCCGTCCATCTGCTCTTTCATATCATTTTAGAGGTTGATCCCAAAATTGAAGCATATTATAAGCTCGAGTTGACCATACCACGTAAAACAGTGGAAGTATTTATTTCTACCGTTGAAACCTTTCTAAGGCCTCCAGTGATGTTTATTTGTCATCCAATCTGTTCATAAGATCACACAAACATGGATGAAGTGAAACCACAAATATTAACTTTATCTAAAACTTTTGTGGCCCCGAGTAACTTTTCAATGGTAGACGTTTAATTCACGTTGTTTCTAGTTGTGTGGTCCACTTGAGATTTGCATATGCTCCATTTTTATGCTAACGATCTAAAATTATCTGATAAAATGTATGGACGGAGTGGATAAAATGCATGAATGACGGTGGGACCCACATAGTTTACTCAGTACGTTAAGCGTAATGAGCTAGTCAGTACGTAATCAACTTCCGAACCGACCCGAAATCGGATTGCGTACTGAGTTGCTCACTACACTCTTATCGTACTGAGTAAATTCAGTTAAGCCTACTATGAATTTATTTGATTTATCCACACCGTCCATTTGTTTTTACAAGTCATTTTAATGGTTGATTCCAAAGTTAAAGCATATCCAAAGCTCAATTGAACCATACCACATGAAACAGTAGGAATAATGATTTCCACCGTTGAAACCTTCCTACGGCCCACAGTGATGTTTTTTTGTCATCCAACTTGTTCATAATATCACAAAGACATGGATTAAGCTAAAACAAAAATATCATCTTGATCCAAAACTTCTGTGGCCTCCAAGAACTTTTCAACGGTAGACGTTTAAATTCACACTGTTTGCTATGGTGTGGATCACTTTAGCTTTTTATGTGCTTCACTTCTTAACTAATCCAATGAAATTATCTTTTAAAGTGGATGGACGGAGTG
Source organism: Magnolia changhungtana (assembly GCA_030180095.1). Classification (NCBI taxonomy): domain Eukaryota; kingdom Viridiplantae; phylum Streptophyta; class Magnoliopsida; order Magnoliales; family Magnoliaceae; genus Magnolia; species Magnolia changhungtana. The sequence goes on along the minus strand of JASAUF010000198.1, from coordinate 4,597,130 downwards.
GATAAAACACTTAAATTACGGTGGATGCCTACTCAGTACTCTTAGCGTACTTAAGTTACTTAGTACGCAATCCACTTCCACCGACCCCTTACAGAAATTGGATTGCGCACGCTCTTATCATACTCAGTAAACTTCACCGTAAATATATTTGTTTAATCCACACGGTCCATCTGATTTTTCATTTCATTTAAGGGGTTGAATCCAAAATTTAAAAATATCAAAGCCTCCAGTGTATCATACCACAGGAAACAGTGGTAATAATGATTTTCACCGTTGAAATCTTTTGGGCCCCACAGTGATGTTTATTTGCCATCCAACCTGTTCATAACATCTTACAGATATGGATGAAAGGAAATAACAAATATAAGCTTGATAGAAAAAACTTCTATGGTCCACAAGAATTTTTCGATGGTAGATGCTCAATTCACACTGTTTCCTGTAGTGTGGTCAATTCAAGCTCTAAATATGAATCATCTTTTGACTCAAGTGCTAAAATTATCAGATAAAATGGATGGACGGAGAGGATTAAATATATAAATCATGATGAACCTCACAGAGTTTACTCAGTACCCTACCCAGCACGCTATGCGTACTGAGTCTACTCAGTACGCAATCTGCTCCCGTCACTACGAATCCGGGCGGATTGCGTTGTAACTCACTATGCCTAGCGTACTGAGTAAACTCTGTTGAGGTCTATCATAATTTATGTATTTTATTCTTTCCGTCCATCCATTTTAACAGCTAATTTTAGAGATTAAGACTAAAAATGAGGTATATTTAGTGTTCATAAGTACCATATCACATGAAACAGTCAAATTGAACATCTACTGTTGAAAAATTTTTAGGGGCCACAAAAGTTTTGGATTAAGCTTATATTTGTGTTTTAACTTTATTCTTGTCACTATGATCTTATGAACAGGTTGGATGACAAATAAACAACCATGTGAGACCTAGAATGGCTTCAATGGTGGAAATTATTATCCCCACTGTTTTCAGTGTTATGATTCACTTGATCTTTGGATGTTCTTCGATTTTGGGTTCAACCCCTTGAATTAGATGAAAAAACAGACGGAGCGTGGATAGACCGAATACATCCAAGGTGGGCTCAACTTAGCTTACTGATAAGAGAATACTGAGTAAGTCAACAGGCAATCCGATTTCTCCCAATCCCGATCATCCGGAAGCGGATTCTACCACACACCAGGTAGATAGTTGGTGTATTGACGTTGGTAAGTTATGTGGGTCCCATAATGAGGTATGTGTTATATCCAAACTGTCCGTCCATTTGGTGAGCTCATCTTAAGGCTCGAGCCTAAAAATAGGATAGATCTAAAGATCAATTGGACCACACTGCAAAAAACAGTGGGGGATTGGGCGTCTACCATTAAAACCCTTTTGGGGGTCATAGAAGTTTCGGATCAATATGAAATTTGTTTTTCCTTTTCATCCATGAAATTTTGACGGTATTAACAGATTGGGTGGAAAATAAATGTTATGGTGGGCCCTACAAATTTTTAACGGCGAAAATCATTATCCTTGCTGCTATTTTTGTGTGGTCCACTTAAGCCTGGGATATGATTATTTTTTCTGTAATGCTTCAAAATTATCTAGAAATATGGATGAACAGTATGAATATAATAAATACATCGTTTTGGGGTCATGTAACTTTGATCTCATTTGAACCGTTCGTGCAACTCCGAGGAGTGTGGCACTCGTCTTCGCACGACACGTATGTGGTACATCAGCCTATCCGCTTCCCATCTCATCTCACCTCGCCAGGAAGCGGACTGCGAGTAACTTATATTTACCAGATAATTTGTGAGGTCCACCACGATTTATATATTTTATCCTCTCCGTCCATCCATTTTACCAGATAATTTTATGGATTGATATAAAAAATGAGGAATGTCTAATGTTAAAATGGACAATACCACTGGAAAAAGTTAAATTGGACGTCAACAGTTGAAAAATTCTTGGGCTCAAGCTTATATTTGTGTTTTATCTTCATCAATGTCTGTATAATCCTATGAACAGTTTGGATGACAAATAAACATCACTGTGGGGGGTAGAAAGGTTTCAACGGTAGACATGATTATCCCCACAGTTTCCAGTGGTATAATACACTTGATCTTTGGATGTGCTTCAATTTTGGGCTCAGCGGATGGACGGCGTGGATAGAACACATACATTCAAGGAAGTCCCAATTGAGTTCCGATTTCCCCCACCACCTCTGACGTAGAGCGGATCAGGTGCGGCCCGGCCCCACCCAAGACAGTGTGGCCGGCCCTTGGGCTCACCTTGATGTATGCATTCTATATCCTAACCGTTCATCTAGTTTGCCAGATCATTTTGGGGCATGAACCCCCAAATAAAGCCGATTCAATTCTTAGGTGAACCATACCGCAGGAAACAGTGGTGATGAACACTACCATTAAAAAACTTCCTAAGGTCTACTATGAGGTTTTTGTAATGTTTATTTGCCATCCAACCTGTTGATAAACCTGGATGAAGGGATAAAAAAAACAATACCAGCTTGATCCGAAACTTGTGGCCTATTAATGGTCAATGGCCACTGTTTCTCATGATATGGTCCACCCGAGAATTGGGTCGGTTTCATTTTTGGAATCACGCCCTATAATGATCTAGAAAAACAGATGGACGGTGTAGATATAAAATACATACATCAAGGTGGTCCCCACAACAAGGTCCGCACCTAATCCGCTCCCACCTTTGACCGAGAAGGGGGGAACCAACCGTATACGGGAAAGTAAAACGTAGAAATTTTCTAATTCCTACACGCATCTCTACATATGGAAACAAGTACCAAATTGGCACTTGTATATTCATCTAATCCGTTAATCAGTTCTGACCCACCATTTTAATCATTCTTTCATAAAACTGAATCCATTTGATATTATTAATTTAACTAAAAACCCACCACAACTAATTGAACGGTACATAAAAGCTTGTAAACTAACTTGATTCTTTAAAAGATAATATAAGCATCATGTCCTAGCTATCTAATACACGTCTAAGATGACTTTAAAACATGCCAGTTTGCCACGTGTACGCGTGTAGACTTCTAGGACCACCTAATCTCAGAAAGTAAAACCGAGTTAGACGCAGTCATACCCCCCCATGAAGCAACCGCGTGAGGAGTCCGAAAGAAAATCATCCTCTCATTCCACAACGGCTCTTTTCTATTTTTGGATGTAAAAAACGCTTGAAAGAAAACGGAAGGGCGCGAATTGAGAGGTTTTAGGAATCTTTGAACCGCTCATCTCTTAAACCATTCTTCTATAAATGGACTCCCTTCTCTTGCATGCTCCGAAGAGAGAAGGAGAAGCATCACAAATAGTTAGTTAAGAATTCCTTCCCCTCGGTAGGAAGCCTTTTTCCCTTCTTAATTCACCATTTTCATAATTCCTTTTGGAATAATTGTACACCGCTGATAGTAATAACCCACACTTGTTCTTTTTGTTTTATTTTTTGAAAATATCAGAAAAGTTTGGGAGCATAAAGAAGTGAAGAAAAAGTAGTAAAAGGAGCAAAAATGGTTCGGGTTTCATTGCTGGTATTACTTCCTCTCTTCTACCTGTCATTAGCAGTGGTGCGAGCTGAAGATCCTTACCTATTTTTTACATGGGAAGTCTCATGGGGTACCCTTGCTCCACTTGGCAAACCCCAACCAGTCATTCTCATCAATGGCCAGTTCCCTGGCCCCAACATCAACTCCACCACCAACAACAACATTGTCATTAACGTCTTCAACAACCTCGATGAACCCTTCCTCCTTTCATGGTAAGCCATCTCAGATGTTCGGTATTGTTTCGCTGAAAGAACCAATCAAATGTAACATTGACACATGTATACAAATGGGTATGAGTGGGACATGATATAGATCGAAGGTGATCGATCATAGTCCCTATCATAATAATACCATATGCATATACATGTTTTTGCGTATTTAACATTGTTGGGTGAGTGATTTGTAATGTGCAGGCATGGAGTTCAACAGAGAAAGAATTCATGGCAAGATGGGATGCCAGGAACAAATTGCCCAATCCCACCTGGCAAGAATTTCACCTACCATTTCCAAGTAAAGGACCAGATCGGTACCTACTTCTATTTCCCATCAACATCTATTCATAGGGTTGCAGGAGGTTTTGGTGGGCTTCGAGTCAACAGCCGCCTACTAATCCCTGTACCCTTCGATGAACCTGAAGATGATTACACCATCCTCGTCAATGACTGGTATTCCAAGAGCTACGAATCCCTTAGGAAATTCCTTGATAGCGGTCGATCCCTTGGGCGACCTGATGGTATCCTCATCAATGGTCTAAATGGTAAGGGAGAGAACAGCAACAAACCCATGTTTACAATGAAAGCAGGTAAGACATACAGGTATCGGATCTGTAATGTTGGGTTGAAGAACTCCATCAATTTTAGAATCCAAGGTCATTCCATGAAGCTTGTAGAGATGGGCGGGTCCCATACAGTCCAGAACGTTTATGATTCCTTAGATATTCATCTTGGACAATGTTATTCCGTGCTTGTGACTGCTAACCAGTCTCCTAAGGGATATTACATTGTAGCCTCAACCCGATTCACCAAGACCGTTCTTACTGCTACTGCCATTGTTCAATACGAAAAATCAAAGACCCCACCATCTCCCACCATTCCTGAAGCCCCAAGTGGTTGGGCTTGGTCTCTCAATCAGTTCAGATCCTTCCGATGGAATCTCACCGCCAGTGCAGCCCGCCCTAACCCCCAGGGATCCTACCACTATGGAGGTATCAACATCACCCGCACCATCAAGATTGTAAACTCTGCTGCTAGGGTTGATGGGAAGCTTCGATATGCCATTAATGGTGTATCTTTCACTCATCCTACCACACCCCTCAAGCTCGCTGAGTACTACAACATCGCAGACAAGGTCTTCAAGTACGATACCATTGCTGATATTCCTGCAGCCGAGTCGGACACTGTCACCATCCAGCCCATCGTCGTCAATGCCACTTTCCGTGACTTTGTGGAGATCGTCTTCGAGAACCATGAGAAGAGCGTCCAGTCCTGGCATTTGGATGGCTACTCATTCTTCGCAGTTGGGTACGAAATTTTAGCAATTTTACTATTAAAAATGGGGTCTACCATCATGGTATAGTCTACCGTTGGTGGTGAGGTCCACCTGATGGATGGTTGAGATCTTTTAAAGCAACACTAAGAAACTAATTAATTTTATTTTGTTGGGGATGGTGTAGCATGGAACCTGGTAGGTGGACACAGGAGAGTCGAAAGCACTACAATCTGCTGGATGCGGTGAGCCGCAATACAATACAAGTGTTCCCCAAGTCGTGGTCGGCAGTGCTGCTGACACTGGATAATGCAGGGATGTGGAACCTACGGTCACAGATCTTGGAGAGGCAGTACCTGGGACAACAGCTCTACTTCAGCCTTCTCTCCCCAGCTAGATCACTAAGGGACGAATACAACCTTCCTGAGCTCAGTCTAAAATGTGGCTTGGTTGAGAAGTTGCCGTTGCCAGCTCCTTACACTATTTAGAGAGAGAGAGAGATGAAGAAAGAAGAAGAAACTGAAGAAAGAAGAAGAGGATGGATAGACCGATGGACTGAGAAACAGAAGCGGCTGTGTCAGATGGAAGGTGCTCTTTTAATCTTTTCTACGTAGGGAGAATTATGGCAATTTAAGTATAAAAACAAAAGAAGAAAAAGAGGGAGTAAAATAAGGGGCTCTTGTAGGGTGGGATTGACCTTGTGGCAGAGAGCCATAAGGTCATGATCATCACCAACCCAAATCAAGATGCTTTTATATCTTTTTAAAGTACTCTTCTCTTTGTTGTGATGAATACTTGTAATGCGAGGATATCTTTTTATAATATATAAATCCCAAGATTTCCTGTGTGCTTTTCAATGGCTCTCTCTTTCTCTCTCTCCTTCTTCCTCTCTTTCTCTGCATGCTACATGTGGCAAATGTGTGGTGGGATGATAATGGGGATACCACAAATGGGCCATCGATGAAAAGTTTATAACTCGATCTGGTCATGGCTCAACTCTTCCTGGGCTGAATTTTATCTGAGAGGGCTAAAGGGATGAAGGGTCCATGAGATAGACTTCAACTTGATTTTGAGGCCCAACAACTAACAGGCCTGGTCCTGGTTTTAGATATACATAAAAGTCCAACATGATAGCTTGGCGTTCTCTAGCTTATTCAAGGGCACGTTTGGTTGCACCGAATGTCATGAAATTTCATGATTAATCAGTCTAATTTAGTAAAAAAGATTAATGATATTTGATGAAATTTGGTGCAACCAAACAGGGCCTACTTGGTTAGTAGGTTAGGCCGGGGCACATATGAGCATTGAGCTAACCTCCAAACCTTTTCATAATTTTTGTTGATTAATAGGTCATATCAACATCTATAGTTTACAAGACCTGTTAACCCTAACTCAATGCTGAACACACTGACCTTATAAGAACGTTGGCTAATTAATAAATTGGATTTTGAGTTGACCACCATTGGATCTTTGGAATGGTACATGTGTTTTAGATTGCCTGGGCCATTGAAGATGGGAAAGGTCTTGTATGATAGGTATTAATAGATGTGTATACAAGAGAGGTCTGAGCATTGATCCCAACAGTCAAATTACTTTAATTGAATTAGCTTAGATATGGAATTAATGAGCCTGACTATTGGATTAGTGGTTTGGGAAACCGGCGGTCCATATTGATCATAAAGAAGTTTAATCATTAATATGGACTATCAACCACGCATGTATAATCCACTTTTGATTAGGTATCCCCCTCAAATCACATTGATTGGATGAGCAATAACCATTAGATTAGGGGTTTAGGAAATGGATTTTCCTGTAGACAATCCCACCCTAAATGGGATTGAAATTTCTCTCGATCAAAATACTCACATATGACATTCGGATAAAAGCCAATCCCGGCTACCTTTATTTTATTTTATTTTTAATTTTTTTTTAAAAAAATAATTTTTAATTGTCCTGGATTAGCTTGTTAGTACACACCCATGTCAGTACATACACTCCATGTTAGCCACCCCCACTAGGGATTGATCCCAAGACCTCAAGTGTTGAAACGAGGTATCTCCACTCAGTCTACCAGTTGAGCTATGGATCTGGGTGTCAATCCCGGCTACTGTAAAAAGCCCTAAAAATCCCAAAGGGAAAGTATGAGAGGGCTTTCGATATGACCTAGAAATAGTCAATGGGGTGGATTGATGGAACCGTGGCCTGTTTGGTTTGGTCTCGGCATGCCTGAAGGTATTGATAAAGTCACAAATCAATCTAAGATGCACTTCTTCGACTCTAACAGTGACAACAACTCCCGAAAACCTAGTTAAAAAGATCTTTGATACCACTTGGAAGTAACCACCAGACTAGATCGGTTAGTGCTAAGGCATGTGAACGACGGGATCGTAGAAGCACCAATGCATAAAGGTCTCCCTTAAAAAAGACCCGAGCCATTTTCAGATAGTTTCCCGATCTTGTAGCACCTTTTACAAAAGGCTCTAATAGGTGGCTAACATGTAAAGCGAAGCAGTTGGCTTAAAAAGGGCCCCATAAAGGGCCGTTATTTAGTATATTCTGCCGATTGAAAAAGGCCATAACTGCGAGCCATGAGGTGAGGGGAGGATGATATGAGAGACTAAGGGAGAACCAGGAAAAGGCAGAGCCATTGTAGAGCTGGCTTCGGGTCAATCGAGCCTAGCCGGGATTCCTAGCATGCCGACACTACTTAAAGCCCCAAGTGCCACATCTAAGCTAACTCTCGAGCATCTCAAAGGAAGCCTGGTTATAGTGTCACCAGTATTGAGGCAAATCATTTTTTATTTTGTTTGATAGTAATAACCCATCACTTGTTCTTTTTGTTTTGTTTTTTGAAAATATCAGAGAAGTTTGGGAGCATAAAGAAGTGGAGAAAAAGTAGTAAAACTATTGATAAACGGATGGACAGTGTAGATATAAAATACATACATCAAGGTGGTCCCCACAACAAGGTCCGCACCTAATCTGTTCCCACCTTTGACCGAGAAGGGGGGAACCAACCGCATAAGGAAAGTAAAACGTAGAAATTTTCTAATTCCTATACGCATCTCTACACATGGAAACAAATACCAAATTGGCACGTGTATATTCATCTAATCCGTTTATCAGTTCTAACCCACCATTTTGATCATTCTTTCATAAAACTGAATCCGTTTGATATTATTAATTTAACTAAAAACCCACCACAACTAATTGAACGGTCCATAAAAGCTTGTAAACCAACTTGATTCTTTAAAAGATAATATAAGCATCATGGCATAGCTATCTAATACACGTCTAAGATGGCCTTAAAACATGCACGTTTGCCACATGTACGCGTGTAGATTTCTGGGACCACCCAATCTCAGAAAGCAAAACCGAGTTAAACGCGGTCATACCCCCCCATGAAGCAACCGCGTGAGGAGCCCGAAAGAAAATCATTCTCTCCTTCCACAATGGCTCTTTTCTATTTTTGGATGTAAAAAACGTTTGAAAGAAAATGGAAGGGCGCGAATTAAGAGGTTTTAGGAACCTTTGAACCGCTCATCTCTTAAACCATCCTTCTATAAGTAGACTCCCTTCTCTTGCATGCTCCGAAGAGAGAAGGAGAATGTAAGACCCGTATCCTAGTTCGTACTGTTCCGATGAATCCTGCGATCATTTCCGTCAAAGTCCGGCAATCCGCGACTGATAATCGACGTTGCGATCGATCGTAAGTCGTATCCTTTATATTCGAGTCGGTTTAATCCGAGACCTGTATCATTGCGACCGCACCGTCGCCGCGGTTCCAACGCCGCGACTCACGCACCGATCCGATACCCTGACCAGAAGATGTGAGTCGGCGTTTATTTCGAAGAAACGCCGTGCTTTCTCGATCCCAAGAGAATCTCTACGACCCATCCCATTAATCAATCAATCACATCAATCAATCAATCACTTCAATGTCAAGTACAAAGCACCCATGCTTTCTTTTTCCACAAGTTAAGCAAACCCAAAAGTCAACCAATCCATCCCCTCACCCATCACTCACCTCACCCATCACTCACCTCACATCACTCCCCTCACATCCATCACTCTCTCTCCTTATCTCTCTCTCCCTCTCTCATTCCATCTCTCAACTCCCAAGCTCCATACGTCCCAACATTTCCAAGCAATCTCAAAGGCCAAGTGTGGCCCACTTTCCCCTACTCTCACATCTCCCATCTCAACCGTTGGATCATCATCAACCACCATGGAAAGTGGAGGCTAGGAGCTAAGGAGGCTAAGGGAGCAAGGAAAAGGCTAATAAGGTGGGTGATCCACCGTTATTTCTTATTTTATGGCCCACTTGTTGGTGGGACCCATTTGATGTATGTGATTTAACCAAGAGGGGCCCATAGTGGCGGGGTCCCTCAATCTCACCGTGTCTCTCTCTCTCTCTCTCTCTTCCTAGAATGAAGTGGGCCCCACCAAATCATGTTAAATTCACTCCATTCATCAAATGGTGTGGCCCACCACATTTTAGGCGAAATCCACCGTCCGGTGGAAAGTCTTCATATAATATAACATATGATATTTATTTTATATTAATATTATACTATATATGTATATGTATGCATGGTGGGCCACGTGCATGTGGGACCCACCATGAGGCTGTGTGTATACCGTCCGGCGTCCGAGACGCTGAACGTGATGGTGGGCTAACATGGAATACGTGTGCTTGACATGGTGGTGTACTTACAAGCTAACAAAAAGAAAAAGGTGGTTTTGGGGTGGGCCGCTCATGCAGGCCCCACCTTGTTGTATGTAGATGATCCACGCCGTCCATTCTATTCTCCAGCCCATTTTAGGCGTTGAACCAAAAAATGAGGCTGATCCAATAATCGAGTAGGCCTTACCATAGGAAACAGTGGTTTTTACCGTTAAAACTTTGAAAAATGATTGCTGGCGTCCACGTAAAGCTTGGACCCACCTGAAATTTGGTTTGGACGCCTAGTTTTGTGGGACACATACAATGGACGGGGTAGATCTCGTTAATGTGGGTCCCACCTAGGGTAACAAAAATTATATATATATATGAGAAAAGGTGGCACACACCTTTCTGCCATGACGTGCACAAAGAGGAATGGGTCCCATTGGCCCTAGTTGTGGACCCCACCGTGATGTGTGTTCTAAATCTCTGCCGTCCATTTGTTGGGACCCCTTCGATGAGGCGTCGATTCCAAAAAATCAGCCATGAATAGTTCTTAGATGGCCCACATTGCCACTGTCTATACAAAGGTATGTTAAACCACTCGGAAATGATTGCTGGGGTCTACTTGAAGCTTGGACCCACCTGAAATTTGGTTTGGACGCCTAATTTTGTGGGACACATACAATGGACGGGGTAGATCTGGTTAATGTGAGTCCCACCTAGGGTAACAAAATTTTTTTTACATATGAGAAAAAAAAAGGTGGCAGAACCTTGCTGCCATGACGTACACAAAAAGGTGGTCCCCATTGGCCCTAGTTGTGGACTCCACCATGATGTATATTTTGTATCCACACCGTCCATGAGGTGGACCACCCTCTGAGGTGGGTCCCCTCCAAAGATCAGCTCGATCCAACGCTCGGTGGCCCACACTACAAGAAACAAGCGGTGATTGAACTCTACCATTGAAACCTTTCCTGGACCCACTGAAGTTTTGGGTCAATCTGAAATTATTTTTCCTCTTCATTCGGTCTACGTGTGACCTCATGAACGGATTGGATGGTGTATAAATATTAAGGTGGGCCCCACATGGGACCCACAATGATGCATGTGCTTTATTACCACCGTCCGCCCGGACGGTGGTACCCACTGTGATGTTTTTGTTTCAAAACCCACCTTCCAGGGAACGGTGGGCGTGTGGGGTGTGCACGCTTGTGTGCATACGTGTGGGGTGTGCACGTGCGTGTGTGCATGCGTGTGTGAGTGTGCACGTGTGTGTGCATAGGTGTGTGAGTGCATTTGTGTGTGTATATATATATATATATACTATATATTATATATATATATATATATTATATTTTATACAATATATCTGATGGTGGGCCTCTATGGGCCCTACAATGATGCATGTGTTGCATCCAACCCGTCCACCCATTACTCGAAAGCTCATTTTATGCCATGAATTACGAGATGAATTAGATCCATAGTTCATTGGACCCACCATGATGCATGTGTTGCATCCAAGTCATTCAACTATTTATGGCCGTTGTTGAGGCCCACTTCAATGTGTAATTGTGGCCTTTATTGAGGCCCACCTTGATATGTAATTATGGCCGTTATTGAGGCCCACCTTGATGTGTGTTTATGGCCGTTGTTGAGGCCCACCTGGATGAGTACTTGGGGCCATTGTTGAGGCCCACCTTAATATGAATGCAAGGCCCATGTTATAAGGCCCATTTGGGTGTATCTTAGGGCCCATGGGTCGAAACCCATTGTGATGTATAAAGGCCCGTGGGTTGAGACCCACCGTGGTGTGCATAGGGCCCATGTTATGAGATCTATTTGACATATTGGAGGCCCATGGGTCGAGGCCCAATAGGGTATACATAAGGCCCATTGAATGTGATTCCACCGTATTTTATGTGTTGACCTATATGGCAGGTTATGCCTTGGGAGCAATGTTGGTTTGACGTCCACATTGTAAGTATAATGTTGGTTAAATGTCCGCATTACGACTCTCCCTAGGGCCATTGGTAGGCCCATACTTGTTGTGTGTAGGCCGTCTAGGCCCATCTGCGTTGTAAGGATAGTTCATCACCTTATAACCTGCTTAGTGTAGCTCCATGATTCATACCCATACGCATCATATGTATGCTTGATATGAGGAATGTTTGGTTATAACATGAGCCGTTGGGATGATATATTTACGGGACTCCATATGAGATGGAGTGCCCGACATGAGCGCATGGTACGCGCGAGATTGCTGCATGTTTGTACGGTGTGATTCATGCATCTCGCATATATGTTACTTGATCATTGTACGCCCTAGCGACATCAGGGCCGTGGTCTCCACAGGCATATCGTGGATGGCTAGACGGGACACCAGAAATGTTTGGTTCTAGCATACGGGCGCCATAGATGTCCCTGGGTGAAAATCCCTGAACCTCCGTGGCCAGGAGATGACTCCAACGTCGAGACCGAGTGGATATATGAGCGCACGAGGGCCGAATACTAGGAGGCCGCGTCTCCCACTGTGTCGTGGGTCGGTTGGGAAGGGGTGTGACCTTACCCGCCTGAGTGAGGGGGCAATTTCTAGGTTGAGTTTGACCAGGCTTGAGGAATCGGTCCGCTATCGACGAGCCGGGCCCGATATTGGCAAAGCGGATAGTGAGGTCTCTTTCGCTCTTCCATTTGTGCGTCCGGATAGGGACGCAAGCTGGCGTAGAGTGTAATAGACCCCGGTGATTTCCCCAGAGAGCAACCGTACTGAGATGTGGACTTATTGAGCAGGAATTGCATACCCATTCATTCATTCATTCACTATCCACTCGGCCTGATGGTGCGTAACTATTTGTTACGTATACCATCGCATGGCCAGGATTTCGGTTGGGCGCGCGACTAACCTGAGATCAGGAGTTTACCACATTGTGTCTGACTATCCAAATTTAGGTATGGGACTGGTTTGAATAGAAGTCCCTTGTGATGGACCCCATAGCCTGTGATACTTCGTACTATCATCCCGACTTCACGTTCCTGCATGGTCATTTCATTCGCACCGCATATTACATTGCATCCGCAGTACTTAGCATTTTGGGTTAATATGTTTTTGCACTTATATGACCTAGATGGGGTTGACGGTATTCATGGCTCGTCAGGATTGGTATATTGCATTGCATTCTCAGCATCTGTTATTGTCTTATTATGTTTTGCATCGCATTGCCTTGGTACGACTGATAACATTCATGGACTTACCAGTATACTTCCACTTACTCTGATGTCATATGATTCATGATCTTGTTAGTATTTCTGCTTATCCCGATGATGTATGAATTATGTGCTTTATTGATACTTAGCACTTACCTTACACACACTTCCACCACCCTCTAAGCTTTTGTAAGCTTATGCACGATAGATGCGTGCAGGTGGCGTTAGATTGCAGCAGCGTTGAGCTTAGAGCATGCAGCTGCCCTCTGGAGCTTTTGGAGCTTTGATTTCGATATATGTATTTTCCTTTCTGCAGTGTATTCAAACGATTATATTAGTGGATATGTGATGATGATGTTGCCTTTATGATTTGGGTATACTTGTGGTTATGCTTCATTACAAAAAAAAATTTATACTGAAAATCCTCCTTGTAGGATCCCAGGATCGGAATCTGGCGTATGGGCGCTGGGAGCCGAGAATGGGGTACTACGGAGGCTGTCAGCGCCGGATTCGGCGATCGGGAATTTTGTGAGCCCGGTTTCCGAGTTCGGGGCGTGACAGAAGTTGGTATCAGAGCATAACTTGGGAATACCTGAGGATAACATCACATATCTGCTGATAGCTACCCTTCACTCCATGATTGTTGAGAACTTAGAATGGTTAGATTCCCATGTTCGGAGAACTTAGAGATTTTCTGATATAGCTCCCTACCATTGAGATTATGAGGCAGCATATTATTTCCGTTTCGATCATTTTTTATCGGGATCCGAGGTCCAGTTAGATCATCGTAATATTGAAGAGGCGTTTTGGGAGCATGAGGCGGAGATTCGCGAGCGTTATCCCCATCTTTTCAATGTTTGATTGAATGTTATATTATATTTCGATTATATATGGTGATATGTTTCCTATTCCCTTATGAGTTACATTTAGTTGCGATGGTAGTGTAAATTTCGAGGACGAAATTTTTATTAGGTGGGGAGAGCTGTAAGACCCGTATCCTAGTTCGTACTGTTCCGATGAATCCTGCGATCATTTTCGTCAAAGTCCCAGCAATCCGCGACTGATAATCGACGTTGCGATCGATCGTAAGTCGTATCCTTTATATTCGAGTCGGTTTAATCCGAGACACAGTATCATTGCGACCGCACCGTCGCCCGCGGTTCCAACGCCGCGACTCACGCACCGATCCGATACTACGACCGGAAGATGTGAGTCGGCGTTTATTTCGAAGAAACGCCGCGCTTTCTCGATCCCAAGAGAATCTCTACGACCCATCCCATCAATCAATCAATCACATCAATCAATCAATCACTTCAATGTCAAGTACAAAGCACCCATGCTTTCTTTTCCACAAGTTAAGCAAACCCAAAAGTCAACCAATCCATCCCCTCACCCATCACTCACCTCACCCATCACTCACCTCACATCACTCCCCTCACATCCATCACTCTCTCTCCTTATCTCTCTCTCCCTCTCTCATTCCATCTCTCAACTCCCAAGCTCCATACGTCCCAACATTTCCAAGCAATCTCAAAGGCCAAGTGTGGCCCACTTTCCCCTACTCTCACATCTCCCATCTCAACCGTTGGATCATCATCAACCACCATGGAAAGTGGAGGCTAGGAGCTAAGGAGGCCAAGGGAGCAAGGAAAAGGCTAATAAGGTGGGTGATCCACCGTTATTTCTTATTTTAGGGCCCACTTGTTGGTGGGACCCATTTGATGTATGTGATTTAACCAAGAGGGGCCCATAGTGGCGGGGTCCCTCAATCTCACCGTATCTCTCTCTCTCTCTCTCTCTCTCTCTCTTCCTAGAATGAAGTGGGCCCCACCAAATCATGTTAAATTCACTCCATTCATCAAATGGTGTGGCCCACCACATTTTAGGCGAAATCCACCGTCCGGTGGAAAGTCTTCATATAATATAACATATGATATTTATTTTATATTAATATTATACTATATATGTATATGTATGCATGGTGGGCCACGTGCATGTGGGACCCACCATGAGGCTCAGTGTGTATACCGTCCAGGCGTCCAGAGACGCTGAACGTGATGGTGGGCTAACATGGAGTACGTGTGCTGACATGGTGGTGTACTTACAAGCTAACAAAAAGAAAAAGGTGGTTTTGGGGTGGGCCGCTCATGCAGGCCCCACCTTGTTGTATGTAGATGATCCACGCCGTCCATTCTATTCTCCAGCCCATTTTAGGCGTTGAACCAAAAAATGAGGCTGATCCAATAATCGAGTAGGCCTTACCATAGGAAACAGTGGTTTTTACCGTTAAAACTTTGAAAAATGATTGCTGGGGTCCACGTAAAGCTTGGACCCACCTGAAATTTGGTTTGGACGCCTAGTTTTGTGGGACACATACAATGGACGGGGTAGATCTCGTTAATGTGGGTCCCACCTAGGGTAACAAAAATTATATATATATATGAGAAAAGGTGGCACACACCTTTCTGCCATGACGTGCACAAAGAGGAATGGGTCCCATTGGCCCTAGTTGTGGACCCCACCGTGATGTGTGTTCTAAATCTCTGCCGTCCATTTGTTGGGACCCCTTCGATGAGGCGTCGATTCCAAAAAATCAGCCATGAATAGTTCTTAGATGGCCCACATCGCCACTGTCTATACGAAGGTATGTTAAACCACTCGGAAATGATTGCTGGGGTCTACTTGAAGCTTGGACCCACCTGAAATTTGGTTTGGACGCCTAATTTTGTGGGACACATACAATGGACGGGGTAGATCTGGTTAATGTGAGTCCCACCTAGGGTAACAAAATTTTTTTTACATATGAGAAAAAAAAAGGTGGCAGAACCTTCTTGCCATGACGTACACAAAAAGGTGGTCCCCATTGGCCCTAGTTGTGGACTCCACCATGATGTATATTTTGTATCCACACCGTCCATGAGGTGGACCACCCTCTGAGGTGGGTCCCCTCCAAAGATCAGCTCGATCCAACGCTCAGGTGGCCCACACTACAAGAAACAGCGGTGATTGAACTCTACCATTGAAACCTTTCCTGGACCCACTGAAGTTTTGGGTCAATCTGAAATTATTTTTCCTCTTCATTCAGGTCTACGTGTGACCTCATGAACGGATTGGATGGTGTATAAATATTAAGGTGGGCCCCACATGGGACCCACAATGATGCATGTGCTTTATTACCACCGTCCGCCCGGACGGTGGTACCCACTGTGATGTTTTTGTTTCAAAACCCACCTTCCAGGGAACGGTGGGCGTGTGGGGTGTGCACGCTTGTGTGCATACGTGTGGGGTGTGCACGTGCGTGTGTGCATGCGTGTGTGAGTGTGCACGTGTGTGTGCATAGGTGTGTGAGTGCATTTGTGTGTGTATATATATATATATACTATATATTATATATATATATATATTATATTTTATACAATATATCTGATGGTGGGCCTCTATGGGCCCTACAATGATGCATGTGTTGCATCCAACCCGTCCACCCATTCTGAAAGCTCATTTTATGTCATGAATTACAGAATGAATTAGATCCATAGTTCATTGGACCCACCATGATGCATGTGTTGCATCCATGTCATTCAACTATTTATGGCCGTTGTTGAGGCCCACTTCAATGTGTAATTGTGGCCTTTATTGAGGCCCACCTTGATATGTAATTCTGGCCGTTATTGAGGCCCACCTTGATGTGTGTTTATGGCCGTTGTTGAGGCCCACCTGGATGAGTACTTGGGGCCATTGTTGAGGCCCACCTTAATATGAATGCAAGGCCCATGTTATAAGGCCCATTTGGGTGTATCTTAGGGCCCATGGGTCGAAACCCATTGTGATGTATAAAGGCCCGTGGGTTGAGACCCACCGTGGTGTGCATAGGGCCCATGTTATGAGATCTATTTGACATATTGGAGGCCCATGGGTCGAGGCCCAATAGGGTATACATAAGGCCCATTGAATGTGATTCCACCCTATTTTATGTGTTGACCTATATGGCAGGTTATGCCTTGGGAGCAATGTTGGTTTGACGTCCACATTGTAAGTATAATGTTGGTTAAATGTCCGCATTACGACTCTCCCTAGGGCCATTGGTAGGCCCATACTTGTTGTGTGTGTAGGCCGTCTGGCCCATCTGCGTTGTAAGGATAGTTCATCACCTTATAACACCTTAGTGTAGCTCCATGATTCATACCCATACGCATCATATGTATGCTTGATATGAGGAATGTTTGGTTATAACATGAGCCGTTGGGATGATATATTTACGGGACTCCATATGAGATGGAGTGCCCGACATGAGCGCATGGTACGCGCGAGATTGCTGCATGTTTGTACGGTGTGATTCATGCATCTCGCATATATGTTACTTGATCATTGTACGCCCTAGCGACATCAGGGCCGTGGTCTCCACAGGCATATCGTGGATGGCTAGACGGGACACCAGAAATGTTTGGTTCTAGCATACGGGCGCCATAGATGTCCCTGGGTGAAAATCCCTGAACCTCCGTGGCCAGGAGATGACTCCAACGTCGAGACCGAGTGGATATATGAGCGCACGAGGGCCGAATACTAGGAGGCCGCGTCTCCCACTGTGTCGTGGTCGGTTGGGAAGGGGTGTGACCTTACCCGCCTGAGTGAGGGGGCAATTTCTAGGTTGAGTTTGACCAGCTTGAGGAATCGGTCCGCTATCGACGAGCCGGGCCCGATATTGGCAGGCGGATAGTGAGGTCTCTTTCGCTCTTCCAGTTGTGCGTCCGGATAGGGACGGCAAGCTGGCGTAGAGTGTAATAGACCCCGGTGATTTTCCCAGAGAGCAACCGTACTGAGATGTGGACTTATTGAGCAGGAATTGCATACCCATTCATTCATTCATTCACTATCCACTCGGGCTGATGGTGCGTAACTATTTGTTACGTATACCATCGCATGGCCAGGATTTCGGTTGGGCGCGCGACTAACCTGAGATCAGGAGTTTACCACATTGTGTCTGACTATCCAAATTTAGGTATGGGACTGGTTTGAATAGAAGTCCCTTGTGATGGACCCCATAGCCTGTGATACTTCGTACTATCATCCCGACTTCACGTTCTGCGCATGGTCATTTCATTCGCACCGCATATTACATTGCATCCGCAGTACTTAGCATTTTGGGTTAATATGTTTTTGCACTTATATGACCTAGATGGGGTTGACGGTATTCATGGCTCGTCAGGATTGGTATATTGCATTGCATTCTCAGCATCTGTTATTGTCTTATTATGTTTTGCATCGCATTGCCTTGGTACGACTGATAACATTCATGGACTTACCAGTATACTTCCACTTACTCTGATGTCATATGATTCATGATCTTGTTAGTATTTCTGCTTATCCCGATGATGTATGAATTATGTGCTTTATTGATACTTAGCACTTACCTTACACACACTTCCACCACCCTCTAAGCTTTTGTAAGCTTATGCACGATAGATGCGTGCAGGTGGCGTTAGATTGCAGCAGCGTTGAGCTTAGAGCATGCAGCTGCCCTCTGGAGCTTTTGGAGCTTTGATTTCGATATATGTATTTTCCTTTCTGCAGTGTATTCAAACGATTATATTAGTGGATATGTGATGATGATGTTGCCTTTATGATTTGGGTATACTTGTGGTTATGCTTCATTACAAAAAAATTTATCTTGAAAATCCTCCTTGTAGGATCCCAGGATCGGAATCTGGCGTATGGGCGCTGGGAGCCGAGAATGGGGTACTACGGAGGCTGTCAGCGCCGGATTCGGCGATCGGGAATTTTGTGAGCCCGGTTTCCGAGTTCGGGGCGTGGCAGAAGTTGGTATCAGAGCATAACTTGGGAATACCTGAGGATAACATCACATATCTGCTGATAGCTACCCTTCACTCCATGATTGTTGAGAACTTAGAATGGTTAGATTCCCATGTTCGGAGAACTTAGAGATTTTCTGATATAGCTCCCTACCATTGAGATTATGAGGCAGCATATTATTTCCGTTTCGATCATTTTTTATCGGGATCCGAGGTCCAGTTAGATCATCGTAATATTGAAGAGGCGTTTTGGGAGCATGAGGCGGAGATTCGCGAGCGTTATCCCCATCTTTTCAATGTTTGATTGAATGTTATATTATATTTCGATTATATATGGTGATATGTTTCCTATTCCCTTATGAGTTACATTTAGTTGCGATGGTATTGTAAATTTCGAGGACGAAATTTTTATTAGGTGGGGAGAGCTGTAAGACCCGTATCCTAGTTCGTACTGTTCCGATGAATCCTGCGATCATTTCCGTCAAAGTCCGGCAATCCGCGACTGATAATCGACGTTGCGATCGATCGTAAGTCGTATCCTTTATATTCGAGTCGGTTTAATCCGAGACCTGTATCATTGCGACCGCACCGTCGCCGCGGTTCCAACGCCGCGACTCACGCACCGATCCGATACCCTGACCAGAAGATGTGAGTCGGCGTTTATTTCGAAGAAACGCCGCGCTTTCTCGATCCCAAGAGAATCTCTACGACCCATCCCATCAATCAATCAATCACATCAATCAATCAATCAATCACTTCAATGTCAAGTACAAAGCACCCATGCTTTCTTTTTCCACAAGTTAAGCAAACCCAAAAGTCAACCAATCCATCCCCTCACCCATCACTCACCTCACCCATCACTCACCTCACATCACTCCCCTCACATCCATCACTCTCTCTCCTTATCTCTCTCTCCCTCTCTCATTCCATCTCTCAACTCCCAAGCTCCATACGTCCCAACATTTCCAAGCAATCTCAAAGGCCAAGTGTGGCCCACTTTCCCCTACTCTCACATCTCCCATCTCAACCGTTGGATCATCATCAACCACCATGGAAAGTGGAGGCTAGGAGCTAAGGAGGCTAAGGGAGCAAGGAAAGGCTAATAAGGTGGGTGATCCACCGTTATTTCTTATTTTAGGGCCCACTTGTTGGTGGGACCCATTTGATGTATGTGATTTAACCAAGAGGGGCCCATAGTGGCGGGGTCCCTCAATCTCACCGTATCTCTCTCTCTCTCTCTCTCTCTCTCTCTCTCTCTCTCTCTCTTCCTAGAATGAAGTGGGCCCCACCAAATCATGTTAAATTCACTCCATTCATCAAATGGTGTGGCCCACCACATTTTAGGCGAAATCCACCGTCCGGTGGAAAGTCTTCATATAATATAACATATGATATTTATTTTATATTAATATTATACTATATATGTATATGTATGCATGGTGGGCCACGTGCATGTGGGACCCACCATGAGGCCTGTGTGTATACCGTCCAGCGTCCAGAGACGCTGAACGTGATGGTGGGCTAACATGGAATACGTGTGCTGACATGGTGGTGTACTTACAAGCTAACAAAAAGAAAAAGGTGGTTTTGGGGTGGGCCGCTCATGCAGGCCCCACCTTGTTGTATGTAGATGATCCACGCCGTCCATTCTATTCTCCAGCCCATTTTAGGCGTTGAACCAAAAAATGAGGCTGATCCAATAATCGAGTAGGCCTTACCATAGGAAACAGTGGTTTTTACCGTTAAAACTTTGAAAAATGATTGCTGGGGTCCACGTAAAGCTTGGACCCACCTGAAATTTGGTTTGGACGCCTAGTTTTGTGGGACACATACAATGGACGGGGTAGATCTCGTTAATGTGGGTCCCACCTAGGGTAACAAAAATTATATATATATGAGAAAAGGTGGCACACACCTTTCTGCCATGACGTGCACAAAGAGGAATGGGTCCCATTGGCCCTAGTTGTGGACCCCACCGTGATGTGTGTTCTAAATCTCTGCCGTCCATTTGTTGGGACCCCTTCGATGAGGCGTCGATTCCAAAAAATCAGCCATGAATAGTTCTTAGATGGCCCACATCGCCACTGTCTATACGAAGGTATGTTAAACCACTCGGAAATGATTGCTGGGGTCTACTTGAAGCTTGGACCCACCTGAAATTTGGTTTGGACGCCTAATTTTGTGGGACACATACAATGGACGGGGTAGATCTGGTTAATGTGAGTCCCACCTAGGGTAACAAAATTTTTTTTACATATGAGAAAAAAAAAGGTGGCAGAACCTTGCTGCCATGACGTACACAAAAAGGTGGTCCCCATTGGCCCTAGTTGTGGACTCCACCATGATGTATATTTTGTATCCACACCGTCCATGAGGTGGACCACCCTCTGAGGTGGGTCCCCTCCAAAGATCAGCTCGATCCAACGCTCAGGTGGTCCACACTACAAGAAACAGCGGTGATTGAACTCTACCATTGAAACCTTTCCTGGACCCACTGAAGTTTTGGGTCAATCTGAAATTATTTTTCCTCTTCATTCAGGTCTACGTGTGACCTCATGAACGGATTGGATGGTGTATAAATATTAAGGTGGGCCCCACATGGGACCCACAATGATGCATGTGCTTTATTACCACCGTCCGCCCGGACGGTGGTACCCACTGTGATGTTTTTGTTTCAAAACCCACCGTCCAGGGAACGGTGGGCGTGTGGGGTGTGCACGCTTGTGTGCATACGTGTGGGGTGTGCACGTGCGTGTGTGCATGCGTGTGTGAGTGTGCACGTGTGTGTGCATAGGTGTGTGAGTGCATTTGTGTGTGTATATATATATATATATATATACTATATTATATATATATATATATATATATATATTATATTTTATACAATATATCTGATGGTGGGCCTCTATGGGCCCTACAATGATGCATGTGTTGCATCCAACCCGTCCACCCATTCTGAAAGCTCATTTTATGCCATGAATTACAGAATGAATTAGATCCATAGTTCATTGGACCCACCATGATGCATGTGTTGCATCCAAGTCATTCAACTATTTATGGCCGTTGTTGAGGCCCACTTCAATGTGTAATTGTGGCCTTTATTGAGGCCCACCTTGATATGTAATTCTGGCCGTTATTGAGGCCCACCTTGATGTGTGTTTATGGCCGTTGTTGAGGCCCACCTGGATGAGTACTTGGGGCCATTGTTGAGGCCCACCTTAATATGAATGCAAGGCCCATGTTATAAGGCCCATTTGGGTGTATCTTAGGGCCCATGGGTCGAAACCCATTGTGATGTATAAAGGCCCGTGGGTTGAGACCCACCGTGGTGTGCATAGGGCCCATGTTATGAGATCCATTTGACATATTGGAGGCCCATGGGTCGAGGCCCAATAGGGTATACATAAGGCCCATTGAATGTGATTCCACCGTATTTTATGTGTTGACCTATATGGCAGGTTATGCCTTGGGAGCAATGTTGGTTTGACGTCCACATTGTAAGTATAATGTTGGTTAAATGTCCGCATTACGACTCTCCCTAGGGCCATTGGTAGGCCCATACTTGTTGTGTGTGGCCGTCCAGGCCCATCTGCGTTGTAAGGATAGTTCATCACCTTATAACCTGCTTAGTGTAGCTCCATGATTCATACCCATACGCATCATATGTATGCTTGATATGAGGAATGTTTGGTTATAACATGAGCCGTTGGGCTGATATATTTACGGGACTCCATATGAGATGGAGTGCCCGACATGAGCGCATGGTACGCGCGAGATTGCTGCATGTTTGTACGGTGTGATTCATGCATCTCGCATACATGTTACTTGATCATTGTACGCCCTAGCGACATCAGGGCCGTGGCCTCCACAGGCATATCGTGGATGGCTAGATGGGACACCAGAAATGTTTGGTTCTAGCATACGGGCGCCATAGATGTCCCTGGGTGAAAATCCCTGAACCTCCGTGGCCAGGAGATGACTCCAACGTCGAGACCGAGTGGATATATGAGCGCACGAGGGCCGAATACTAGGAGGCCGCGTCTCCCACTGTGTCGTGGTCGGTTGGGAAGGGGTGTGACCTTACCCGCCTGAGTGAGGGGGCAATTTCTAGGTTGAGTTTGACCAGCTTGAGGAATCGGTCCGCTATCGACGAGCCGGGCCCGATATTGGCAGGCAGATAGTGAGGTCTCTTTCGCTCTTTCAGTTGTGCGTCCGGATAGGGATGGCAAGCTGGCGTAGAGTGTAATAGACCCCGGTGATTTCCCCAGAGAGCAACCGTACTGAGATGTGGACTTATTGAGCAGGAATTGCATACCCATTCATTCATTCATTCACTATCCACTCGGCCTGATGGTGCGTAACTATTTGTTACGTATACCATCGCATGGCCAGGATTTCGGTTGGGCGCGTGACTAACCTGAGATCAGGAGTTTACCACATTGTGTCTGACTATCCAAATTTAGGTATGGGACTGGTTTGGATAGAATGTGATGGACCCCATAGCCTGTGATACTTCGTACTATCATCCCGACTTCACGTTCCTGCATGGTCATTTCATTCGCACCGCATATTACATTGCATCCGCAAGATTTTAGCATTTTGGGTTAATATGTTTTGCACTTATATGACCTAGATGGGGTTGACGGTATTCATGGCTCGTCAGATTGGTATATTGCATTGCATTCTCAAAGATCTCATTATTGTCTTATTATGTTTTGCATCGCATTGCCTTGGGTACGACCGATAACATTCATGGACTTACCAAGATACTTTCGCTTACTCTGATGTCATATGATTCATGATCTTGTTAGTATTTCGCTTATCCCGATGATGTATGAATTATGTGCTTTATTGATACTTAGCACTTACCTTACACACACTTCCACCACCCTCTAAGCTTTTGTAAGCTTATGCACGATAGATGCGTGCGGTGGCGTTAGATTGCAGCAGCGTTGAGCTTAGAGCATGCAGCTGTCCTCTGGAGCTTTTGGAGCTTTGATTTCGATATATGTATTTTCCTTTCTGCAGTGTATTCAAACGATTATATTAGTGGATATGTGATGATGATGTTGCCTTTATGATTTGGGTATACTTGTGGTTATGCTTCATTACAAAAAAAAAATTTATACTGAAAATCCTCCTTGTAGGATCCCAGGATCGAAATCTGGCGTATGGGCACTGGGAGCCGAGAATGGGGTACTACGGAGGCTGTCAGCGCCGGATTCGGCGATCGGGAATTTTGTGAGCCCGGTTTCCAAGTTCGGGGCGTGATAGAGAAGCATCACAAACAGTTTGTTAGAGTTCCTTCCCCTCGGTAGGAAGCCTTTTCCCTTTCTTAATTCACCATTTTCATAATTCCCTTTTAGAATGATTGTATACCGTTTGATAGTAATAGCCCATCACTTGTTCTTTTTGTTTCGTTTTTTGAAAATATCGGAGAAGTTTGGGAGCATAAAGAAGTGAAGAAAAAGTAGCAAAATTGTTGATAAATAGATGGATGATGTAGATATAAAATACATACATCATGGTGGTCCCCACAACAAGGTCCGCACCTATAACACCCTGGTTCTCAAAACCCGAGGATACTTGCTCCTCATTGAGAACCCGAGTATTACGTTATAAAATGGACCAACATACATCCAATTAATAGTAAATTTCAAACATGAAGTAAAGCAATTACTACATAAGCCAGGGAAATCAAGAGTAACAAAAAAGAAGTTTGATACATGTAAATGGAAGCGAAATGAAATCCCACAATAGGTGAAATTTTATTACAACTCAAATAAAATGTAAAGTCTAAAATGCGAAATATGTAAGTCCTAAATATCAATTAAGCTCCAACGGCTCAACTACATCAGCATAAAGGCCCTCGTTGCCAATCTCCACATCAGTCGTCCCTGGAATCTCGTTCTAGGGGTCTCCACCTGTTATCAATCCTGCATCTATTTGGTGCAACTGCACTATTGGGTGAGTGAAAACTCAGTGGGAATTTTTCTCATAGATTCAACCATAACACATCATTCCAAAATAGATTAACAATTCATATATAATTCACAGGGCAATACGAATACATATACAACATATTCAAATTACAAGGAGACTAATCATGAAATTATAAATGAATGTATGGGTGTATGAATGTATATTTAAATCACGGATCTGGGTATGCAATCTAGCTGTCAAAATAAATGACCGCTCGTGGTAGGTAGACTACCTGGAAAAGGCCATAAAGGTGAGTGCGCCCAAGGACGATCTCCTGGAAAAATACCCAGGCTATGCCCGAGGAGGAATAAAAATCTTAGAAAAGCCTCATATAAAATAAGAGCGCCCAAAGTGACTCAAATGCATAACTCTGGTCATTCAACTAATCTAATAGTAAATCGAGTAGAATGTGGATCACATTAAGCACTCGGAAAAGCTCACATGTCATGCACCATGACACTACATACATTAAATAGGAATGACTTTCAATTTTCAAATAGGAAATATCCAACTATACATTCCACATGTATTTCCATAATTTCTTTACATTCAAGGATGGCTCACTAAGTATCATGTACATTTACAAGTGAGGTCATATCATTTGAATTATCTAAGTGTCCTTCTATAACCCTTAAGGAATCTTCCCATAATCATTCTTCATACTACTCACAATGTGTAATGAAGTAAGAGTTTGTAAAACTCACGTCAGTCTTGTTAGAGTTATGTTCATGATATAAAGATGATAAGAGGAAATTTGGTCTCATATTAAAACAGTAATAATTATAAAAGATGGTTCCAATCATCCCTTTTTATACTATATGTGAACAAATTCACATTTACTATATTTTAAGAACTATCCACAAGATAGTGCCAACTAAATTAGAGATTAGAGAATATAGAAAGTCATGAAGGTAATATTTCACCACACAATTCACAGATAATCTAATGTGGAAGCTTTCTTTTTTTAGTATATCTGACAGAGATATATTCATAGACAAATAATTATAAATGTGATATGGAGTTCATAAGACAATACATCATACACATAATTTTAAGGAAATATGACATTAAAACGATTAACCCAAGAAAGTCACAATAGCTAGGAATCAATGGTTTTCTAAAATTCTATACATTAGAGATTTAATCCATATGGAAATTAGTGAAAGGAAGAAGCTATGAGGGATGCTCCTCACCTAAAGTGGATGGAGTGGATGCTCTTCTTAACTTGCACTTCCTTATGAGGTGAGTCTGATTCGAGATTGACTGTTAGGGAGTATTTCCCAATAATGCCTGTTTGCAAATGGCACCTGGATGATATATTTCAATGCACTAGTGAGTTAGGGCCGAGTTAACTCGGTTGAGGTTCTCACCTAATAGCTAGTTGAGTTAGTTTATATGAGTCCTACTAACTACATGGTTGGGTTAATGATCTATTGGATCCCAAAACTCCCTCAAATCATTCACAGTTGGTTGGAGTGAGCCTGACTCGGCCAGAAAACTGACTGAGTCAGTTCGGTAATGAGAACAGAGTTGACTCAGACGGGTAAGGGTCGAGTCAGCCCCAAAGTGGCAGGTTGTGATTGCCCCAAACCGGGCTTTAAGCTGACTGTGTAAACCTGTTTCCCAGGCCCCACTAAGCCAGAGACTCCGAGCCTAAAACATTCCCGAGTCGCTGACTCAGTGGCGACTCAAGGTCTAAGCGTTGGAGATCGGAAATACACCCACCGGACTCGTTTCCATTGTAGTCCTTTTTCCATTGGTTCTCTCTTTCTCCCTCACTTTCATCTTCCTCGCTCTCAATCTTCCTCGCTCTCCCTCTTTTTCTCTTTCTATTCTGTTCTTATCCTTCCTTGAAAAACGCCCTAACAATCTAGACGTTTCTATGGCTAATCGCAGGGATTAGCGCACTGTTTAGCAAATGAAGAAGTTAAGAGACTCACCGTAACAGCCTGTTTGTTTAGTTAAATGTTATCATGGGTCTGATCGGTTATTCCTGATGGACTTTCGATGATGTGGGCCATCCGATGGACGCCCCGGATCAGGGAGAAGGTTGCTATCACAGAAAGTGGGTCCCACAGTCGGTTTGGGAGAAGATGGCAGACGATAATGGCATTTTCTAGCTGGGTGTCTTATTCGTAGATCTGGGCGGTTTGGACGGTCCATATATGCTCTAAAAGGGGTGTGGGGTCCACTTAAATGAGTGGCTATTAGCATTCTTAAACGGTTTGATTCCAACAGCGGCGGTGGGTGAAGTCTCTTGCAAAAAGAGAGGGAGAGAGGATCGCCCTAAAATGGAGGGTTTGGATGTTGTTCATCCCACGGTCGAGGTTGCAAGAGGCTAGGGTTGCCAGCGTGGCAACAGGAGAAGAAACGGAGTTTTCCGTTTTTGGAAACGTAACTGCACCTACCTGATTTGAGCAAGAGATCGTGCACGTGTACCCGTGCATCCATGTGTGGAAGGAGCTGGATTTTAGTCAAATCCACCATGACAACATAATGGACGGTTCAGATCATTGAAATGTTTCATGATGGTGGGCCCTATGCAACGCACACAGACGGTGATTTTCAAACGCCGTTACTAGCGGGAGAAAGAAAGAGGAAAATCCTCTTTTCGTTTGGATTTTTCGGGTCAGCACTGTCAAACCGGGCTGACGGTTTTGGTGCACTGCGGGTAAGAGCGAAATGTGCACACGCACGCCACAAGTGGGTTCCACATAGATGTATTTTCCAAATCCACTCCGTCCATTTCATTTGGAGGCCCCACATCAGGTCCTCTGACCAATGGTTAGGCATACCCAAACCTAGGTGGACCATATTTCTAATTTGTTTCGTTCTAATTGTAGATTTATATTAATTTGATAGTTTGATTATTTCATAATTGAACATCAATGGTAGAAATGGTCCAAGGGACCACTTATCTAAAATTCAATGGCTAGAATATAGATTAGATGACCTAATACATAGTCATAATATTTAATATCATTTTAAAGTTGTTTTAAATATCCTTATTATTCTTAAATTTGTTATTATATTTTTAAATCATTAGTTACTTATATTTAATCCGATGGTTCTCTCCTTCGGGGATGTCTTACAGGTTTTTCAAAACTAAATTACTTATTTGTATTTGAATGTTTATATAATCATTATTTTTATTATAAAATTTCTCTAGATTATTTTCGTGGGTCACACTCCAATTAATGTCATTTATTCATTCATTCGACCCTTATCAGGCTATAGTTTGAAGAATTTGATCATTTTACTTTTGTAAGTGGGCCATGAACATGGGTCTTAACCTTCAGTTATCGATTTGGGTCTGTTTCATTTTTGGAATCACGCCATATAATGATCTAGAAAAACGGATGGACGGTATAGATATAAAACACATACATCAAGGTGGTCCCCATAACAAGGTCCGCACCTAATCCGCTCCCACCTTTGACCGAGAAGGGGGGAACCAACCGTATACGGGAAAGTAAAACGTAGAAAATTTCTAATTCCTATACGCATCTCTACACATGGAAACAAATACCAAATTGGCACGTGTATATTCATCTAATCCGTTTATCAGTTCTGACTCACCATTTTGATCATTCCTTCAGAAAACTGAATCCGTTTGATATTATTAATTTAACTAAAAATCCACCACAACTAATTGAACGGTCCATAAAAGCTTGTAAACTAACTTGATTCTTTAAAAGATAATATAAGCATCATGTCCTAGCTATCTAATACACGTTTAAGATAACTTTAAAACATGCCAGTTTGCCACGTGTACACATGTAGATTTCTGGGACCACCCAATCTCAGAAAGTAAAACCGAGTTAGACGCGGTCATACCCTCCCATGAAGCAACCGCGTGAGAAGCCTGAAAGAAAATCATCCTCTCCTTCCACAACGGCTCTTTTCTATTTTTAGATGTACAAAACGGTTGAAAGAAAACGGAAGGGCACGAATTGAGAGGTTTTAGGAACCTTTGAACCGCTCATCTCTTAAACCATCATTCTATAAATAGACTCCCTTCTCTTGCATGCTCCGAAGAGAGAAGGAGAAGCATCACAAACAGTTAGTTAGAGTTGCTTCCCCTCAGTAGGAAGCTTTTTCCCCTTCCTAATTCACCATTTTCATAATTTCTTTTGGAATAATTGTACACCATTGATAGTAATAACCCACCACTTGTTCTTTTTGTTTTGTTTTTTAAAAATATCAGAGAAGTTTGGGAGCATAAAGAAGTGAAGAAAAAGTAGTAAAAGGAGCAAAAATGGTTCGGGTTTCGTTGCTGGTGTTACTTCCTCTCTTCTACCTGTCATTAGCAGTGGTGCGAGCTGAAGATCCTTACCTATTTTTTACATGGGATGTCTCATGGGGTACCCTTGCTCCACTCGGCAAACCCCAACCAGTCATTCTCATCAATGGCCAGTTCCCTGGCCCCAACATCAACTCCACCACCAACAACAACATTGTCATTAACGTCTTCAACAACCTCGATGAACCCTTCCTCCTTTCATGGTAAGCCATCTCAGATGTTCATTATTATTTGGCTGAAAGAACCAATCAAATGTAACATTGACACATGCATACAAATGGGTATGAGTGGGACATGATATAGATCGAAGGTGATTGATCATAGTCCATATCATAATAAGACCCAGATGCATATACATGTGCTTGTGTATTTAACATTGTTGGGTGAGTGATTTGTAATGTGCAGGCATGGAGTTCAACAGAGGAAGAATTCATGGCAAGATGGGATGCCAGGAACAAATTGCCCAATCCCACCTGGCAAGAATTTCACCTACCATTTCCAAGTAAAGGACCAGATCGGTACCTACTTCTATTTCCCATCAACATCTATTCATAGGGTTGCAGGAGGTTTTGGTGGGCTTCGAGTCAACAGCCGCCTACTAATCCCTGTACCCTTCGATGAACCTGAAGATGACTACACCATCCTCGTCACTGACTGGTATTCCAAGAGCTACGAATCACTCAAGAAATTCCTTGATAGCGGTCGATCCCTTGGGCGACCTGATGGTATCCTCATCAATGGTCTAAATGGTAAGGGAGAGAACAGCAACAAACCCATGTTTACGATGAAAGCCGGCAAGACATATAGGTATCGGATCTGTAATGTAGGGTTGAAGAACTCCATCAATTTTAGAATCCAAGGTCATTCCATGAAGCTTGTAGAGATGGGTGGGTCCCATACAGTCCAGAACGTTTATGATTCCTTAGATATTCATCTTGGACAATGCTATTCCGTGCTTGTGACTGCTAACCAGTCTCCTATGGGATATTATATTGTAGCCTCAACCCGATTCACCAAGACCGTTCTTACTGCTACTGCCATTGTTCAATACGAAAAATCAAAGACCCCACCATCTCCCACCATTCCTGAAGCCCCAAGTGGCTGGGCTTGGTCTCTCAATCAGTTCAGATCCTTCCGATGGAATCTAACTGCCAGTGCAGCCCGCCCGAACCCCCAGGGATCCTACCACTATGGAGGTATCAACATCACCCGCACCATCAAGATTGTAAACTCTGCTGCTAGGGTTGATGGGAAGCTTCGATATGCCATTAATGGTATATCTTTCACTCATCCTACCACACCCCTCAAGCTCGCTGAGTACTACAACATCGCAGACAAGGTCTTCAAGTACGATACCATTGCTGATATTCCTGCAGCCGAGTCGGACACTGTCACCATCCAGCCCATCGTCGTCAATGCCACTTTCCGTGACTTTGTGGAGATCGTCTTCGAGAACCATGAGAAGAGCGTCCAGTCCTGGCATTTGGATGGCTACTCATTCTTCGCAGTTGGGTACGAAATTTTAGCAATTTTACTATTAAAAATGGAGTCATACCATCATGGTATACTCTACCATTGGTGGTGACGCCCACCTGATGGATAATTGAGATCTTTTAGAGCAACACTAAGAAACTAATTAATTTTATTTTGTTGGGGATGGTGTAGCATGGAACCTGGTAGGTGGACACAGGAGAGTCGAAAGCACTACAATCTGCTGGATGCGGTGAGCCGCAATACAATACAAGTGTTCCCCAAGTCGTGGTCGGCGGTGCTGCTGACACTAGATAATGCAGGGATGTGGAACCTACGGTCACAGATCTTGGAGAGGCAGTACCTGGGACAACAGCTCTATTTCAGCGTTCTCTCCCCGGCTAGATCGCTAAGGGACGAATACAGCCTTCCTGAACTTAGTCTAAAATGCGGCTTGGTTGAGAAGTTGCCGTTGCCAGCTCCTTACACTATCTAGAGAGAGAGAGAGAGAAAGAGAGAGAGAGAGAGAGAGAGAGAGAGAGAGAGAGAGAGAGAGAAGAAAGAAGAAGAGGATGGATAGACCGATGGACTGAGAAATAGAAGCGGTTGTGTCAGATGGAAGGTGTTCTTTTAATCTTTTCTACGTAGAGAGAATTATGGCAATTTAAGTATAAAACAAAAGAAGAAAAAGAGGGTGTAAAATTAGGGGCTCTTGTAGGGTGGGATTGACCTTGTGGCAGAGAGCCACAAGGTCATGATCATCACCAACCCAAATCAAGATGCTTTTATATCTTTTTAAAGTACTCTTCTCTTTGCTGTGATGAATACTTGTAATGCGAGGATATCTTTTTATAACATATAAATCTCAAGATTTCTTGTGTGCTTTTCAATGGCTCTCTCTTTCTCTCCTTCTTCCTCTCTTTCTCTGCATGCTACATGTGGCAAACGTGTGGTGGGATGATAATGGGAATACCACAAATGGGCCATCAATGAAAAGTTTATAACTCGATCTGGTCATGGCTCAACTCTTCCTGGGCTGAATTTTATCTAAGAGGGTTAAAGGGCTGAAGGGTCCATGAGATAGACTTCAGCTTGATTTTGAGGCCCACCAACTAACAGGCCTGGTCCTGGTTTTAGATATACATAAAAGCCCAACACGATAGCTTGGCATGCTCTAGCTTATTCAAGGGCACGTTTGGTTGCACCGAATGTCATGAAATTTCATGATTAATCAGTCTAC
This sequence comes from Magnolia changhungtana, assembly GCA_030180095.1. Taxonomy (NCBI): domain Eukaryota; kingdom Viridiplantae; phylum Streptophyta; class Magnoliopsida; order Magnoliales; family Magnoliaceae; genus Magnolia; species Magnolia changhungtana. The sequence continues at coordinate 4,565,384 of JASAUF010000198.1, read as the reverse complement.
TTTAGTAAAAAAGATTAATGATATTCGATGAAATTTAGTGCAACCAAACAGGGCCTACTTGGTTAGTAGGTTAGGCCGGGGCACATACAAGCATTGAGCCAACCTCCAAACCTTTTCATAATTTTTATTGATTAATAAGTCATATCAACATCTATAGTTTACAAGACCTACTAACCCTAACTCAATGTTGAAAACACTGCCCTTATGAGAACGTTGGCTAATTAATAAATGGATTTTGAGTTGACCACCATTGGATCTTTGGAATGGTACATATGTTGTAGATTGCCAAGGCCCTTGAAGATGGGAAGGGTCTTGTAGGATAGGTATTAATAGATGTGTATACAAGAGAGGTCTGAGCATTGATCCCAACAGTCAAATTACTTTCATTGAATTAGCTTAGATATGGAATTAGTGTGCCTGACTATTGGATTGGTTTGGGAAACCGGCGGTCCATATTGATCATAAAGAAGTTTAATCATTAATATGGACTATCAACCATGCATGTATAATCCACTTTTGATTAGGTATCCCCCTCAAATCACATTGATTGGATGAGCAAAAACCATTAGATTAGGGGTTTAGGAAATGGATTTTCCTATAGACAATCTCACCCTAAATGGGATTAAAATTTCTCTTGATCAAAATACTCACATGACATTCGGATAAAAGCCAATCCCGGCTACCTTTTTTTAAAATTTTTTATTTTCTTGGATTAGCTTGTTAGTACATACCCATGTCAGTACACACACTCCATGTTAGCCACCCCCGCTAGGGATCGATACCAAGACCTCAAGTGTTGAAACGAGGTATAAACGAGGTATCTCTGCTCAGTCTGCCAGTTGAGCTATGGATTGTAAGTGTTATGGTCTCATGCTTCTTTGGTTGTCAAAGGTTGTCAAAGGTTGTCAAATTTTGATGTGTCAAAACATCTATCTGTGTCCTGTGCTTGTATGATGATTTATATGAATTCAAGACACTGCATAAATACTTCAAGAAGCTACAAGTTGAACTTTTCAATAAGCTACATATTGAAGTTCAAGAAGCTACATGTTGAAGTCTCAAGAAGCTACAATGTTGATGTTCAAGTCTTAAGAAACAACTCATGACTTCAAGACTAATAAGCAATGCATGAAGTAGTTGTTATGATGAAGATCTCAAGTTTGAAGCTACAACAAGTTCAAGATCTCAAGCCTGATATGGTTCAAACAATCTACATTCGTTAAATGGTTGAAGTTCAATGTCCATACGACATGATTCAGGTTTGAATGACCTTAGGTTGACCCTTTAAGTAGGTTACTTTGGATACATAAATCAAATATTTATTTTACATAAGTTTGGTCTATTCTACGACCAGTCCTAGCTCTTGTTCGACCAGTCCTGGCATTGGTTCGACTAGTCCAAGAAATTTCACGACCAGTCCTAAGTAGTTGAAGATTTTTCAGAATTTTTGGTACGCCCACGACCAGTCCTGGAGGTCCTTCGACCGGTCGTAGGTGTGGCTTCGACTCGTCCACGACCAGTCGTGGAGCTACGACTCAAAGTCCAGCAACGTAATCTATGGTCCTACGACCAGTCGTAAGGATCTACGACCAGTCGTAGGTGACCCACGACCAGTCGTAGGCTACTCACGACCAGTCGTGGAACGACTTTCAAAGATCGCGCTTAATTTTTCAAAAATCTGTTAGAGCTACGACCAGTCGAAGGTTTCTAAGACCAGTCATAGGAACGATTTTTGCTTCTATAAATTGAACACGAAATTCAGAGTTTTCATACTTCAACTCTATTCAATTCAAGAATTTTCAAGTGATCACTCTGAGATAAGTCTGTGTTTATTTTAAGCTACATTGTGCTTATTTAATATTCCTTTTTGCTAGCTTATTTAATTTGATTTTGTTTCTTTATTCCAATCTTACTTGAAAAGAGGAATTATCTTATTCCTTCTTCTTGGAATCAAAATCAAATATAGCTACGCCCAACAAGTTAAATCTAAAATCTATTAGAATTTAGAACCTTATGAATGTGAGTATTAGAAATTGAACTTTGACATTCAATCATCTACTCCGATTGGTTCTACTGGGCTGCTAAGAAAAGGAGAAATCCAGGTATTTTACAATTCTGTAAAATTTATTTACTTTTGGTTTTGTTTGAGGTTAAGCTATAAAAATCTCATTGTATTGGTTTTGTTTGAGGTTGAACCGAGAAAAATCTCATTGTATTGGTTGTCTGAGGAAAACCAGAAAACTCAGAAAAGAGGGGTTTTTGAATTGTGTAAGCCCAAGTGAAAAAGACACAATTGTAAAGGTTTTTGGTGAACCTGTGAAAACCTATTTCATAGTAAACGCTAATATCCCTTGTGTGAGGATATTAGGAGTGGAGTAGCTTTCTGTGTGACTGTTGAAAGACAGTTGGTGTACACACAGGCGAACCACTATAACTCTTTGTCTTGTGGATTGAATGCTTGCTTAATTTTCATATCTTTTATCATTCGATTGTGTGGAATGTACAAGTGGATGTGAATGTTGTAACTATTTACATTTCAAGCAAGTGTGGGGATTGTTGTAATAATTTAGATATATACTTCTGCATTTAATTTCAATTCCTAGTTATTTCATTTACTTATATTAAAATTGAGTCCTTGATCCAAAAGATGTTCTAGAAATAAGGTTGTCCTACCATAAGCCCTTGTTTATTATGGTGTAAGGTTGTCCTTAGAACTGAATTTGTATCAATCTCTCAATACTTATTTATCAAGGTGATTTAAAATTTAGCATTGTGAATTGATTCATATTGTAAGGATATTGGTTTACTTTATTTCTGCTGATTTTATTTTAAATTTGGCATAGTCCTATTCACCCCCCCCCCCCCCCCCAGACATATAGCTTGGCCTTTTTCAAGTGGTATCAGAGCCTAATAGCTCATTTTTGTTGCTTTTTATTTGGATTTATTTCCTGAGCTAACGATCTAAGCTATATAAAAAGATGTCAAATTTTGATAGCCTTTCAGTTACTAGGCCTCCACCCTTTGATGGTTCCAACTATGCCTATTGGAAAGCCAGAATGAGGATCTTCCTCAAATCAATGGATGAAAGTGTGTGGCAAGCCACAGTGACTGAATGGAAACCTCCTATCATGAAAGTAACTGGTGTTGATGGTTCAAAATCTATGAAAATTACACCGTATTTCCAATGGACCACACTTCAGAAAAATGAGAGTAGTGCTAATGCCAAAGCACTAAATGCAATCACTTGCGCACTATCACCGGATGAGTTCAAAAGAATCATATCCTGTGATACTGCAAAGCAAGCCTAGGATATTTTAGAAATGACACACGAAGGTACATCAATTGTCAAGAAATCTAAAGTCCAACTCCTCACAACTAAATTTGAAGAAATTCATATGGAGGAAAATGAAATGTTTATGGACTTTTACACTAGATTGAATGACATTGTAAACTCAATGTGGGGTCTTGGCGATAAGATCCCAGAAAGTAAAGTGTGTGCAAAAATACTACGCTCTCTTCCTGAACGGTTCAATTCTAAGGTAACCGCAATCCAGGAACTTCGTGATACGGATAATATGAAGGTAGAAGAATTAGTTGGTTCTTTACAAACCTATGAATTAAGTTTTAAAGCTCCTAAAGGTAAATCTATTGCTTTGAAGTCATCTAAAAGTATTACTCAAGAAAATTCAGATTCAGAAAAGTCTGAAGATGATATGGCCCTTTTGGCGAAAAAGTTTTATAAGATTTTCAAAAGTAAGAAAAGAGTCGACTTTCAAAAGGCAAATGAAAAGAAACGTTCTAAACCTAAGTCTAAAACTTGGAAGTCATTGAAAGATAGTCAATGTTACAATCACAAGAATATGGGCATTTAGCAAACAAATGTCCTAAAAGGACAGATCCAAAAGGAAGGGTATGTTGGCTACTTGGGATGAATCGTCTGATTCTGAAGCCTCTTCTGAATCAGAAAATTCAGAAACCGAGTCGGGCAGTGAACTTAAGGCCCTTATGACTCTAGCCAAGTTTACTTTTTCAGATCACGATGATTCAACAAGTGAAGAAAATTTGGATAGTGATCATGAAAATGATGAAGATCTTCAAGATGCTTACAATGCCTTATATAAGGAAAGTTGTAAAATTGCTGTCAAAAGTTTTTTAAACTTAAAGAATGTTTTGAAACCCTTGTTTTAGAAAAATCTCAAATTTCAGATTATTTTGAAAAATCAAAGTGTGATCTAGAATTCAAAACCTCCCTAATTGAAAATTTGAAATCTGAAAATGAGAAACTTAAAAATGAAGTATCTTCTCTTCTGAGTTTGAAGGACACATGGAGATATGCCCAAGGTGATCCAAAATTAGAAAAATTATTATCCGGATCAAGAAAATGTGGCGATCGATCCGGGTTGGGCTATGATAAAAACACATCTCCTAAACAGAAGAATACTCGTTCCAATTTTGTGAAAGGAGAGACTTCTAACTCAAAAGGAAAAGGTACTAGTCAAGTTTTTTCTAAAAATACAAAAACTTTTCAAAAACACAAAAGCAGCTATATAAATTTCAAAAATCAGATTCGAAACCCACTAGCTGAAAAAATTGTTGATTTACTTAAGGAGATATTAAAATCTAACTCAAGAGGGTCACTCTTACAACTATAAACAAAAGAAGACCAATTATTCTCCTAAACCCAAAACAGTACTGAAATGGGTTCCTAAGGTTGCCTGTTTGGTTGCTCACACTGCTTTCAAAGCTACAAGCCATTCGAAATGGTACCTAGACAGTGGATGCTCCAGACATATGACAGGCGACAAAGCACTATTCACCGATCTTAAAGATATGACTGATGGGTCATCACATCATCAGTGATGGTAGCAATTGCAAGATAATTGGCAAAGGTACGGTTCAACTCTATAACCTTCCCTTATTTAAAAATGTTTTATATGTTGAGGGTTTAAAACACAACTGTTGAGCATATCTCAAATATGCGATAACAACCATAATGTTAAATTTTCTAATCAAGGTTGTGAAATTATAAATGAAAAGGGTTATGTAATATTAACTGGTCGCAGAACTTCAAAACTGCTATATAGTAAGCAATGGTAGCTCATCTGAACAAACGTGCTACATGGTCCATACCGATGAGACAGAATTATGGCATAAACGCCTTGGACATGTACACTACCGAAATTTATACAGATTGAGCAAAAGCGAACTAATTAGAGGACTACCTAAGATGCAAAAAGTAGACAAGATTTGTGGTGAATGCCAGTATGGTAAACAAACTAGGAGCTCTCATAAAAAGGTGAACTCCAATATCACCACAAGACCACTCGAGCTGCTCCACATGGATCTTATAGGACCAACAAGAACGGAAAGTCGAGGTGGCAAAAAGTACATCTTAGTTATTGTAGATGATTACACAAGATACACTTGGGTTTCATTCTTGAGAGATAAATCAGAAACCCTTGATGAAGTGAAAAAGATTATAAAACGGATTCAAACTGAAAAATGTTCTCAAGTCAGCAAGATCCGTAGTGATCATGGATCCGAATTCAAAAACAGCGGTTTTGAGAAATTTTGTAGCGATCAGGGAATATCGCATGAATTCTCTGCACCTAAAACTCCTCAACAAAATGGAATTGTCGAGAGGAAGAATAGAGTGCTTCAAGAAATGGGAAATGTTATGTTAAATAGCATGAAGCTCCCTAGGAATCTCTCAAATTTGAAGCAAGAATACAACTGCTACATTATTAACCGTGTTTATATTTGTAAATCTAATAATAAAACGGCTTATAAAATGTGGTTTGAGAAAAAGCCTTCTGTCAAATACTTTCGAGTTTTTGGCAGCAAGTGCTATATTTTGCGTGACCGTGAAAATTTGAGAAAGTTCGACACTAAAAGTGATGAAGGAATCTTTTTAAGATATTCTTTAAATAGTCGTGCATATCGTGTTCTGAACAACAGGACCGGTGTGATTCAAGAGTCAATAAATGTTGTGATTGACGATCTTTTGAATACACCTGTCCCTAGTTCAGATAATGATGAAGTTCTTATACTTGAAAAACAAGAAATTTCATCAAGTGAAACTAATCCAGAATTAAGGACTGTTAAAGATCATCCAACTTCTCAAATACTTGGAAACCCTCTCACTAGTGTGCGCACTCGTAGACAATTAGAGGACATATGTAACTACGTATGCTTTACATTCCAGATTGAACCGGTTAACGTAAAAGAAGCACTTTCGGATGAAAACTGGATTCTTGCGATGCAAGAAGAACTTAATCGGTTGTCGAAATGATGTCGACACCTTGTTCCTAGACCTAAAGATAAACATATTATTGGAACAAAATGGATTTTCAAAAACAAATCGATGAACTTGGAAATATTATTCGAAATAAAGCAAGACTAGTTGTACAGGGGTATACACAAATTGAAGGTATTGACTATAATGAAACATTTGCTCTGTAGCTCGTCTTGAATCAATCGACTTTTTATCTCCATTGCATGTTTTAGGAAGATTAAAATTTACCAAATGGATGTAAAGAGTGCCTTTCTGAATGGTGATTTACATGAAGAGGTATATGTTGAACAACCTACAGGGTTTGAAGATCCTAAATTTACTGATCATGTGTATCGTCTTAAGAAGGCTTTCTATGGTCTGAAACAAGCTCCCGAGCATGGTATTAAAAAGTGACTAAGTTTTTACTGAGTCATAATTTTCAGATGGGGTGTGTTGATAAGACGCTCTTTATTAAGAAACATAACGATGATATTCTAATGGTTCAAATATATGTTGACGATATTATTTATGGATCAACCTGTACTAACATGACTGTTGAGTTTGCAGATTTGATGAAGTCTAAATTCGAAATGAGCATGGTTGGAGAATTAAACTATTTTCTAGGGTTGCAAGTAAAACAACAACCTGATGGAATTTTTATCTCTCAAACCAAATATGCTCAAAGTTTAATTAAAAAATTTGGATTTGAGAAAGGTAAAAATTTTGATACTCCTATGAGTACAACTTTGAGACTCTCAAAAGACTCTACAGGTAATGATGTGGATCCTAAATTGTATCATAGTTTGATTGGTAGTTTGCTTTATCTGACTGCTAGTAGACCAGATATTGCTTTGAGTGTTGGTATTTGTGCTCGTTATCAATCAAATCCTAAAGAATCCCACTTAATCTTGTTAAGCGGATTATGCGATATGTCGCAAGTTCTACTAAACTGGTCTCTGGTATCCACATGAGACTAATGTTCAATTAGCCTGCACGCCTTGATGTCTTGTGGTTTGAAAAACATTGATGATAGGAAATCAACCAAGGTGGTTGTTTCTACATTGGAAATTGTCTTGTTTCTTGGTTTAGCAAGAAGCAAAGTTCTATATCGCTATCAACAAATGAAATTTGAATACATTCTTCTTTGAAATGCATGTACTCAACTTGTTTGGATGAAACGAATGTTAAGCGATTATGGAATCACTCAGGATTCTATGATTTTATTTTGTGATAATTCCAGTGCAATAAATATCTCTAAAAATCCAGTTCAGCATTCACGTACTAAGCATATTGACATTAGATTTCATTACATTCGTGAATTAGTGGAAGAAAAATTAATATATTTGGATTACATTCCAACCGAGACTCAACTTGCGGACATTTTCACTAAACCGCTCGACAAAAGCAGGTTTAATAAATTAAAATTTGATCTCGGTATGTGCAATTTAAATTGAATCTACATGATTTGGTGTATCATAATGTACAAAACTATGATGTTTTATTTGCTTAAATTTGAAAATTATTTAAAAATTTTGCAAATTTTGAGTCGTACTCGACCAGTCGTGAGTGTACACGACCGGTCGTGTACGTACTTCTGACCGAACACTTACACGACCAGTAGTGAAACTCGGGATTTCACTTTATTTTGGAGATTTTGACTCTTCTTCTTCATTTCTTTTTACTCTCCAACGGTTCTAGCTACGACCGATCGAACCCACCTTCATAGTACTTCAAGGTTAGTGGTTCTTTTGCATTTTTTTGGTAGATTCTTGCTATTAGTGTTTCAAATCTCATTCTTGTGGAATCTATTTGGTCGTTCATTGCAAGTTTGGGGTTTTATCTTGAAAAATCTATTTTATTTAAACCCCATTTCTTCCAACTTGTTGTTTCCTTGAAATCCTTCTGTGAAAATGGATGCTAGAGGTAAAAAGAAAACTACTCGAGGTCCATCTTCTTCTAGATCAGTTTCTATTGTACAACGTCATCTTCGCTCTCCCGAAAATGATCCTTTTAATGCTCGGGATTTGCGAATGCGCAATGTTATTGTTGAGCGTCATGTTAATATTAATCACATTGCTTCATTTGGTATCCTTCCTCTGTTGGAATCTGTGGGATGGGATAACATCTTACATTGGGGTGGAGCTGCATACCAGTCCATTGCCCAATCCATGTTTGTATGTATCTGTGATTTTTCTTTTGAGGATTTAACTTTTAAAGTTGATACTCAAGAAGGATTGTTTTTAGTGGATCGACATTTGATTGCTGACATTATGGAAATACCTGTCAATGATGAGAGCATTCCAATTCATATTTTATATGACAGTCTCTCAGAATCTGAACGAAAAATGCTTACTAGAGATTTATGTAATTTGGATGTTCATTGGACTCATAAAGGTCATGTACTTCCCTCAAGGTATTTGTTACCTAGACACAGAGTACTTCATAGGATATTCATCTCAAATTTTTATCCACGTTCTGGTAATAAAACCGAACTCACTGCTTTCATGGTTCGTGTTTTGCATTCTGTAGTCTCTGGTGCAAAAATATGTCTACCTTCTTTAATTTGTCATTCCATTATTTTGTCTCGTCACCATCCTGGACATAGTGATATACCCTTTGGTTATTTATTAACTATGCTGGCAAATCATATGCTCGCAGCTATGCCTACTAGAGAAAAACCCATTCATCATCTCCCTTTTAATAATTCCAATCTTAACAAGATGAATTTAGAATTGGCTGATGGCCAAGTGGATCTTGTAGCTTGATGTGGTCTTTGAAGCAGAAATGCTCAAGCTAGTGATCTTCTGAAGACGTGAATATGGATGACTTATTTGAAGAACTTGAATCGGACTCGGTGATGATCATGATTTTCACCTTCGATTTTGATGAGAGATTGAATTCCCTTCAAGAGCAGGTGGCTCAAATTCGTGTTACCCAAGACACGCAATTTTCATATTTACGCAAATATATGAGGCGGATTGCTAAGGGTTTACATAAAATTGATCCATCTAATCCTGCACCCTCTTCTGGTTCTGACTAAATTTTTAATGTGTCTATAATATTTTTTTTACTGAACTTTTCGTGCTTACTGACTTTTTGAATTATGCACTATGCTCTCTTGAATCAACTCCTATTTTCTTTATTATTGATGCTCTTCTTCCTTTGTCATTTTGTGTCAAAAAGGGGGAGAAGTTTTGGAGGCTTTTGATCTATTTGAATTAATCTTTATGATGTGCTCCTATTAATCTTTATGATGTGCTCCTATTACTCCTATTAATCTTTATGATGTGCTCCTATTACTCAGGCTATTACTCAGGGGGAGTTAAGCTTCTCAGGGGTAGTTATGGGAGAATGATGCTAGTTATTACTTATCATATCTTTATAACTGTGCATACTTCTCTATTGTGAACCTGTTGTGTTTGTACTTCTCTTATGTCTATTGGAAGTATTATTACTTGGGTGTTTTGTCACAAATTTGACAAAGGGGGAGATTGTAAGTGTTATGGTCTCATGCTTCTTTGGTTGTCAAAGGTTGTCAAATTTTGATGTGTCAAAACATCTATCTGTGTCCTGTGCTTGTATGATGATTTATATGAATTCAAGACACTGCATAAATACTTCAAGAAGCTACAAGTTGAACTTTTCAAGAAGCTACATATTGAAGTTCAAGAAGCTACATGTTGAAGTCTCAAGAAGCTACAATGTTGATGTTCAAGTCTTAAGAAACAACTCATGACTTCAAGACTAATAAGCAATGCATGAAGTAGTTGTTATGATGAAGATCTCAAGTTTGAAGCTACAACAAGTTCAAGATCTCAAGCCTGATATGGTTCAAACAATCTACATTCGTTGAATGGTTGAAGTTCAATGTCCATACGACATGATTCAGGTTTGAATGACCTTAGGTTGACCCTTTAAGTAGGTCACTTTGGATACATAAATCAAATATTTATTTTATATAAGTTTGGTCTATTCTACGACTAGTCCTAGCTCTTGTTCGACCAGTTCTGGCATTGGTTCGACTAGTCCAAGAAATTCCACGACCAGTCCTAAGTAGTTGAAGATTTTTCAGAATTTTTGGTACGCCCACTACCAGTCCTGGAGGTCCTTCGACCGGTCGTAGGTGTGGCTTCGACTCGTCCACGACCAGTCGTGGAGCTACGACTCAAAGTCCAGCAACGTAATCTATGGTCCTACGACCAGTCGTAAGGATCTACGACCAGTCGTAGGTGACCCATGACCAGTCGTAGACTACTCACGACCAGTCGTGAAACGACTTTCAAAGATCGCGCTTAATTTTTCAAAAATCTGTTAGAGCTACGACCAGTCGAAGGTTTCTAAGACCAGTCGTAGGAACGATTTTTGCTTCTATAAATTGAACACGAAATTCAGAGTTTTCACACTTCAACTCTATCCAATTCAAGAATTTTCAAGTGATCACTCTGAGATAAGTCTGTGTTTATTTTAAGCTACATTGTGCTTATTTAATATTCCTTTTTGCTAGCTTATTTAATTTGATTTTGTTTCTTTATTCCAATCTTACTTGAAAAGAGGAATTATCTTATTCCTTCTTCTTGGAATCAAAATCAAATATAGCTACGCCCAACAAGTTAAATCTAAAATCTATTAGAATTTAGAACCTTATGAATGTGAGTATTAGAAATTGAACTTTGACATTCAATCATCTACTCCGATTGGTTCTACCTGTTTGCTAAGAAAAGGAGAAATCCGGTATTTTACAATTACAGTAAAATTTATTTACTTTTGGTTTTGTTTGAGGTTAAGCCAGAAAAATCTCATTGTACTGGTTTTGTTTGAGGTTGAACCAGAAAAATCTCATTGTATTGGTTGTCTGAGGAAAACCGAAAACTTCGAGAAAAGAGGGGTTTTTGAATTGTGTAAGCCCAAGTGAAAAAGACTACACAATTGTAAAGGTTTTTGGTGAACTGTGAAAACCTATTTCATAGTAAACGCTAATATCCCTTGTGTGAGGATATTAGAGTGGAGTAACTTTATGTGACTTGTTGAAAGACAGTTGGTGTACACACAGGCGAACCACTATAACTCTTTGTCTTGTGGATTGAATGCTTGCTTAATTTTCATATCTTTTATCATTCGATTGTGTGGAATGTACAAGTGGATGTGAATGTTGTAACTATTTACATTTCAAGCAAGTGTGGGGATTGTTGTAATAATTTAGATCTATACTTCATTTAATTTCAATTCCTAGCTATTTCATTTACTTATATTAAAATTGAGTCCTTGATCCAAAAGATGTTCTATAAATAAGGTTGTCCTACCATAAGCCCTTGTTTATTATGGTGTAAGGTTGTCCTTAGAAGCTGAATTTGTATCAATCTCTCAATACTTATTTATCAAGGTGATTTAAAATTTAGCATTGTGAATTGATTCATATTGTAAGGATATTGGTTTACTTTATTTCTGCTATTTTATTTTAAATTTGGCATAGTCTATTCAACCCCCCCCCTAGGACATATAGCTTGGCCTTTTTCATGGATCTGGGTGTCAATCCCGGCTACCATAAAAAGCCCTAAAAATCCTAAAGGGAAAGTATGAGAGGGCTTTCAATATGACCTAGAAATAGTCAATGGGGTGGATTGATGGAACCGTGGCCTGTTTGGTTTGGTCTCGGCACACCTGAAGGTATTGATAAAGTCACAAATCAATCTAAGATGCATTTCTCCTACTCTACCAGTACCAACAACTCCCGAAAACCTAGTTAAAAAGATCCTTATATACCACTTGGAATTATCCTAGGAGCACCTCTACATATACTTATGGGGGTTTGACTTAACAGAAACTCTTGATCAGGCCTTCCACTACACAATTTGGACCAACATATGTGATTAACACATCACCATTAGGCTACTTGCCAAAATTTCAACCCAATCCGATATTAAACGAGTGAGATCCATTTAAAACGAATACAATGGTCTAGATTCATTCTTGGACAGATTGGACCACCATTGGTTAAATATTTTCTACCCAATAATTATATCAAGTGGAATAACGCTTCATGTAGGTATGATCACATGGTGAAACCATACACGTGACAAGTGATTGGACATGTGGCGACGTTAACTACTGAGAATGGATGGGCCCCACGCATCCGAAAGGTGTAGATGTCTAATCATGGAAAATCATCATAAATAATACATCACCAATAAACAACAAGTAAATAATATTATAAAAATATCCAAACACAAAATAATAATTGTGGAGGTGGAATCTTACAATGCAACAACTTAGTACTTTAGATTGGTTGTTGGAAAAGGCCAAGAGTCTCTCTTATAGACCTCCATCTCCTCTCTTATCATTAAAACTGTTTAACATGGACTATACTTCCTCGAGCATCTTGCTCTGATCTGAAGTTTTTAATTAGGCTTTAAAACATAGAACCCAAGTTTTCCAAAACCAAAGTCCAAAGTGGTTGTACACACGTGCTTACACATGTTTGTGTGGACCACCTTATAAAGACACACTAGCATCTGATTATATGCTAATAAGGATGTCAATGGGTACCCGAAGGACTGAACCCGGATTTTTTTCGGGTCCCCTCCTATTTTATAGAACAGTTCAGTAACGAGTTTAGATCCGGTTCTAGCATTTTGGACGTTCTAGCGTATTGAACACGCGCGCCCCCACACATGCATGCACACATGCTAAACATATATTACTTAATCTAGCAGCATAATAAGGTTTGCTAAGCTACATGAACGCAGGAGAGCCTGTCTACGCCCCACGCATGTGTCAAAAAGACTCATAATGTAATCTATCCATTGGATGGTCCTAATAATGCAAAAGTCTTTATTTCATCCTGGACCTAACTCAAAACTAAGGTCCAAATAATGAGACCGGAAGACCTGAACCCGACAAGATCCAAACCCGATCAGGTCAGGCACGGCTACTAAATGCCCTACCAACTAATGCAGGGATGAACTCTATACAACCCATAGCAAATAACAAATAACAAATAACAAAATCTAGGATTAGACCCAAGTAATGGTGTATTGGTAATAGAAAGTACAAGATATGGAAATCGAGTGTTGCTCTTGCACTGCTCTGGAAAGAGCTCTCAGTTGAAGAAAATCCACATGTTCTGAGATGGTGCATAGGTTGCAACCAAGGGTAATGTCCACTTCCTCAGTGACCGTCGGTTGGCTACTTGCCGTGTTTCTTTCATTAAATCGTGTGAACCACTTTCCCCAATTTAACTGGCCCTTCTTGGATCAGAGGCCCGCTTGGCCACACGAGACAATTTTCTTCAACTCTATTTCTTCCTTGAAATTTCTTTGGTCTGTTGGATTTGTTAGTTAACCTCTGCTTGCACAGACTTCAGAAACTATTATTATTAAAAAAAAAAAAAAAAAAAAAAAAAAAAATCTCTCAATTTCCCTTCCCAAATACTAGAAAAGAACCTTGGTAACTGAGATTCCCTCCCAAGTTCCCTTCTCTCTTGCATCCCAAATTCCTGCTGCAACTTGGGTCCAGGTCAACCTAGACCCGGGTCAGGTTGTCAGGGTCCTCGAGTAGGGTTAGGTTTGGAAAACTCAAAACCCAATTCGAAATCAGGTTGGGTTTGGGTAGAGAAAATTCAGGTAAAGTTAGTTCGGTTTGAGAATAATCACATGTATTTGAGTTGGGTTGGGTAAGGTCAGATTGGATGGTTGAGGGTTGAGTACAAAGGAATTCGAATTGGGCACCTCAGGTTGGAATTCCGGCTGGTTCCTCTCGAGGTTGGTTGGACACGGGTTGACCCTCAACCCAACCCAACTTACCACCTATCGGACTTTCGTACTTCCTATAACAGAGCCTTCTTGTTGGAGTTACACCCTAGGTAGACCTGGATTCTCCCCCTCAAATCACATTAATCTCATGAATCCTCTAGGTTAATCCTATGTAGTGCGAAACACAATACCCTAGGTGTACACATACTGTGGAGACGAGACTACCGAAAAAAGAAAAATAAAGAAAAAAGGGCAGAATGGAGAAATAAAAAATAAAATATATAACTTTCCGTCGACACGAATTGCAAAAGCACTAGTTCAAAATAGAAATGGCAGTGCCATACATGCATCAAGACGTTACATTTCATAGGCACCGTCAATAACAATGAATCAGGAAAAAAAGAAAAGAAAAGAAAAGAAAGAAAACTCAGCATTATATACCGTCATCGAGAATCAATGCGGGAAAAAAATCAATCTAAATGAATAATCCGTACTTGAATGCCGGCAACACAGTTTGGGACGCCGACTCAACAATCATATCTATATCTATATCACAGGAAACAAATGGCAATTGAATATCTGGACTGTCCCTGCAACAAGGCCAATTTACAGAATCATGGCTCGTCCTAAGCTATCATCATCCTAGCTGTTGTACATTATCAAGTTCTCTTCAACTGAGACCTTGTCTGCAGGCCCTCTCAAACTCTCTGCGGCGGCAAGATCTTCTCCCCTTAAGTAATCACAAAGCACCGATAGTGACCTAAATACCTTTTATTGCTGAAAAATCTCTAACCCCTTGCAGGATTCACGGTTGCCATCAGAATTCATACTCGGGACATGGATGAGTTTTTTTCTCCACCCATCTTACTGCCGCCCATTCCGTCCTCCGAATTCTAGATCAAGACATGTGTCAAACCATGGGTGGCTACCGGTTCACATTGCAGTCGTCCATGTACTGATCATCTTGCTTTAGATACTTCTTCCAGTAGTCATTATATGCCGGTATGCCAAGGTCAAGCCATGGCTTCATGTTTCCGTTGTAATGCAAAACAGCAGCTTTCCCTATGGCTTGCTTATTGACCCTGTAATTGTGGCCCAGCCCTGACAATGCCCATGAATCATCCAGTGGGTAAATCAGGTCCTGAAACGTGAGCAAGGTCATGGGCAATGCTCCAGCTCTTGATGACCCCTTACTCACGGTTTGCTGCTGCTCCTGTTCATGTTGGAAGATGAGACAGGTTAAAAGACTACTTGACATGATATCATCATCGTTTAAAAACTGGAGATTTTGGTAATTAGGGCTTTTTTCATAAAATAATAGGGCTGTATTTGTCACGTTTCAAACTTTTAAATCTGATGGAGTTGATTTCTCCAGCCAAGCCTTGAGGGCAAAATCAGCTCCACAAAATCGAAAAGGTTGTGGCCCAATAATAATAATAATAATAACTAGAAAAAAAAAAAAAAAAAGAATGAATAAAAAACAAGTGCGGCGGGGAGATGGCTTGGAGTCCTAAAATGGTGAGCATTCAGTGATGATTCCCAAGCTGCTGTGCAATCTAGAAACTCATGTTCAAAAGTTATACTGATAAACTTGGGACTCATTTGAGTCTACTCAAATTGGCTGGGTTCCAACTACAAAATTGGCGTTTGGCTGAACTCTTAGTAAAGATTCAAAATAGAATAGAAAAGAAAAGAGAAAAAAAAAAAAAAGGTTCTTCATCGGCCTGAACAAGTCGAACACAGAAAGAAAATGTGAAGTTCCTTTTTTTCTTCTTTCTTTCTTTTCTTTTGAATCAGAGCTTTTTGAACATTGCTCACACCCAACCATGACAGCATGCCAGAGGTAGTGTGCATAGATGAACGGTGTTTACTTACTTTGACCAACCTTTGGTATGTTTCAGTAACCTTCAGCTCCCTCCACTTCTTCAAGTCAATGACATTCAGCCCAGACATCCAAGCACATGAATTGCTGTTGAAACTGTTACCACCCAAATAACTTCTCATCTGACCAAGCCTCACCTGACAAAACTCCACGGCACCATTTACTTTTCCTTTCATGTCAAGGTTCCACAAGGGCGACAAGTCACGCTGCACAACCACATCGTCACTCAAGACCACCACCCTTTCCAGATTCTGGAATATTTCTGGAAGCAGGAAGTATGCAGGGCCAAAGACAGATAAATATTCAGTTCTCATCCGGATGGCAGACACTCCATCAGTGGTAGTGCGGAGAGATACACGAAACTCATCAGAAAATGATATGCGGGGTGTATCTGAACTATCCAAGAAATTCAGGTTGGCATCTTCTATGTTCAAGACATGAATGGTTGCATTCTTAAAAGAACTTCTCAGAAACCAATGTTTCATAGCAACATATTTCTCTCCGTCCGTGATAAGATGAAACACCAGCTTCCCAGTATCCTGCAACATTGCCAAGAGAAATCAAACCTGTCAATGCCAACCACATGATACTCATTCCATTTCCTAAAGTCAGTAAGTGCAAAGAACATACTTCAGAATGCATAACGGTCGAGTTAATAACAACAGATGACGCAAGTATGTTGCGGGAGAAGACAATGTAGTGGTAGAAGGATGGAATTTCTTGTTTGTCTTCCTGAGACAATTCGATATCATCAGGGTGAGATCTGAAATATTCTACTGTCAATCTCATCGAAAGACAATGGTGACTTTTGGGCATGGTCTGAACAGCAAGTTGATACAGGAAAGCACTCTGTTTCATGTGAAAGTGAGCTTCATCCTCAGTCAGATCGACTAACTGTGCGAATTTCTTGACAACATTGTTGCAATCCACAGGGAATGACTTGGCTTTGGCTATCACTGCTTCCATCTTCTGTATCTTCTTTTCAACGCTGGGGAAAAAGAAAAAAAACACAGTTGATTTTTAAAAAAAAATATTCTTGCTTCCTTTCAGCACTCAAACGTTCGTTATATGCTTTCAATAGATGAGGATCCATAATGACATTGGTACGGGTTGGCAAATCACAATAAATGAGGTTTGCTTGTCCCGCATGCAACTTTATGGACGTGTGGTGCAGCTGATCCATGCATTAAGGTGGGATGCACTGTGACAAAAGATAAGGCCACTCCGCTTATAAGGAGGACGACACACATATGGTGAATGTAGAGTGGCCTGTTTTTTAAAACCCTCCATTGTTTCTGCACAAAGACAACCTGCCTGTTGAATGAACCCACCTGATCGGCCTACTTGATGCATGGTTTGGATGTCTCGAACACATGACAGATTTGCATTGTCTACCACATGTAACTGTGTTGTGGAGAGGATGCATGTGGAACAACACAAAAAACAAATAAAAATAAAAACATTCTGTTGAAAATACTTGAGAAAATATTGACAAAAAATAGATTTTGGATAATAAAAAATGTTTCTTTTTTTTTTTTGGTCAAAATACAACTAGTCATTGGTTCTTATTCAACCATTGATCTAAATACAAATAAGGCAGGAAATAACAGGCTGACAAAAACAAGAAAAAAAAGGGTTGTGTTGCTCAGTGGATGCAACCAGTGCAATCATGCAATTGCTATCACTTACTGAGGGGGGAGATTGGCATCTGTAGTGGCTTCACTAAGCATACGCTCAAAATCTTGAATGTTTAATTTCATTTCGCGTGACAGCTTGTCTTGTGCTGGAAGTTTTGCAATACTTGGATAATAAGCTCTGGCCACAAAAAGCTGGTCCTTCAATTTCTTCACCATTGAGTCTTTCATTTCTTCTTTGTGCTCTTCACACCAAAGGCAGTAGCTCCCAAATTCAAGCTGACAAGATTTGTGAATTTCATCATGGATTACACCTTTCGCATGGTCCTTAGATCCAACTGTATCAATGGCCTTTTCTTTCTGTATGAAATTTAAAGGAAATTGGTGAGACTTTAAAAGTTGGATTTCACTAAAGAAACTTTAAATGGATGCATCACATAAATAGAAGTAAACGTAAAAAAAATAAAATAAAGGCTGATGAAGCCATTCACAACTCAAATGCAGACTTACATTTACATTTTGCAGCGACTTCAGCACCCCCACTGAGGGAATAGGGAGGCCTGGATTTGATAAATAAGTGAATGGAGTTTCAGAAGGCATATTTTAAGCGACTAAAAACAAAAACACACCAAACATACAGATGTGCATAAAATATCTCAAGTCCAAGCTCCCAGCATCTAACATTGCATACCTCCAGAGTCAAGGGAGCTATTTTGTTCAGCACTTCCACTGCTTTTGCTATCAGTTTCCTTTGCCAAGTTCTCAATTACATCCTGTAACATGGATAATGTTATATTCAAGAAAATCTACCTTACCCTAAGCGGTAATAGCTGCTCTGACTTCCAACACATAAGCAAGATTGCAATTGTTCGTTAAAAGAACATGGAGTTTGGAAAATAAGGGCCGGTTTGGATAGCCTATCCTGCATGTTGTTTTTCAAACAGCATATAGAGAAGGATTATCTGGCACATGTGGCGCAAGTTTACATGGCACATCCACATGCGGGCAGCTTGAAGATTGATTGTGGGCACATGTGAGGCATTTAAAGATTAATGTGTTAGCACATGTGGGTTGCTTCAAGATGAACATGGCAAATTTGGGGCACAAGCAACATTGACACATTGGCAAGCATGGGGTGCTTGAAGGTTGAAGGTGCACATGTCACACATGTGAGGCAGTTGAATGTTGATGGTGGCACATTGGCACATTGACACATGTGACATGTGTCAACATATAATAGGGAGCACCACAATGAATTGCTAACCATAATACCTTATGCCACCTTTTCCAAGGATATGCTATCCTTAATTTCTGGGTTACTATCCTCACTTTTTGGGATAGCTATCCTCATTTGTCTTGGCAACCATGCAAAGAAAGTGTTAGCAAACTAGGTATAGAGCTCCCTGTGCTGTATAAGCTATCCATGAGAGAACTTTTGCTGCATCAAAATGAGATGCAAGTTTGTGATGCTTGCATAAACATGTCAAACAGAACATAAGGCAGATAAATACTACAGTAGGCCCCACAAAGAAGATCACTGCAGACAAAAATCAGGCCTTTCCAATCAACATGCGGGCAATGCTGTTGGACTCCAACGACAACCAATGGTACAACTGTGCCACCTAGTAAGTGCCTAAGCCTGATTTTTGAGAAGGGTCAGCTTCATGGTTCAGCCTACTGTTTTCATGGTACTGATGTCCTCCAAAAGTGGCATGTTAGCAGGAAAGATGGCAGAATGCACAAGATGTGGTAACAACATAGCGTTGCCTGTCTGTGATCAATTCTCATAAGATAAATTGATAGCACCAGATATTCCATATTTAAGGAGAATACTACCCATTCAGACAAGGTGATAACAAGGACTATATCAACTCACATATTTATCAAAGAAAAAAAAAAATATTATCAACTCACATGGATACACAAAGGACTGAATCACAGTGATCCCTTGGCCACAGAAATGCAGAACACAGCAAATTCATTTTCCATCACAAATATTTAAAGGAAATTTGCACAAACCATGCTATAGAAGGCCTCTAGAGCTGTTTGGGATGACATGGGTGATGCTACCATTCATGCAAGGATTGGTAAGGATGTGGAGCAGCGTCCTTTTTCTGAGGCTGGACATTTGTTTTGTGAAATGTTCCAATCAATCCATGTTCCATCCTATGAGAGCATTCTACTGCTGAAGGGGTAGAGAATCGGATCGAAGAAAATATCAAGGATTTGGACAGTGTTAGATAAGAGTGAAATTTCGGTGAAGAAGCCATAATTCAGTAAGGGGTAGGGAACTGAATTTGGATTCCAATTCCTTTGGAAACTGGGGAAGGGCAGTGGTAGGCACTCTTACCAGAGAGCAGGACTGTGATGGCATATTTCAAGCTGATTGTGGTGATGGACTCAAATGGGATGGAGGATTTGATGTTTCATGGTCTCCAACCATTCGGCTGTTTTGTTTGAGTTTTTTTGGTTATTTAAGTAGACTCTTCTTCTTCTTCTTCTTCTCCTTCTTTTGTTTGGGAGAGACTTCAAAAGACTCCACTAATGTTTTTGGTGGATTAGTAAAAGGGAAGCATTCCATTTGTGATTTGAAGATTTTATGGGCAACATCCATTTTATATGTTCAATTTTTTGGTTCATCGTGTTCCTTGAGAAGGCAAATGCACATGCTCTTGTGAAAGGTGCCCTTCACTTTTCTTTTCTTCTTCTTCTTCTTCTTCTTCTTCTTCTTCTTTTGAGACTCCCTCTACTGTAATTCGCATCTAGATGTTGTCTTTCTTTTGATTTCTGTTTTGGTTTTATAGAATTGCCGTTATCAATAATAAGCAACTATTCTTTAATTTGTGTGCGTGTGCATGCGTGCGTGCGTGTGTGTGTGTGTGTTTTCCAGTTCAGACGTACTCAGCAGGACTAAACCAACCATTCACACCAACTTAATGCTCCCGCTACTGAGCTTGGCATAAGTTACTTTGACTATTGCATATATCATATATGTGTTTTGTAGAACTGCAAAAGAAACATGGAGACATGGACAAGGTAAGGTGTAATTTTGGTTTAAAGCACAAAGGACAAGTGTAAGTTCGTTTTTTCCCTTTAAAATGTGAAGTGTCCCAAATGTAAATTCAGTTTTGAGAATATTTACTTTAAGGTTTAACATAAATGTTAAAAGAGTACCAGCACTTGGCACTATTTTAAAATGTTTGTAAATCAATCATTTGAAATGAAAATGATAGATTTTAAACTAGCTCGTTCACTCATGGTTTATCTTCTACTGAATTTGTATGGATCTATGTATTTAAATCCCATAAGCATGGCTAGAATTTTGACCAGAAAAAAAAATACATAATAAATAAAAACTAGCACACGACAACATTTAAACAAGGAGAACATCTCTACTATAAATACGAAGAGATGACAGGGGCAAAATTTTGCACATTTTTAAGAACTGCTAAAACCATTGTTTAAATTATCTCCGATATTATCGAAATATCTCTGATATTATCATTATCTCTAGCTTGGCGATACCAATAACACTAGTAGTATTAGAAATTCCAGGCATCAGCAATGTAATAAGTATCGCCAACGTATCGATATCACCAATATTTTCAATTATGTAAATTTCAGGCATCGCTTGTATTGCCAATGTATCGCCGATAATTTTGACTATGTAAATTCTAGGTGACGCCTGTATCACAAATGTATCGGCGATATTTCAATAATATTGTCAACATAGAGATATGACAGAAAGTTTGTTTATTAAAAAAAAAAATCCATTTCAATTTTTTATGAGCACATTGTTTCATGCAAATTTCAATTTTTCATTGCTAATATTAATAATATCTCAATATTATTGTTATCGCAACATGCACAATATCAAGACCACAATCTTTCGTTTCCTTTTCAGTTGTTGATGATTTCTTGGAAAAATATTGTGAGTTGTCGATATTCTGCAATACCGATGGATTTTTAGATGGATGATTGGATGGTCAGATGGTCAGATGGGATGGTTAGACTGTTTCTTACGACGACACATAGTTTTAAGCCTTCATTAAATGAAAACTTATTATGTATACATTCTTTTTGCAAATTTTTATTCCTAAATATGCAAATATGTGTATTTTAGCATCTTCTGAAGTTTCACTGAAAAATCTACCTTTTTCCCATGTTTTCCCGCATTTCTGGTTATCATTGATATTATCGGCAATATCGATATTGCTTTCATATCCCCAACCAACGAAACTTGTAGCAATACTGATACTTCGAACACTGGCTAAAACTATGCATTTATTAAAGGCTTGGAAAGGGTTTTTCAAGCAAAATAAAGAGGAGCATTCAAGTGATTTATAAAGTGAAGATGTATGCTAAGCAAAGCTCTACATCAAAGAGACCTGCTTTTACAACTACCACTATCCTCCAACATCTAGCAAACCACTTCCTCTCTCCATATGCATTGCACATGCCATATCTACTAGTGTTATATAATTATGCAGATGAACTTATGACTAAGTTTAAAGTTCATATCTATATATATATATATATATATATATATATATATATATATATATATATATATATATATATATATATATAAACTAAGTTTGGTTCAGGAGTTCATAAGTAATTATTAATCTTTCAACAAAGCTAGCACGCGTGGCTTCACTTTTTTTCATGCGTGTGAGCACTTTCCAATACTTGTAAGTGGTGTCTAGCGATTCATATGAATACATCCTACTCAACGTTTTAAATATTGACGATATCGGCCGATATATCCCACAATATATCCTGTATCCCACCTATGCGATACGAAACGCACAGGTAGTGCCGATATATCCCGCATGTTCGATTTGATGAGCATTTTTAATTTCCGATCCCTTTTTTCTTGTTGAAATTATGTTAAATTAGTGCCAAATGTTTATAAATCCATTGCTTCTTCACGTTTTCCATGAAAAATCATCGAGTTGGAGCTTTGATTTTGATATCCATTGGTTCTTCATGTTCTCCATTTTTTTTTCAAAATTTTCCTTAACCAGCTATCAATTGAGACTAATTTTGAAGTATTTGATGAAATGATCATCACATACACTCTGATTTCGAAATTTGAGTGTAAGCGGTCCAATTTGGAGAAATTTTGAAGTTTCTCCCAAAATGCTTGCAATGTTACACTCCAAACATGAAATGAAGCATGTATGAGGGCTGATCTACTAGTTTGTCAAGTCCTTGTCATTTTTTGGAAAATAAAAATAATTTTTTAATTAAAAAATAATAATAATAATAATAATAATAATTCAAAATTTACCTTCAACCAGCTGTCTATCGAGACTAATTTCGAAGTATTTAAGAGTGTTCAATGAAATGATCATTGATCGAGTGAGACACAAATTGTTTAGTTCGGATCCTTCCAGTAAAAAAGGGAAGGGGATTCTTGATTATTCAGGACCTGATCGAATCATATCTAATGGTCATTGGAATTTCCTATATACTGCCATTCTCCACGAGAATTCTGATTTATTGGCGAAAAGGCGAAGAAATAGATTCATCATCCCATTCCAATATGATCAAGAACGGGAGAAAGAACTAATGCCCCGTTCTGGTATCTCGATTGAAATACCCATAAATGGGATTTTACGTAGAAATAGTAATGCACTCTAATGTTATGCATTTAATTTGAATATAGTTGCATTAGTTTAGTCAAACAATGAATAACTTAGGACCCTATACAAAGGAAACCTACTAAGTGCACTTCTTTTTTGAGATGTTATGATTTAAAAGTGTTATTAAGGTCTTTTTTAACAATCCTTAAATTTTCATTGAAAAATTCAACCATTTCCCCCATGTTTCCCAAAAAGTGCGATAAATTATCCAATACAAACGATATATCCCGTGCGATAACCGATATGTCTCTGTATCCCAAGGATGCGATATGTAACGCGATACCGATATTTTGAACACTGATCCTACTTACTACATGACTTACCGAATAAAACCAACTTCATACTTGTGACGGTATAAAGATGTGATGTGGGTTATATTAAGTTCCAAATATTTCCACACAATATTATTGATCTCTTATAGGGTAAATGAACTCCAGTTAAAACCCAAGAATTTAATTAGTAATCATTATTTATTCTTAATCCCAGGAACTGCTAACATTCAAAAATGCCAGTTATTGCCAATTGCCCTCTAAAGAGATTTCAAGACCAGCCTCATAAACTTTTTATTGGAAAATTGTGATTATGAACCGGTAGCACAATGCAAATAATGTGATCAACCTTATAATCTTTAAAATATATTGAAGCATTAGTCAGTGACCTAGTAGAGAGAAAGAAGATGAAATCCAATAAGATAGATTCAACGGTCCCTATAAACAATCATAAAAAGAAGAAGAACAACAACAATAAACCATAAAAAGCTAGACCCTCAGCAATGAGGCATTAGCTAGAAGAAAACAGCCAATCAATTAAGATATCGAAGTTCATCACTTTGTTAAGAAAGTATATCTATAACTAGAGGTAAAAAAAAAAAAACCAACATTTTTGGATTTCTCATCATAAAGGATTTGAATCCTGAAAAACTGGCATCTTGGTCCACTCAAAACATCCCTGATAAAAGCAAAAATCCTTGAAAGGTAGTCTTTTCCAATAGACTTTATTTTATCTCCTGCTCGAAATGTAAAGTAGGGGCATTTTCACACCAGGCTCGAGTGGGGTGGCCTGTGTGAAGTGGGGGCACACTCGGGGTGGGTGACCCGTGTGAGGCAAGACCCATGTGAAGTGAGGCCCACGAGAGGGGTTCGACCGAGGGCCTGACCTGGGCTTATGAGATAAAGGGATTGATTTGTCATGCTTTATTAGTTCGAGCTTTTAGAGCATGTGGTTAGTTGTCTTGCGTCAAAAGGAAACTAATAGGGGTGTCCTGTTTGATTTGCTAGGCAACATCCAACATGCAAACAGACCTCTAAAGCTGAATATTCTAATCCTAAAGCCATCCATATTTAACTTACTATCAAACTAAAACTGGTCACAACCCAAAGTACTTTAAATTGATATAAATCTTCCCCAAAACCAAAAATCCACAGGCTACTACCTAAAACAAACTTAATCTAAACATAGAATCCTCCAGATCTAGAAACTTCTAGAACATTCAAATATCCCAAACACAGATCAAAATTTTAGCCCACCCTAACCATATCTCTAACACTCTAACCCAAACTGGGTTCTCAATGGACCTCAGAGCATGTGCACGAACCGCTGTTAAGTGGCGTCACCACCCTAACTCTCAATTTTCACTATCGCATTGTCCCATTGACAGTAGAGGGTACAAAACATACCTGATGAAATCTAAGAAACAGAAGATGTACATTGAAGATCTTTTTTTTTTTTTTTTTTCTTTTTTTTTGAAGGATGACAAGTTTCATTAAGCACCAAAAAGCATAAAGCTCCAGAAGTCCCCTAGGATAGGTGAACCTTTTGCCACCCTCCTGGGCTCAGGAGAACTTACAAAAAGCAACAAACAAAAACAGCCCTTACAGGCCATGAGAACGGTCAACGGCACAAGACAGAGACAAAGAATCACATAAAAATAACTGATTCCCAGTCCCTCAAAATAGACAAGCAGGTTGGCCCCGCAAACTCCAGCTGACCTAGCACCTATTCCATACAAGATGAAAGAAAAAGAAAGAAATAAAAAAGAGAGGCTTTGATATGACAGCAAGGCAAGGAGAGAAGGTTTTCTTGTTCTCACTGATATGGGTTTGAAGGTAATGTATGTCACAAAGGAACAGAATGATGAAAAGGTAAGTAAAATTACAGATATAACCCTCACTTGAAATATGTACAAAAAAATGGCATATTTGCCCTGTAATTTTTTATGGATTCCAAACTTTTTGATGCATATATGTACACCCTTATAATACACTATCATCGTCGTCGTCAGTGTCATCATTATCATCGTCGCCACCATTCATTATTCACTATCGCATCATACTATCATGAACTTTTCCAGCGATCTACCTACATATACCTCTATAAATAGTAATACAATAAATTGCAGCACAAATGGCTTCCTAAAGGTCTGTTTGATTTTCCAAATCGCATGTAAATGCCTTGGGAATTAGTAATTATTACTCCACCTGTTTGAAAATGCACTTGCATTTCTGTTTCGAAACGAGTCAAAAAGAATGGTTTAAATTTTTGGGCCCCACCATGATATATATGATAGATCTGCGCCGTCCATCCGTTTTATCATAACATTTTGAGGCATGAGCCAAAAAATTAGGCTAATCGAACACTCAAGTGGCCCACACTAAAGGAAACAGTGGCACCGATACCTTTTTAATAGTAGATGTTCGATTCCCTAAATCTTGTGGTGTGGTCCACTTGAATTCTATCAGCCTCATTTTTTTGGTCAAGCCCTAAATTCAGCTGACATAACAGATGGACGGTGTGGATAAGACACAGATATCATGGTGGGCCCCACATATATTTGGCAGTGTCCTCGGTTTAAGAGCTCAAAAAAGTAAGTGTCAAATCAAGCATCGATAACAATGCCGTAATTACCCAGTTAAATAATTATTACCCACTTGCAGTGTATTTACCAAAGGTTTGGAAAATCAAACACACCCTAATAGACCCAACTACATCAGTAAAGATCATCACTTGGATTATTTTTTACAAAGGTGACTCATAGAAAGACAAAACTGGAAAAAAACACCTAAAAAAAACAAAAAAGCAGAGAGTTGCTCAGTAGGGAATGGGAGAGAGGGTCCAGTAAACAACTATCAAGATTACATCCTTCGTTAGTGAATCAATACCTCACTAAGGACATAGTGAAAAGAAAGATCCAGTAATCAGATAAAAGAAATAAATCTCACCAAATATGTTTCCTAAGATGGAATCATTTATAGGGTCTGTTTGAAAGTAAATATGGTGTTGCAACTTGCAACTGATTTTTTATTTTTTATTTTTTTGTCTTCTCTTTTGAGAGAGGGTTTGAGAGTAATATATGCTGATAAGATTGTGTGTTAAAGCTAGCCAGTTCAGTGTCAGATAGAAAGAAGCATGGGAGAGTGATTTGGCCAACAAAGCTGCATTTCTAGTTTCCAGTTTCATCCCATCCTGAGCACACATAACATATTCTTCTCAACGTAGCATTGAAGAAAACCTTGTTCAAGGTGGACATTTGTAAAGAGGGTTTTCACACGAGTAGAGGTGATTGTAAGAAGAGTGTGACGAAGGCAAGAGTTTGAGAAAACCCAAACCAAGGGGTCAGCAACCTATGAGGTTGCACTTGTTTATTTTCCAGCTTTCATCCCATTTTGAGGGAGTGCCTAATATGTTCTTCCTGTTGTAGTACTGCTGCAATCATTGGTTGACATGGACATTTCTAAAGAGGGTATTCAAGCAAGTAGGATGATCATAAGAATGAATGATGAAGATGTCTATTCAAAGAGAGAGAGAGAGAGAGAGAGAGAGAGAGAGAGAGAGAGAGAGTGCAAATGGGTAAGATCAGGTCAATCCAAGGGGTGTTTCATTAAAATTTTGTTATATTTATTACATCTATTAGACTATTAGAATATAACAAGTTAACTAACAAGTACTCGAATGAATATATACACTAAAAAATGTGAAGAAGAAAATGAATCATCTTTTAGGCATTTTTATATTTTTCCCTTTTTCCACTATTTATTGTATTTGTCATATTTTTAAATTAAAAAATAGAAGTATCATGTAGCTTACGGTACACGCTACATATTTACGCTACACGCTATAGAGGGTTCAGCGCTACGCATCATGCTACCGCTATTTAAAACACTGGTTCAGACCTTCCATCTTCATTTTTAGACCTAGGTAATGAATATATATTAAGCAAGGCGGGAAGTTCCTCTCTTCATGTAGGTGGCATGGGTATTGTACTTCCCAATCGACTGTACCGGCCGTTTCTACCATAATCATTTGATAGCAGGTAGGATTCTTCTGGTTATATCTTCTCCGCCTAATGTTGATTTGAACAGTTTGTTCATTCATACAACTAGAAGCAAACCATGGTGAAAAAATTACACCAATCAAATATTCCTAAACATCCAATCAATAGCATGAAAAGAAATGAACAGCCAAGATTGAGCGGATAAACAAAATAGGTCCAATCATCATCTTGAAACATCTATTCGATAGAGCGCACTTTGTATTGTTTATGATTCCCAAGTAGCACATTGGTTTGATGATTCTAACCATGTGATCTATGGCCCATAAATAAAAGATGGTTGTAACAAATAGTAGCCATTCAAGGGGTTACAGTCATCCAATTGACATGATACTTGCACCATAGCTTGCCTCCAATCCCACTAAATGAACTGTCCCAATTGATAATTTGTCATACCACACGCTATTTAGAAGGTTTGGGGACTTTGCTAACATCCCCATAAAGCTGGGGACATTAGCAAAATCCTATGCATAGAAGGTCTCAAGTCCAACTAGTTGGACCACAAGCTATAGCCACCCAGTGGATAACTTCCAACCTTTTATATGCTTGCAACATCCAATCTGTTGTCCCCATCATGAGGATTTCCTTATGCAAAGTCAGCCACATCCACTAATTGTGCAAGTCACCCTTCTATTTTGCGATTTATCAATGGCTAGACATTGTTTTATAGTTTTGGCCAGCATGATGAGTAGATGGGGCTGATTTTTGCAATAGGTGATCCTAGTGGTGGGCCCAACCAATTGGAAGGGTTGGATGCCACATTCACCAAATAGGTTGGAAGTTACCCACTAAGTAGTCCATAACTTGTTGTCCAACAGGTTGGATTTAAGACCATGTGTGTGGGAGTAGATATTGATGTATGGTTTTGCTGACGTGCCCACATTCATGAGGATGTCCGTGACGACCCAAACCTTTTAAATAACACGCAAGTTGACCTATTGTTGATCTGAACCATTCATCATTCATACAAATAGGAGCAAGCCATGGTGCGATAATCACACCAATTGGATGATCCTAACGCTCTGAATGGATCCAATTAGTGGTAACCATCAATTGTTTACAAGCCTAAATCATATGGTTAGAATCATCAAATCAAAATGCTACTTTAGAATCATAAGAAATACAAAGTGAGATCTATCTACTAGCTGTTTCAAGATGATGATTGGACCTATTTTGTTTTTTACAATATTGACTGTCCATTTTCATGTTATTGATCAGAAAATTAGGATCACTTGATTGGCATGATTTTTGCACAATGGCTTGCTCCTAGTTGTATGAATCTATGAATGAAGAAATGGTTTGGATCGACAACAGGTCATCCCACATGCCATTTAAAAGGTTTACATGTATAGAGAGAAAGAAATGTCTCAAGTCCAACTAATTACACAACAAGGAACGACCTACCCAGTGGATAACTTCCAACTAATTACGTGTACACGACATCCAACCCTTACAATAGGTTGACCCCACCATGAGAATCACCTAGTCCAAAAATCAGCCCTATCGACTCATCAGATGGGCTACACCATAGAAAACAATGTCTAGCCATTAATAAATAGCAAAATACAATTTTGGTCCACTCAATGAGTGGATATGGTTGACTTTTGCACAAGGTGATCCTTAGGATAGGCCAACTTATTGGGTGGTTTGGATGTCACGCACACATGAAAGGTTGTAAGTTATCCAACTGGTGGATTGTATCTCTCTCTCTCTCTCTCTCTCTCTCTCTCTCTCTCTCTCTCTCTCTCTCTCTCTCTCTCTCTCTCATCAAGTCAATATAGTCGACCATATGGGACGTTCTCATGCAGTCAAGCTTACATCGGACCTACCTTGTTGTGTAGGTGGAATCCAAACTATACATCAGGTGCACCTCCTCATGTTCATTGCAAAGCCCAAAATCACCTTGATCCAATGGAATATCACACCTAAAACCTCTAAATTGAGGTGACGTGGCCCACCTGCATTTTGATTGAGATCATGTTTGGGATGTTCATCCTAGTGGGTTGCACCTAATAAATGGTTGTAATCAAAGTATTCAATAACGGTAATGGTGGCAATAATGGCCAGCCTTATGGCTGTTACAATACAGGCCAGGTCATAACAGCTGGTATGGCCCATAACAGCTTCCGGCAGTTATATGGTTTGGCATTTGGAAAGAAATTTAAGGATATTAACGGACTTCCACACCCGGTTGAACAGGGTTCTTGAGATAATGAAAAGCTATTCATCAATTCAGCTCTCTTTTGGCCTCGATTTCAAGGGATAAAGCTTGCAGAGTATCCTTAGCAATTAGCATTCAGTCAGAAATTTGCAGGCTTCCCCTCTATTGTACTTTGGTGGAGTTGCCCTCTAGTGAGATGGAGAGAAATTCAATGATTCCCTTAGGGCAATCCTCTCTCAATCAGAGTAGGAGGGGGCCTTCATGAGGATACACGGCATATGTCCAACATTGTTTGTTCTTATTCTAGATCAGGAGCGAGCAATACATCTAAGGCAAAGACTATAACTTTGTGAGAAGGGTTGAGGCCTTTTGCCAAGGAGAATGAAGGGCAATCATAGTTAAGGTCAATTCTCTTAATGTAATTATGTGAGCTTTCCCTGCCCTATTGGTGCCCTGGAAATTATTATGTGTTTGTGGAGAAGTGAATTATCTAGCTGATGGTTTAGCAAGAGAGGGGATGTCCCTCCCTGATCTTATTATATAGAATTCAATTCCCATCTCTTGATGTATTTCTCCTTTTAGAAAAAAAGAATATATATATATATATATATATATATATATATATATATATATATATATATAGTAATGGTGATGTATTATTGTAACCAGAGAAGGTTTGATGTATTATCCAAAATAAATAAGTAAACGATAAATTTATTGATGGGCAAGACCCTATAATTCCTCATTTGCAAGTAATCAATCAAAGTCCAATCGATATTGCTCCGTTTGATAGCCTATCAAGTTAACTTTATAATAGGCCCATAACTGTGTGATTGCAATAAGAATTGGCCAAGTCATCACCAATTATTGTCATCACTCATCAGGTTGCCTACGACTAGCCCCTTTGGTCAGATGTGGGGTCTTTGCAATGAGTTTTGAGTTATCTTTGAAGTTTGTAAGTTGCTTGGAATTTCCATAGAGTTTTCTAATTTAGGTCAGTTAGCCCAATGAGCAAGTTAGCTTGGATGAAAGAGTCAAGGAAACTAGAGTTAGCATGTTTTGTTTAGGAAGTTAGACTTTAAGCGCCACAATTAGATACAATTAATGGCTCTAAATTCTTTTATAAAGAGTCTTCAAATATGCTTGGAGATGCCATATTGTAATATGGATAATTGAATTAAAAAAATAAAGTTATGTTTAATTTAGGGAAAAATCTCTTCCTGCAGAGAGTGAAAATCCTAAAAATCCACCTCTTTGAATTGTGTGGTTTGCAAAAAAATAAAAATAAAAGAAAAAGGAAAGATGAAAGAAAAAGATCTTCACCCTTCTTCGTTTCTTTTCTTCATATTCCTACAAAATCTATCCACCCTGCATATAGAGTTTCTCTTACTGGTGACATATTACGTTTATATTTACTAACAAAAGAAAAACATATCACGTTTAAGGCAAAATGTCAATCAAGAATGGATATCTCGAGTCTCAACACTATGCTGAAAAGAAGATCTCCCCTGTTTCTCCAGAAATGAGAAAAGGAAGAAGAAGAAGAAGAAGAAGAAGAAGAAGAAGAAGAAAGTCCCCTCATCCTTTCAGCCGCGTAAATATCATGAGAACAAGCAGAATTATTATTTTTGTTTCAGCTGGCTATATCCCACATGTTCACAGAGGAAATCCAACAGTGAGGAAACTTGCAAGCAGTGACAATCTGCAGAAATTTGATATTAGATGCCTAGCTCCCAGTCTATACTCTTGCTGGATCTTGACTGGATTCTGTCCAACAAATTTTTTCTTAATAATAGCAATTTGATTTTCATTGCTTCAAAAATAAAATCTTTGTTTTTATGCTTTGTCAGCCTCTCAACCAGCCCAAGATGGTCAACACTTCAGATAGATCTTCTGTCTGATCTATGCTTCTGTTCTAGACTTTGGTTTCCAAGCTTAGTGCATGTATTGTCTTTAAGACACTCCAAGTAATAGGCCCAACACCTTGTTATTATAGCACAAACTATGTTTACAGAAGCAAAAAGAATAATAGTTAACTCTATGTTTTAGTCACAAGATCATAAAATGTAACCTATGGCTCGAGTCTTCAGAAACGTACATTTTTTAAAATATATATACCATATCCAATTCACGGGAGGGATTATTTTGCCAATCAACAGCAACTCAGTGTCCAAACTCTTTTGGACAAAATCATAGCAACGCATACAAGCCGGCATGGGAGTACATACTTTATCCAAACACAATGGAAAATGGGATCACTGAACGACTACCATTAAGCACGGTATAGACAAATACATTTAAATGAGTCTGGGCCCAAATGACAACAAAAGCATATAGCAAGCATGTACAAAACAATCAAACTATACAAACCAAAATGAGTCATATGGCATCCCGGATTAGAACACACAGCTTCAATTGCTCAATGTCCAATCCTGAAAACTGTGAAATGCCTCAGATCGTAACGTAGGTGAGAACTCGGTCACCGATCAAACACAACAGATATAAACTGTGCTTCAAATGCATTAACTTGGGCATGCTTTCAACAGGGTACATTGATATACCCAAGATCCAATGCATTATCAGGACGAGAGTGAGTGAGAGAGAGAGAGAGAGAGAGAGAGAGAGAGAGAGAGAGAGAGAGAGAGAGAGAGAGAGAGAGAGAGAGAAATTGCAGCAAAATCTATCACATGGTTATGAAAAGAACCTTTGAAAGCGTGGGACCAAATCTCGTCAGAAGTTCATCCACATGTCTCGTCGGATCACTCTGCAACGAGAATTCAAATTTCACTAAAGCTTGACCCCAAAGGAGTAAAAATCCACATATTGACACAGATCCTCCCATCAAAATCTCGACAAAGACAAGGGAAGAAAACAAATCAGTAAAGAGAATTACCTCCGACTGATTCGAAGCATTGCCAAGGTCCAGCGGATCATAAACTCTTAAGTGAACATCCTAATTCTCAGCCCAAAACAAGAAACGCTCATCAAAAAACAAATAATGATGAAAACAATAAAATATTATCATTATTATAATTAACAGCATTTCAGAAAATCAAGAAATCTCACCGAATCAATACTGCCACCTCCAGGCCCGTACGTTGCTGAAAAGAAAGAAAGCATCAGGAATAGCAGTAAAGGAAGCTTCCGGAAACCGCAAATGCAGATCCAGTGCGGCCGGACGGTTCAATCCGGCACGAGGGGTCCCAATCCGACCGTGCAAACGAGTGGGGACGGAGAATTGGGGCCCAGGGAGTGCAATGCGGATGAGGAGAGCGAGAATCCCCGCAATCTGATGCGGTTTTCGGAGCAGATCTGGAGAGATCTTGAAGATAGGGTTAGGGATCTTACCAAAATGGTTGCGGTTGTTGTGCGGGCCGAACATGAAAGAGAGAGGTACAGTCATGGAGAGGAAAACGAGAGCGACAACTACAAGCACGAGCCCTCTCCATCCCCTTTTCAGAGGAATGGAAGCAGAACCCTTCATCTCCGCCGTTCGTCCCTGTCCTCCACCTTCCCCTCCTCTTTATATAGATACGGATGATGTACGAAGACGACGTCGTAGATGACGCTCCTTCTACACTACGATTTCCAACGTATGCCTGCCTACGTATTCGTATATGTATACGTATTTCCCTTTCGCTCTTTCTTCAGACACGCTCATGTAGAGGGGGGAGAGAGAAAAACAGAGAGAGGGAGAGGAGAGAGAGTGTGTGAGAAAGGAAAGGAGGAAAAAGAAGTTTGCAACAAAAAAGGAGAGCAATCAGACAGTGACACTTCTTTTTTTCCGTTTTCTGTACGTTGTTTAACCCCCTCCCTGTTGAGAAAAATATGCTGCACGAGTGCGATCGGTAACTCGCACGTGGACACGTGGCAAGCGCGTGATGAATGATGGGAGCCGATCTTTCGCCTATCTGATAAGAAAGGTTGAGGAGCGTGGATTTAGGATTTGAACGATGGTCCGTTTGTTATTATTATTCTTATTATTATTTGTATGGATCTAGCCCGTTTGATGATTGGATCCGGTTGATTTTTCAACGGTTGTGATTGAGCAGCGTAGATTGAATGATGGAAGGCTCTGATTTCAACGTGGGTTGGGAGGAGACTTGTTTTCCGATTTTTGATCTCTTCTTTTTTAACCCCTCCTTTTACCCTCTTTTTACCCGTTCCTGACCGGTCGCGGATTTCCTGCGAAAGCTTTGTGCGCTCTAAACTGACTAGATGGAGTGATGCTTGTGAGAAATCTAATCCTGTCCATCTGTTTTTAGAGAACCTGACCGGAAACATAAGGATTGAACGTCCACAGTTGAAATTTTTGTGGGGCCACGGAAGTTTTGAATCAGGCTAATATTTGTGTTTTAAGTTCATCCCAGTGTGAATGACGTAATGAACGGTATGGATGTCATGTAAAAATCTCTGTCGACATTGGGAGGTTTCAACGGTAGGAATTTCCCTACCCACCTTTTACTTTAGTGCGGCCCACTTAAGTATTGGATCCTGATAAATTCAGTATGAAGTCCTAAAGTGATCTCAAAAAACGAATGGACGGGGTGGATTTCCCACAAACATCACGGTGGGCCCGTTTCGAGCACAGGAACTTCCTGTCGCAGGAAATCGGTGTCCCTCGAAATTATATGACAGGTGTCAGTCCATGCATACCAAGGTATATACGCTTTCTCAAATCTTAGATCTGGGACCCATAATTTAGTCATCAAAACCGTTGATCTGTTACAAACTGATCTTGATCAAACAATTTTCAGAATAATCCCATTCGAAACACCTAAAAGTTAAGAAGATGAGTACATCAACCGTTCATATTCAAATTTTTTTAAAAAAAAATAAAAAATAGTATGATCGATCAGAGGAATGTTCAAATCTGGGAAAAGTTATGGTATGGCCCATTATAGATACATCAACGGTGTGGATTACCAAACCATAAGCCCCACTTAAGTTTTTTCGTATGTCCTAAATGAGTTCTTAAAACGGATGGACGGTGTGGATTTCTCAAAAACACTACAGTGGGCCCCACCTAGCATCCCAGGCAGGAACCTCCGAAATGCTTTGGCAGAAAATCCGCGTCCCTTCTTCGCTCGTGGCAGGAATTCTTTCCCGAACCGATACAGTGGAACCGTTTCTATCCTACTAAAATGCTACCACCCTTTCACCGTCCACGTAGCAGGTCAGAAACGTGGGATGGGATCCTGCATCTAGTGCATCCTGACATGAATGGTCCATGGTTAAAAAATATAGAGAAAACTGATGTTCCTAAGGATTCGATTGGCGCACTTCAAATGGACCGTAGAAATCCAAAACAGTTAACGGTTACGATTTGGGAGGGTGGACACGTGAGAAAAAGGGACGGCTACGATTTTCCTATTGATGGTTTTAACATGGGAAGAACCCGAGCACCATACACATAGATGGTGTAAAGGTGGCTGTACCAGATTACGATGGAGATGGATCCATCATATAATTCATTCATGTGAAATTTCTTTCGTGGGCCCAGGTGTTACCATTCATTAATAATAACCAGAGAATAGCGACCATCTTCAGAATGGATTCACAGCCATCCAATCAAGCGTCTCTAAAATGAGCACGGGCCACTTGGGCCCCACAAAAGAATTTCCACCGTTTAAAAAAACAGTATCATAGAGTATGAAGAATTTTAACTGCTTATCATGATAGATCATGACATGCGGTGACGTTTCTATTGCAGGGTCCATCTTAAGATGGGTCCACCAAATCAATAGTCTGGATTACGAAATAGGTGGGCCCCTATGTACGCTTCTAGTAAGAAATTACATTTTGCTTGTCAATCATCGGATAACAGCAAATTCTATCACAATAGATATGGACCGCTCAAAAATGACTTATTCCTGCATCCTTAAAATTGAGAAAATGGATGATGGGGAAAGCCGGAAAGGGTGTTTTTAATTTGGGCCTCGGCACTCAACCTTTCTCAAGCGCCTTCGTGCACGTGCTAACCTATCATGTGTGTGTTACATCTGAGCCATGTATCAAACGAGGCCCACTTTGTAGACGGTCCATCTTGGAAATCAGGCAGACCAACTGTCGTTTAGGCTCCACAGCTATGAAAATAGCGGACAACGGATTTTATATCTCGTCAGTTGATTTTGTATGGGTGGGGCTCATCTGATAGTTTACAGGTTTGATCTTTCGGTTGTGCCATCTACTGGTGGGGTCCACATAATGCACTGCTCGAATTGCACCACACTTTCAGGTGGAAACCTGTGGCACGTGCAGACTTGCGTGTGAGTCTAGGAAAGCAAATAATATTTTCTAATATATTATTGGCCTTTTTTTTTGTTTTTTTTCTAACGGAAACTCCGCATGAGTGAGCTCCGTAAAACATAGAAAGTCTCCAGAGCAAAGTTCAAGAGAACCACACAACAGATACCAATAGGACAATGATTCTCACTGTCAAAACATTCATAGGCCGACCATAATGTTTGTTTTCCATCTATATATTCACAAGGTCGCACAGACCTAATTGATAAAGAAAAACAAATACCATATTGATCCAAAACTCCTCGACTCTTGAAAGATTTCAATGATAAAGAAAAACAAATACCATATTGATCCCCTGCAACTTTTTGCAGTTTAGTTCACTTGATCTTTAGTCTATCTTATTTTTAGACTAAAGCTTGAAGACAAGCTCACCAATTGGACAAATAGTTTCGATATAAGACATGACTCATGATCAGATCCACGAACTTGGTGACATCAACACATATACTAAGAGCCTGTTATGACATACAACTCTTTCAGTATGTTAGACCTACCATGAGGATATGGCCCGTTGCAATAATCAGACCCATTACTCATTAGTTGGGTCATACCATAAAGACAATTTATGGCTATTGATAAATAACAAAAGATAATTGTGGTGTACTCAGTGAGTGAGTATCGGCTGATATTCACAGATGATCTTTATGATGGGGCCAACCTATTGGACGGTTTGGATGTCTTGCATGCATGAAGCTTGAAAATTAACTAGTAGGTGGACCCTTAACTACTAATCCAACCGTTTGGACTTGTAGCTGCCTCTTTGTAATATATTCATCCACCGTGGATCGTCTAATATGCGCCATATGGCTGGCATTTTCAACCGGACGGAGTACAAATGTCACACATATCACCCATCCTGAGCTTTCAATGAAAAGACTTCTCTTTAATCGTTTATTGACCATTCAAACATATCCTATTTGAGGAATAATTGCATGATGTGTAAATTGTTTTTGTTACATGTCGGTCGAGGAATGGATTTCGACTAGACTCATTCAGTCTCCGGTCGTTTCACAACTGGTCCGAGTCAGGGGTGAATTGGGGTCGTTCGGGTCTCACCAAGTCAGGGCTTACTTTTTTTTTCTTTTTTTTACACACGACACACACACAAACCCCCACACACTCATGCTAGTGGAATTTCACCACCTATGGATACTCGAACCCTTGACCAAGAGTTGAAACTACTGAGAGTCTACCACCTGGGCAAGAGTAAGGATCTAGCCTACTTATTTAAGGGACCAAGCTCATCCGTTACCATCATAAATGGATGGAGATCTGATCTTCTAAAATAAATGGCACATTGGTAAAATCTTTCTTACCAAGATGCTACTTGCATAGGAACTCGGAGACATGTAGATAAGCCCAACCATGGTTTAAAAAGACTCGAATGATTTTTAATGTGACTCATCTGAGTTGACTCGGTCAGACCCAATCTGGTTAGACACACTAAGTCGCCTGAGTCATGAAGATCAACTACTCATTCCAAAATCGGCATCCATAAGGTGATCAATTGCCAAATACATGAGAAAAGATTATTAGAATCGTCCATAGATTTTTGGGTTATGGCTAATCAATAGTATGCTTCATCTATTAGATGGTCCAAATCAGTGAAAACATGGGCTGATTGCAGTTCATGGATTTTAACTTATCTGACCAACGTGGACCCGTTGTCACAAGCCTGTCAGACCCAATCCGATTAGACACACTAAGTTGCCTGAGTCATGAAGATCTAAACATTTCAAAAACAGCATCCATGAGACCATCAATTGCCAAATACATTAGAAAAAATTGTTAGAGTTGTCCATGGATTTTTTGGTTATGGCTAATTAATATGGAGTCTCATCTATTGGATGGTCCGAATGAGTGACAACATGGGCTGATTGTAGTTCATGGATATTAACGTATCTGACTAATGCGGACCCATTGTCACATGCCCGTCAGACTCAATCCGGTAAGACATACTAAGTCGTCTAAGTCATGAAGATGAACTAGTACATTCCAAAAACGGCTTCTATGGAATGATCAATTGCCAGATACATGAGAAAAAAATGGTTAGAGTTGTCCATGGATTTTTGGGTTATGGCTAATTAATAGGGTGTCTCATCTTTTGGATGGTCCAAATGAGTGACAACATGGGCTGATTGCAGGTCATGGATGTTAACTTATCAGACCAACGTGGACCCGTTGTCACAAGCCCTACATGTAGGATGCAGATTGTGTAGTAACTCACCATCCTACACTGTAGGGTTTATTGTGATGTATGTATTTTATTCATGATGTTCATCCGTTTTTGAAATCATTTTAAAGCATGAGTTCAAAATTGAAATATATCAAAGCTCAAGTTAATTATACTATAAGAAAAAAAAGTGACAATTGAAGGAATATGGTTGAAAACTTCCTAGGGGCTACAAAAGTTTCGTATCAAGCTTGACATTTGTGTACATCCATGTCCATGTGACCTTCTTAGTAGGTCGATAGTTGACATCATTATCTTCATTTTTGATAATGTGGTATACTTCATTTTTAGATATACTTCAATTTTGGACTCATGCTTTAAAATGAGTTGAAAAAAATGATTGGAAGGCATGAATAATAATATATAAATCTCAATGGGTTTCACAAAATTCAGTATGTTATTAGGGGCACAATCCGGAAATTAATGGGTCCTTACTCTTGCCTGGGTGGCAGACTTACAAGAGTTTCTACCGAAGTCAAGGGTTCAAGTTCCCATTGGAGGTGAAATCCTACTAAGGTGTGAGTGTGTGAAAAAAATTTCCACATTCTCTTATGAATGTTCTCAGCCTTGGAAGCTGTAGTCCGCTTTGTAAGATCTGTACACGGTCAGAATAAAAATATTCAATTGTCTAGAATTCAACAAGTATCAATCAATGTTAATTTGGGCTTAAATCCCACCTAGACTTGGGTCCACCATTTGGACGGTTTGGATTTGGTAAAATGTATGCCACGTGTACAGAGACGGATTGCGCGAGTAGGGATGGTGGTACTCTCCCACCATATCGAATATCTCCTGATAGATATCGTCTAACGGTAACGATTGGTTGGTAAAAAATGGAAACGATGCAAGTTAGAACGGATTCTCTCCTTACAATCCCCGGCAAAACGACGTCCGTACCATTTTTAATTGATAAATGATCTCATACGGCAGCTGTAGGTAACTTTCACATAAAACCATTTACTTCCTCTGTATTGTTATATCCACAGAGTATCCGTTCTGTGGAAAAGGTGGGGAAAAAACAAAATAAAATCATATTGTATTAAAATAATAATACCTTGATTTGATGGGCCACACCAGTAATTTGATCTGTACCATTGGATATAAAATGATTTTGAATTTGTGTTCAGATGTATTAGTGTATCAGAATGATTTTCATAAAAGTTGATTAATATGGTGTGTCCCACCTTTTATACGGATCAGATATTATACAAATATGATAATTTGGCGGTAAAAAAACGGATGCATCTAAATGTTTACATACAGCCGATGTATGTGATAATTTCTCTATTTTTATTTGCAGTGACGGTTGCAGCCGGCACGTGCACTACAGTAGCACGACAAAATAAACGCTAAACCCCGTATATATTTAAATAAGGGAACATTAACCACCAATCTTATGTTCTGATGTGCTGCAATTAAATTGGACACGTGGCACGATATTAGAAGATCTGGACCGTTGATCAGGTGTCCCCCACGGTGGATTGGCTACATTCTGCAAATCGCACTGATTAGATTCCTATCTATTGAATTGGTGGACCTTTTCCTTTTAAACGTCTGCATTTCCTATATTGTTTTCTAGCGTCCTTTCGTGTATGCATCGTTGGATAGTTTCGACGTCAGACTGATCAGTGAGATATCCTTTGTGGTCCTCGTTTGACGGTTGTGATTTTGTATATCACTTTCAAATTTCTCTGTTCAATTAGAATGCAACAAGCTGTGTTAGATCAATCTGTTTAATTAGGACTAAGCGACTGTGGGAAGATTCTACAATGTTCCAATTGCTCTTGTTAAGTGCTGACTGTAGCTGTTGAATCTGGGTTCATTTCTCAATAATCCAGACCGTTTATATGATGGTCCTCAACCTGGATGGAAGATACCCCAAAAAATTCTATCTGGTTGTGATATGTCAACCCTTTGATCATTTAACTCTTTTTCTTTCAAAACAGACCATATCTTTTAGCTGTTGTTTTGCGGGCCCTTGATAAGATCTTTTGATTTTAAAAATTCTTTAGTTATCACTCATCAATGATGAGGCCTATCATATAAATGGTTTCGATCATTGCAACATGACCCTACATTTAACATTTACAGCTACCAATGCAATGTATGGTAGCATGCATTGTAGCGAAACTCTTACATTTTTATACCAACTGCCAATGTCTGGCCAAAGTATTATTATAAGGAAGTTTGCTGGGATATATCCCCACCTATTTGTATAAGACACGGCTGGATTGGATCTTGGTTCATATATGGGTCCAAACTGTGGATACGAAAAGATACATTAAATGAACTGGGGTTGTCCCAAAAATCTTGAAGATTGCAAAATCATATACTTTTGAATTAAAAAATCCAAAAAGTTAAATAATCAAAATACTAAAGTATTCTGATTGAGAGTTCTATTATTGTGCATTCTCCATTGATGACTAGGCTCATCTTCTAAATGCTTTGGATCATTGAAAATGACCAAGGTATAACGCATCCTATTGCAATGGTTTGATATGTATCCTTGCAAAAATCTATTTTGAGTACAATTAAATCACAAAAAGTCGACAAGAAGTATAATTTAAGCAGGACTTATGATTAGGGCATGCTCGGACACACCCACAAAGGTGTTTTTTGCAACTTTCATAGTAACAAAATTTGTTGGACTCGTCCAATTAGTTCGAAATAATAAAGGGGTTTGGAAGGGATGGAAATTAAGAAAAAAATATACTTAAAGATGAGCTTAAGGCATGTTACAATGTCACTATTTTTAATGCAATATTTACACCCTTGAATTCTTTGTTGTTACAATTTATCTTTAACTTTTTTTCTCTATGTATACTTAACTCTTTAAAAATTCCATAACTTAAAAAAAATATAATATAATATAAAGAATATCATAGAAAAGAAGATAGGGAGAAGAGACTTCTGAATTGTTATGATTCAGAATAACCTAAAAGTATATTTTTGTAAAGCAATAAGGGACACTTAGAGCTACTTTCATAAAAAGATACATGTTTTTTTCATGCCTATTACGATGGTGCCTCTTCTTATTAATGGCATCCTTCCTCCACCATTTTTGAATTCAAAACCATTCATTAAAAATCATACCATGGTTCACAATCTAACGGATACCAACAGTTACTAAAAGCCGCTTCTTCTTCTTTTCTTTTTTTTTTTTTCATTTTTTAAATAAAATTTTTATAGACAAGAAACCCAACCTTTTCTTTTCATTAAATCCAACATGGTTTTGAGCCTGTGGATTTTTATGGTTAGGCAATTAAATGGGGTTTAGTTATGGAAATTAAAGTGCATCCCAACACACAACATGAATTATGATTTGACTCAAAATAATGTTTAGGTATTAAACTCTCCTTTTTAGGGTGCATTCAAATGGACCGTAAATAAAGGCTACTTGTGTGACTGCACGCAAAGGTGTTAAAGATCCAGGCAGATGGCACACATATCAAAGATCTGGGCCATTTCTGATATGGGCAATTCATCAGGTAATGCATGCCATGAAAATTTCAATTGCCAAAATTGCAAGTAGCAAACTCATCAAGTGAGACACTAGAATTTGGATTGATGGACTTCCTTTTGTTAGTTACTCAACCTGTCTAAACAATAAACTAATATTAGTTTTGGTTCACGGCGTGCTCACCATGTCCCTTGTATGATGAATGGTTAACATGTTCTATCATAACCAATAAACTAATATTAATTTTGGTTCACGGCATGCTCACTATGCCCATTGCATGATGAATGGTTAACATGTTCTATCTGCCCAAATCTTAGACACTTCTTCCACCGTCTCACATGAGGGGGAGCATCATTGAATGATGACTTTTCTAGTAGTTTGAGTAAACACGAATTGCATTTTCTTTACGAGATATTCTGTTTCGACTGGGTCCCACGGTACCAATATTGGACTAAACGAGTTCATATGTTGCAAGGTCTACGTCACGCCCTGAATAATTTTAGAGGTCAAGAACACACTTGATCCGGGCGTGAACTTTTACTTTGCAGAAGTGTGAATACTCTTATACCATTATATTGGCATCCAACAATCATAAGAACTGAATTAAGCTAAACAGTGCATAAAAGTCCATATATGTATATATATGTATATATATGTATATATATATATATATATATGTATGTATGTATAACATAGAAAATCTCCAAAGCATAAATACATATATCCAATCAACGGAGTCCACTCAGTAGAGGACTTCAATATATACATATCCAAAATGAATAAAATATAAAGTTTTTTGTTTTCGCATACTATTCCAAAAACATCACGGCGATAATGCATGCCAGTCTAAGCCTACCCGTCTGAGGTCTCGGTGGTACTTGCATCAATAATATCATCTAATTGGTGTTTTAAGTTACTGTCTCATTTGGAGTAAGTGATTAAATATGTGGAACCGTTATCCTAAGTTACACATGTTATCAACACAATCA
The DNA here is from genome assembly GCA_030180095.1 of Magnolia changhungtana. Classification (NCBI taxonomy): domain Eukaryota; kingdom Viridiplantae; phylum Streptophyta; class Magnoliopsida; order Magnoliales; family Magnoliaceae; genus Magnolia; species Magnolia changhungtana. The sequence continues at coordinate 4,522,719 of JASAUF010000198.1, read as the reverse complement.
AGCGCAAAAATGATAACATTATAAAATAAACAATTTCATAAACTAGTTTATTAAGTGCATGAATGACATGATTTATGAATGCATGTCCTGAAAATAATAATAATTGTAATACTTCTCATCAACATCTCCAACCATATAATATTTGTCTTATTGTAATGTAGCTTGTCACCACCATCACCAACAAGTGCTATGATATGCATTATTGCTCAAGTATTTATTAATCCAAGTTCAACCAGTAAATTGGTGAAGTTAGGATACCACCATTATATCACAAGTCGCTAATTGGATCACATGGCTCATCGCAGCACATAGTGCCTCCTCATCAGTGTCCATTTATCCAATTTAGGGTTCGTTGCTTAATAGTCCAACTTTCACAGTCAAACGACGATAAAGGCTTATCACCCAAGGACAATCACAAACAAGGTAATGGTCATTACTCAAGTATCAAATGTGGTGAAGCTCGTCATCTATTTTTGTCAACAATACGATAGGCTTATGTCCTTCATTAGTCCTCAATGGTCACTATCAAGAGGCTCGTCACCCAATTTTGTGACAATATGGCAGGTTAGTTACCCAATTTTGTACCAACATTTAGGCACATCACTCTATTTTATACCAATATGGTAGACACATCACCTTAGCATAGGCCGATAACTTGGACACGATATCCCATACTACTATGCTCGGCTTATTAGCCTTTATAATTTCGTAACGCACTAGCGATTATGAATGGACTTAATTCATTAGTAATAGTGGTATCCTGAATTCCTTTGAGTATTATAAAATCATCAAGCATAAGAATAATCAGGTCATGCATTAGATTGATCCGATCGACAATGGAGAACCTCAGACAAAACTAGCATGGGGCGCAAAGCATCCGTGTAGTTTCAACTACCGTCGGTTGTCCATGTTCAACCCTGGTCGACCGTATAAGTCTAGGATAGCCAACCCACGATGGCCATCCATTGACTCAAACAACTAGCAGGGCTCAATTCAACGTAATAACAATTCAACTTATCAAATACACCACAATAATCACATAACAATTTAATATCATAACTGAGTATATCAATTCAATTAATATACGAATCATCACAATCTAATGTACATCAACACAATCCCACAATTATCGATAATCACTTATCTATACCTCACCAGGGTATATCAATAGAACAAATGTACGAAACGTTACAATGCAATGTATATCAATACAAGCTAATATGTCATGCCCCAAACTCAAAAATCAGGCTCACAAAATTCTCGATCATCGAATCTGGCGCTAACAGCTTCCATCGTATCCCATTCTCGGCTCTCGACACCCATATACCAGATTCTGATCCTGGGATCCTACAAGGAGAATTTTTCAGTGTGAACTTTTTTTTGAACAATTAATTTGTTTAGGCGGTTACACATTTTGTACATGGTATTAACGCATATCGAAGAGACTCAACATGTCACACATGATATGTTGCACCAGCTGAACAGTATTGAAGGAAACAATAGCAAACTCCAACAACTCTTGAATGCATCCTGAAAATTGTAAGTCATATGTATAGCAAACCACAGCTCGTAAGTCTACTGTGTGCCGGGAGTAAAACACGTCTTATCAGGGTGCTCCCATAAAGACTCCAAAACAACCATAGACATGTTATCAACCAATTATGTTATCATAGGTGAGTAGGTTATCAATGAAGCATGTTGTATAACTATACAGGTTATCATGAAGATGACATCAATAATAGGCATGTCACTCAACAAGCGACCATGAATTATTAAAATAGCCAATCATCATGAACAAGGTAATTAAATTTTATTTTCTACTATATGGCATACGATGGAAAGGCAATGATAAGGCTAACGTATAATCGTTCGAGTACAAGAACATAATAAACAAAATGTCATATGCTGAGGATGTAATGCAATATGCAAATCCTGACGAATCTATGAATATGTGGGACAAGGTCTTACCTTCACTGTGTGCACAGTAGCCTGCCAACCACTGGTAGCTCACCCAAGCCCGCTAAGCCTCGCCCATATCAGCGTCCACCTATATGTGCTCGCCCACATGTGACTATAGTGACGGGGCGTTACAATATGTCATATGCAGAGGATGTAATGCAGTATGCAATGCATAAGAAATGACAAGGCTGGAGCGTGTAATCGAGATGATAGTACGTGGTATCGCAAGCTGTGGGGTTCATCACAAGGGACTTCTATCCAAATCAGTCTCATACCTAAATTCAGATAGCTGACTCAATATGGTAAACTCTTGATCTCAAGTTGGTCATGCGCCCCAACTGAAATCCTGGCCATTGCGAAGGTACACATAATGTTTTGGTTGCACACCACCAGCCCGAGTGGATAGTGAATGAATGAATGAATGAGTCAAATACTGAGTATGCAACTCATGCTCAATAAGTCCACATATCAGTAATGTACATCTCTGGGATCATCACCGGGGTTTAGTACAATGTTGTTAGCCATACCAAGGCTATGCGATGCAAGGCCTACATGGACTATATCATATGCAAGGTGCAATCACAAGTCATGCCAGTCCTCATCTGAATCCACATATCAGTACAGTTCCTCTCTGGACAATCACCAAGGTCTAGTACGCTCCAAATGGCATTGCCCCTCCCACACGCGCGTGGTCCAAGTGAGTGTAAGAGACCTTACTATCCGCCTGGCTAATAGTTTACCAATACCTATCTGACACGTTAATAGCGAACTCATTTACGAGCTGGTCGGACTCAACCTAGCATTACCCCTACCCTTGAGTAGGTAAAGCCACACCCCCTTTCAACTGACCACGACATAGTGGGAGACGCGGCCTAATGGTATTCGGCATTCGTGCGCTTATGCATCCACTCAGTCTCGACGTTGGAGCATCCTCTTAGTACTATAAGGATTTAAGGACTTTCACTCAGGGACATCTATAGCGCCTCATGTAGAACCAAAATATTTTTGGTGTCTAATTCTGTCATCCATGATATGCCTGTGGAGGCCTCAGCCCTGATGTCGCTAGGGCGAACAGAAATCATATTACACAAATGCGAGATAGTCATACAATCCAGTCATGCATCGGTCCTGCGCGTACCGCGCGCTCATGTGGGGCAACTCCATCTCTTAGGAAGTCCCGAAAACAACTAGCCCAATAACTTATGTTATGGTCAATCACTCCTCATAACAAGCATGCAAATGATGCGTATGAGCATGAATCATGGTGTATGCCATGCATGATTATCAATCATAACAATGATCGGCCTCACACAATCACAATGGGCTTCACACATCGCAATAGGCCTCATTCAGTCACAATGGGCCTCATATAATCATAATGGGCCTCATACCATCACAATAGGCCTCTTACAATCACAATGGGCCTCATACAATCACAACAAGTCTCGCACAATAAGCATCATACAATCACAATGGTCCTCATACCATCACAATGGGCCTCCTACAATCATAATGGGCCTCATGCAATCACAATGGGCCTCATACAATTACAATGGGCCTCGCACAATGGGCCTCATACATTCATAATGGGCCTACATATCACAACGGTCCTATATATCACAATGGGCCTACATATCATAATGAGCCAACATATCATGGCTACAAGATGGGTTTCAAGGTTTGAGTAGTACTATAGGGTATGATGGAAAACATTATTCTCAATGAGGGCCCAATAAGAGAAAATTAGAAATGAGCTTAACAATGGGCTTTGGAGAGTTTACAACGTGGACATTTAACTATCATTGCTCCTAAAGTGCGGCTCGCCTTAGATTCTAACTTACAATGGGAAATGGGCTTAGCAATGGGCCCTAAGGAGTTCAAAATGTGGACATTTAACCAACATTGTCTCCTAGAATGCAACCCGCTATAGAGACTATCTCACAATGGGGCTTATAGCCCTTAAACTAGATAGAAAAATGGATGGGCATCATAAACATTATCATATACATCATAGTGGGATCAACATCATAATTAGGCCTTGCACAAGAGTCTCATATATCACAATGGGCCTCATCACATGGGCCTCACATACATCATAATGGGTCTCATCACATGGGACTTATATACATCGTAATGGGCCTCACTACGTAAGCCTTATACACATCACAATGGGCCTCATACAAGGGCCTCACGTACATCACATTGGGCCTCATCACATGAGCCTCATATACATCATAGTAAGCCTCATACAAGGGCCTCACATACATCTCATTGGTGCTAAAAGTGAGGTGGAATGTGATATATAGTATGGGTAGTGGATGGTACTAAGCATGCATTGACCAAAGTAGAAGAAATTTAGATATGCATTGACTAATGGATGGATAAGGGTTATGAGTTATAGGTGATGCATAGTAGATGATGAAGTGGAGTGTTGCAATTGGTTGTTTGAAGTGATGTGACACAGATCAAGACATGCATTAGATGCATGTATAGGATGAGATGGACATGAGCTATGATTAGTTTCTAAGGCATGAGGGAGAGCTAATGATGAGTTTTGGGGTAGAATCCAATTTTGTCTTATAGTGCTTGTCCTATATGTACTAGGTTCTTATTTTGTCATATAGCAATTATCTTATTTGTTGGTAATTTTCCTGTTCTAAAAGTGGGCTTCAGGCCTACATGGGCTTAAGTCCGATGGGCCTAGCATAATAAAGGTTGCTTGTATTACTGGATACATAATTTGGGTCATACATTCGAAGGGTCATATCTCACTAATGGAGAGTCGGATTGACACACGGTTTTCACCATTGCGACCGCAATGACGACGTGGTCCACATGATAGAGGTCTCAAGGTCATCCAGAATAAATCACTTTGGTGAGTTTTCTAGGTGCACTCGGGTGCAGTGTATGGTTTATCAATGGTGCGAGTTGGGACACGTGTGCACATGAGCAATGTTGTAAATGACCGGGATCCTACACAATATACATCAACAACGCTTATCAACCACCATAATAGGGTTCTAACAAAAGAAATTTCATATTGATCAAGCATTTCATCAAACATGTTAATTATCAACAACATTAACATTAGTGTTGCAATAATAAAGCAATTTAGGTATAATTTTCATATAAAATTTTAATTATTCAACTGAAAAATGATTGTCTATCACCCTCAATGTTTGATAAAAGGAACTTAAGAGAATAGTCTGCACCTTAGGAGGCAATCTAACCGTCTAATCGTGCTTAAGTTAGGGTTCTTGGAGAAAAGCACTAATTCCTACATTAAACTAACCGAAGGGAGTACCATTACCAACCAAAAACCTATAACTAGTTATAGAATTGAAGGGTAAATGCAATTCTTACCTCAAACTGCAAGTAGAGGAAGATTTAACAGAGGATGTGATAGCGATTAGGGTTAAACCAAAAAGGAATAGGCAAGAATACACTAAGAACTCTTTTCTTCTTCTTCTTCTCTTTCTCTCCTCTTCCCAAGTTAGGGCAAATTCGGATTTGGGGAGGGATTGCACACAAGGGAGTGGTATTTATAAGCCCAGATGTGCTCTAATTAGCCTCGAAGTGTAGGCAATTGATATTATAACCCGATGAGAGGTTTGTTTTTAGTTGTTAGGGCCTACTAGGAGATGTACGAGTTGATCTACACCAAAGGTTAGTTGTCCCTAACGATGATATACGTATAAATACAATCAGCCCACCATTCGGATGCGTCAATTGACAAGTATTATTAAAAGTCAGTTCAATAGTTACCGATTATCGATCGAGGGCGTGAATATATGGATAGGTGTAGAATGTTAGCCTAGATTAATGTCCTTAATTTAATTGTAATCTAATGGTCCAAAACTCACAACTTTGATAAATGTCAGACGAGGATAATTCACTTAAGTTCATGTTTAATTTCAGGAACATTTACACATCTTATGCACTTGCCTTGCGAGCTCAAATTGAACAATTCAAGACATAATTTTAGTCCAATGCCCACAAATGGACATCATGCCCACTAAGCTGAACAATTTTTTATAATTTTTAGTTCACCGGTCCACTATCGAGTGGTCTAGAGCTTGTTTGGTTAATCATGACATTTTTCTAATGAACTAGGTAGTGAGATTTCTTGTGCTCGATGATTAAGTTTTGGATTAACTAAGTTCATAGTGAGACATATTCACAATTAACAAAAATAGTGATTCGATCTTAATCACCCTAAATCATCAATTCTTAGGTAAAAAAAGATAACTTAGTCGATTTATTTTTTGTACATAGAATAATCATGATCTAACCCATTGGTTGAGTAAGTATTAGGTAGATCTTCATTAAACTATAATTATTCCAATTAGTTGATGATGGATCATATAAATCTTGCCCTTAGATGAATAGATCATAAGGTTACTCCCAAGATTTAAGTGATCAAGCGCATCTTATGGCTTCCTAAGAGTAATTTATTGAGCTCATACAATTTGATTTATCTATACTAATTTTGTTCGAAGTTTTGTCAAGGTCTGATATTTAGAGACATGTTTCTCATATGTAGGTTTTCAGGAAGTTCTCTTATGGCCTGTTTGGATGCCTGTAACTTTTTTTAAGTTATAAGAAAGTTACATGTAACTTACTTATATAGGTGTAAGAAAGTTACGGGTAATCCTGTTTGGATATAAGTTTTAACTTACTTACAGGTAACTTCGTTTTTGTGTTTAGATAGCCTGTAACTTTGTTACAGGTAATAAGTTGGATATTCACACTAAATAGAGCTTGAAATAGGGAATTGTTGAAAAATCAAATTAACACGTAAAAAAGATTGGATAAAATTGTTCCATTTTATTAAGCCTATATAAATTAATAGTTCGGCCAATTCTTAGGCTAAACTAATCAACAGTTGGGCCATAAAAGTGGGCTCTCGTTTTTGAAATGCTTGTAATGTGGGCAAAAAACTTGATGTAACATATCCAAGAAAAAATTTTCATTTTCTTTATAAGATATGTTTACAAAGCTGTAAGAGAAAGAAAGACAATAATAAATAACATCAAACTAAAGTCATCTATTTAGGAACCATGTTCTCCAACCATACATGCCTTTGGGTAGGGGACACAGTATAAATGAACCCATGTATAAGATTTGGCCGATTAGAAAGTGTAACGCCCTGAAAATCGGGGGTCGAGCATAAACTCCACTCTCGAGTTCCAATGCATCATTTATGCAACATAGAAAATGATGATTAAATGTTGTCTGTGTTAGTGCTTTAAACATGAGTGGGATTACACCAAAACAACATATCATACTCCAGCGACAGTTAAGTTACGCAATCGAAGGAACTGTGATAGATATATAAAGTATATAAACTGTTGTAAGTCTCCAGAGTGTGAACATGTTACCAGGTTAAATATATACATATATACTTCTTAAAATGGATTAAAAATGAATATAGATGTGTGATCCAAAAAGACAAAATAGCAAGTGTAAGGGCATCTAGTCAGCATCCCAGAAGTCTCCGTCGATCAGGCCACGGTTCACATGAACCAGCTTGAATACTGCATGAAAGAGAATGCCTTCTCGTCATCCTCATAGTCTGGCTCCGCCTCGTAGGCATCGCCTCTACATGCAACTAAGACAGGGTCTGGTTGATGTGTACAACACCATCCCGTAACGTGGGAGTGAGTGATCAATTCAGTGGAATCATAAAGCAAATGTTAACATGTTATCAATTCAGTTAAGCAGTAATGATAAAATAATATAATCAAATATTCCTAAGTACTCTAATTAATGTAAGAATGGTATGTATAAATGATGCATGCCCTCGCCTGCACTCCATTTGCGATCTTCATCTAACGGTCGCGCATGTCAGTTACTTCCTCAGTACTCTCTACTCAACGCCAACCGACACATGCAGTGTGGTGCATGAACATGATTAATTACCAAGTTCTTATTAGTCCTTTTCATACAACAGGATTGGAAAACTAAGGTACCTTCCTTATATCATTTCCCAAACAATGATCAATTCTAGGGTTGTCAGTCCTAGTAAATCTCATACGATGTTGCGGTTCTAGGTTACTACAAAGGGCTTGTCACCTCGATGCAGTGTAGGCCTAGTTTATACTCTAGTTGCTATGAAAGACTCGTCGCCTCAACGCAGGCTCAAAGTATACTTGAGGTCACTACAAAGGGCTCGTCACCTTATCAGTGTAGGCCGACAGCTCGAATACAGTGTCCTATACCACCGTATTCGGCTCACGAGACGGTATTGCTTACTGGTCACTACGGGGAGGCTTGTCACCCCAGCGTAAGCCGACAGCTCGGCTACGGTGTCCCATACTACCATGTCCGACTCATGAGTCTTAGCGGATCGAGGTACCAAGGTTAACGGGGTTTTCACTGGTAAGTTTGGTACCTTAGGTTCAAGCAATAGCATCCACACATGGTGAACATACATCGGGTCAATCGGGTTACTTGACGAGCTCAATTGGTATGAGCACACATCGAGTTAATCGACATGAAGTGTATAAGCACTCCGTGTGACCTAGCTACTACCGACAACCAAAGTACGACTCGTATTCATCGAACACATTCCGTATGGTAAAAACAACTTCAGCCACCTAGTCAGGACCTGTTACCGATTGCTTGGACTAAGTCATAGTCCCAATCACACTCAGTCACAATTTATACATCACATATGATAACATTTCAAGCATTTGAGCATTTTATGAAACACATAGTACACATGTTATCTTACATATGCATTACATCCATCAATCGTGTAGTAGTAAGATAGGTTACATAAGGAAAACTGTAATTATAAAAAAGGGGATTGAGAATCCTATCTCAGCACCCTCGTTACATACGTGTAAAATAAGCAATTTCTCATTCAGGCATTTTATCAAACACTTAGACTACACATATTACTCACATGTAATAGACTAGTTATAACATACATCCTGGCAAGCCCTTTTTATAAAAGAGTTGCCACATACACAACAAGCATATATCCATAGTTAATAATCATGGCAAGCACAAATTCAAATTCCATATCCATTCAGTCATATCAACAAACACATGGAATACACTATATTCAACATAGTTCATATGTATGTATAAAATGCGGGAAGCATCGTATCTAAGCATGTGATAGCAATCAAGTCAGTCATAAATCATTAACTAACATTGAAAGCCTTGAAAACCATAACCTAAATGTTTATAGTCTACACCTTATGTCGGTAAACGCGTAACAAATTCAGTTTAAACTCTAAGTTTTTATCTATGGCACCACAACAACCTATAACAGGGAATAGGTTAGCTAATTCACCTATTGCACTATCTGAAACCCTAAAGCAGATTAGAGTTAGGTTTTCTTACCTAAGAACGGGATCAGTATCACCCATATAGCGATGTAAGAATGACGGTTAAGCACGTGGAGCGTCAGGGAATGATCCCTACGACTATCTCTCAGCCTATCTCTCTCTTCCTCACTTTCTTCTTCTCTTTTCTCTCTTTTCTCCCTTAGGGTTTGCAAAATTCGTATGACATGGGAGAGAGATGGTTTAAGCCCTTTATATAGGCTTAAAAGTGAGCTCAATGGCCCCAGGGCCATGGTATACTTAGGTTATAGCCAAAATCCTTCCGTTCTTGCTCAACGGAGCACTTCTGGAGGCCCCTTTTCTGCGTGCGATCAGACTTAAGCTCCCTGACCTTGGATCTAGGTCAAGCTGAGTTTTTGGTCCAATCGAATTTATAGATCGACCGTGGCGGACCAGTTTCAATTTAACGGTCATTAGTACTCGATCAGGGCCACAAGTGCACTGACATATGTGAGAAATTTCTCCTGATCCGAGGGTGTATTTGGGTCAGATTCTGATAGTCTGAATCCTTATATTTGGCCCGCAAGTGACATGTCTCAGTTTACTTAAGTTTGGATTTTATTTTAAAAAATATTCATGTTTCTCACACACTTCGCTTCGGGCTCAAGTTGTACATTTCTGGATACAGTTAGGACTTGATTTTCAAGATGGTTGTTAAGCCCAGCAAGGCGGTCATAATCGTTTAGTTTCACTATAATCTGACTTTCAACGTGCGGTCCAGGTCCGATACGGAGCTTCGTGATGCTCCCGAGAGCAACTGGGTAATGAGATTGATCCTAGATTACAGGGTAATGTAGCGTCAACGATTCTACAAGTTTCAGGTCTTATTGTTCGTATTTAAAGTAATTAGTACTAATTTCACAAGTAAACTAGTTTAGCACTAGCTAATACTCGCCTAATTTCTAAGGGTACCTATAGTCCTGTGTGATTTTTGTTTGAGGTGGTACTCGAGCCTTTGTGGTATGTATAGAAGGTGATTCAAGCTATTAATACTTAATTAAATTATGCCCTAATCACGATAGAATAAGGTCTCAGGGCAGTTCTACATCCAAGGACGTCTATTGTCAAGTTAGAAAAATCCGGGGTGTTACAATCTAGCCCCCTGAAAAATAATTTCGTCCCCGAAATTGGCTAAGACTTATATTGGGTTCGTATTCAACGAGCACATTGTGGATATACTGACCTCATCTATTATAATTCAGCTTGTACCCATTATTAGGCCTATTCTTTAGTAGGAATTGGTTTAGCACTTGGACCCTAATTACTTTTCTGGTAACTCCAACGTTGACTTTCTAAGGAAGATTCAGACCCTATTTAGTGACCTATTCCTACACACTGCCTGGATCAATTTCCTTCGATCTTGGGCCAGTGGGGTGGGGGCCCACTACGCTTTCGCTGTGCCACTTTGATCAAAATGAGGTATAAACTGGCTTAACTAGATTAGGCTCAAAATGTTCTAACCCCCTTATAAATTATTTATACTCTCAAGGCTCAAGAATCTATATCCTGATCCATATGTCGGAACAAGGTGTAATTTAGAACTTATCCTTGACATGAAATGGGAAACAACCTCTCAATACATTGGTCTTCCTTCCATCGCTGATGTGTACTGCAGCATTGGTACCTATAGTTATAGAAAGGAGCTAAAACGATGGAGGTTTGTGGTTGATTTCAGGGACGAGTGTGAGTTGACGGCAAGACGTCCAATCCTACCAAAGGAGGACTTTTATCACAGTCCTGACTTACCTTATTTAATCATGTTTAGCTTAACAGGCAGGCTATCTTTCTCAGTTCAAATGCACAATATGTATGCCAACATGGCATGTGATTTGGGACTTAATTCCTAATTCCTAAAACGATTGAGGTTTGTGGTTGATTTCAGGGACGAGTGTGAGTTGACGGCAAGACGTCCAATCCTACCAAATGAGGACTTTTATCACAGTCCTGACTTACCTTATTTAATCATGTCTAGCTTAATAGGCAGGCTATCTTTCTCAGTTCATATGCACAATATGTATGCCAACATGGCATGTGATTTGGGACCTAATTCCTAACTGTCTGTTGCCCATTTGGAAAATTCCTTGGGCCTAAAGAGAAAATCTCTATTGGCTATTGTAGACACCCCACTCAGGCTAACATCTTGAGAAAGCTAGGACAATTCGAGAATCATGATCCAAACCCCAACCAAACCTAAGCCATCACAAGCCATCGTTCATGCCAAAGTATACCCAAACCTTCACCCATAATCAACCCATTTCTCAGTCCATTTTTAGGTCACAATCGAGCCAATTTTGAGTCTTTTTAAGCCAAATATCCAAAACAGACTTTATTTCACCCTCACGACCCAAAAAAGGACCCGCCGGCCAAATTTCGGGAGAAACTGTACCTGAGGTGGTAGTTTGACTACCACGGGCAGTAGTCAAACTATCTCAAAAAATGTGTGCAGAGCCAGCCACACGAGTTTCGGACCTAACCCAACCCTCGGACCCAACCCAACCGGGGCGGTAGTCGGACTATCGCAGGCGGTACTCGGAGTGCCGCCAAGTGCGGCCCGCATGTGAACATCTGTGAACAGCTGTCCCAATGTCTAAAAGTCAACTTTCTCCTGAAATCATCCCTCAATCCAAGCTTATTTACTATTTTACCAGCCTCTTTAGCCAATGATTGTGCGCCATGTGGCGTTCCTTTCTCCCAAGCCAATCACAAGCCTCCATTTCTTCATCTCAATCCTTACCTACCACTTATTTACCATATAGCCATTGGAGAAGACTATAAATAACCCTCTCCTCTTCTCATTTCAAGACACAACAACCAAGGGAGGGAGAGAAAGAGTGAGAGAGAAAGAGAGGGAGAGGAAGAGAGTGAGGGAGAGGGAAGGAGCTCTCAAGCCTCCCAAGTCCAAATTTTCTTAGCCACCCCCTAACCCTCCTCCAAACCTCTTCAACCCATCTAACCTAGCCTAGTTTGATCATGGTTCAGTCTATGTCTTAGCCTACTCAAGAATCAAGCCAATGATTCATCATCTTACAAGCATTCATCATGACATCTACTCCCTTCTCAACCCCCCTGCTTCTCTAGATCTCTAGTGAACGTATGCTCTATGACTTGCCATACACCGGATCCTGTCACATTTGAACTTCTTAGTGATCTAGTCCATTTTTTCTTCACCTTTTGGCAAAAGCATCATCACATCCACCTTCTAGATACGCCGTTGGACATATGCTCTGTGGCTTGCTGAAACTTTGGATCTTGTCACATCAGAAATCCACGTGTGTGCCTAGTCCTATCTCGACCACATCATCCATCCCTTGAGATTATTTTACCACATAAAGTAGAGACCGTACATTTGTACGGGCAAGGAGGGTGCCTAACACCTTCCCTCTTTGTAACCACGGTCCCTTACCCGGAATGCAAATCAGGAGTCAATCTAAGGTAGGAGAGTCTTTGGATTTCTCTAAGCTTACATATTTCGTGGTTCTAGCCGACCGCAGGATTTTGAAATCTTTCTGCTAGTGGCGACTCCAACATCAACAAATCAGCCTAATCACCCCCACCCCCAAAAGTATGATATACAAATCAGCGTGGATGCCAATTTCCAATGTCTACAGAATGACGACTCCACTGGGGATTTGCTAGCTCGTACTAGCTGAGACCCGACTCGAAATAGTGTGGTAATATAATCTTAGGGGATATTCTACATTCGCATTCAAACCTTGCATTAAAAAAAAGAAAGAGATGATCGATATTTGGCTTGCACCCATTCAAGGCTTTCACTCATCCCATGCTTACCCAATCCAAAGTTGTCATAGCAAACCAAAAAGAAGAAACCCTTACACCTAAAAGGCACCCCCGGATGACCTAAATTCATGGCTGATAATACCGCATTCACCTCAACCATGGACGAAATAGCCCAAAATTTCAAGGCTTTATAGGCCCTTCTTTTCCAATGTGTTCAAAAAGAGACTGTTCAAACCATGCAAGTGTCATCACCTAGTGCCCCAATCATCTCAACTTTCCAACATCCACCCCATAATGGGAGTCACCTTTAAGGCCAATTTTCCAGAACTGAGAATCCTTTCCAACAACCTCTCACTGATGAAAACCGCTATCAAATACAATCTCCCACAATCAAGAATCCTAGCCAGTTCCAACATCTTCCTCCTAATAGGAGATCCAATCAATTACAGGGGGCAAAACCCCCATCGATTGATCTCTCCGAAATGGAAGAGCTCCGGGAGCAATTGTGAGAGGTGGAGAGGAAACTATAAAGGCAGTAAGGAGGGGATCGTCCATCCACCAAATTTAGGGATTTATGTCTCTTTCCCGATGCCAGGGTACCTCAAAACTTTAAGGTACCAAAATTCAAGAGATATGATGGTACGGGGTGTCCTATGAACCATTTAAGAGCATTTTGTGGGGAGCTTAATACTCTGGCAGGTAATAATGGAGCGTTGATCCGTTTATTTCAAAAATCCTTGAAAGGCGATGCGTTAGATGGGTACACGTCATTAGACTACGGTCGAATTAAGACTTGGGAACAACTTTCTCAAGTTTTCATTGATTATTTTGTGTACAATCTTAATGTAGCACCCAAAAGGGCGGATCTTGCTGCCCTAAGGCAGAGAAATGATGAGTCATTGTCAGCTTATGTTGGACGGTGGCAGGCCATGGCCGCCAGAATGAAACACCCATTGATGATCATTTACTCGGCAAACCCGAGTATCTCCGGATACCTCGTATCGTATCCATATGCCAACTTCACCCAACTCATCTGTGCTGGGGAACGAGTCGAAGCCGGAATAAGGGCTGGGATAATCTCCCCCTGGTGGCCTCATCAGGCCTCCCCAATATAACGAATAGTGGAAGGAAGGCTTACTAGATACAAGAATGGTAACAAAAGTGTTCCTGACCTCCATCCAACAGAAGAAGACAATCTTGTCGCCTCTACCCAAGGCACTCAATTCGCCCCTCAAGAAGGACAATGGCAACAACAACAGCAAGGGGAGATTCCTCAGTACGTCAATCATGGTCAGCAGATGAGGATGACCAAGGAACCTAGGCAGCTTATACCGATAGACCAAACTTACAGCGAGATACTAGTCATGCTAGTCCAAAGGTAAATACTTACACCGTTACTACCTAAGCTCCCCCCAAACCCTCTGCCACCAAATTATAATGAGAATGAGTACTATGCATACCACCAATCTCGAGGCCACACAACAGACCGTTGTTTCGCCCTGAAACATGGGTCCAAGATCTGATTGACAACCAAATGATTGTGGTTACCTCTCTTGTTGTTGCCACCACTAATTACACCCTCCAGAATCTCCTCTTATCGTATTAAGTATGCCCTAGTTCATCAGGAACCCCTACTAACAATATCAGTCAAGGAGAGCCACCCTCAGTCAATTCAGTCCAATACATCCATTCAATCATTGCCAGCCCAACAACAATATTCCCAAGTCTACAAGGGGCACACCCTACCAGTTCAATCTATTCGCTCTCAAATGTTCAAGGGGCATCTCCAGCCGGTCCAGTCTCCATTCCCCCAAGTCTACAAGGGGCATACCCTGCCAGTCCAATCTCTTCGCTCTCAAATATGCAACGGGTATCTCCAACCGGTCTAGTCTCTGTACCCCCAAATACGCAAGGGGCACACCCTACCAGTCCAATCTCTTCACTCTCAAATATGCAAGGGGCATCTCCATCTAATCCAATCTCCATACCCCAAAGTTTAAAGGAGCCACCACCGATCAATCCAGTCCATACATCCTTTACCTCAAAAGGGGCACCACCTGCCTATTCGACCCCTACTCCAACCCTCGCGATCCAAGAAAATGCTCCTTCTCCGATCAACATACCGCATGCCCTAGCAAAATCAGGGCCAAACTTCAATCCTGTGGTAACTTTCTAAGAAGGACATTCTACTACTCAAAGAGATTTGTCCAGCTCTCCTCAGTCTTCGATCCGTCAAAAGAAGAGTTTAGGACGAGTGATTCTTGCCTCTAGGAGAAAGATCGAGGAAGAGATTAACGTCAAGATCTTGATTAGCCCTAAAGCATCAACCATCACTTTTCAGGTCTTTGACATCACAACTTCATTTCATCTCCTCCTTGATCGGTCTTGGATCCATAGAGTCAAGGCTCTCTCTTCGACTCTTCACCAAAAGGCGAAGTACATTTTAGGAGACAAGGCGCTGACCGTTCTGGATGATCCTGAACAAACCTTTCTGATAAAATCAGTCGACCGTCAAGAGCTAGATATCCCGATCATAGACATACAATGCTCCGATGAAGATATCCCAAACCATGGTCTCAAGTTCGAGACTGTGAATTACATACCTCCTGCATGTCCCATCGGATCAAACCATGTCTTCTCTTCAGTCGAGCACCAACATTTTTATTATCAGCTCGAATATCAAGAAAAAGCAGGCATGACAGGACTGGGGTATCAGCCTCCTAAGGATGAGATAGCAAAGCACAAATGTATCGGAGGAGAGCAAACTCGGCAAAAGGAGGATGATCCCTTCATCCACGCATCAATCAGATCCTTCAAAGAGGGGATCATCTATTCGGTAGGCAGGTGGAGATCCATCGTGGAGGATCAAATGAGAAAAATGAGCCCAACTGTGCTGTTTGAAAATGACTTGGGCAAGGGGCAAGAATTTCCTCTAATTGACTGGACCATAGTCTAGATCCCACCCGAGTTGAAAGAATCCAAAGAGTCACAATGCATCAGGGATGAGTTGAGGAAAGTGACATCCAACACCAACTCAGATCCTAATCTCAAACTCATCACGACATTTGGGCACGACAATGAGGGCCCACCTACTGATCCATCTGGCCCTGCCTCCTGAGGGGAGGGAGTGCAGGGCAATAGCTGGTTCACAGTCCCCAAGATGGCACAATAAAAGCAAATAGTCTTTCACTCCCTGAGTAGAATTAGGCAATCCTTGGTTCACATCACTGTCTTTCTAAATAAAAAAAGTAAAAAAAAAAAATCAGAAAATTCTCAAAAAGCCAAAAACACTGGATATTTCCAAAACACCAAATAAAAAATCATATACTTGTCAAAATCCCCAAAAAAAAAAAATCAGAAATTTTCAAAAAGCCAAAAACATTAGATATTTTCGAAATGCCAAAAAATTCAGATACTTGTCAAAATTCAAAAACAACAGAAATTTCTCAAAACACAAAAAAACAATAGAAAATCTTTCAAAACTCACAAGCAATAATGTGTCAAATGCATCTGTTACAACACCCGAGTTTAAAGTCAACTTATATGATTTCGATCTAGAGTTAGACTTCAAACTCATGGGTTTGAACGAAACCCAGGATGGGGAAAATGATGATCCAATTCTCAAGCTAGAGGATTCCCTCAGAAAGCTCGAAACAAAGGTCAATGTCGTCACGGATAATTTTGAAGATGTGAACTTGGGATCCTTTGAGCTCCCTAGAACAATAAGCATCAAGAGATCCTCACCTCCTGAATACAAGCAAACAATGACAAAATTCCTGAGACCCAGGGCTATCTAACTTTGGGTTCTCCTATGGAGCTTACTTAGATTAAATGAAGAACTAATCATACATCATCTGTTATGAAACTTGAAGTCAAGCCCATCAAGCAAAGCTATTAAGATCATGCCTGAAGTCTATGATGGAATCCTACTGATGAACAATGAAGATAAGTTATTGCAGCATGTTAGGAAATGCTTCAAATATTCAAAGCTTGCATAATGGATCCATGTGCATGCTTCGAGTCTTTATAACCTGACAACACTCTAGCCCTTCTTCATTATAGGGTGTAGACATCATCGAAAGAATGAACCCAAAGGCATCTAATGGTCATGAGTATATTCTCGTGTCAGACAAAAATGGGCGGAGACAACATCCTACATCCTCAGTACGAATGAAAGAGAAGTCAAGGAAAATGATTGGTGGTAATCTCGATACAACTAACTACATCCTGCAGACATAAAGCGTACGACGATCGCTAGGACCCATGACAAGCAAGTTTGAAAGAAAGGTTAGCAATATGGTAATAATGCACATCTTACCATTGTGCCTACTAAATCCAGGGGGCAAGTCCAAGCCATCCTAGGATGATCCGTTGATCGCTCGCGAAGTTCTTCCGGAGGTGCCCTTCGTCTCACCATTATTAGGGGCAAAGATCTTCTAGAGCCCATCAACGTCGACAACGTGAATACCTATCATGGGTAATCCTACCTGACTATGTTAACAATCATAATCGTAAAGCTAAAGTCAAACGACAAAAGGTTAGCATCCTGAGGTACATTCCATTATCATTCCTTCCCTCTAATAAGTGTTCTAAACAATAAAGAGTTCAAAAAAAAGGACAAAAAAAGGATAAAGAAATAAAAAAAATGGACGAATAAAGTGCGTTGTCCAAAAAAAAGAGAAAAAAAGAAAAGAAAAGAAGAGTTGAACCCAATGAGTGAGGACACAATTTACCAACCCATTTTCCCTCAGGATAGTTTAACCCAATGTCAACAGCTTCACGATCATGATTGAAAACAAAGTTAGGTAGCTCACCAGTCGGTCGACAATGAATGGAGTCTAACAACCCGCCTTTGTACAAGAAAAAGAAAAATCAAAAGAAAAGTAATGTGCCTAAGCAAAATGGGCCAGGTGAAAACCCGAAAGGGCGCCTCGAGTAAAAACAGCGGGCATGTAACGGACTTGGTGAAATCTGAAAAAGCACCAAGGGTAAAAAGAGCACAGCTGCCAAGGGGCAGGCAAGAGCAAAAACTCGGGATATGGTGAAAATTCGAAAGGACGCCATGGGCAAAAATGACGAGAAAGCCAGTCGTGGTGAAAACCTGAAAAGGCGCTACGGGCAAAAATGGCTAGAAAAAAAATAGAAAACAAAAAGTGCAGGTACAAAAGAAGCCAAAGCAACAATCAAAGTGAAGAAGCACAAGGAAATAATAAGTCTCAGATCAGAATTCTGTCAGACTCTACCCAAATCCAAGGGTCATGATCCTAGTATGCGCTACTCTCAGGGAATCGGGATCCCTAGTAAACAACTTAGAATACCAGATCCGACATGGCTAAGTTCAATATTCTGATTCCACCATCTAGGCACAAGCTCAAACACAAGCAAACACTGACAAATTTGGCACAAAAAAATTCTTTTAAAACATCTTTTTTACAAGTACGTTGTTTTCCTTCCTTTATAAGAATAAAAATAAAAACATACATGCAAATACAGGACAAGCAGCCAACAAAGTCGGGGATCCACAAAGTCAAAGTCAAAGCCGCTGAGGCCCACATTTCAAAGCCCCCAGAGGCCCGCAAGTTCAAAGCCCCAGAGGCCCACATCTCAAAGCCCACAAGGCCCACAAGTTCAAAGCCCCAAAGGCCCACAAGTTCAAAGCCCCAAAGGCCCACATTCAAAGCTCACAAGGCCCACCAGTTCAAAGCCCTAGAGGACCGCATTTCAAAGCCCCAGAGGCCCACAAGTTCAAAGCCCCGAAGGCCCACAGTTCAAAGCCCCAGAGGCCCATATTTCAAAGCCCTAGAAGCCCACATTTCAAAACCCACAAGGCCCACAAGTTCAAAGTCCACAAGGCCCACATGTCAAAAGCCCACCAAGCCCATTGTTTAAAGGCCCATGGTTCAAAGCCCATGTCCCACATATCCAAAGTAAGGCCCACTACACAAACCCGATTTCAAGGCCCATAGTCCTAGGCCCACATGTCCAAATCAAGCCCATGTTCTACAATTGCCCCATTAATTCATTAGTGGAGGCCATCTGGCTATTCAATCCAGATCATTGCACAATAAAAATCGGACGGTCTCAACCATCCATGAGATCGGATGGATCTTTTCAAAAATCCAAAAAAAATATTTCAAACAGATAGCCTTATTAATTTATGAAAGCCATCTGACTTTCCACAAAAATTAAAAAATAAAATAAATAAAAATAAATTAATAAAAACCGAACGACAATGCCCTCCCGTGAGATCGGACAAATGTTTAAAAAAATAATAATAATAAAATTTTAAAATATCTTCAAATAAAAGCCGTTAGCCCCGCCAACTCATTAGTGGAGACAACGCGACTGTTTACTTAACTTATGCAAATAAAAACCGAATGACGACGCCCACCTGCGAGATCGAACGGATATTTTTTAAAATCCAAAAATACTTTCTAATAAAATCCCTAAGGAGTCTAGCTCCAAAGAGGATAATTTTCAAACAGAAAGTTTTTTTTTTAAAAAATAAATAAAATTTCTAAGGAGTTTAGCTCTAAAAGCAACAACTTTCAAACAAAGTTTTTAAAAACACACGCAGGCCGCAGTACACTGAGGAATCCTCCATATTCTCCAATTGCGGTCAGTGCAAACAACTAAATAAGATTCGATCTCTCCCGGTTTCCTTGGAGGGTGATCAGATCTGTGCATGATACATGTACGATTGGTCAGATCTCTATATCTGGACAGTCGTACGGATGCTAGTAAAATGATTGGATCTATCTCTGGAAAGAATAATCAAACTCGAAGTGACAACAATCCATTATAACCAAAGTATCAGAATCAGTAGGCTGCATGACAAAAGATTACCTACACATACCTAGTCCGGGATGTTCAAAAATTTGATCGAATCCAAGTCGGCGTAGTGAGTTCCCCGTAATGCCGCACCAACACGTAGGGCAGCTAACCACTTTAACGATCAAATGAAACGAATACTCCTAGGGTGATTACGTAGTAAAGGAAATGACAGACTAAACAGTACGGGAATCCTCATAAAGCCGCGACAAATGCGCAGAGGCCCTTACTTTTCAGACTTACTCTTTAATGCTATCAACAATCTGAT
Source organism: Magnolia changhungtana (assembly GCA_030180095.1). Lineage (NCBI taxonomy): Eukaryota > Viridiplantae > Streptophyta > Magnoliopsida > Magnoliales > Magnoliaceae > Magnolia > Magnolia changhungtana. Next base: position 4,502,565 of record JASAUF010000198.1, on the reverse strand, counting down.
GTGAAAAGGTTGTGATAGGTGATTCGTAAAGCCGTGACAAATGCGCATGGGATAATCACAATATTTTCCTCAACCTCGTGATATGTGCAAGACATCATTTTTCAAACAGTCAATTGACAATGATACAATGACAGACAATAGATTTGAATCACCGTACTTTCTGACTAAAAGGGTGGGGTGTCCACTTGCTTTGACCTTCGGTTGCCCACAAGCTCAGTCAAAGAGGGGCATCTATAGACACCCCACCCAGGTTAACATCTTGAGAAAGCTAGGACAATCCAGGAATCATGATCTAAACCCCAACCAAACCTAGGCCATCATAAGCCATCGTTCAAGCCAAAGCATACCCAAACCTTCACCCATAATCAACCCATTTCTCGGTACATTTTTAAGTCACAATCGAGCCAATTTTGAGCCTTTTTTAGCCAAATATCCAAAACGGACTTTTTTTCACCCTTAGGACCCAACAAAGGACCCACCAGCCAAATTTTGGGAGAAACTGTACCCGAGGTGGTAGCAAACTACCGCTTTCTCTCAAAAAATGTATGCAGAGCTAGCCACATGAGTTTCAGACCCAACCCAACCCTCGGACCCAACCCAAATCGGGCGGTAGACGGACTACCGCGAGCGGCACTTTGAGTATGGCTCACGTGTGAACATCTGTGGACAGCTGTCCCAACATCCGAAAGTCAACTTTCTCCTGAAATCATCCCTCAATCCAAGCTTATTTACTGTTTTACTAGCCCCTTTAGCCAATGAGAGTGCGCCATGTGGCGTTCCTTTCTCCCAAGCCAATCACAAGCCTCCATTTCTTCATCTCAATCCTTACCTACCACTTATTTACCATATAGCCATTGGAGAAGGCTATAAATAGCCCTCTCCTCTTCTCATTTCAAGACACAACAACCAAGGGAGGGAGAGAGTGGGAGAGAAAGAGTGAGAGAGAAAGAGAGGGAGAGGAAGAGAGTGAGGGAGAGGGAAGGAGCTCCCAAGCCTCCCAAGACCAGATTTTCTTAACCACCTCCTAGCCCTCCTCCAAACCTCACCAACCTATCTAACCTAGCCCAGTTTGATCATGGTTCAGTTTATGTCTTAGCCTACTCAAGAATCAAGCCAAGGATCCATCATCTTACAAGCATTCATCATGACATCTACTCCCTTCTCAACCCCCTGCTTCTCTAGATCTCTAATAAACGTATGCTCTGTGACTTGCCATACACCGGATCCTGTTACATTTGAAATTCCTAGTGATCTAGTCCATTTTTTCTTCACCTTTTGGCATAAGCATCATCACATCTGCCTTCTAGATACGTCATTGGACGTATGCTCTGTGGCTTGCTAAAATTTTGGATCTTGTCACATCAGAAATTCACTTGTGTGCCTAGTCCTATCTCGACCACATCATCCATCACTTGAGATTGTTTTACCACATAAAGTAGAGACCATACATTTGTACAAGCAGAGAGGGTGCCTAACACCTTCCCTCTTTGTAACTGCAGTCCCTTACCCGGAATCCCGGATCGCAGATCAGGAGTCAATCTAAAGTAGGAGAGTCTTCGAATTTCTCCAACCTTACATATTCCGTGATTCTAGCCGACTGCGGGATTTTGAAATCTTTAGGCTAGTTGCGACTCCAACATCAACAAATAGCCTAATCATCCCCACCCCAAAACCATGATATACAAATCAGCGTGGACGCTGATTTTAAGTGTCTACAGCTATATGTTCTTAATACTTCTCAAAGACAAAATAATAAACTTTTAGTTGCAAGTGGTTGAGCCAACATGAAAGGAAAGTTGTGTAGTGGGTCTGAGTCGGATACATGGACCTTCTGCCTAGCCATGACAGAAAGTTATCGTATCAGTTCTTAATCCTAGTTGATCCTAATCTTCTACTTGATCAGAGCATTGAGTTCATTGGTAGCTACCAGGATTGAGAATTCGATTCAAATCACGAACATTTCGCTTATATATAGTTTCTTTACTCCGTGTTCCCGATTATAATAAGTCCTTGAGAAGGCAATTCTAAGGGGTGTGTTGATTTGACCTAACGTTCAATCCAAGGGATATATATAAGTTTTCCCTATGCGTGAGTAGTTTCTAATAAAAACAACCTTCCTAAGAGTTATTGATGAAGCCTATAAGTATTAAGGGCCTGTTTGGCCAGGTGGATTAGAAGGGAGTGAATGGTATTACGGTGGATGGCGTGGATTTCTAGTGTTGTTAGCGGATTGTCTTGAGATCCATGGGATTGCTATATCCCCGGATTGATACATCCAGTCCGTTTGGCACGCTCGGCCAATCCGGAGATTAAACCTTCCGATCCCTTCCAATCCCACGAACCAAACACGTCGCAGGCTAATTTGAACGGATTAGGATGGATCGGATGGGATTTAAAGGTAATGATGGTGTTGTCGGTGGATTGTCTGAAGATCCATCGGATTTGGATCAGATCACCTACACTATTTGGCACGCCCGGCCATTCCCGAGATTTACCATCCAATCCCTTCCACTACAATCTAATCCTTCCAATACAACCAGCCAAACGGGCCCTAAGGGGATTCAAAGAAGGAATGAGGTCTCACTCCAACCTAATCAAGTCAACTACTAAATCTATCTTTTAAATATCTTAGCATAATTAGTCTTTTACGTCCCTTAGTATAACCAGTAGCCTAATCTTAACTTATGAGTAGCAGTAATCCAATAGTTGTACTCCAAAGTCTACGCTCATACACTAGATAATTTCATACCATTTCTGATACAAGAAATTGTTTTATCGCTTCAGGTCAAAGTTGTCTGATTGGAATTGAGTTGCCCGAACTTGAATTTAACTGTGCTCGAGCAGTTCACATATGCCCATACCAGCTAAGGAGGTCCTAGAGTTCACGTTATTAATTTATTGGATTCCCTATACTATCAAAATTTTTAAAATCTAAGACTACCAACTTTAGGTCCAAAACTCTAAGTTGTATTAAATGGGATTGCATTGTTAATCCCACCTCGGGATTGGGAGTGGCATGTTTGGTAGGAGGGTGGGATGGGATTAACACTAAAATTTTTTTATAGGCTTTGGAAAATGAGCCTTGTGTTGGAAAGTGTGAGATGAGATTTCCAAATCCCATGATGATGAATTTCTAAGTGTAATTTGAAAGAAAATCTCAGGATTTACTTTTAATTGCATACATTCCAAACATGGTGTTGGAAACCACGGGATGCACCCAATCCAGGGACAATACCTTACACATACATTTATTGTTACTTTTACAATTCCATCCACCTTAATTTCACCGAATGCAGTTGGTTGAACGAGCCCTAAATGTCCCAACATTTGGAGGTTTGTGAAGAAGACGGTGGAGATGGGTATATAAAGAAGAAGAAGAAGAAGATATGAGAATGGAGGGGAGATTTGAGAGGGGAAAACCAGATTTTCAGGGAGAAAGGAGAGCTTGGAGAGGTGCCAAATGAGGGAGAGGGGTAAACGAAACTGAAAAATCACATTTTATGTGATTAGGTGGGCCACACAGCACCCTAGGGGCGTTGGCCCAAACGACCCGACCAGCCCGCCGGGAGGCGAGGCCTCGCGGAACCAGCGAGGCCCTCGTCGACCTTTGGACAATCCGGCGATGGCTTTTCGATGAGGTGAGGTCCTCTAGCCCCCTGGACCCTAGAAACATGTGGGACCCACTTCGGGCTCCCCTGGTCATGCTCCGTTAGGCCCCCGACTCCATTTTGAGTCGTTTCGGTTTACTTCGAGTATTTTCTAATGCATATTCGCATTTATCGATTGTTGAAGGCTGGGATGGGGTAAATCGTGGTCTAAACTCATTGATTGACGGTCTAGGGGTGATCTGGGGTCGTCTCAAGGGATCACGGATGTGCACAGACTCAATCTCAGCGATCGTTTTTGGTAAATTTCGCCAATTGATGAAACTGGAAAACCTAAGCTTGTTTCTACATTTTTCTCGCATCCACCTAGGTCTAATGCGTCAGTGTACGTCATGTGACCATAACCTAGGTTCAGTTTAATCTAAATCATGCTCTGATACTGTAAGTGCTATAGTCTATATCCCTGTCGGTTGTCAAATTTGTGATACCAATACCACTGTTATATAACTTGCATAAGTGAAGCTCTCTCAAAGATCAACATTCTTGAACAAGCAAAGCTCACAACAAGCAAAGATCACAAGTACAAAAATCAACCTTGACTACAAGTATTGCTCACAAGACAAGACTCAAGAATGCAAGACTTCAAGAAGAGTACAAGGCAATTCGTAAAGAACTCAAGACACTTTCAAGGTTGAGCTACATCAAGACTTCAAGGCTTAAACTTCAAAGTCACTTATTCCTAATGTTTTCTATGTCCTTACTTCATGATTGGGGTTTGATTGACCATAGGTTGACCTTAGAAGTAGGCCATTTTGGATACATAAGTCATATGTATATGTCACATGAGTTTGGGCTGTTCGAGGACTTGTCCTAGGCTTTCTTCGACTAGTCCTAGCTCTGCTTCGACCAGTCCAAGAAATTCTACGATCAGTCGTGAGTTTGTTACAAATTTGGATTTTTTCTGTTAGGCTTCGACCAGTCCAAGAATCTGTTCGACTAGTCGAAGGAACATCGTTGACTGCTTCTTCGACCAATCGAAAATCTTCGACTCAAAGTCCAACGATTAATTGCGGGATCTTCGGCCCGTCGAATGAGACCTTCGACCAGTCGAAGGTGACCTACGACCAGTCGTAGAACGGTCAAAGCTTATTGCGTCCAATTTTTTTCAAATCTGTTACTTCTTCGACTAGTCGAAGAGCTCCCTAGACCAGTCGAAGACGCGATCTGCTCACCTATAAATAGAGCACGAATCTCAGAAGAATTCAAGGAATTAAGTAATCCATTCAAGCCGATCTTCGTCAAACTTCTGAGTGATAATTCTGTGCTCCATCTAAGCTAAGTGTGCTTATTTTATATTCTCTTTCTTTAGCTTTATTTAATTGATTTTGTTTCTGCTATTCCAATCTAATTTGATAAGAGGAATTGTTATTCCCTTTCTTTGGAATCAAAATCAATTAAGGCAAGCCCTATTTGGTTTAATTTAAAATCTATTAGAACTAGAACCATTGTAATTGAGTACTGGACATTGAACTTGAACATTCAATCATTTACTCTGATTTGGTTCTCTAAATCCTGCACTACAACGAAGGAGATAATCAGGTATTTTACATTTAATTGTGAATTCCTTTCTGTTTTGGTTTCTTTCAAGATTTGCCAAAAAAATCTTGTTGTATTGGTTATCTGAGGAGAGCCAAGAAAACTCAGAAGTGGGGTTTTTTAATTGTGTAAGCCCACAGACAAAAACACAATTGTAAAGGTTTTGGGTGAACCTGTGAAAACCTATTTTGTTAGTGAACGCTAATATCCCCTAATATCCCCTGTGTGAGGATATTAGGAGTGGAGTAGCATTCTGTGTGGCTGTTGTTTAACAGTTGGTGAACACACAGGGGAACCACTATAATCCCTTGTGTTGTGGTTGAATGATTTACATTTCTAATATTTAATTACTTATTTGTGAGATGTATGTATGGTGGTGAATGTTGTAATCATTTAATTCAAGCATTGTGAGAATTTTGTAATAGTTTAGAATTTACTTTCTGCTATTCCTTTATCTGCTTGAATTTAAATTTCCTTTAAAGTTGTTCCAGCAAGGTTGCCCTGCCATTTTTATGGTGTATGGTTGTCCCTAGAACAATACATTTGTGATTACAATTTATTTCAGTTTGTGCTTATTTCTGCATTCCTATTTGATTTGAGATTTGATACAAAGATCTTTCTAGAAATAAGGTTGTCCTACCATAAACTCTGGTTTTTGGTGAAAGGTTGTCCTTAGAACAACATTTGTATTAACCCCTCAAGATCAGATATTTAAGGTAGTTTTACTTTCCTGCAGTGTGATTTATTTTAGCTATCATATTCTTTTTAATTCCATTGTTATAAGTTTTATTTGGCATAGTCCTATTCACCCCCCTCTAGGACATATAGCTGGGCCTTTTCAAGTGGTATCAGAGCCTAATAGCTCGTTCTTATTGCTTTTTATTTGGATTTATTTCCTGAGTTAACGATCTAAGCTATATAAAAAGATGTCAAATTTTGATAGCCTTTCAGTCACTAGGCCTCCACCATTTGATGGCTCCAACTATGCCTATTAGAAAGCCAGAATGAGGATCTTCCTAAAATTAATAGATGAGAGTGTGTGGCGAGCCACAGTGACTGAATGGAAAACTCCTACCATTGAAGTAACGGAATCCGACGGTTCAAAAACTATGTCTATACCTGCTTTTTATTTATGGACCACACTTCAAAAAAGTGAGTATAGTGCCAATGTTAAAGCACTAAATGCAATCACTTGCGCACTATCGCCGAATGAATTCAAAAGAATCATATCCTGTGATATTGCAAAGCAAGCTTGGGATATACTAGAAATGACACACGAGGGTACATCAATTGTCAAAAAGTCTAAAGTCCAACTCCTCACAACCAAATTTGAAGAAATTCATATGGAGGAAAATGAAATGTTTATGGACTTTTACACTAGACTAAATGACATTGTAAACTCGATGTGGGGTCTTGGCGATAAAATCCCAGAAAGTAAAGTGTGTGCAAAGATATTACGCTCACTTCCTGAACGGTTCAATTCTAAAGTAACCGCGATCCAGGAACTTCGTGATACGGATAATATGAGGGTAGAAGAACTAGTTGGTTCTTTACAAACCTATGAGTTAAACTTTGAAGCTCCTAAAGGTAAATCGATTGCTCTAAAATCCTCTAAAAATAATTCAGAAGAAAATTCTGATTCAGAAGATGAAATGACTCTTTTAGCTACGAAATTTTACAAGATTTTCAAAAGCAACAAAAGGGTTGATTTTCAAAAATCGAATGATAAAAAGAAGTTTATGTAAGTGTTATGGTCTTATACTCCTTTGGTTGTCAAATTTTAATGTGTCAAAACATCTATCTGTGTCTTGTGCTTGTATGATGATTTATAAGAATTCAAGACACTGCATAAACACTTCAAGAAGCTACAAGTTGAACATTTCAAGAAGCTACATGTTGAAGTCTCAAGAAGCTACAATGTTGATGTTCAAGTCTTAAGAAACAACTCATGACTTCAAGACTAATAAGCAATGTATGAAGTAGTTGTTATGCTGATGAAGATCTCAAGTTTAAAGCTACAACAAGTTCAAGATCTCAAGCCTGATATGGTTCAAACAATCTACATTCATTGAATGGTTGAAGTTCAATGTCCATACGACATGATTCAGGTTTGAATGACCTTAGGTTGACCCTTTAAGTAGGTCACTTTGGATACATAAATCAAATATTTATTTTACATAAGTTTGGTCTATTCTACGACCAGTCCTAGCTCTTGTTCGACCAGGTAACGGCATTGGTTCGACTAGTCCAAAAATTCCACGACCAGTCTAAGTAGTTGAAGATTTTTTGGAATTTTTGGTACGCCCACGACCAGTCATGGAGGTCCTTCGACCGGTCGTAGGTGTGGCTTCGACTCGTCCACGACCAGTCGTGGATCTACGACTCAAAGTCCAGCAACGTAATCTATGGTCCTACAACCAGTCGTAAGGATCTACGACCAGTCGTAGGTGACTCACGACCAGTCGTAGGCTACTCACGACCAGTCGTGGAACGACTTTCAAAGATCGCGCTCAATATTTCAAAAATCTGTTAGAGCTACGACCAGTCGAAGGTTTCTAAGACCAGTCGTAGGAACGATTTTTGCTTTTATAAATTGAACATGAAATTCAGAGTTTTCACACTTCAACTCTATTCTATTCAAGAATTTTCAAGTGATCACTCTGAGATAAGTCTGTGTTTATTTTAAGCTACATTGTGCTTATTTAATATTCCTTTTTGCTAGCTTATTTAATTTGATTTTGTTTCTATATTCCAATCTTATTTGAAAAGAAGAATTATCTTATTCCTTCTTCTTGGAATCAAAATCAAATATAGCTACGCCCAACGAGTTAAATCTAAAATCTATTAGAATTTAGAACCTTATGAATGAGAGTATTGGAAATTGAACTTTGACATTCAATCATCTACTCCGATTGGTTCTACCGGGCATAAGAAAAGGAGAAATCCGGTATTTTACAATTAGTAAAATTTATTTAGTTTGGTTTTGTTTGAGGTTAAGTCGGAAAAATCTCATTGTCTTGGTTTTGTTTGAGGTTGAACCGAAAAATCTCATTGTATTGGTTGTGCGAGGAAAACCGAAAAAACTTCGAAAAGAGGGGTTTTTGAATTGTGTAAGCCCAAGTGAAAAAGACACAATTGTAAAGGTTTTTGGTGAACTGTGAAAACCTATTTGATAGTGAGCAGCTAATATCCCTGTGTGAGGATATTAGGAGTGGAATATGCTTTTGTGTGGTTGTTGAAAAAGCAGTTGGTGTACCTGCAAAGCGAACCACTATAACTCTTTGCCTTGTGGATTGAATGCTTGCTTAATTTTCATATCTTTTATCATTCGATTGTGTGGAATGTACAAGTGGATGTGAATGTTGTAACTATTTACATTTCAAGCAAGTGTGGGGATTGTTGTAATAATTTAGATCTATACTTACGCATTTAATTTCAATTCCTTGCTATTTCATTTACTTATATTAAAATTGAGTCCTTGATCTAAAGAGGTTCTAGAAATAAGGTTGTCCTACCATAAGCCCTTGTTTATTATGGTGTAAGGTTGTCCTTAGAACTGAATTTGTATCAATCTCTCAATACTCATTTATCAAGGTGATTTAAAATTTAGCATTGTGAATTGATTCATATTGTAAGCTATTGGTTTAATTTATTTTCGCTAATTTTATTTTAAATTTGGCATAGTCCTATTCACCCCCCCCCCCTCTAGGACATATAGCTTGGCCTTTTCAAGTGGTATCGAGCTAATAGCTCATTTTTCTTGCTTTTTATTTGGATTTATTTCACAGCTAACGATCTAAGCTATATAAAAGATGTCAAATTTTGATAGCCTTTCGATTACTAGGCCTCCACCTTTTGATGGCTCCAACTATGCCTATTGGAAAGCTGAATGAGGATCTTCCTCAAATCAATGGATGAAAGTGTGTGGCAAACCACATGGTGAATGGAAACCTCTATCATGGAAGTGCTTGGTATTGATGGTTCAAAATCTATGAAAATTATACCGTATTTCTAATGGACCACACTTGAGAAAAATGAGAGTAGTGCTAATCTTTAAAGCACTAAATGCAATCACTTGCGCACTATCACCTGGATGAGTTCAAAAGAATCATATCTGTGATCTGCAAAAACAAGCTTTGGGATATTTTAGAAATGACACACGAAGGTACATCAATTGTCAAGAAATCTAAAGTCCAACTCCTCACAACTAAATTTGAAGAAATTCATATGGAGGAAAATAAAATGTTTATGGACTTTTATACTAGATTGAATGACATTGTAAACTCAATGTGGGGTCTTAGCGATAAAATTCCAGAAAGTAAAGTGTGTGTAAAAATACTATGCTTTCTTCCTAAACGGTTCAATTCTAAGGTAACCGCAATCCAGGAACTTCGTGATACAGATAATATGAAGGTAGAAGAATTAATTGGTTCTTTACAAACCTATGAATTAAGTTTTAAAGCTCCTAAAGGTAAATCTATTGCTTTGAAGTCATCTAAAAGTATTACTCGAAAATTGATTGAAAAAGTCGAAGATGATATGGCCCTTTTGGCGAAAAAGTTTTATAAGATTTTCAAAAGTAAGAAAAGTCGACTTTCAAAAGGCAAATGAAAAAAACGTTCCAAACCTAACTCTAAAACTTGGAAATCATTGAAAGATAGTCAATGCTACAATCATCAAGAATATGGGCATTTAGCTAACAAATGTCCTAAAAGACAGATCCAGAAAAGGAAGGGTATGTTGGCTACTTGGGATGAATCGTCGATTCTGAAGCCTCTTCGAATCAGAAAATTCAAAAGCCGAGTCGGGCGGAACTTAAGGCCCTTATGACTCTAGCCAAGTTTACCTTTTCCGATCACGATGATTGACAAGTGAAGAAAATTTGGATAGTGATCATGAAAATGATGAAGATCTTCAAGATGCTTACAATGCCTTATATAAGGAAAGTTGTAAAATTGTCATCAAACTTAAACTTCAAAAAGAAAAGTTTTTAAACTTAAAGAATGTTTTGAAACCCTTGTTTTAGAAAAATCTCAAATTTTAGATTGTTTTGAAAAATCAAAGTGTGATCTAGAATTCAAAACCTCCCTAATTGAAAATTTGAAATCGAAAATGAGAAACTTAAAAATGAAGTATCTTCTCTTATGAGTTTGAAGGACACATGGAGATATGCCCAAGGTGATCAAAATTAGAAAAATTATTATCAGGATCAAGAAAATGTGGCGATCGATCCGGGTTGGGCTATGATAAAAACACATCTCCTAAACGAAAGAATACTCGTTCCAATTTTGTGAAAGGAGAGACTTCCAACTCGAAAGGAAAAGGTACCAATCAAGTTTTTCTAAAAATACAAAAACTCTTCAAAAACACAAAAGCAACTATATAAATTTCAAAAATCAGTTAAAACCACTAGTTTGAAAAAATTGTTGATTTACTTAAGGAGCTATTAAAATCTAACTCGATGGGTCACTCTTACAACTATAAACAAAAGAAGACCAATTATTCTCCTAAACCCAAAACAGATCTTGAAATGGGTTCTAAGGTTACTTGTTTGGTTGCTCTGCTTGCTTTCAAAGCTACAAGCCATTCGAAATGGTACCTAGATAGTGGATGCTCCCGGACATATGACGAGCGACAAAGCACTATTCACCGATCTTAAAATATGATGGGTCAGTTACATTTAGTGATGGTAGCAACTACAAGATAATTGGCAAAGGTACGGTCCAACTCTATAACCTTCCCTTATTTAAAAATGTTTTATATGTTGAGGTTTAAAACACAACTTTGTTGAGCATATCTCAAATATGCGATAACAACCATAATGTTAAATTTTCTAATTAAGGTTGTGAAATTATAAACGAAAAGGGTTACTGTAATATTAACTGTCATGAGAACTTAAAAGCTGCTATATATTGTAAGCAATGGTAGCTCATCTAAACAATCGTGCTACATGGTCCATACAGATGAGAGAGACGGCAATTATGGTATAAACGCCTTGGACATGTTCACTACAGAAATTTATACAGATTGAGCAAAAGTGAACTAATTAAAGGTCTACCTAAGATGCAAAAAGTAGACAAGATTTGTGGTAATGCCAGTATGGTAAACAAACTAGGAGCTCTCACAAAAAGGTGAACTCCAATATCACCACAAGACCACTCGAGCTGCTCCACATGGATCTTATAGGACCAACAAGAACGGAAAGTCGAGGTGGCAAAAAGTACATCTTAGTTATTGTAGATGATTATACAAGATACACTTGGGTTTCATTCTTGAGAGACAAATCAGAAACCCTTGATGAAGTGAAAAAGATTATAAAACGGATTCAAACTGAAAAATGTTCTCAAGTCAGCAAGATCCGTAGTGATCATGGATCCGAATTCGAAAATAGCGGTTTTGAGAAATTTTGTAGCGATCAGGGAATATCGCATGAATTCTCTGCACCTAAAACTCCTCAACAAAATGGTATTGTCGAGAGGAAGAATAGAGTGCTTCAAGAAATGAAAAATGTTATGTTAAATAGCATGAAGCTTCCTAGGAATCTGGGTGAAATTTGAGCCGGTGAATCTGACTACTACATTATTAAGCGTGTTTATATTTGTAAATCTAATAATAAAACGGCTTATGAAATGTGGTTTGAGAAAAAACCTTCATCAAATACTTTCGAGTCTTTGGCGTGAAGTGATATATTTTATGCGTGGCCAAGTGAAAATTTGGAAAATTCGACACTAAAAGTGATGAAGGGATCTTTTTAGGATATTCTTTAAACAGTCGTGCATATCGTGTTCTGAACAATAGGACCGGTGTGATTCAAGAGTCAATAAATATTGTGATTGACGATCTTTTGAATACACTTGTCCTAGTTCGAATAATGATGAAGTTCTTATACTTGAAAAATAAGAAATTTCATCAAGTGAAACTAATCTGAATTAAGGGCTGTTAAAGATCATCCAACTTCTCAAATACTTGAAACCCTCTCAACTTGGTGTGCGCACTCGTAGACAATTAGAGGACATATGTAACTACGTATGCTTTACATCCCAGTTAAACCGATTAACATAAAGAAGCCCTTTCGGATGAAAGCTCGGATTCTTGCGATGCAAAAGAACTTAATCGGTTTGTCGAAAATGATGTCGACACCTTGTTCCTAGACCTAAAGATAAACATATTATTGGAACAAAATGGATTTTCAAAAATAAATCGATGAACTTGGAAATATTATTCGAAATAAAGCAAGACTAGTTGTACGGGGGTATACACAAATTGAAGGTATTGACTATAATGAAACATTTGCTCCTGTAGCTCGTCTTGAATCAATCAGACTTTTTATCTCCATTGCATATTTTAGGAAGATTAAAATTTACCAAATGGATGTAAAGAGTGCCTTTCTGAATGGTGATTTACATGAAGAGGTATATGTTGAACAACTACAGGGTTTGAAGATCCTAAATTCTTGATCATGTGTATCGTCTTAAGAAGGCTCTCTATGGTGCAAACAAGCTCCCAAAGCATGGTACGAAAAACAGACTAAGTTTTTATTGAGTCATAATTTTCAGATGGGGTGTGTTGATAAGACGCTCTTTGTTAAGAAACATAACGATGATATTCTAATGGTTCAAATATATGTTGACGATATTATTTATGGATCAACTTTGTACTAACATATTTGTTGAGTTTGCTGATTTGATGAAGTTTAAATTCGAAATGAGCATGGTTGAGAATTAAACTATTTTCTAGGGTTGCAAGTAAAACAACAACAACTTGATGGAATTTTATCTCTCAAACCAAATATGCTCGAGTTTAATTAAGAAATTTGGATTTGAGAAAGGTAAAAATTTTGATACTCCTATGAGTACAACTTTGAGACTCTCAAAAGACTCTACAAGTAATGATGTGGATCTAAATTGTATCGTAGTTTGATTGGTAGTTTGCTTTATCATTTGCTAGTAGACCGGATATTGCTTTGAGTGTTGGTATTTGTGCTCGTTATCAATCAAATCCTAAAGAATCTCATTATTTGTTAAGCGGATTATGCGATATGTCGCAAGTTCTACTAAAGCGGGTCTCTGGTATCCACATGAGACTAATGTTCAATTAATAGAATTTTAGATCTTGGTGAATTTGGAAACATTGATGATAGGAAATCAACCGGTGGTGGTTGTTTCTACATTGGAAATTGTCTTGTTTCTTGGTTTAGCAAGAAGCAAAGATCTATATCACTATCAACAGCTGAGGCTGAATACATTGCTGCTGGAAATGCATGTACTCAACTTGTTTAGATGAAACGAATGTTAAGCGATTATGGAATCACTTAGGATTCTATGATTTTATTTTGTGATAATTCGGTCTGATAAATATCTCTAAAAATCGATTCGGCATTCACGTACTAAGCATATTGACATTAGATTTCATTACATTCGTGAATTAGTGGAAGAAAAATTAATATATTTGGATTACATTCCAATGAGACTCAACTTGCGGACATTTTCACTAAACCGCTTCGACAAAAAGCGGGTTTAATAAATTAAAATTTGATCTCGGTATGTGCAATTTAAATTGAATTTACATGATTTGGTGTATCATAATGTACATAACTATGATGTTTTATTTGCTTGAATTTGAAAATTATTTAAAAATTTTACAAAATTTGAGTCGTACTCGACCAGTCGTGAGTGAACACGGCCGGTCGTCTTCTGACCGGTCAGGCTGCACTTACACGACCGGTCGTGAAACTCGGGATTTCACTTTAATTTGGAGATTTTGACTCTTCTTCTTCATTTCTTTTTACTCTCCAACGGTTCTAGCTACGGCCGTCGAACCCACCTTCATAGTACTTGAGGTTAGTGGTTCTTTTGCATTTTTTGTAGATTCTTGCTATTAGTGTTTCAAATCTCATTCTTGTGGAATCTATTTGGTGGATTCATTGCAAGTTTGGGGTTTTATCTCGAAAAATCTGTTCTATCTAAACCTCATTTCTTCTATCTTGCATCTTGTTGTTTCCTTAAAATCCTTCTTTGAAAATGGATGCTTTGAGGTAAAAAGAAAACTACTCGAGGTCCATCTTCTTCTAGATCAACTTCTACGTGTACAACGTCATCTTCGCTCTCCACGAAAATGATCCTTCTAATGCTCGGGATTTACGCAATGTTATTGTTGAGCGTCTGTTAATATCAATCATATTGCTTCTTTTGGTATCCCTCCTCTGTTGGAATACGTGGATGGGATAACATCTTACATTGGGGTGGAGCATACCCAGTCCATTGCCCAATCCATGTTTGCATGTATCTGTGATTTTTCTCTTGAGGATTTAACTTTTAAAGTTGATACTCAAGAAGGATTGTTTTAGTAGATCGACATTTGATTCTTGACATTATGGAAATACTTGTCAATGATGAGAGCATTCCAATTCATATTTTACATGATCTCTCGAATCTGAACGAAAAATGCTTACTAGAGATTTATGTAATTTGGATGTTCATTGGACTCATAAAGGTCATGTACTTCCCTCAAGGTATTTGTTACCCGGACCACGAGTACTTCATAGGATATTCATCTCAAATCTTTATCCACGTTAAGTAATAAAACCGAACTCACTGCTTTCATGGTTCGTGTTTTGCATTCGTAGTCTCAGGTGCAAAAATATGTCTACCTTCTTTAATTTGTCATTCCATTATTTTGTCTCGTCACCATCCTAGACATAGTGATATACCCTTTGGTTATTTATTGACTATCTTTGGCAAATCATATGCTCGTGGCTATGCCTACTTAGAGAAAACCCATCCATCATCTCCTTTTAATAATTCCAATCTTAACAAGATGAATTTAGAATTGGTGATGGCCAAGTGGATCTTGGTAGCAGATGGTCTTTGAAGCGAGAAATGCTCAAGCTAGTGATCTTCTGAAGACGTGAATATGGATGATTTATTTGAAGAACTTGAATCAGACTTCGGTGATGATCCTGATTTTCACCTTCGATTTTGATGAGAGATTGAATTCCCTTCAAGAGCAGGTGGCTCAAATTCGTGTTACCCAAGACACGCAATTTTCATATTTACGCAAATATATGAGGCGGATTGCTAAGGGTTTACATAAAATTGATCCATCTAATCCTGCTCCCTCTTTTGGTTCATTTAATTTTTGATGGAGTGTAATAATATTTTTTTTTCTTGAACTTTACATGCTTCTTGACTTTTTAATTATGCACTATGTTCTCTTGAATCAACTCCTATTTTCATTATTATTAATGCTCTTCTTCCTTTGTCATTTTGTGTCAAAAGGGGAGAAGTTTTGGAGGCTTTGATTTATTTGAATTTAATCTTTATGATGTGCTCCTATTACTCAGGCTATTACTCAGGGGGAGTTAAGCTTCTCAGGGGTAGTTATGGGAGAATGATATCTATATAACTGTGCATGCTTCTCTATTGTGAACCTGTTGTGTTTGTACTTCTCTTATGTCTATTGGAAGTATTATTACTTGGGTGTTTTGTCACAAATTTGACAAAGGGGGAGATTGTAAGTGTTATGGTCTTATACTCCTTTGGTTGTCAAATTTTGATGTGTCAAAACATCTATCTGTGTCTTGTGCTTGTATGATGATTTATATGAATTCAAGACACTGCATAAACACTTCAAGAAGCTACAAGTTGAACATTTCAAGAAGCTACATGTTGAAGTCTCAAGAAGCTACAATGTTGATGTTCAAGTCTTAAGAAACAACTCATGACTTCAAGACTAATAAGAAATGTATGAAGTAGTTGTTATGCTGATGAAGATCTCAAGTTTAAAGCTACAACAAGTTCAAGATCTCAAGCCTGATATGGTTCAAACAATCTACATTCGTTGAATGGTTGAAGTTCAATGTCCATACGACATGATTCAGGTTTGAATGACCTTAGGTTGACCCTTTAAGTAGGTCACTTTGGATACGTAAATCAAATATTTATTTTACATAAGTTTGGTCTATTCTACGACCATCCTAGCTCTTGTTCGACCAGTCCACGACATTGGTTCGACTAGTCCAAGAAATTCCACGACCGGTCCTAAGTAGTTGAAGATTTTTCGAAATTTTTGGTACGCCCACGACGATCTGGAGGTCCTTCGACCGGTCGTAGGTGTGGCTTCGACTCGTCCACGACCGGTCGTGGATCTACGACTCAAAGTCCAAAGCGTAATCTATGGTCCCACGACCGGTCGTAAGAGATCTACGACCGGTCGTAGGTGACCCACGACCGGTCGTAGGCTACTCACGACCGGTCGTGGAACGACTTTCAAAGATCACGCTTAATATTTCAAAATGCATTTAGAGCTACGACCAGTCGAAGGTTTCTAAGACCAGTCGTAGGAACGATTTTTGCTTCTATAAATTGAACATGAAATTCAGAGTTTTCACACTTCAACTCTATTCTATTCAAGAATTTTCAAGTGATCACTCTGAGATAAGTCTGTGTTTATTTTAAGCTACATTGTGCTTATTTAATATTCCTTTTTGCTAGCTTATTTAATTTGATTTTGTTTCTATATTCCAATCTTATTTGAAAAGAGGAATTATCTTATTCCTTCTTCTTGGAATCAAAATCAAATATAGCTACGCCCAACGAGTTAAATCTAAAATCTATTAGAATTTAGAACCTTATGAATGAGAGTATTGGAAATTGAACTTTAACATTCAATCATCTACTCCGATTGGTTCTACCGGGCTACTAAGAAAAGGAGAAATCCAGGTATTTTACAATTCTGTAAAATTTATTTAGTTTTGGTTTTGTTTGAGGTTAAGCCAGAAAAATCTCATTGTACTGGTTTTGTTTGAGGTTGAACTAGAAAAATCACATTGTATTGGTTGTCGAGGAAAACCGAAAACTTCGAAAAAGAGGGTTTTTGAATTGTGTAAGCCCAAGTGAAAAGGACACAATTGTAAAGGTTTTGGTGAACTGTGAAAACGTATTTGATAGTGAACGCTAATATCCCCCTGTGTGAGGATATTAGGAGTGGAGTAGCTTTTGTGTGGTTGTTGAAAAACAGTTGGTGTACACACAAAGAACCACTATAACTCTTTGCCTTGTGGATTGAATGCTTGCTTAATTTTCATATCTTTTATTATTCGATTGTGTGGAATGTACAAGTGGATGTGAATGTTGTAACTATTTACATTTCAAGCAAGTGTGGGGATTGTTGTAATAATTTAGATCTATACTTCTGCATTTAATTTCAATTCCTTGCTATTTCATTTACTTATATTAAAATTGAGTCCTTGATCCAAAAGAGGTTCTAGAAATAAGGTTGTCCTACCATAAGCCCTTGTTTATTATGGTGTAAGGTTGTCCTTAGAACTGAATTTGTATCAATCTCTCAATACTCATTTATCAAGGTGATTTAAAATTTAGCATTGTGAATTGATTCATATTGTAAGGTTATTGGTTTAATTTATTTCCGCTAATTTTATTTTAAATTTGGCATAGTCCTATTCACCCCCCCCCCCCCCCCCCCTCTCAGACATATAGCTTGGCCTTTTCGGTTTAGACCCAAATCTCGAAAATCTTTGAAAGATAGTCAATGTTACAATTGTCAAGAATATGGGCACTTAGCAAATAGATGTCCTAAAAGGACAAACCCAAGAAGAAGGGTATGTTGGCTACATGGGATGAATCATCGATTATGAAGCTTCTTCCGAATCGAAGATTTAAAACTGAGTCGGGCAACGAAGTTAATGCTCTTGTGACTCTAGCCAAATTCACATTTTCAGATAATGACTCAACAAGTGAAGAAAATCTGAGTAGTGAATGTGAAAATGAAGATGATCTTCAAGACGCTTACAATGCCCTATACAATGCCCTATATAAGGAAAGTTGTAAAATTGCTGTCAAACTTAAACTTCAAAAAGAAAAGTTTTCTAAACTCAAAGAATGTTTTGAATCACTTGTCTTAAAAAAAATCACAAATTTCAGATTGTTTTAAAAAATCAAAATGCGATTTGGAATTCAAAAACTCCCTAATTGTTGATTTGAAATCTGAGATTGAGAAACTTAAAAAGGAAGTATCTTCTCTTTTGAGTCAAAAGGACACATGGAAATATGCCCAAGGTGATCCAAAGTTAGAAAAACTTTTAACTGGATCAAGAAAATGTGGTGATCTATCCGGGTTGGGCTATGATAAAAGTTTAACTCCTAAACAAAAGTATACTCCTCCCATGTTTATGAAAGGAGAGTCCTCAAACTCAAAAGGAAAAAGTACTTATAAAGGTTTTTCTAGAAATTCAAAAACTTTTCAAAAACCCATAAGCAGCCATGTCAACTTTAATCAGAAACATAATCCGCTAGCTGAAAAGATAGTTGATTTACTTAAGGAGCTCTTAAAATCTAACTCTATAGATCATTCTTACAACTATAAACAAAAGAAGACCAACTATGTTCCTAAACCCAAAACAGTTATGAAATGGGTTCCTAAAGTCACTTGCTTGGTTGCTCACACTGCTTTCAAAGCAACAAGTCATTCAAAGTGGTACCTAGACAGTGGATGCTCCAGGCATATGATAGGTAACAAAGCTTTATTCATGGATCTAAAAGATATGACTGATGGTTCAGTCACATTTGGTGATGGTAACAACTGCAAGATTATAGGCCCGGTTCAACTTTTTAATCTTCCTGTGTTTAAAAACGTTTTATATGTTGAAGGTTTAAAACATAACTTGCTTAGCATATCTCAAATATGTGATAATAACCATAGTGTTCGGTTCTCTAATCAAAGCTGTGAGATACTAAACAATAAGGGTTCTATAATATTAACTGGACGTAGAACGTCTGAAAATTGCTATATTATTAGTGAATCCAGCTCATCTAATCAAACGTGTTACATGGTCCATACAAACGAGATTGATTTATGGCACAAACGTCTTGGACATGTACATTATCGAAATTTATATAGATTGAGCAAACGAGAACTTATAAGAGGTTTACCCAAACTTCAGAAATTAGATAAAATATGTGGTGAGTGCCAGATAGGCAAACAAACAAGGAACTCACACAAAAAGGTGAATTTAAATACCACATCAAGACCACTCGAACTTCTCCACATGGATCTATTAGGACCTACCAGAATGGAAAGTCGTGGTGGAAAAAAGTATATCCTAGTAATAGTTGATGACTTTACCAGATTCACTTGGGTAGTCTTCTTAAGGGATAAATCTAAAACCCTTGAAGAAGTAAGAAAAGTTCTCAAAAGGATTCAAACTGAAAAATCTTCTCAAATCAGTAAGATTCGTAGTGATCATGGATTTGAATTTAAGAATAACAATTTTGAGAAGTTCTGTACCGACCAAGGAATATTACATGAATTTTCAGCTCCCAAAACTCCACAACAAAATGGAATTGTGGAAAGAAAGAATAGAGTACTTCAAGAAATGGCTAATGTCATGTTGAATAGCATGAAGCTCTCTAAAAATCTTTGGGCTGAAGCTGTCAACACAGCTTGTTATATTATTAACCGAGTCTACACTAGCAAAGATAATAATAAAACGACTTACGAATTGTGGTTCAATAAAAAGCCTACTGTCAAATACTTTCAATTTTTTGACAGCAAGTGCTATATTTTACGAGATCGTGAAATTTTAGAAAAATTCGATACAAAAAGTGATGAAGGATTTTTCTAGGATATTCCTTAAACAGTCGTGCTTATAGGGTTCTGAACAAAAGAACTGGTGTGATTCAAGAGTCCATCAATGTTATCATTGATGATCACTTAAATATGCCAATCCCTAATTCAGATAATGATGAAGTTCTAATCATTGATAAACCCGATATTTCATCAAATCAAACTGACTCTGAGTTGAGGACTGTTAAAGATCATCCAACAACTCAAATTATTGAAAACTCTCTCATCGGTGTTCGCACCCGTAGACAACTTGAGGATATATGTAATTATGTATGTTTTACATCCCAAATAGAACCATTTAATGTAAAAGAAGCTCTTGCTGATGAGAACTGGATTGTTGCGATGCAAGAAAAACTTAACCAAGTTGTAAGAAATGATGTTTGGTATCTCGTACCAAGACCTAAAGATAAACACATCATTGGAACAAAATGGATTTTCAAAAATAAGTCTGAAGAGTGTGGAAATATAATTAGAAACAAGGCTAAACTAGTGGTACAAGGTTATACTCAAATTGAAGGAATTGATTTTGATGAAACTTTTGCGCCAGTAGCACGTCTTGAATCTATCAGACTATTTATATCCATTGCATGTTTTAGAAAGATAAAGATATATCAAATAGATGTGAAAAGTGTTTTTCTAAATGGTGTTTTACATGAAGAAGTACATGTTGAACAGCCAAAGGGTTTTAAAGATCCCAAAAATACTGATCATGTGTATCAGCTTAAAAAAGCACTTTATGGATTAAAATAAGCACCTAGGGCATGGTATGAGAAACTAACAAAATTTCTTTTAAATCATAACTTTCAAATGGGATCTGTTGATAAAACTCTATCTGTTAAAAAACATAATGATCATATCTTAATAGTACAGATATATGTTGATGATATCATTTATGGATCAACTTGTACTGACTTGACTACTGAGTTAGCAGATTTGATGAAATCACAATTCGAAATGAGCATGGTTGGGGAATTGACTTATTTTCTTGGATTGCAAGTAAAGCAACTACCTGAAGGAATATTCATTTCTCAATCTAAGTATGCTTTGAATCTAATCAAGAGATTTGGATTTGAGAATGAAAAGAATTTCGATACTCCCATGAGTACTACCCTGAAACTTTCAAAAGACTCTAATGGTAAAAATGTTGATTCAAAACTTTATCGGAGTATGATTGGTAGTTTGTTATATTTAACTACTAGTAGACCTGATATTTCTCTAAGTGTTGGTATTTGCGCAAGATATCAATCTAATCCAAAAGAATCACACTTGATTGCTGTTAAACGGATTATTAGATATGTCGTAAGTACTGTAAATCTTGGTCTCTGGTATCCTCATAAGACTAGTGTCCAATTAGCTGGGTACTCGGATGTTGTTGATCAGTAATCTAGATGATAGAAAATCAACCAGTGGTGGTTGCTTTTACATTAAAAATTGTCTAATTTCCTGGTTTAGTAAGAAACAAAACTCTATATCACTTTCACAACTATTGGAGTTTATATATCGCAATTGTTGGTAATGCATGTACACAGCTTATTTGGATGCAACGAATGCTAAGTGATTATGAAATTAAACAGGATTCTATGTTATTACATTGTGATAATTCCAGTGTAATAAATATTTCAAAAAATCCTATTCAGCATTCTCATACTAAGCACATTGACATTAGATTTCATTATATTCGGGAATTGGTTGAAGAAAAAGTTATATCTCTGGAATATATTCCTACTGAAGATCAACGAGTTGACATTTTCACTAAACCTCTCGATAAAAGCAGGTTCAAAAAGATGAAATTTGATCTTGGCATGTGCACTTTAAAATGATTATTTATGCCTACTTGTATCATAGTGTATATATTTGCTAGGTTGAAATCCATTTTTTGTATAATTTGTAAGAAATATGATTTTTTGGACATTCTTCGACTAGTCATGAGTATACTTGACCAGTCAACCTTCGACCGGTCGTATATACCCACGACCAGTCATAGATCTCGGGAATCACTTAAAAATTGGGAATTTTGCTTTCTTCCTCATTTCATTTTTCTTTTCTAAGGAGCCGTACTTCGACTTGTTGAACCCACTGTTCTTGTTCTTCAAGGTTAGTATTCCATTTGCATTTTTCTTGCAGATCTGTGTCTAGATTGTTTCCTTTTCTAGCTTGAAGCTTTCTATTTTGGATTTCATTGCGATTTGGGGTTCGGATTAAGAAAAATCTGTTTTGAGTAAACCCTCTTCTCTATCCTTTGTAACTTCTTATTTCCTTTTTATCATTGTTGCAATGGCTTCTAGAGGTAGAAAAACTACTTCCCATGGTCCTACTTCTTCCTCCAGATCGACCAAGCGTCATCTTCTTGTGCCCAATAATGATCCATCTTATGTTATGGATATTAGATCACGTAATATTATTGTTGAACATCCTGTTGATGTTAATCATATTGCACCTTTTGACATCCTTCCTATGCTTGAAGCTGTAGGTTGGGTTAACTTATTACATTGGGGTGGGCCAGTATACCAGTCCATTACCCAATCCATGTTTACATGTATTAGTGACTTCTCACAGGATAATTTAACTTTTAAAATATCTACTAGTAAAGGGCCATTTGACATTGATCGTTATTTAATTTCAGCCCTTATGGACATTCCTGTAAATGATGAGGGTATTCCTATTCATAATTTGACTGATAAACCCTCATTTTCTGAAAAACGTATGCTCACTAGAGACTTGTGTAACATGAATGTTCACTGGACTAAAAAGGGGAATGCGCTTCTCGCAAGGTATTTGTTACCCAAATACAGAATCCTCCACAGAATCTTTGTATCTAATCTGTATCCTCGTTCGGGTAATAAAACTGACTTGACTTCGTTTATGGTTCGTATTATCCACGCTATTGCCAGTGGTACTCAGATTTGTTTACTATCCTTAATCTGTCATTTCATTCTTCAGTTTAGACTCCATCCTGGTCATAGTGACATTTCTTTTGGCTATTTAATGACTGTATTGGCTACACATATGTTAGTCGATATGTCGGTTGATGAGGCACCTATCCATCATCTGATTTTCAACAATTCTAATCTCAATAAGATGAAGCTGGAATTACTTCTTGAACAAGGTGGTGATGGTGGTGGTGGTCATGAAGAAGCTGGTGATGACATTAATATGGATGACATCTTTAAGGAACTGGATTCTGATTCAACAAATGATCCAGATTTTGAACCATCTGATATTGATGCACGTCTGAGTGCATTGGAGGGTAAAGTTGAGAATATAAATGTAAAGATGGAAAACATGTCTGTTGCTCATGATTTACAATTCAAGTACATGCACAAATATCTTAGGCGATTGAACAAAGGCATGCACCAACTTGATCCCTCTATTCCTGCTCCGTCATCTGGTTGTAGTTCTGATTAGTTTATATGGGATTTTCTGGTCTGTAATAACTTTCAAACCTAGCACTAAGTTGACTGATTTTGAGTTGGATACTATTTTTTGATTAGTTTTATGCTGGGTATTTGTTCTTTGTGAAACTATGCTGATTTTGAGTTGGATACTATCTGTTTTTCTGCTATAATCTCGTAACTCCTCATGTTTACTCTCATATATCCCTTTATTTAATTCTCCTTTGTTATTTTCTTTGTCATATTGTGACAAAAAGGGGGAGAATAGTTTGTTTCTTAACGATGTGATTGTGAGAGGAATAGTTGAATGTTGAATATTTGAATGTTAATTTGCAGGTAAGTCAATTGATATTAACTGGTTGTTCTACTTTATGTTTTGGTTATGTGTTTTGTCACTAATTTGACAAAGGGGGAGATTGTAAGTGCTATAGTCTATATCCCTGTCGGTTGTCAAATTTGTGATACCAATATCACTGTTATATAACTTGCATAAGTGAAGCTCTCTCAAAGATCAACATTCTTGAACAAGCAAAGCTCACAACAAGCAAAGATCACAAGTACAAAGATCAACCTTGACTACAAGTATTGCTCACAAGACAAGACTCAAGAATGCAAGACTTCAAGAAGAGTACAAGGCAATTCATAAAGAACTCAAGACACTTTCAAGGTTGAGCTACATCAAGACTTAAACTTCAAGGTCACTTGTTTCTAATGTTTTCTATGTCCTTACTTCATGATTGGGGTTTGATTGACCATAGGTTGACCTTAGAAGTAGGCCATTTTGGATACATAAGTCATATGTATATGTCACATGAGTTTGGGCTGTTCGAGGACTTGTTCTAGGCTTTCTTCGACTAGTCCTAGCTCTGCTTCGACCAGTCCAAGAAATTCTACGATCAGTCGTGAGTTTATTACAAATTTGGATTTTTTCTGTTAGGCTTCGACCAGTCCAAGAATCTGTTTAACCATTCGAAGGAACAGTGTCGACTGCTTCTTCGACCAATCGAAAATCTTCGACTCAAAGTCCAGCGATTAATTGCAGGATCTTCGACCTGTCGAATGAGACCTTCAACCAGTCGAAGGTGACCTACGACCATTCGACCTACGTACGATCGTAGAACGGTCCAAAGCTTATCGCGCCCAATTTTTTCAAATCACATTTCTTCTTCGACTAGTTGAAGAGCTCCCTAGACTAGTCGAAGATGTGATCTGCTCACCTATAAATAGAGCACGAATCTCAGAAGAATTCAAGGAATTAAGTAATCCATTCAAGTTGAACTTCGTCAAACTTCTGAGTGATAATTTTGTGCTCCATCTAAGCTAAGTGTGCTTATTTTATATTATCTTTCTTTAGCTTTATTTAATTGATTTTGTTTCTGCTATTCCAATCTAATTTGATAAGAGGAATTGTTATTCCCTTTCTTTGGAATCAAAATCAATTAAGGCAAGCCCTATTTGGTTTAATTTAAAATCTATTAGAACTAGAACCATTGTAATTGAGTACTGGACATTGAACTTGGACATTCAATCATTTACTCTGATTTGGTTCTACCGAGCTGCTACAACGAAGGAGATAATCAGGTATTTTACATTTAATTGTAAATTCCTTTTTGTTTTGGTTTCTTTCAAGATTTGCTAGAAAAATCTTGTTGTATTGGTTATCTGAGGAGAGCCAGGAAAACTCAGAAGTGGGGTTTTTTAATTGTGTAAGCCCACAGACAAAAACACAATTGTAAAGGTTTTGGGTGAACCTGTGAAAACCTATTTTGTTGGTGAATGCTAATATCCCCTGTGTGAGGATATTAGTAGTGGAGTAGCATTCTGTGTGGCCGTTGTTTAACAGTTGGTGAACACACAGGCGAACCACTATAATCCCTTGTGTTGTGGTTGAATGATTTACATTTCTAATATTTAATTACTTATTTGTGGGATGTATGTATGGTGGTGAATGTTGTAATCATTTAATTCAAGCATTGTGGGAATTTTGTAATAGTTTAGAATTTACTTTCTGCTATTCCTTTATCTGATTGAATTTAAATTTCCTTTATAGTTGTTCTAGCAAGGTTGCCCTACCATTTTTATAGTGTATGGCTGTCCCTAGAACAATACATTTGTGATTACAATTTATTTCAGTTTGTGCTTATTTCCGCATTCCTATTTGATTTGAGATTTGATACAAAGATCTTTCTAGAAATAAGGTTGTCCTACCATAAACTCTGGTTTTTGGTGAAAGGTTGTCCTTAGAACAACATTTGTATCAACCCCTCAAGATCAGATATTTGAGGTAGTTTTACTTTCCTGCAGTGTGATTTATTTTAGCTATCATATTCTTTTTAATTCCGCTGTTATAAGTTTTATTTGGCATAGTCCTATTAACCCCTCCCCCCCTTAGGACATATAGCTAGGCCTTTTCAGATACCAACTTGTAATACCCTGAAAATCAAGGGTCGAGCATAAGCTTCACTCCTGAGTTCCAACGCATCACTTATGCAACATAGAAAATGATGATTAAATGTTGTCCGTGTTAGTGATTTAAACATGAGTGGGATTACATCAAAACAACATATCATACTCCAGGGGCAGTTAAGTTACGCAAGAAGAAGAACTGTGATAGATATATAAAGTATATAAATTGTTGTAAGTCTCCAGACTGTGAACATGTTACCAGGTTAAATATATACATGTATACTTCCCAAAATGAACTAAAAATGAATATACATGTGTGATCCAAAAAGACAAAATAGTAAGTGTAAGGGCATCTAGTCAGCATCCCAGAAGTCTCCTTCGATCAGGCCACGGTTCACATGAACCCGCCTGAATACTGCATGAAAGAGAATGCCTCCTCGTCATCCTCATAGTTTGGCTCCGCCTCATAGGCATCACCTCCACCTGCAACTAAGACAGGGTCTGGTTGGTGTATACATCACCATCTCGTAACGTAGGAGTGAGTGATCAACTCAGTGGAAACATAAAGCAAAGGTTAACACGTTATCAATTCAGTCAAGCAATAATAATAAAACAATATAATCAAACATTCCTAAGTACTCTGATTAATGCAAGAATGATATGTATAAATGATGCATGCCCTCACCTACACTCCCTCTGCGATCTTCATCTAACAGTCGCGCATGTAAGTCAGTTCCTCAGTGCTCTCTACTCAACGCCAAACGGCACATGCAGTGCGGTGCATGAACGTGATTACCTAGTTCTTATTAATCCTTTTCATACAGCAAGATTAAGAAACTAAGGTACCTCCCTTATATCATTTTTCAAACAATGATCCATTCTAGGGTCATCAGTCCTAGTAAATCTTATACGATGTTGCGGTTCTAGGTCACTACAAAGGGCTCGTCACCTCGATGCAGTGTAGGCCTAGTTTATACTCTAATTGCTACGAAAAGGCTTGTCGGCTCAACGCAGGCTCAGAGTATGCTCGAGGTCATTATAAAGGGCTTGTCACCTTATCAGTGTAGGCCGATAGCTCGAATACAGTGTCCCATACCACCGTATTCTGCTCACGAGACGGTATTGCTCACTGGTCACTACGGGGAGGCTCGTTGCCCCAGCGTAAGCCGATAGCTTGAATACAGTGTCCCATACTACCATATTCTGCTCACAAGACGGTATTGCTCACTGGTCACTACGGGGAGGCTCGTTGCCCTAGCATAGGCCGATAGCTCGGTCACAGTGTCCCATACCACCATGTCCAGCACACGAGTCTTAGCCGATTGAGGTACCAAGGTTAACGGGGTTTTCATTGGTGAGTTTGGTACCTTAGGTTCAAGCAATAGTGTCCATACATGGTGAACATACATCGGGTTAATTGGGTTACTTGACAAGCTCGACTGGTACGATCGTACATCGAGTTAATCGACATGAATGCGTATGCACTCCATGTGGCCTAGCCACTGCCAACAACCAAAGTACGACTCGTATTCATCGACCACGTCCCGTATGGCGAAAACAACCTCAGTCACCTAGTCAGGACCTGTTACCGATTGCCTGGACTAAGTCAAAGTCCCAATCACACTCAGTCGCAATTTATACATCACATATGATATGCATAGCAACATTGAACAACAATTCAAACATTTCAAGCATTTGAGCATTTCATGAAACACATAGTACACATGTTATCTTATATATGCATTACATCCATTAATCGCATAGTAGTAAGATAGGTTACATAAAGAAAACTGTAATTATAGAGAAGGGGATTGAGAATCCTATCTCAGCACCCTCTGTAACGCCCTGAAAATCGGGGGTCGAATATGAACTCAACTCCCGAGTTCCAACGCATCACTTATGCAACATACACAATGATGGTTAAATGTTGTCTGAGTTAGAGCAATAAACATGAATGAGATTATACCAAAACAGTAATTCATACTCCAGATCAATTGTATAAAAGCAAGCGGAAGACTGGACTGTATATATATATGTATGTAAAGAAACAAAATAAACGTTTCATTCTCCAGAGTATGAATCCATCTGAGTCTCCATATACATGTCTGTTTATAATCAAAATGTCAAAAATAAACTAGGTACAATCCTGTAAAAACCGTGGTCCCAAGCAACCTAGTCGAAGCCGCCAGAGAATGCGCATATACGAGAACTCCTCCTGGTCCTCGTCATAATCAGGCTCCGCCTCGAGAGTCGTCGGCTCGCCTAAACCTGAGACAGAGTCTGGTTGGTGTGCGCAACACCGTCCCGTAACGTGGGAGTGAGTAGCTAATTCAGTGGAACAATAAGGCATAAGTTATTATGTTATCAATACAGTCAAGCAGTAATGATAAAGCAGTAAATCAAACACTCCTAATTACTCTGATTAATGCAAGTATGAATGCTGGTATGATGGATGCCCTCACCGACATACTCCCTCATGCGTCACCATCTCACGTTCGCGGCATGCTTACATCCCGCAGTGCTCCACATCTTCCAGGCACATGCGATGCATGATGAGCATGATTACCGAGTTTTTAATTAGTCCATTTCAAACAGCAGGATTGGAAAACTAAGGTACCTCTCTTGTATCATTCCCAAACATGATCCATTCTAGGGTCGTCAGTCCTAGTTAATATCAGACGATGGTATGTTTTCTAGGTCACTGCAGAGGCTGCCAGGGCTGTTACGCACAAAGGTTACACCACTCCCCCATCACCCCTTAAACGATTCATCACTATACAGAAACAGGCCTAGTTGATACTCTATATATCGCGGCGAACCCTAAGGCGCACTGTGACTTCAGAATATGCTCGCGGTCACTACAAAGGGGCTACTGTACATGGCATTACGCACAAAGGTCTGCACCACTCCCCCATCACCTTATCAATGTAGGCCGACAAAGACGAATATAGTGTCCCATACCACCATAATCGGCTCACGAGTTAAGTTGCTCACTTTGGTCACTACGGGAGGCACGTAGCCCTAGCGTAGGCCGACAAATTTCGACCACGGTGTCCCATACCACCATGCCCGGCTCATGAGTCTTAGTGGATCGAGGTACCATGGTTAACGGGGTTTTCACTGGTAAGTTTGGTACCTTAGGTTCAAACATTAGCGACCAAACATGGTGAACATACATAAGACACACGGGTTACTTGACGTGTTCGGCTGGCTCGAGCGCACAACAAGTTGGGTGATATGAAGCGCAGAAGCACCTCGTGTGGTCAACCACTATCGCCAACCGAAGTACGACACGTGTTCGCCAACACATCATGTGTGGCGGAACGAATCTCAACCACAACTCCAAGTCTGATACCGGATGAGTCAATTCCTAACCATAGCATATGAAGTACAGCATGATAACATGGTAATTCAAGAACACTAGCAATTATGTTATAAAGCATGTCATGAAGCATGTTAATAAACAAGTTACAAAGCATGTTCAAAAGCATGTTATAAAGCACTATGCAAATAGGGATACAAATACATATATTTCATAGGTGAGTGGTTAGAGTAAATAACCACATGAAGGATATCATATGTGACTCTAAGGTAGCTGAGAATCCCATCTCAGTACCTACCTAAGGTTCTAACACTTAAGCACTTACACTCACAAGCGATTTCACCAACACTTGGAATGCACTATTTCAACATACATGACGTATGTTAGAGGAAAGTACACTAGGGTTGTCCCTTTACCAAAATAGTATTTTATACATATTCATCACATTTATACAGCAAATAATCCTGACAATTACATCAACAAATCTTATACGTATAGGGTATTTTCTAGTATACCCAATTTCAACATACATAGTGTTTACAAGGGAACTTATAATACGGCGATTCTTTTCGCCATGCAATTAATTTATACGCACATAATATATTTATACAACAATTAATCATGACAAACACATCGCTAAAATATACACGTATACGGTACTTCTTATAATACCGTATTTCTACATACATGGTGTATATTAGTAAACATGTATTTAGGCGAACCCTTTCGCCAAATGAGTATTTTATCCATACGTCATATATCCATACGACAATTAAACATGTCAAACACATTTCCATAAAAAATACGTATACGGTATTTTATACGAATACCTAAAGTATGTGAAATTCCAAATTCTACAATTCTAATCAAAACAGAAAACGGAAAGCACTTTGTACATGTGCAATTGCATGCAGATCATGAATCTACCATTATCTAACATTGAAAGCGTTGAAAACTGCAACCTATACACCTAAAGTCCTCACCTTTGCCCTTGGAATCACAACGAATCAGCAAGGGTTGTTGAGCTTCCGTATACGGGCGTTTTTTAGCCTAAAGAGCGGAATCGGTTAGTCTTTACACAACCTACAACCTTCCTACTTCAAATCAGATCTATGGTTAGGGTTTTTCACCTTCAAACGGAGTGGATACACGCCGGAAAAATGCACCGGAAGGAAGCGGTGTAGGCCGTGTGATGAATGAAAGCAGTAGGAGGAAGATCTCCCACAAATCCCAAGCTCTTCTCTCTCTTTTCTCTCTCTCTCTAGGGTTTTTATCCCAAATTCGTATGGCTGTGAGAGGGGCTGTTCTAAGCTCCTTTTATAGCCAAAACCCTTCCCAAAATAGGCTCAGGTTCAAGGGTTATTGCTTATATAGATATTTCGTCACTTTTCCAGCTCAAATGAGTGTTTCTGGTGGCCCCCCTTGAGCCAAACGTCAGACTTAAGCTCACCACACATGGATCTATGTGGGATTACGTTTTCGACTCGATCGGATTCCCAGATCGCACGTGGTGGACCACTTTCAGTTCAACGGTCAGTGGGCCACGATCCGAAATTCCAAGTACATGTAAATGTTCCTGAAATTTTTCTTAATCCGAGGGTGTAATTTAGTCTGATTCTGACGGTCAGGTTGCTTAATACTGACGCGTAAACGAATGATGCCAGATCACTATTCCTGATATTTATTTTGGAATAGGAATAGTGTTTTTCACACACCCTCGCTCCGAATCGAAACGAATGGCCGTGGGACATTGGATGGACCTGATTTTTGAGATGAGTGTCAAGCCCAGAGAGGCGGTCCTAGTTCCTTAGCTTCGTGTTAATCGGACTTTCGATGTGCGATCTAGACCTAATACGAAGTTTCGTTTCATTCCCGAGAGCAGCCGGGAAATGAGTTTGGTTCTAAACTTTAGGATAACCTAGAGTCACTTGTTTTGCAAGTTTTGGGTCTTGCAGATCGTATTTAAAGTGATCCCAATGGATCTCACGGCTAATCGAGTTTAGTACTTAGTTAACTTTGTTAAATTTCTAAAGGATTTAATCCTAATTGATTTCTGGTCGAGGTGGTACTCGAGCCAATGTACGGAAATTTACGGGTCGTTACACCCTCATTACATACGTGTAAAACAAGTGATTTCTCATTCAGGCATTTTATCAAATACTTAAACTACACATATTACTCACATGTAATAGACTAGTTATAACATACATCCTGGTAAGCCTT
Source organism: Magnolia changhungtana (assembly GCA_030180095.1). Classification (NCBI taxonomy): domain Eukaryota; kingdom Viridiplantae; phylum Streptophyta; class Magnoliopsida; order Magnoliales; family Magnoliaceae; genus Magnolia; species Magnolia changhungtana. The sequence continues at coordinate 4,471,378 of JASAUF010000198.1, read as the reverse complement.
TTTTACAAAAGAGTTGCCACATACATAATAAGCATATATCCATAGTTAATAATCATGGCAATCACAAATTCAAATTTCATATCCATTCAGCCATATCAACAAACACATAGAATACACTATATTCAACATAGTTCATATGTATGTATAAAACGCAAGAAGCATCGTATCTAAGCATGTGATAGCAATCAAGTCAATCATAAATCATTAACTGACATTGAAAGCCTTGAGAACTATAACCTAAATGTTTATAGTCCACACCTTACGCCGGTAAACACGTAAAGAATTCAGTTTAAACGCTAAGTCTTTGTCTATGGCACCACAACAACTTATAATAGGGAATAGGTTAGCTAATTCACCTATTACACTATCTGAAACCCTAAAGCAGATTAGGGTTAGGTTTTCTTACCTAAGAACGGGATCAGTATCGCCCATATAGTGATGCAGGAATGACGGTTTAGTACGTGGAGTATCAGGGAATGATCCCTACGACTATCTCTTTGCCTCTTTCTCTCTTCCTCACTTTCTTCTTCTCTTTTCTCTCTTTTCTCCCTTAGGGTTTACAAAATTCGTATGGCATGGGAGAGAGATGGTTTAAGCCCTTTATATAGGCTCAAAAGTGAGCTCAATGGCCCCAAGGTCATGGTATACTTGGGTTATAACCAAAATCCTTCCGTTCTGACTCAACGGAGCACTTCTGGAGGCCCCTTTTCTACGTGCCATCGAACTTAAATTCCCTGACCTTGGATCTCGGTCAAGCTGAGTTTTCGGTGTAACCGGATTTACAGATCGACCGTGGCAGACCAGTTTTAATTTAACGGTCACCGGTACTCGTCAGGGCCACAAGTGCACTGACATATGTAGAAATTTTCTCCTGATCTGAGGGTGTATTTGGGTCAGATTTTGACAGTCTAAATCCTTATATTTGGCCTGCAAGCTACATGTCTCAGTTTACTTAAGTTTGGATTTTATTTCTAAAAATATCCATGTTTCTCACACACTTCGCTCCGAGCTCAAGTTGTACATTTCTGGACACAGTTAGGACTTGATTTTCGAGACGGTTGTCAAGCCCAGCAAGGCGTTCATAATCGTTTAGTTTCGTGGTAATCGGACTTTCGACGTGTGGTCCAGGTCCGATACGGAGCTTCGTGATGCTCCCGAGAGCAACTGAGTAATGAGATTGATCCTAAATTACAGGGTAATGTAGCGTCAACGATTTTACAAGTTTTGAGTCTTATTGTTTGTATTTAAAGTGATTAGTATTAATTTCACAAGTAAACTAGTTTAGCACTAGCTAATACTCGCCTAATTTCTAAGAGATTTAGTCCTGTGTGATTTCTGCCTGAGGTGGTACTCGAGCCTTTGTAGTTTGTATAGAAGGTGATTCAAGCTATTAATACTTAATTAATTATGCTCTAATCACGGTAAAATAAGGTCCTAGGGCAGTTCTACATCCAAGGACGTCCATTGCCAAGTTAGGAAAAATCTGGGGTGTTACAGAAAGGAACCTAAAAGCCTTATACATCATGTCTTCATCAATAATTGTCATGTTCTCCAACCCATCTCATAATCTTGTCATCATAAGTGCAACATCAGTTGATGACTTGAGGGAGACAAATTTTTCTATTGATTTGTAAAGGCCATCAAATCTTTCTACGACAATTGATCTGATAGTAGCATTATTTTTCTTTGATGGCCCTGGAGTTGAGGTTCCTATAGTCCTTTTACTACTTCCTCCGGATTGTTGAGTTTCAGATTGTCTCATCCCAAAATGAAAAGTCTATGGGCGTAAATGGTGTATATGTTTTAGAGTTAACTAGAGCCAATTGGATATTATCAAAGGTATGATTTGGCACAACATCTTTTTCATCAGGATCAGTTGGAGTTTACGCATAACACGCCGTGGCTGAATCGTCTTCGTATATAAACTCGAACTGATTAAATAGAGAGAATGACTTATTTCTAATCTTTTTTATTTTAGGTTTTGCCTGTAAAAGGGGACAAGTTCATAATTAAAATAATATTCATTAGTATATTATAAGAGGTGTGTTAAATATTAATTTATCTTTATTAACTCATTTCAAACCGCTGGTTTGATAGTCACGTATTTTCTTTCATCATCCCAGCCGAATCCACTCTTGCTTAGTGCAAGCTTATTCAACAGATATTTGTTCTTCAACAGTTCTAATGATTCCTGCAGTTCTCATTACTCACCTACACAGAAAAAGTTTCTTCCACCATTTTAGATACTTTGTTGATAGTGGCCTCTCTAAAAGCATTATCGGCTTTTCTTCCTAATAATGCTTTATCAACTAGTACATTAGTCATACATTCATCTATATAGTTGGTCCAATTGATTTGTATCTTTCGGCCTTTATTGCTTTGATTTAAATGTTACGACATTCCTTAAAAAGATATTACATTTGTAAGTTACTTAAGATATATCAATTGTAGAAAAAATGAATTAAAAAAACATAACTCTAAATTGCATCTGTAAAATATTACATTCGTATATGAATACTAAAATTAGGATATGAGCATTAATATTCGTTAAAAAAAGAATAAAAAGAAGCTATTAATTATCATTATGTCGTGGATTATAGTTTGTCTACATATCAGATGCAATTATAAGTCTAAAATCTTTCCATCGCTTCTTCTCCATTCTAATTACAGTGAATTCATTCTCAAATTCGTCTTCATCCTCATTATCATTAGTTTCGAATTTTCCGTTAGTATCTCCATTTGCGTCCACACCTTCTCCCATATCGTTGTCGTTATTATCATTATTATACTCCAAATCAAGATCTTGATCATGATTCTCATTCACAATGTGATTATGCAGGATATCACATGCATGAACTATATTCACTTGCGTGCACATAGGATAGGCCAGGGCAATCTTTAATATAGGAAATTGTACCTTTAATACTCCAAATGCACGTTATATAACATTCCGTAATGAGGAATGACGAAGATTAAAGAACTCTTCTTTCGTCCTTGGCTCACAACCCTGCCTAAATTCTTTAAGGTGATATCGAACTCTACGGAATGGTGCTAGAAAACTGGGCATATTTGTAAAATCAATATCAACTAAATAATATTTGCTTACAAGAAACATAGGCTCGAAGTTACTTAATTTTTAAGGTACATATTAACTAATTAATATATACTTATTAATTGACTTAAATATTAATTTATCTTTATTAACTCATTCCAAACCGCTAGTTTGATAGTCACGTATTTTCTTTCATCATCCCAGCTGAATCCACTCTTGCTTAGTGCAAGCTTATTCAACAGATATTTGTTCTTCAATAGTTCTAATCGATTCCTGCAGTTCTCATTACTCACCTACACAGAAAAAGTTTCTTCCACCATTTTACATACTTTGTTGATAGTGACCTCTCTAAAAGCATTATCGGCTTTTCTTTCTAATAATGCTTTATCAACTAGTACATTAGTCATACATTCATCTATATAGTTGGTCCAATTGATTTATATCTTTTGGCCTTTATTGCTTGGATTTAAATGTTGCGACATTCCTTAAAAAGATATTACATTTGTAAGTTACTTAAGATATATCAATTGTAGAAAAAATGAATTTAAAAAATATAACTCTAAATTGCATCTGTAAAATATTACATTCGTATACAAATACTAAAATTAGGATATGAGCATTAATATTCGTTTAAAAAAAAAGAATAAAAAGAAGCTATTAATTATCATTATATCATGGATTATAGTTTGTCTACATATCAGATGCAATTATAAGTCTAAAATCTTTCCATCGCTTCTTCTCCATTCTAATTACAGCGAATTCATTCTTAAATTCGTCTTCATCCTCATTATCATTAGTTTCAAATTTTCCGTTAGTATCTCCATTTGCCTCCACACCTTCTCCCATATCGTTGTTGTTATTATTATTATTATACTCCAAATCAAGATCTTGATCATGATTCTCATTCACAATGTGATTATGCAGGATATCACATGCATGAACTATTTTCACTTGCGTGCGCATAGGATAGGCCGGGGCAATCTTTAATATAGGAAATTGTACCTTTAATACTCCAAATGCACGTTATATAACATTTCGTAATGAGGAATGACGAAGATTAAAGAACTCTTCTTTCGTCCTTGGCTCACAACCCTGCCTAAATTCTTTAAGGTGATATCGAACTCTACAAAATGGTGCTAGAAAGCTAGGCATATTTGTAAAATCAATATCAACTAAATAATATTTGCTTACAAGAAACATAAGCTCGAAGTTACTTAATTTTTAAGGTACATATTAACTAATTAATATATACTTATTAATTGACTTAAATATTAATTTATCTTTATTAACTCATTCCAAACCGCTAGTTTGATAGTCACGTATTTTCTTTCATCATCCCACCCGAATCCACTCTTGCTTAGTGCAAGCTTATTTAACAGATATTTACTCTTTAACAGTTCTAATCGATTCCTGCAGTTCTCATTACTCACCTACACAGAAAAAGTTTCTTCCACTAGTTTACATACTTTGTTGATAGTGACCTCTCTAAAAACATTATCGACTTTTCTTCCTAATAATGCTTTATCAACTAGTACATTAGTCATACATTCATCTATATAGTTGGTCCAATTGATTTGTATCTTTCAGCCTTTATTGTTTTGATTTAAATGTTGCGACATTCCTTAAAAAGATATTACATTTGTAAGTTACTTACGATATATCAATTGTAGAAAAAATGAATTTAAAAAACATAACTCTAAATTGCATCTGTAAAATATTACATTCGTATACGAATACTAAAATTAGGATATGAGCATTAATATTCGTTAAAAAAAGAATAAAAAGAAGCTTTTAATTATCATTATGTCGTGGATTATAGTTTGTCTACATATCAGATGCAATTATAAGTTTAAAATCTTTCCATCACTTCTTCTCCATTTTAATTACAGCGAATTCATTCTCAAATTCGTCTTCATCCTCATTATCATTAGTTTCGAATTTTCCGTTAGTATCTCCATTTGCGTCCACACCTTCTCCCATATCGTTGTCGTTATTATCATTATTATACTCCAAATTAAGATCTTGATCATGATTCTCATTCACAATGTGATTATGCAGGATATCACATGCATGAACTATATTCACTTGCGTGCGCATAGGATAGGCCGGGGCAATCTTTAATATAGGAAATTGTACCTTTAATACTCCAAATGCACGCTATATAACATTCCGTAATGAGGAATGATGAAGATTAAAGAACTCTTCTTTCATCCTTGGCTCACAACCCTGCCTAAATTCTTTAAGGTGATATCGAACTCTACGGAATGGTGCTAGAAAACTGGGCATATTTGTAAAATCAATATCAACTAAATAATATTTGCTTACAAGAAACATAGGCTCGAAGTTACTTAATTTTTAAGGTACATATTAACTAATTAATATATACTTATTGATTGACTTGAATTAATACTTGTTGGGACAAACAATTTGTTATTTTGGCTTGCAGCATCTGCTAACATCCATGAATCTGAGGCTGATCTCTCCCACCCAGCTAGTATATATTGAAATTTTAAATCAAAAGAACAGTTTGCCAGGACATTCTGGGAGATAAATCCATTTCAATTGCGCCACTTAGTTTGCTCCTTCAAACCGACTATGCCTTGAATGCGTGTGCCGTGTATGGCTCCAACACAACCCTAAGGAAAAGAAGTATAACTTATTTTTCCTTACTTGAGAATTAAATTTATAAAATGCAAAATATGTACTTACTAACCTGCAAATAAGGGAAAAACCTCGTACTACTTAATATCTCGGGAGGCAACTTATTCCCGGTCGGTTTCAGAAATTCGGAATGTAGCCTGACAATTGCATTAAGCATCCTATTAAAGTGACTATTAATCGTTTCCCCAAAATGGTTGAAATGATGCTATGTAATACGGTTCTTTACGTGATGGCTAATTGTATGAAAGAAAATCATCAATCCTTCTTTTAAGGATACATCAAATGTGTCTTGTAAGTGACTCTTCTCTTCGTGCCTTTCATCAAGCAGGTATCTATTGGATTTGTGTTGGTGCTGGTTGCCCAATAAAATCTGGAACTAGAACAAATAGATGTAATGATTGCTTTCTTACATGGGGAATTAGAATAACAAATCCAAATGAAACAAATAGAAGGCTTCGAAGAATAGGGGTCAGATAATAAGGTTTGCAGATTAAGGATGTCATTGTACGACTTGAAATAGTTGCCTAGGTAGTGATATAAGAAATTTGATACGTTCATGGTGAGTCAGCGGTTTATTAAAAGTGAATATGATCATTGTGTCTACTTCAAGACACTGAGTAATGAAAAATTCATTATAATGAATTTATATGTTGATGACATGCTTGTCTCTAGCATAGCATGCCTGAGATCAATATATTAAAGACTCAGTTAACAGGGACATTCGAAATGAAAGATCTAAAGCTGGAAAGAGGATTCTCGATATTGATATATAAAAAAATATGGAGAGGAGCAGGCTACAGTTATCTCAGGCATAATACCTTGAGAAAATGTTTAGAAAATGGAGAGGAGCAGGCTACAGTTTTGCTTAACTTCTCTGAGTTTAGAAAATGTTTGATGAAGTGGATTGTGTACGAAAAGGGGTGGCGATGAGGAAGCTATGATGGTGGCGATTAAAGATAGAGCTTAGAGCGGTGGTTCATGATGATTGAAGCGTGGAGATCGTTGTTTGAATGTCTTCAATCTGTACATAAAACAAGGGTCTCGAGCGATTGACCATGTTGATTGATCAATCCGGTGAGCCCTAGATTATATAGATTGGTCTTTGGACACTTTTGGACATGATTGAAAAATATGAAAAATACTTGTAAACTCTTTAAACACTTTTGAGCATGTTTGAATGATCGAACATGTGGCTGTCGATCGATTAAGGTTGCTCGATCGACACCGATTGATCGATACTTAGATGGGGCGCAGTCTTGCATAAGTGTGCAAATTTTTTCCTATTATAGGTGTAACATTGTAAATATTGGTGTAATGCGGGACTAGTGTATGATTAAGAGGGCTTAAACATTTTTAAGAGGGTTTTAAATGAAGAATAAGATTTTTTGAAAGATTTCACATGAACAAATGATTCCATCTCTTATAATTCATTATTCATAGTAAATTTTACTTTGAATTTTTTCCGCATAAGTAAATTTTACAATTGTTTTGTAAATTCCAAGTTTGTTTCCCTGTTCCAAACATAAACAAGAACTGAACCCAGCCAAGCTTCTTAATCAGTCAAAAAATTTGGACCATGCTCGTTACAATCAGGTCGGCCCAGTGGGTACCCGTGAGTCTAGGTAGCCATTGATAGCCCTAATCTTGATGAGCTGCCATGGAAAATGTCGCGACGATGACCGTTCAATCTGTGCTCATGTTTGGTTCTTCGTTTGCGTGATGGCCTCACTGTAGACATGGGACACTAATAGTGAAACTCTCATAATGGAATATTGTAAGCATTGATCAGCGATCCCTTTTCCTTTGAATATTCTGTGGGCCATTGATTGAAATGTTAAAAACTTACGATCTTGATACACGCAGTCACCTTTCATCTGTATCCACGGTTTGGATCACCAAACATGACCTTAGATCAACTTCTGTTGTCCGATGTATCATACATCAGTATGCACTAGGATGTATGCTATCAAACCTCTTAGAAGGCTCCAGTGATAGTTTAGAACAATTAAAAAAAACAAAAAATGTCAAGACTCTTCAAACTTACACATGGGCTAGGTAATCCAGATCGTCCAAATCTCTCAAGCAACTCTGGATAAAATAAAATCAAAACATTGCATGGAGAAGATAATGGTAACTATTTAATTTCAACCTTATGATTTGGACCAGTAATCATTTTACTTTTAACCATTTATTGGATCGATGTCAGTTGGATGGTTAGAATTTTATTTTATCAATGTGACTTATAGACATGATGCATCATGGATTAGCCCACAATTTGGATGGTCTGGATAGCTGCACATGAGTACCGCTTTTGTGGATGAATCAGCACCATTTACAAAACAATGGTGAACTATCACAGGAGTATAACGTAGAATGCAACCGGCTTCACTTTTTCACACGCAACTCCAGACGCTTACAGCCGGCCCAACATGTAATGTTTTTTGGAAATCCAACCCATACAAAACGTGGTCCTCATGGTGTGATGGACCTGGCCAGTAAATAGCGCTGGTCAGGTCCTCAGGTTGGGCCACATACAAGGAAAAACCTGTGAAGCAAATGACTTCATTGATAGCAGCAACATTACTAACTGAGCTGTGAAACTAGGGGAATGCATACGGGACTTGCTTTGTGTGGGATGTACGTTCTCTTCACGTACGGCACACTTGCCAACATGGTACACTTGTACAAGATCCAGAACGTCAATCAGATGGGACTCACTTGTGACTGTTGGTCATATTTTTCGAAAGACAACTTTTTCTCACGTTAGTGTGGTCCACATGATGATTGGTCCAGTATAATTTTGGCCAATCTATACTCATGGTTTCACGGACCTAATGAACGGCTTGGATTTAGCATGTGTGGGCCACATAAGATCCCTGCTGCAAAGAAATACCATGAATCTCTCATGAGGAATGGGCGGGGCAGCCATTTTGGCTTGTCAAAGGACATGCCCATGTTAGACCAGATCAGACAACCACTTTGGGTTTGGGCCGGCTTGAAGCCTGGCCCTGTCGTGTTTTTCTGTTTTTATTTTTATTTTTGTTTTTTAAATGGTTGCTTTTATTTAATTAATTTTCTTTGTTAGGTATGATAATATCTTAAGGACGTGTTTGCCTATCAAATTAAATGGTATTGAATTGTATTACATGGGATTAACACTATCATTGGATAACGATTGCATGTTTGGAAATAGGATATTATTCTATCCATCCAATCCCCTGTTTGAGAGAAAACTCTTGCTATGGGAGAAAACTAGATTAATCAAAATCATATTTGGTACACCGTGGAATTGTAATCAACAAACCAAATTCACAACAAATGTTGTTCATGTTGGGGGCCTTGCACAAAACCTTAGGATCTAGCCGCCTGAAACAAACCAGAATTATGGAACAATAATGCAATGAAAAACAATCAAAGCATAAACCATATCACACCAGGGATTTTTACGTGGAAAACTCTCAAAGAGGTAAAAACCACGAGACTTCGTCCAGATCAACAATCCACTATAAGCAAAACGTTACAACCGATCACAAGCACACCCCGCTTGGATCAAACCTTCTTCACTCACGCAGGAGTGGATAAACAATAAGATGAACAATAGAAAACGGAGAGATTTCACCGATTACGAGGACGTGGAAGCGCTGAGATATGGTAGATCACCTCTACGAGCATAGCCTCCCTTCCACAAGCTTCCTCTCTCTCTCTCTCTCTCTCTCTCTCTCTCTCCCTCTCTCTCACCTTTGATAACCTTAAGCAAAGCTTTAGGAAACCCTAGAATACCCTGGAATACACACCAATCCTGGATACACCCATATATATATATATAAATATATAGAGAGGTGTAACTTAAATAGGAAACAAAATCCGCAAAATTTGTGTTTCCGCAATCACATCTGCGGAACTCATCGATCATATCGAAGATCTCTCGATAACAGCTTCGATATCATTGACAGGTCTCTCGATCATATCGAGACGGGACCAAAACTGTCTAGCAACCAGGGGTGGAAATTCCAACAATTATCGATCATATCAAGTCACTCTCGATGACAGCCTCGATATGATCTGAAAGTCTCTCAATCATCTCGACAAGACAAAAAAACTGTCCAGCAACGAGCAGTGAAAAATTCTGCAATTATCGATGATATCGAAACCTGTTCGATTTCATCGATACCAACAATGAGGAGAAAAATCTCCATCAAATCTCCCCCTTTTCGACTCAGGAGGAATTCACCTTCGTCAAGCCAGCCCGGTTTCTACAAACCTCAAACTTGCCCTTGAGCAAATCCTTGGTCATCATGTCTGACCCATTATCATCCGTGTGGACCTTCTCAAGCTATAACACTTTCTGTTCCGAAGTATCCATGATCTAGTGATACCGAATCTCTATGTGCTTCGACTTGGAATGCTGACTTGGATTTTTGTTCAAGTGTATAGCACTCTAACTATCGCAATAGACCACGTGCTCCTCCTGCTTCAGGCTAAGTTCCTGTAGGAACCTCTTCATCCAAAGCATCTCTTTACATGCCTCTGTGACTGCAATGTACTCTGCCTCTGTCGTCGACAATGCTACGACCTTCTGTAGCTTGCTTGCCAAGAAACCACTCCCCCTGTAAATGTAAATATGAACCCCGATGTAGACTTCCTGGAGTCTATGTCACCTGCCATATCTGCATCTGTGTAGCCTTCTAACACAGGTTTACCGTCACCATAGCATAGGCTCAACCTAGATGAGCCTCTTAGATACTGCAGTATTTATTTCACCGCTGCCCGATACTCTTTGCCAGGATTGGCAAGATACCGGCTGACAACACCAACCACATATGCTATGTCTGGACATGTACACACCATAGCATACATCAAACTTCCTACAGTTGACGTGTAGGATATCTTCTGCATATCTTCCACCTCTGCCTTCGTCTTGGGACATTGCTTGTCGCTCAATTTGAAGTGATCATCCAGTGGAGTACTGACCGGCTTCGCTACAATCATATTGAACCGCTCTAGGACTTTCTCAATATACCGCTCTTATGACAGCCAAAGCTTCCTGCTGCTTCTGTCGCGGGTTATCTCCATTCCTAGGATTTGTTTAGCCGGGCCCAAGTCTTTCATCACAAAAGACTTGCCCAACTCATGTTTCAGCCTGTCGATCTTCTTGATGTGTCTTTTCCCATGATGAGCATGTCATCAACGTATAAGAGTAAAACTAAGAAATCACCATCTGAGAACTTGCACGTGAACACACAGTGATCCGACTCTGTTCTGTCATACCCATGTTTCAACATAAACGAGTCAAACTTCTTGTACCATTGCTATGGAGCTTGTTTCAGCCCATACAAGCTCTTCCTTAGCCTACACACCATATGCTCTTTGCCCTTGACTTTAACCCCTCTGGTTGGTGCATGTAGATCTCTTCTTCCAGGTCACCATGGAGAAAGAAAGTTTTAACATCTAACTGCTCTATCTCCAGATCCATGCTAGCCGCTAACCCAAGTAACACCCGTATGAATGTCATCTTCACCACAGGTGAGAATATCTCTTCGAAGTCTATGCCTTTCCTCTGACCAAAACCTTTCACCACAAGTCTGGCCTTGAATCTCGTCTATGAATTCTTCTGCTCAATCTTCTTTCTGAACACCCACTTGTTGCTCAAAGCTTTCTTGCCTTTAGGCAGTTTTACCATGTCATAGGTATGGTTCTTATGCAAGGATTCCATTTCCTCTTGCATAGCTTTCAACCACTCCCCCTTATGCTTGTCGGCTATGGCCTCAGAATAGTCTTCTAGCTCTCCCCCATCGGTTAGCATAATGTACGACGAGTACCTCTTGGACGGCTATCTGTCCCTAGATGACCTCCTCACCTGTGGCTCAACAGGTGGATCAAGTGGGGGCTGCTCCCCTGGTCCATCTTCTGAAGGAACTTCCTCGTCCTCTGCACCTTGTTGTACTCTCCCGTCATCAGGCACCACGGGAGGAGTAACCAGATCCATGTCCTCTAGCTCACCTGAACTAGGCTGGTTTTTCTCTGGCTTACCAATGTCTTCTATACACTGATCTTTAAAGAAAACTATATCTTTGCTCCTTACGAGCTTCCTCTCGGTCGAATCCCATAACCTGTAACCGAACTTTTCATCACCGTACCCTAAGAACACATACTGTCTGATGTTCATATCGAGCTTGGACCTCTCGTCCTTTGGTACGTGAACGGATGCCCTGCATCCAAATACCTTGAGATGGACTGTACGATGGATCATGTCCAGTCCACACCTTCTCAGGTACTTCTCCATTCAACGGGACTGATGGAGACCTGTTTATCAAATACACCGCCGTGTGCATTGCTTCTCCCCAGAAACATCTTAGGCAATTTCGCATGAGATAACTTGCATCTGATTCTCTCAACAATGGTGCGATTCATTTGCTCAGCTACACTATTATGTTGAGGGGTCTTGGGAACAGTCTGTTCATGCCGTATACCCAGGGACTTGCAGTACTCGTGAAAGTCGCCAATGTATTCACCACCATTGTCAGTGCGAATGCACTTCAATGATCTACTTGTCTCTCTCTCGACCATAGCATGAAACACTTTAAATATACCAAAGACCTCATCCTTAGATTTCAAAGCATAAACCCAAACCCTCCTAGATGCATCATCTATAAAAGTAACAAAATACAATGCCCCACCCAAGGTTTTTGTCCTCATAGGATCACAAACATCAGAATAAACCAAATCTAATGCATGCACTTTGTTAACATGAGAAGCAGTTTTAACAAATGAAACTCTATGCTGTTTTCCTGATAAACAATCAAGACAGGTTTTGAGAGGTGTACCTGTCACGTCTGGAAGGAGCCGCTTCTTTGCTAGTATCTGAAGCCATTTTTCACTTATGTGGCCTAGACGCCCGTGCCACATGTCAATAGCTGAATCTTCCGCTGCGTTCAACTCACCCTTGCACATACTGACACTTGCCTTGTATAGGGTGCAACACTTCTTTTCTCTGGCCACGATCAACGAGCCCTTGATGAGCTTCCATCGCTCACTAGCAAATCGGCTTTTATATCCATCATCATCCAACCTTCCCGTCGACATTAAGTTGAGGCGAAGGTCTGAGATATACCTCACATCCTTGAGAACTAATGTGCAGCCCACATCAGTCTTCACACAAATATCACTAACTCCTACGATTTTTGATACGCCAGAATTTCCTATATTCACAGTCCCATAGTCACTTGACTTGTAGCTTGTGAAGAAGTCCCTGCATGGAGTCGCATGAAAAGAAGCTCCCGAGTCAACCACCTAGTTGGTGTCCTGACTTGTAGCCGTGAGACATACATTATGATCTGCAGAAAGAATAACTACAATGTCGCCATCTGAAGCGACCGTAGTGGAATCTGATTCATCTTCCTTCTCTTTTCCTTTCTTGTCGTTTTTCTTACCATGACATTCATGCTTGTAGTGGCCATTCTTGCCACAATTCCAACAATTAACATCTTTCCTATTACTCGATTTGCCTCTTAATTTATCTCAGCCCTTCCCACCCTTCCTGTTCTTTCCTCTCCCTCGTTCCTGTGTCACAAGGGCCTCTTGCTGAGTAGACCCCTGAGACTTCCTCCTTATCTCCTCATTGAAGAGACAGCTAGTAACCTGTTCCATGGATATCTTTTCATCTGGTGCGGAGTTACTTAGAGACACCACCAATGTCTCTCAATCGTCAGGCAATGAACTAAGCAATAGCAAAGCCTGCAATTCATCATCTAGGACCATCTTCATAGAGGAGAGTTAGTTCACTATATTGCTGACCTCATTCATGTGCTCGGCCACAGAAACACCATCTTTAAACTTGAGATTCACAAGTCGCCTTATCAGAAAAATCTTATTACCGGCTGTCTTCCTCTCATACAGCCCTTGTAATTTCAGTCATAGGCTAGCGGTTGAGGTTTCCGTAGACACATGGTGGAATACAGAATCATCCAACCATTGTCTAATAAACCCCACCGCCTTCCGGTCCATCTTCTTCCAATCATCATCAGTCATATCCTTGGATTTTGCTGATATGCCTAAAATTGGAGAATATAGGTCCTTGCAATAGAGCAAGTCCTCCATTTTAGCCTTCCATATGCTCTAGTTAGAACCATTGAGGCTGATAATCCTTGATGAGCCACCTTCCATAATTCAAAACCGATCCTACCCGTTCAATGAACTTATCTCTGATACCACTTTGTTGGGGGCTTTGCACAAAACCTTAGAATCTAGCCGCCCGAAACAAACCAGAATTATGAAACAATAATGCAATGAAAAACAATTAAAGCATAAACCACATCACACCAGAGATTTTTACGTGGAAAACCCTCAAAGAGGTAAAAACCATGGGACCTCGTCCAGATTAACAATCCACTATAAAGCAGAACGTTACAACCAATCACAAGCACACTCCGCTTGGATCAAACCTTCTTCACTCACGCAGGAGTGGATAAATAATAAGAGAAACAAGAGAAAACGGAGAGATCTTACCAATTACGAGGACGTGGAAGCACTGAGATATGGTAGATCACCTCTACGAGTATAGCCTCCCTTCCACAAGCTTCATCTCTCTCTTTCTCCCTCTCTCTCACCTTTGATAACCCTAAGCAAAGCTTTAGGAAACCCTAGAATATCCTGGAATATACACTAGTCCCGGATACACCCATATATATAAGTATATAGAGAGGTGTAATCCAAATAAGAAACAAAATCCACAAAATCTGCGTTTCCGCAATCACATCTGCGGAACTCGTCGATCATATCAAAGGTCTCTCGATAACAACTTCGATATCATCGACAGGTCTCTCGATCATATTGAGACGGGACCAAAACTATCCAGCAATCAGGGGTAGAAATTCCAACAATTATCGATCATATCGAGCCACTCTCTATGACAGCCTCGATATGATCTGAAAGTCTCTCGATCATATCGACAGGACAAAAAAAAACTGTCCAGCAATCAGCAGTGAAAAATTATGCAATTATTGATGATATCGAAACCTGTTCGATTTCATCGATACCAACAATGAGAAGAAAAATCCCCATCAGTTCACCTGTACACTTATATAACCAGAATGTCATGTATAAAGAGTGTATATAGATGGACGACATGGATAAAAACATGCATCAATGTGAGGCCCACATGTGTAATGAATTACAAAATTCAAGAAAACCTCACATGGGACTAAATGCAATTCCATCCCACCTAATCCCAACCTTTCCCAACCTCCCAAAATGGTGGATGGAATTTCTAATACTTATATTACACCCAAGACTAAACTAATTTGCGTACCACTCATGATTGGCAACTAGGTGGGTCATTGTGGGTCTTGCCCAAGTTAGCCAAGCTAGTAATGGCCCTGGTCTTGCCCAAGTTAGCCAAGCTAGGCAAGCCCTAGTTTGTTGGTTTCTTGGTCTTGGTTTCCCAGCCAACTCCTGACTCGGCCAGATTTATTTAGTCAGTCAAGCCAGAAAACGTCATTTAGTTATTTTTTAGTAATATATGCGGAAAAACATGATAGTGATGATGGAGGCCATAATGGAAGAAGAAAATGGAAGGGTATAATATACAGTGATGTCAATGAAGAGGGTCTCTGTGAGGACTTACTTGGATAGTGTAAACTAAGGAAAAAACAAATAAACAGACATATGATATAAATAGAAGGTATAGTTACGTCATTGTTAAGGGGGCAAGCCCTTGAAAAATACGTTTTCTTTCCATTTGAAAAAGTTGGATCATAGTCTTACAAAGAAAAACTTTTTTTTTTCTAATCATTTAAAAGTTTTATTTAAAATGTCACATCAAAGTCAAAAGAAATTCCTTTCATTAGACTTTTTGAAAAAAAAAATGTTGTACCATCCCACCGGTGTCTTTGATTTTCAAGCAAGTGCTAACGTCTTATATATATATATATATATATATATATATGGGCGGGAGATATATGGCTAAAATTTTGTCACTCAACTCACCGTTGAAGTGGATTTCATATTTGGGCCCACCTTGGTCTGGCAAGACTGTCAGACAGACCTAGATGAAGGGAAAATACAAATATCAACTTGATCCAAAAATCTCGAGAGCTCTAGGAAAATTTTAATGGTCATTGTTGAGTCACCACCGATTCCTGTGGTGTGGTCCACCTGAGAATTGGATATTACTCATGTTTGGTCTCACACCCTTAAATGATATGGAAAAATGGATGGACAATCTAGATCATGCACGTATCATGGTAGGGTCACATTGCAGTTTTAGCACCGTCGAGCAGAGGTTGCCACTTATAAGACGGGTAAACATGCATGAGACGGGTAGGAAAACAAGGTAGGAGGGCCGAAGATGGCCCAACTGTGATGTGCATATGAAATTAACTCCAATCATATAGTGCGTGAGGAAAATATAGCCACAGGGATCAAGCATTAGACATTCATAATTTATGTTGGACCACGTATGCACAAACAGTGTAAAGGATGTTCACCATCCAAACTGTTTCACTTGTTGTATCTCATATAAATTATTTATGAGAATAAAATTTGGTCCCAAACATCCAAACTGTTTCACTTGGTGTATCTCATATAAATTACTTATGAGAATAAAATTTGGTACCATATATGAATTTTCATGAGGTAGATAATGGTTGGAGTGGATTCCAGATAAACATCACAGTGACCCCATACAAAGTCAACAGTAGGTGTCCCCCTCTCACTGTTTTTCTTCGTGTAGCCCACCTGAATTACATATCAACTTACCTGAATCACATATCAACTTTATGTTTGGAGTCTTACAGCTTAATTTCTATCACATGTCGAATGGTCAAGGTGGATTTCACGAATACATCACCATGGGCCCACCCATCCACCTTTCTAAGAAAGCCTACCTTGGTGACGTCTCATGCGGGACGGAGCACAGGAGACCACCACTATATATATATATATATATATATATATATATATATATATATATATATATATATATATATATATATATATACTAGTAACAATGTTAGTAATCAGGATTCAAGGACGGTCCAATTCTTCAAACTTGAAGTTAATTGTGATCCTTTGAAAATTTTATTTTCCTGTTCTTTTTTTTCAGTACACCAGTAAGGTCGACAAAATAATACAATTAGGGATCAGATTTTGGATTACTCACGCACACTCCACTGTCTCTAAAAACTCAACTAATGAACCCGAGATTTAAAAAGAAAAATATTATTTCATTAATTAAGTTTATCCATTTATTTATTTATTTTTATTTTTTTAATGCCATCTCATGTAGTATAAATTTCACAACATGAATAACTCCTGTCATTGGACTACTCAGCATATAAGCCCGAATGGGTGACAACACGTGAGATTCTTTAGGAACCAAAAATAGCCAAGCAAGCAAGTACTTACCTTATCAACCATAGTGCTCCGATGGCAGCAGGAGATCAAAAGGAAGGATCCCAAGTAGCCAAAAGAAGAGGGCATCGGAGAGAGCTGAGATAGCAATGACTTGCCAGCTAGCGATGTATAGCAGGTTCAAAGACAGGATGTGAAGACGGAGGGGCATGTTGAAGATCTTTCTCATCTTTTGTGCCGGTGAACAAGCCGACGTGGATGTAAAATAAAATCATCTATGTACTATGTTTTGTAAAGAGGTGCCTCCCCTTTTGTAGTTTTATGGGCACATGCATGGATGGTTTAGTATTCTTTTTAATACACTCTCACACTCACACACTCACATTATGAGTCTACTACGGACGCATGAGTAAGGATAGTTAAATTAATTTGACTAAAAAATCTCATCAGATGGGCCACACATATCCATATATGGATCATTGGAAAGTTTATCTAGACCATCCGTTATTGTCATATAGGAACGGGTCATTTTATGCCATTGTTTATTGATGGCCAATAAGATAGTTAATGTTGATGCAAAAATCTGGTTTATCCTCGTCGAGCTCCGAGCACTCGCGCCGAGCCCTATGAACCTGCACAGGAGAAGGACAAAGGAGACCCTGGCTAGAGCAGGGGCCTCTCTGATGCCAAAGTCAAGCTAGGAATCTGGGTCTAAGTAGTGTAAGTAGGTTTCGGATAAGAGATTTTGTGTACCTGTCTCAAGAGAATTTCTTTGTATTTATAGTGTAGGACAGGATATGGGAGTCCACTGATCCCGGCACGATCTCAACCATCAGGCGAGAAGTGCGTGATTAAAGATGTTGATGGTTACATTGAGATTGTGCGCCAGATGTTTCTCCCAACGTGCGCTACTGGCCGATTTCTGGGCATGATTGTAGGTCACCTCTTGTCTGAGCTGATCCTAAAGCAGATCGAGCCCATAAGCGGGCCAGGCTTGGCCGTTTACTGATGAGGACCAGGTCGAAGCCAACAGATGGGGTGTGAAATGGCTTCTTCCGGGTTCCATGGTGATGTTAAAGCTCTACAAAGGAACTTAATAGCTGGACACTGATCATTGAAGCTTAGTCAGAGTAGAGGAGCTAATCTCGCGTCGTGGGTCGGCTTGCTCAGACTTGTCTTCTAACCTATTTTGGCGAGGCCGCTCAATTGGCCAAGCTGAGTTTACCTCAATTGGGATCGACCCAGATTTTCCTATAATAGAAGCCCCCTACTCTCTGAGTCTAAGCTCGGACTCAGGGAGTAAATGCCTAGGGAAATGATTCTCTGCGCCCTCCATGATGATAAGTCGGCAAAGTTGAAACAAGTAGTCGTAATTATGGCTCTCTGCTATCGAGGTGCTGTATTATGGCAGCAGCTTGTTGGGTACGAGCCCGTGGTTGGCAAACTCATGGCGATGGTTAGGGATTCGAATAGCTTGGGCGAGCGGGGCGTTGCCAGGTGGACATCAAAAGGTGGAGGGCCGTTTATGCCTTAAATGTTATTTAGTGTTAGCAGCACACAGCTCAGAGGATGTACGCCCGGACTAATGATCGGTCGCCATGTATATCGTAGAGCTCGGTCTTCTGTCATTTCGGCTTCGGAAATAGCTGTCTGTCATGATTACAGATGGTTGACTAAGGCTATAAAAGTCGGTTTCCCTTTTCATTTAAATCCTCCTATAGAGAGCTTACATCACCAATCGGTTTCCAGGGAGTGATTCTCTGTGAGTTCTTTCATTCCCAATCTTCTTTCAAATTCCTTTATTCTTTCAAGTCGAACGGATCGGACGAGGTTCGAGAAGTTCATGCACTTAGGAATGACTTCGAGCCGGAGAGTACTGATTCCGGGTGCAGGGGCTCGGAGGGTCCTTTCGGGGCAATACCCCTCTGACCTCTTGCCAAGAAAAATACGGGCCCAAAGGCAAAGGCTCGTGCTAAAGGGACAAAGAGGATACCCCAGGACCCAGCTGGAAGGGCCATGGCTGGGCCTTCGGGTGGTCGATCTGAAGTAGTCCTCCCTAGGGGCTCGGTTCTTATTGAGTCTCAAACGGCTCAGATCTGAGAAGACTACCAGATTTCTGACTCTCTGCGTATCAGAGCTCCTTCCCCTCTTAACACCCCAAGGGACCCTGTTGATGGGGATATTGCAATTTTCATATGTACCCTCCAACGTGGGCTCCAGTTCCCTATCCACTCCTTTGTGCACAAGATGATCGCACATCTGAAGCTAGCGCCAGGTTAGCTCTTCCCCAACGCCTGACAAACCTTAATAACCTCTTACATCATTTGGCGTCAGCTCAAAAACCAAGAGCTGACGCCGGATGAATTCATGTCCATGTATCTGTAGACACCCCACCCAGGCACGAATACTTGAGAAAGCTAAGACAAATCTAAGAACCATGATCATATCCTAAACTAAACCTTAATCACAACTTAAACCTAAAACTAATCCAAAACAGTGATCCAAACCTTACCCAAACCCGAAACCTAATCTAAATCATTAGAACCTCCCAAACCCAACCCAAAGTCCCAAATCTAGAACTTATTCAAGCCAAGTCAGCTTAGAAATACACTCGGACGAGCCAAAAACCCCAAAAGGAGACTGCCGGACGAACCAGCGCACCAAACAAAGCCCACATGATTGAGCCCAGCCCGAACCCTTGCCCGGCGGTAGTTTGACTACCGCCGGCGGTACTCGGAGTACCACCACTTGCAGCTCGCGTGTGGACATCTGGGGACAGCTGTCCCAACATCCGAAAGTCAACTCTCTTAAGAAAATGCCCCCTAATTCGAGCCTATTTACCATTTTACCAACCCCAACAGCCAATGGGAGTGTGCCACGTGGCACCTCTTCCCCTCAACCAATCACCATTTGCCACATCAGATTTCACCCCTTTAAAACCCAAAGATTACCATAGAACCATTGAAAAGGCTATAAATAGCCCTCTCCTCTTCATATTTCAACAACAACACACTTTCTCGTCAGAGAGAGAGAGAGAGAGAGAGAGAGAGAGAGAGAGAGAGAGGGAGGAAGAGGGTGAAGGAAAGGGAAGGAGCTCCTAAGTCTCTAAAGTCCTGATCTTTTGGCCACGCCGTAGCCCTTTCTCTTGACCTTTCTAACCCACAAGTTTAGCCTAGATTGGTCATAGTTCGGTCCATGTCTTAGCCTACTCAAGATCATGCCAAAGATCCATTCGTTTTACATATAAGCATTCATCATAACATCCATTCCCTTCTCAACCCTCCTGCTTCTTTAGATCTCTATTGAACGTATGCTCTGTGACTTGTCGTACATCGGATCTTGTCAATCAGAAATTCATAGCGATCTAGTCTACTTTTCTTCACCTTTATACATAAGCATCATTACATCAACCCTCTAGACACATTCCTGGATATATGCTCTGTGGTTTGTCAAAATCTCGAATATTTCCACGTCAGAAATCCACGTGTACCTATTCTCATCTCGACTATAACATCCATCATCCCTTAAGATTGTTTTACCACATTAAGTAGAGACCGTACATTTGTACAGGCAAAGAGGGTGCCTAACCCCTTCCCTCTTTGTAACCGAGGTCCCTTACCCGGAATCCTGGATCGCAGACCAGGAGTAAATCCAAGGTAGAAGAGTCTTCGAATTTCTCCAACCTTACATATTTCGTGGGTTCTAGCCGACCGCGGGATTCTCAGATTATTCGGCTAGTGGCGACTCCAACATCCATAAATCAGCCTAACCACACCATCACAAAACCATAATATGCAAATCAGCGTGGGCATCGATTTCCAGTGTCTACAGAATGACAACTCTGCTAGGGACTTCTAGTTCGCACTAGCCGAGACCCGACTAAAATACATGTGGTATTTTAATCTCAAAGAACATCATTACTGCATTAAAATAAATATCCTTGGCTTACACTTCCTCGGGCAAAAACCATAATCATGATCACCCAATCCTGCGCAACCATGACCTCTCAAGCTGCCCATGAAGAAGAGCCGACAGTTTAACCAGCTCCCGAAACATCGACACCCGCACCGACACCAACACCCGCACTGCTACCAGTAACTTTAACAGACCCATAGGCCAATACAACCACGTAAGAGTTATTACTTCAAATAATGCAAGAGCTACTACTTCGCCTAATGCCAAGTGCCATACCAAATACACAGGCAACCCAGCCTAGTGTACAGAACAGTTCACTCCCTTAGACCCCTTTTGCCTTCTCCCTCATCCCTCCAACAAATCCCCCGCTCCCTCTCCCAGAGGAGTTAGCACAAGATCAACAATAACCAGTAAATGAGAGCAACCCTCCCACACATCTTTACTCAGTACATCACAACAATCAGGTTACAACACAAGTTCCCCTTAACGGAAACCACCGACAAGAGCTGGCGGATGCCCATGAAGGGGGCCAGTTTCGAGTCCAAGTCACTCCCCCTAACGGGAGCAACATTCCAGAATTGGTAGATACCCAAGGCGGGAGCCATTTTCAAACATCACACCCTCCTTTGAAAGGGAGCGACGTTCAATTTCAGCTACCTCCCACCGCCGGGAGTCCACCGTCTTTTCAGCAACCCCCATTCTCGAACCATACGAAGAGGAAGCAGCACAAGCCCTACAGCAAGGGGCAAGGTATCCGCAGTAAGGCAAGTCAAAAATCGAGAAATTATGAGAACAGTTACAAATGGTACAAAATTAGCTCCAAAGGCAGCAAGGAATGGATCACCCATCCACCAAGTTTAGGGACCTCTATCCCTTCCCAGACGCTCGGGTACCTCTAAACTTCGAGGTACCCAAATTTAAAAGGTATGACGGTAACGGGTGCCCCATAGCATATCTAAAAGCCTTTTATGGGAAACTCAATGCGATCACAGGGAACAATGGAGCTTTGATACGGCTCTTCCAAAAATCCCTCAAAGGTGATGCCTTGGATTGGTACACTTCGTTGGAAAGCCACCAAATCAGAACCTGGGAAAGACTCTCCCAGGCATTCATCGACAAATTTTCGTACAATTTGAACATGCTCCGAGAAGGGCAGATTTGGCTGCCTTGAGACGAAAAAGTCACGAATCATTATCAGCATATGTAGGATGATGGCGGACCATTGCAGCCCGAATGAGAAACCCCATCGATGACGAAGAGCAGATATCCATGATTGTACATTCTACGAATCCCAATATTTAAGGATATCAAATCTCATACCCCTACGTAAATTTCTCTGAACTCATCCGAACTAGAGAAAAAATGGAAGCTGGGATCAGAGCCGAAACCATTTCCCCATGGCCACACCAGGCCCCCATAATCAGAAGAAATAAAGTTGAGCGGAAACCTATTGAATATGGGAATAGAAATTACACTGCTCCCGCGCAACGCATTATAGAGATTAACAATATCGTCGCCAACACTCAAGGCAATCAGTACACCCCATAACGGGAGCCACAACAAGATAGGCAATACCAATCGCAATCAAATAGGCAATTCCAACCACATCAAACCCAACAGGGATATCAGGCACAGTTATCTCAACAACAACAGCAACAACCTAGGGAGAATGCACAAAGCCCTTACAAACAAGCAATGTTAGGCAGAAAGTTCACCCCTTTAGCACAAACATGCAATCAGGTTCTGATAATGTTAATGCAAAAGCAACTTCTACCACCGCTTCAGCCTCGACTTCCACCTAATCCTTTACCACTTGGTTATAACAAAAATCAGTATTGCGCATATCATCAGGCTCCTAGCCACCTAACGGATTGCTATTTTGCTTTGAAACATGCGGTCCAAGATTTAAGCGAAAGCCAGAAAATTGCAATCACCTCGCAGGCCAACAATACAACTCAGGCCAACATTCTCCAAAATCCCTTGCCATCGCATCAAGTAGGACCAAGCACATCCAGCACCTCTACCGTTAACCACATTGAGGGAGGACGACCCATATATTACTCTCCACATCATTCTATACAAGCAATCATACCCGATACTGCAAATCAGACATGGGGATACTGAGAGGCACCATCGCCTGCGCCATAGGTATTCCTCGAAGCAGCACCAATAGCACAACCCCTCATATTCCTTGAAGCAACACTAATAACGCAACCTCTCGTCGTTGAAACAGCGCTCATCAGGTCACCTCCTCAATATCGCGCTCCCCGAGAGGCACATTCAACTCTATCCTCAATACATCTAAAAAGGTTGAATTATGAACCTGTCATTCTCCCAATAGGCCTCCTTGATCTAGCCCCGCTAACCTTGCAAGGGGCACCTCCGGTTCAAACACCAAATTTCCTAATGCCTCACTAACCGGCACATGCCCAGAGGACCCCTCCCACACGTCAAAGGGGGGGAGAGAACTCCATTGCCAAAACTGGTCAAGACTTGGTAACACCTCAAGAGAAATCATCAAATCCGTCACAAAAAGTTCTAGCCACAATCTCTCAGCCTCAAGAATAGATGATATACCTGGAAGGAAGAACGATTCCCTTTTACAACCCAAAAGTAGTCCCATGGCATTACCCGGAGTATGCCGAAGTAGGCAACAATGAGAGGTATTTCAAGAGGGATAATCAAAACCCAAAAAAAACTCGGGAAACTTTATCGGGAACTACCTGCAAAATCGATGCTTATGACATAACAACCCAACTCAAATCCATTCCAACACAAATATCCATATGGGAACACTTATGCACATCAAGATCGCATCAAGAAATCTTTGCGAAAACATTGAATGAAGCCCATATCTCCCCTGACGCACCTCCTGAAATGGTGGCAAGTATGATCGGACAACTCCTCTCACCACGAGCCATCACTTTCTCTGATGAGGAATTACCACCCGAAGGACGTAAACATGGGCGCTCATTAAATATAGTTGTCTGTTACAAGAATCTCAAAATTCCACTCGTACTTATAGACAATGGATCAAGCCTTAACGTTTACCCTTTGAGGACTGCTGAATGATCGGAGATAGAACTGTCTTCCTTCAGGCCCAATACCATGAGTGTCAAAGCCTTCAATAACTCCCAAAGTTAAGTTGAGGTAGAAATCGATATTAAGTTACAAATTGGACCCGACATGACCCTTATCACATTTCAGGTCATTGACATTCCTGCATCATTTAACCTTTTGTTGGGACGGCCATGGCTCCATGCCGTTGGAGCTATCCCATCTACCTTTTATCAAAGGGTTAAATTCCCTTAAGAAAATCGAATCATCTCAGTACTGGCCGAGCCAGAAACCATCCTATTGGTGAGGATTAATTCCCAGAAACTGACATCCCAATGATTGACGTTCAGCACACCGAGGGTGGCATATCGTATCACAGTTTCGAGTTCGAAATTGTGAACTCAATCACCAATACTCACCCTCTCGCTGCTGAATATGTCATTCCCCCGGCTGAGCGACTAATTTTGAACTACCGAACTGAATTCCATGAAAAAGGAGTGGTAGTAAAGCCAGCACGTTCCAACGTGCAAAGACAGGGGCTGGGATATCAACCGACACTAGAAGATCGGGCAACGAGATCAAAAAAGAGGCAACTGTTAAAATGCACACCCTTCGAGTTTGTTAAGGCCGGAATGGTCTCCGGTGATACGATGACTTCTCTTGAGGATCACCTCTAGCGACTTAAACTCACAGAACATTCCAGCCAGGAATCCATTTGGCCGCTCATATAATGGGATAAGATCCTCAGGACATCAAAAGTACACTCAATGCTAGGGGCAAAACCCTCGGACTCATCACATGAAGCTAGGGGCATGGAAATAGGTCTGCCCATGGAGGACTCGAGACCAAAGGTGCCCCTTACAAAGGATACAGGCAGGAATGAGGAAGCATCTATCCCCACCCACAGTCAAGGGGACACATCCCCACCACAACACAAGGGGTAGAAATAGCCCATCCATTGGATCGATAAAGGGAAGTGGCCTTCCCTTGACTGGACAGACATCAAGATCCCACTGCAAGGTGAACCCGAGGAGCCCGAAGAACTCTAACTTCTGAGCAGAGAGGTCGAATCTGATTCTGACTCTGAACCCAACCCATCAGACATCATGGTCATCGGGACAGGTGACCCTCAGGAATAAATAGGCCAGAACAGCAGGATCGAAAGAGGGAAAGAACCAAGCTGGTCAGCCATCCCCCTGACAATCGAATCAGCTGGTAGGCCATCCATGGATGCCGGTCCCAAAAGAAAAACGCCAATGTAAATAGTAGTTGGTACCCCGAATTAGGACAGGATAAATCATGGTTCGCAACACCGTCTTGTTTGGGATCCCTTGGCAACACAAAAAAATCAAAAAATTGTCAAAACACATAAACATTACATATTCCAAAAAACACAAAAAAATTAAGTATTTCTCAAAATCACAAAATATCAGAAAATTTTTAAAATACAAAAACAATAGAAAAATCTTCAAAAATCACCATGCCTAACACTTCGCACATAGCGCCAGAGTTCAAGGTCAACTCATACGATTTCGATCTGGAGTTAGACTTCGAACTCATGGATTTGGATGAAGCCCTGGATGAGGGAAATGATGATACAGCTCTCGAACTCGAGCTCTCGAAAGGTTCGAAATAAAGGCCAATGTTGTGGTAAACAACTTCGAGATTGTAAACTTGGGATCACCGGAACTCCCCAAAGCGGAGCGCATCGGTAAATCACTATCTCCGAAATACAAGCAGAGGAGGTTGTCCAACTTTACTTTCTCTTACGAAGACATACCAGGGCTCGATGAAGACTTAGTGGTACACCATCTACCAACAAAACCAGATATGAAGCCCATCAAGCAAAAGTTACGAAGAATGAAGCCAGAATGGGCCTTGAAAGTCCGTGATGAAGTCATCAAGCAATACAATGCAGGATTCCTGGTAGTCTCCAACTATCCGGAATGGTTCGCAAATATTGTACCAGTTTCAAAAAAGGACGGCAAAGTCATAATGTATATCGACTTTAGGGACCTCAACAAAGCAAGTCCTAAAGACGATTTTCCTCTGCCTCATATCGATACGCTGGTAGATAATACTGCAGGACACAAGATCTTCTCCTTCATGGATAGTTTCTCAGGCTACAATCAGATCAAGTTGGCCATCGAAGATTGAGAGAAGACTTCCTTCATCACACCATGAGGAACTTTCTGCTATCGGGTTATGCCCTTCGGACTGAAGAATGCAAGAGCTACATATCAGCGAACCATGACTGCCTTATTCCACGACATGATAAACAAGGAAATGGAGGTCTATGTAAACGACATGATCATCAAGTCTCACACAATTGAAGGACATTTTGAAGACCTTAAGAAGCTATTCGATAGGCTAGAAAAGTGCAAGCTCCATCTCAACCCGTAAAAATGTGTCTTCAGTGCAACTGGAGGCAAGCTGTTGGGCTTCATCATTAGCAAAGATGGTATCCGGGTGGACGAGACCAAGACTAAAGCAATCATTGAAATGCCACCACCCAAAACTAAAAAAGAAATTCAAGGTTTCCTTGGAAGGATCCAGTATATTAGTCGATTCATCTCCCGGCTCACTCCAGTATGCGAGCCCATATTCAAGCTTTTGCAAAAGAACTCACCAAAGGAATGGAATAACGACTGTTAAGCGGCCTTCGACAAGATCAAGAAGTATCTTTTAAATCCTCCAGTGCTCATGCCACCTACTCCAGGTAGACCGTTACTGCTATATATCTCCGTCGCAATAGGAGCAATCAGATGCGTTCTCTGCCAACACGACGACACAGGAAGAAAGGAGCAAACGATCTACTATCTAAACTGATGGTTCACAAGTTATGGAGCCAAGTACTCCAGCTTAGAGAAAACGTGTCTCGCCCTGGTTTGGGCAACACAACATTTACGATAGTATATGATCGCTCACCCAATCCTTCTGCTCCCTCATATGGACCCGTTGAAATACTTGTTCGAGAAACCAACACTAATGGGTAGGATCGCAAAATGGCAACTACTGCTTTCAGAGTTCGACATCACTTATGTTACTCAGAAAGTAATCAAGGGGTAAGCACTAGCCGATCATTTAGCAGCACACTCTCTGCCTGATTACCAACCACTGAAGACCTTCTTCCTTGACAAAGATATCCTTCTGATTGAGGAAGAAGAAGAAAGAAAGGTAGGAGAGTGGACACTCTTCTTCGACGAGGCTGCAAATTCAAGAGGAAGTGAAGTAGGCACCAAACTCTACTCTCCCGATGACGTCCCAATTCCCATATCTAGACGACTGGCATTCCAATGTACTAACAATGTGGCTGAATATGAAGCATGTATCACTGGTCTAAGAGAAGCCATCATCCTCAACGTGAAGAAGTTATGAGTCTTCGCAGACTCGCAATTCATCATCAATCAAATAAATGGCGACTAGAAGACCAAGGATGAAAAGCTAATCCCGTATCATGTCTACTTAGAGAATCTAACCGAGGAATTCGAAGAGCTCATATTCTCCTATATGCCCCGAGCCAGGAACTAGTTTGCAAACGCTCTAGCTACCCTTAGAGCTGGGCAAAATGGACCCGATCCGGTGGATCCGCCCCGATCCGCCCCGTTCCGAACAGATCCGAGGGCCAAGATCAGGCCTGATCGGGTCAGATTTTCTAGATCCAATTCTTTTCGGCTCGAGTACGGATAGACCTATATCCGAACAGACTCGACCCGGATACCTGACTCGACCCGACAGACTCGACCCGAATGGTAGCCGTATGTATTATATATATATATTAAAAAACTTTTACCGCCTAAATTTAGATTCGGCGCCAAAAAATCCCGCCTAATGTACTCTCTATCTATCTCTCTCTATTGATCTCTATCTGTGATTCTCTCTCACAAGTCTTTCTATTTTTGTTAAAGAAGAAGGCAAGAAGAAGGTTCTCTCTTTATATGTCTTTTTATTTCTGTTTAAGAAGAAGGCACGAAGATGGTTCTCTCTCCGTATGCCTCTCTATTTCTGTTGAAGAAGAAGATAAGAAAAAGGTACTGGAGAGACACTGAGAAATGATCTTGTGCATGGAAGAGAGAAAGAGGGAAAGATAAAGAGAGTCGCAGGTATGTTTTATATCCAAACCGCCCATCCATTTGGCGAGCTCATTTTAAGGCTTTGGATATTCATCAATTTTAGGTTCAACCACTAGAATGATATGGAAAAGCGAATGGACGGCGTGGATAAATCACATGCATTCAGGGTGGGCCAACCGAGTTTACTGAGTATAGTAATAGGATTCGCCGGTGTACCACGGAAACAGATTGGCTACTCTCCCTGACACCGACCAATGGCCGGTGGTCGGTGCTCTGTGGGCCCCACCATGATGTATTTCTTTCATCCATGTCGTTCGTATATTTTTAAAGATCATTTTAAGGCTTAATACCAAAGATGAGGTATATATCAATCTATAGTGGACCACATTAGAGGAAACAATTTTGAATGAGTATCGACCATTCAAAACATTTTGAGGGCCATAAAAGTTTTGGATCAAGCTGATTTTTGTTTTTTCCCTTTATTTGAGCCTGTATGACCTAATCAACAGATTGGATGTCAAATAAACAATACAGTAGGCCTTAGGAGGATTTGAATGGTGGATATCCAATAACTATTGTTTTCATGTGGTGTGGTCCACCTGAGATTTATATCTCTCTCAATTTTGAGATGATTACTAAAATGATCTTTAAAAATGGATGAACGGAATGGATGAAACACATACATCATGGTGGGGCCCACAGAGCACCGACCACTAGCCACGGGGCTGTGGCAGGGGAGTAGCCAATCCGTTTCCGTGTGGTACACGAAATGGGTTGCATACAGTTACTTAGTTGAGCATACTATGAATGTATGTGGGTTATCCACACCGTCCATCCGTTATTAAAGATCATTTTAATAATTGAGTCCAAAATATAAGTATACCCACAGCTCAAGTGGACCACATCAAAGGAAACATTGGGAATAATGACTTCCATCATTGAAACCTTGCTAGGGCTCAAAGTGATGTTTATTTGTCATCCAACCTTTTCATAAGATCAAGAAGACAAGGATGAAGGGAAAACACAAATAACAGCTTGATCCAAAACTTCTATGGGCCTCCAGAAATTTTCAACCGTAGAATTTCGATTCACACTGTTTACCGTGGTGAGGTCCACTTGAGATTTGGATATATTTCATTTTTGGTCTCCAGCCATAAAATTATTTATTAAAATGGATGGACAGAGCAGATAAAATACGTAAATCACGGTGGACCCCACAGAGTTTACTCAGTACGTTTTAACGTAACGAGTTACTCAGTACGCAATCCACTTCCGTACCTGTCTACAGCTAGCTGTAGGTACGTGTCGTGCCAAGAAGGATGTGATTTCCTGCAAAAGAAGTTCCTCCGCTGGGAACCCATGTGGGACCCATTGCGAAGTTTGTGTGAAATCCTCCCGTCCATACGTTTTGTGAGTTCATTTCAGTACGTGAGGTTAAAAATGAACCGTATCCACTGCACAAGTGGGCCAAAAAAGTGATAATTGAACGTCCACAGTTGAACTATTCGTGGGGCCACAAATGTTTTGAATCATGCTAATATTTGCTTTTTCAGTTAATCCCAGTAGGATTGACGTTATTAACAGTATGGATGTCATGTAAACATCACCGTCGAACCCAGGGAGGTTTCAACGGTAGGAATTTATCTAACCACCTTTTCCTTTAATACAGCCCACTTAAGTCTTGGATCCTGCTAACTTTTGGTCTCATGTTCTAAAATGATCTCAAAAAACGGATGAACGGAGTGGATTCCTGAAAAACATTACAGCGGGCCCCACCTACAATCTCAACACACGAAGTGCGAAATACTTTAACAGAACATCCGCGTCCTGTTAGCGTGCCGTGCACGTCAACGAAAGCCAGCTGTTTTCTCGAGCTCCGAGTTGTACGAACGGTCAAAATGAGATCCACGTTA
Source organism: Magnolia changhungtana (assembly GCA_030180095.1). Lineage (NCBI taxonomy): Eukaryota > Viridiplantae > Streptophyta > Magnoliopsida > Magnoliales > Magnoliaceae > Magnolia > Magnolia changhungtana. The sequence goes on along the minus strand of JASAUF010000198.1, from coordinate 4,441,358 downwards.
CATGGGCCCACAATGATGTATTTAATATATCCACACCGTTTATCCATTTCTTGTGATCATTTTAATACATATGGAGAAAAAATTAATCATATTTAAAGCTCAAATGAACCACACCGAAAATAGCAACGAGGATAATGATTTTCACTGTAGAAAAATTCGATCCTTAGCTAATCCGATTCGACTTGGTTTCTTTGACCGGGTCGGAATCGGTTCGAGGTTAGGCCAAGCATATAACGATTTTGGTCGAGTAGGGTGTTCTGGACTCGGTCGCGGATCTGGTTGGGTTCGGATCAGTCCAGCCATCTTTCGGATGGTGCCGAGTTGGACCAAATCCGATCCGACTCGGTCCGATGCCTAGCTCTAGCTACCCTTGCCTCGATGTTGGAGATCCTAAAAGGAGTTGCTGAATGGGAACTCACTGTCGAACTCCAAGAGGAACCTGCATTCTGCCTACAAATCGACGAAGCTGAAACTCCCTCGAATGATCAGCCATGGTACACAGACATCAAAGAATATATCGAACATCAGAAGTACCTAGAAGAAGTAACACCAGCCGATCGTCGCACTATCTAGAGGTTAGTGGCACAGTTCGTGATCACCGGGGGGATTCTCTATAAGCGATCCTTCAACCAAGTCCTTTTTCACTATGTGGATGAGACGGAAGCAGCACAGATCATGTTAGAAATCCATGAAGGACTATGCGGCCCACACATGAATGGACATATAATGGCGAAGAAGATCTTACGACTCGGCTACTATTAGCTTACGATGGAAACAGATTGTTGCAAACACATCAGGAAATGTTTCAAATGTCAGGAGCATGTAAACTATATCCACGCGCCTGCTTCCGAACTTTACAACCTGATGGCACCATGACCCTTCTCTGTATGGGGGCTAGACATCATTAGAAAGATCAGCCCCAAAGCTTCAAATGGGCATGAATATATCCTAGTGGCGGTAGATTACTTCACCAAGTGGATAGAGGCGGCATCATAGACCACTATCGCAGCACCTCATGTAGTTAAGTTTATGAAGAACAACATCATTGGCCGCTATGGGGTCCCTCAAGCCATTATCATAGACAACGGAACTCCATTCATCGATAAAAGGATGGGCGACTTCCTCGACAAGTTCAAGATTCAACGTCATCGGTCAAGTCCCTTCCATCCTCAAATGAATGGTGGGGTTGAAGTTGCAAATAAGACCATCATTCTCATATTGGAGAAAATGGTAAAGACATATCGTGACTGGTCGGAGATGCTTCCTTACGCACTCTGGGCCTATCGAACGTCTGTACGGTCTGTTATAGGTGAAACTCCATATAAGCTCACATAGGAATGGAAGCAGTACTGCCAGTCGAAGTTAAAATCCCATAACTCCAGATAATGTTGGAAAGGGAAGTCGAGGAAGGCGAGTGGCAACAAGCAAGGTATGATCAACTGCATCTGGCAGACAAAAAATGTATGCATGCGTTAAACCACTCCCAATGTTATCAAAGAAGGATCGCACGAGCCTACAATAAGAGGGTCCGCAAGAGGAGTTTCAAAATTGGCGACATTGTCATGAAGCACATCTTACCACTACATTTGCCAGATCCCAAAGGAAAGTTTAAACCCTCATGGGACGGACCACTGATCATTTGGGAGGTACTCCCAGGAGGTTCTCTTCGGCTCATCAATCTGAAAGGAAAAGATCTTCCAGAGCCCATCAATGCCGACAACGTAAAAATCTAAACCAGGAGATCAGATCGGTGGGACAAACTAGCTTAGACGAAGGAACATAAGGCTCCCGGGTGAGAGGGAGACCAGACAAGCGCGCAAACTCCTTCAACGATGGGCCCAAATCTAGGTCATTGAAGGAAAATAAGTTCAATGTTAGAACCCAATCGTACAAGGCTGCACTCAAAAGTTTCCAATCTAGGCGAACTCGATGAAAGTGAAGAACCTCCTGGAAGCCCAAGGAGCCCAGCTCGAAGATCTCAGACTCAGCCAAGATCTCGATCCAGATATGCAATCGTTCAAAATAAGTGTCGCGTGACTGTAAACGATAAATCCTGACAAGCACGCCCTCCACAATCTGGAACCCAGGATCCACAAGCGAATCATCAAAAATAGGAATCCCCTCATCCAACAGGTCAATCTTATGGTGTCGAAAAAAGCTTGACTCTCCCATCACATCTCGAAGAGTATCCTGAAAAGATGCAATAGGTGGACCTGAGTCTCCAACGACCGCCACATCAGGTATGGTCTGGAAGACAGATGCCCTAGGGGCCGTAACACCTAAAGTATTCCAATGACTGACTGGACCTGTACCCTGATCCCTGACAACGACTGACTGCCCCATCACTGCCCCAAAATCCAAATAAAAATTCTGACCAAGACCATCCGCAAGAAGTCCACCATCCGTCAGATCTAAACTACTCAAATCACCAAAATGGAGCCCCCCACCCATTTGGACACGATCCATCCCATCCACACTATCCACTGTTGTCAACATATCATCCCCAACATGTAAAGGCGACCAACCAAAATCCAGACCATCCACCATCTCTCTCATGCCAATCATATCCAATGACCCACCAAACATGGAACCATCAAAATCATCAAGTCCATCCAACCCATCAAACCTATCAAAGCCATCCAATCCATTCAAACCCACCCCATAACCACCATTAATGAAGGTAGGAACAATGCCATAAATGACATTAACCTCCTCCAAAGAGCCCATTACTCCTCCACCATCCTCCATCAATCCATCCATAAATAAATCCCCTCCATCATTTATGGGCCCACCAACCCCATCAACCATGGACCCATCAATCCCCTCATCATAACCAGCCATAGTAAAAGAAGAAAGGAAAAGACAAAAGAGAAAAGGAGAAGGAGGAAGAGACAAGAAGAAAGGGAAGATGAGACAAAGAGAATGATCGGATGACCAGGAAGGGACGAGAATGTCCAGAAAGAGGCAAAAGGAATGAACAAAGAAGAATGGTACTCGCTGGAAGAAAAGATGAACAGAGACAGTAATCCAATTACCGCCCGCGATACTCCAAAAACTGCCATCAGATCTGACATTCTTGCATCGATGCAGTGCTAACAACATAGAACGGGAAGGAAAACCAGCGACGGTAGTTGGACTACTGCCCTGGACCACTTTCGAGCAAAATCAGGGTAAGATCCATTTTAGAATGGCCAGGACCATGGAACATACATCCAAGTGCCTAAATGAAATTGCAAAGATGATCAAGAACAATTCGGAAAGACAACATTAAGCAATTAAAATTTCATATCTACAGGAGATTATACAGCTAGTGATGCATGATCACATGATACCATGGAGCTAGTCATCGTCCGAGAGATAGGCATCTGTATCCTTGCGATGAAAGTGAGGCCCCAAAATTTCCCCTCCAGCAAAACACGTGTCTTCACCTGGGGCATAGCCAGGCTACAAAATCACGCCAATCCCGTACTGCTCACACCAGGAGCTGTACTCTCTCGCTGGATTGACAAAAGCACTAGCATCAAAGCCCTCCAGAGCAGTAGCCAACTCTCGCTCAGGTACCGACCTCCAATCAGAAGGGCCAGTTGAAGGACTAAGTGGAACTAATGGACTGCTGGTTAGTTACCAAAAGAGCCTCTCTCCAAGATACCACTTCGTCACACGAGGATCCTCTAGAATGCAACGACGCCGTGAGGCTTGAAAAGCCTCCTGAGCTTCAGGAGAAAGTGCCTCGTTCAATCGGAGATATGGCCTGGTCTGGAATGCAGGAAAAGAGAAGAGTCAGGGGCCGAAAAATAAGCAAAAAGCAATGCATGGGCAACACAAGGCAAGATAGTCACTCACATCATCAGGGATGAGGGCATCGATGTTCGACCTCCAGGCGAGATCAAAAATATTGCGTGTACGGCTGCAGTTGTCCTTGTACCACAGCATCATGCAAGGAAATGGAGGCGAATGATCAATCGAAGTGGGCGCTAGATGGAAAAAATGGTTGAAAAAGTAGACCTACGCATGAACACTATCAGAAAAGGCGCACCAGACCATCCCCAGGGAGAATACTGCAGAAGGGACATTAAGAAAGTACCTCAATGACTAGATAAAAATCAGTTAAAGATTGGCTGATGCAGTGGCTAGCTTTGTCCAACCCTTCATACAAATGGGCAAAGAGGGCTGCATTCCAATTATATGGCGTGGAAAAGGTGATATCAGCTACGAGCGATAACAGACGGAAACTCACTAGCTCATTCCCATGGCAGAAGATCATCGCTCCCATGGTGTACAAAATCAGAGCACGGGCTTTTACCACGACTATGGTCTCAGTCTCAGGGACGCGCCTAGCAAAGTTCGAGGATAGCCAAAGCAGCTTGAATCGATGACCGGAGAAATCAGTGGCGTCTGGCATCATCCCTAGTAGCTCTATCCAGTTATCATCAGAAGGCACCGAAAGATCTTCCTCAAAAGGAACAGATCCTCCGTCATATCGAAGACCCAGTTGCATATATATATATTATATATATATATATATATATATATATATATATATATATATATATATCATAAGGAGTGATACCCCACTCCCCAAAGGGTAACTGGAAAGTATGGGTCTCAGGGTGCCACCGTTCGGACAAGGCGGATAAAAGGGACATGTTCGTCTTGCTCAGACAAACTCGAAATAGGTTGGCGAACGAAGTACGCTCCAACACCTCAAAGAACAGTGGTTAGGGGTCATGAAACCAATCAGGCCAGTGAGTCCTGACCCCTTGTCCCCTCAAGACTGAAGGCGCACCGCCCTCTCGTGCTATATCAGAAAGGTGTCAGCCCTCTCGAGGTACGTAATAAGGATCGGCCGATTGGCGAGAAGGATTGACCTCATTCCTACCACGGCGAGGCATGCTACACAACAAGGATCACAGGTAAGTATCCTTCTCACTATATGGACACCAGGCCAAAGGCCATTTTAAAAAGCCCATTTTCAATGGCACTTTTAAAAGCCCATTTCAAAAGGGCCATTTCAAAAAGCCCATCTTTCAAGGCCCATTTCAAAAAGCCCATTTTAAAAGGTCCATTTAAAAGCCCATTTTAAAAGGCCCATTTTAAAAAGCCCATCTTCTAAGGCCCATCTTTTAAGGCCCATTTCAAAAAGCCCATTTAAAGGCCTATTTTCAAGGCCCATCTTCAAGGACCACCCTCCATGTCCACATGTCCATAACTCAGGCCCACCTTCATAAATTCATTTTTTGAGACCACATGTTCAAATAAATGTGTCTGGCCACATCAAAGATCATGATATAAAGCCCACTTGAAAAATCTTATCCATCCATCATCCACAAAAATGACCAATCATCAAAACCTACACCATCAAAGCACTCAAGTGGACCCCAAATCACCCATCCATCAGTCCAGATCATTCAAAAAATAATAATAATAAACAAATAAAAGGTGGGGCCCCTTTCTTATCACACCCCACTTCAACATACAAAATATGCAATAAACAAACAAAAATCTAGCTAACAATTTAGCCCAAAATAGAAGATTCAACAAGATCCAACGGCTGAGATCTAATCAAAACAGTCTAACAGTCCCAATCATGGCCCTCCCAAGATTCAAGAGAAGATCTGAACCCATCAATAATTTCCCAAATAAAGAAAATGGTGATCCAGCAAAAATCCAAACAAAATTTCTTGAATAGATGATCAAGTCACCTAAATATGGGAAAGGACGAGAAAATACAAGTTAAGAATCAACAAAAAATCGCCACCAAGAAGCTTGCAGGGACCACAATGGAGTCCCTGGACGTCTATGGGTCAGTTTCAAATAAGGAAGGAGGAGTCATTGCTTGGACCAGTGCACGGCTCGGACCAGCGGACCATTTGACGGACCGACGGTAATTGGATTGCTGCCCTCGACCGAAAGTGCATGGGGCAGCACACTTGTCCCCCATAATGAGTTGGACCAACCTGATCCTTCTCTGATCCGTTGGGTAATAACCTCAAGTAAAAAAAAAAAAAAAGAAGAAGAAAAAGACAAAAAAGTAAAGATTCTCTTCCGAAATCTCATGATAAGTTCAAGTTCTCATGAGAAAATGAGAAGTTCAATAAAGTAATATCTCAACAATTGCTGAAAAATACAAAAGAGGAAAAATGCAAATGAATGATAGTGAAAAGCCCCATTAATTTATTAGTGGAGGCCATCTGATTTTTGTACAATAAAAGCTGGACGATCTCGACCATCCGTGAGATTGGACGGATATTTTCAAAAATCCATATATATATGTGTGTGTGTGTGTGTGTGTGTGTGTGTGTGTGTGTGTATTTCAAACAATTAGTCCCATTAATTTCTTAGTGGAGGCCATCTATCAATTTTCGCAAATATAAATCGAACGACGACGCCCACCTGCAAGATCGAACAAATATTTTTTCAAAAATCCAAAAATATCTTCAAATAAAATCTCCAAGGAGTCTAATTCCAAAGAGATTAGATTTCAAACAAAAACTTTCAAAAATGCACGCGGCGCGCAGTATACTGAGGAATCTTCCATATTCTCTAGTTGTGGTCAGTGCAAACAACTAAATAAGATTTGATCTCTCCTGATTTTTCCAGAGGATGATCGAATCCGTATATGATACATGTATGATCGGCCTGATCTTTATATCTGGACAGTCGTACGAATGCTAGTAGAAATGAGTGGATCTACTCTGGAAAGAATAATCAAACTCAAAGGACAACAAATCCATTGTAACTAAAGTATCAGAATTAGTAGACTGCATGACAAAGGAATACCTGTACATACCTAGTCTGGGATGTTTACAAAATTTGATCGAGTCCAAGTCGGCGTAGTGAGTTCCCTGTAAGGCCGCACTAATGCATAGGGCAGCTAACCACTTTGATGATTAAATGGATCGAGTACTCTTAGGGTAATTACATAGCAAAGGAAACGACAGACCTAACAGTATGAGAATCCTCGTAAAGCCACAACAAATGCGCAGAGGCCCTTACTTTTTAGACTTACCCTCCAATGCTATTGACAATTTGAAGTGAAAATGTTGTGATTGGTGACCTGTAAAGCTGCGATAAATGTATAGGGAACAATCACAACATTTTCCTCAACCCTCGTGATATGTATAAGTCATCTTTTCTCCAAACGGACAGCTGACAATGATACAATGGTAGGCAACAGATTCGAATTACTGTCTTTTCTGACTAGAAGGGTGGGGTGTCCACTTGCTTTGACCCTCAGTTGTCCACAACCTCGGTCAAAGAGGGGCATCTGTAGACACCCCACTCAGGGTAGAATACTTGAGAAAGCTAAGACAAATCCAAGAACTATGATCATATCCTAAACTAAACCCTAATCACAGCTTAAACCTAAAACTAATCCAAAACTGTGATCCAAACCCTAATCCAAACCTTACCCAAACTAAAAAAAACCTAATCTAAATCATTAGAACCTCCCAAACCCAATCAAAAGTCCCAAATCTAGAACTTATTCAAGCCAAGTCAGCCTAGAAATACACTCGGACGAGCTAAAAACTCCAAAAGGAGACCGCCAGACAAACCAGTGCACCAAACAAAGCCCACATGCTTGAGCCCGCCGCGAACCCTTGCCCGGCGGTAGTTTAATTACCGCCGGTGATACTCGTAGTACCACCACTTGTGGCCCGCATGTGAACATCTGGGGACAGCTATCCCAACGTCTGAAAGTCAACTCTCTTAAGAAAATGCCCCCCAATCCGAGCCTATTTTACCAACCCCACAGCCAATGGGAGTGCGCCACGTGGCACCTCTCTCTCCTCAACTAATCACCACTTGCCACATCAGATTTCACCCCTCTCAAACCCAAAAATTACCATAGAACCATTGAAGAAGGCTATAAATAACCCTCTCCTCTTCATATTTCAACAACAACACACCTTCTCATCCAAGAGAGAGAGAGAGAGATCGAGAGAGAGAGAGAGAGAGGGAGGAAGAGAGTGAAGAAAAGGGAAGGAGCTCTAAAAAGGCCAAGCTATAAGTCCTAGAGGGGGGGGAGGGGTGAATAGGACTATGACTAAATTAAAATAAAATCAGCGAAATAAATTTAAACAATAGCCTTACAATTATAAATCAATTATCAATGCTGAAATCAAATCACCTTAATATATAAGTATTGAGAGAATGATACAAATTCAGTTCTAAGGACAACCTTACACCATAATAAACAAGGGCTTATGGTAGGACGACCTTATTTCTAGAACTTCTTTTGAATCAAGAACTCAATTTTAATAAAGATAAATGAATAGCAAAGAATTGAAATTAAATGCAGAAATGTAAATCTAATTTATTACAACAATCTCCACACTTGCTTGAAATGTAAATTGTTACAACATTCACATCCACATGTACATTCCACACAATTGAATGATAAAAGATATGAAAATTAAGCAAGCATTCAATCCACAAGATAAAGAGTTATAGTGGTTCGCCTGTGTGTACACCAACTGTTCTTGAACAGCCACACAGAATGCTACTCCACTCCTAATATCCTCACACAGGGGATATTAGCGTTCACTATCAAATAGGTTTTCACAGGTTCACCCAAAACCTTTACAATTGTGTCTTTTTAACTTGGGCTTACACAATCCAAAAACCCACACTTCTGAGTTTTCTGGCTCTCGTCGATAACCACACAATTTAAGATTTTTCTGGCGAATCCCAAACAAAAACCAAAAAGGAATGGAATTTACAGAATTATAAAATACCTGGATTTTTCCTCTTGTAGCTGCCCGAAAGAACCAATTGGAGTAGACGTTTGAATATAGAAGTTTAATGTCCACAACTCACTTTAATATGGTTCTAAGTTCTAATTGATTTTAGATTTAAACCAGTTGGGCATAGCTATATTTGATTTTGATTCCAAGAAGAAGGAATAAGTTAATTCCTCTTTTCAAATCAGATTGGAATACAGAAACAAAATCAAATTAAATAAGCTATTAAAAAGAGAAAGAAATTATGCACAAAATAGCTTGAAAATAAACACAAACTTATCTCAAAGTGGAGCCTTGAATTCACTAAAATATTCAATGAAAAACTCTGAAATTCGTGTGCTATTTATAGTAGAAAAAATTCGTCTTCGACTAGTCCTAGGGTCACCACGACTGGTCTTGAAATAAACTGATTTTTAAATTTTTGAGCGCGATCGCATCAAACCGTTTCATGACCGGTCGTAGGAAGTCCACGACTGGTCAAAGGTAGTCCATGACCGATCGAGACCCCTCTACGACTAGACATGCGACCCTTGATTTAGTCGCTGGAGTTTGAGTCGAAGCTTTACGACTGGTCAAAGGTCGAGTCGAGACCATCTCACGACCTGTCGAGCAGACTCCAGGACTGGTCGTAGGCGCAACAAAAAATCTGATAAATTGCAACCATTTTAGGACTAGTCTTGGAATTTCTTAGACTGGTCGAGGTAGTACTAGGACTGGTCGAACAGGGTCTAGGACTGGTCTTAGAGTAGACCAAAATCTTGTAATAATATTCATTTGGATTATGTATCCAAAGTGACCTACCCTAAGGTCAATCTAATGGTCTATCAAACCTAGAACATCAAGTATGGACATTGAACACTTCAATTGCTTAGACCTTGATCTTTACGAAGCTTGATTTCTTCTCGATGTAGCTTGACTACTTCAGAAGCTTCAATGTAACTTTAAGTTGTACTTGAGTCCCGCATTTGAATCTTGAGCTTGCACTTGAACTTGAGTCTTGACCCAGAGTTCTCTCTTCATATTGTAGCTTGAATTATCATGAAGCTTGAAGAATTCTTTGAACTAGACATCAAGTGTCTTAAACAAATTTATCAAGATATAAACACATCATATGGAGACGTTTTGACATAAAATTTGACAATCAAAGAGGAATCAAATCATAGCACTTACAACCTCTCAAGTCTCTAAAGTCCCGATCTTTTGGCCACCCCTAGCCCTTCCTCTTGACTTTTCCAACCCACAAGTCTAGCCTAGATTGGTCATAGTTCGGTCTATATCTTAGCCTACTCAAGATCAAGCCAAAGATCCATTCATTTTACATACAAGTATTCATCATGATATCTATTCCCTTCTCAACCCTCCTGCTTCTCTAGATCTCTATTAAACGTATGGTTTATGACTTGCCATATATCGGATATTGTCACATTAGAAATTCATAGCGATCTAGTCCACTTTTCTTCACCTTTATATATAAGCATCATTACATCCACCCTCTAGACACATTCTTAGACGTATGCTTTGTGGTTTGCCGAAATGTCGGATCTTTCCACATCAGAAATCCACGTGTGCCTAGTCCCATCTCGACCACAACATCCATCATCCTTTAAGATTGTTTTACCACACTAAGTAGAGACCGTACATTTGTACGGGCAGAGAGGGTGCCTCACCCCTTCCTTCTTTGTAACCGAGGTCCCTTACCCGAAATCCTGGATCGCAGACCAGGAGTCAATCCAAGGTAAGAGAGTCTCTGGATTTCTCCAACCTTACATATTCCGTTGGTTCCAGCCAACCGCGGGATTCTGAGATTATTCGGTTAGTGGCGACTCTAACATCCATAAATCAACCTAATCACCCCCATCACAAAACCATAACATGCAAATCAGCATGGGAGCTGATTTCCAGTGTCTAAAATATCAAGCCAAGCACGACTCATTTGAGCCATGCTGGTATTACTTCTCGGTGAGGAGTCAATGCGCCTGAGGCCTCGTCGCTAAGCTCCCATCTTCTAATAAAGATTGGAAGAGCAAGTGATTCTGGGCCTCGGGGAAATGGGAAGCACTGCGTCTGAGCTCAGTAGTCTGTGGGTCAGAGTGCCCACCAAGTTCTTCAACCCAGGTTAAGTCTCTTAAGATGTATGCTTCGCTCTAGACTTCAACCTACTCTTTTTGCTCTGATATTTGTCTTCTACTTGTAGAATACCCGAATGGTCCCCCTGAACTCTCTTCCTTCCTCTGAGCCCAAGTTGTCAGGGCCTGGGTACTTAAGGAAGAGCAGCGTGTCTGGCATAACATAATTAGTCCAGACAACCTTCTTCAATCCGACCTCTGTAGGTTCAAGCCCTCCCCTACTGCCCTAGGTAAGCTATGCAATCCTTTTATGGATTTAGGTTTTTCTTATAGATATGCCTCTAAGCTGAGCCATTTTGTTCAGGTATGGCCGAAGCTTCGGGATCTAAGAGGAAGAGGATGGTGTGTCCCCCTCTTAGTGTGATGTTGAGCACCGAGCCTCGCGTGAAGATCACTACGAGGAAGAAGAAATCTACCCCTGCCACAGCCGAGCCTGCCACAACTCCTACTTCCGACCTCGAAATTTCTCTAGTTGATCCTCATCCTCTGCCAAGGATGGAGAGGGAATTGGTCAGAGAGACTACTGTCGTAAGTCCCTCTCGCGATAAGCTTGAAGGGAAATTGTGGAGGAGGCCGGGGGCGCTGATCTCATGCCCGCTGAAGTGAATATTTTAGTCGGTAGGACTGACACCCTGGCCAGAGGTGGTGTCGTGCCCAAGCTGAGCCTCAGGTTTCATCTTCTAGTGGTGTCGGGGGATCCGCTGGACCAATTCCCCCTGTGAAATAGGGGGTATACCCACTCGGCTATCACATGTCTCTCCTGGTCGACTAGGCGGCAAAACATGCGCCCGAGGCGATGATCGCCAACACCTTAACCCGTCGCCCTGAATCATTCATCACAGACTTTGCCTCAGTCTGCTACATGGTAGGCTCTCAACCTTACTCAGTCTGTCCGTTCTGTCTTCACATCATTATTGACTTTTTCTTTCTTAGGTGTTACTGATATTTATCTCGATTCGAGATAAGCTACAGGCGATAACCCAGATCGAAGGGGAGAAAGCTGAGTTGGAGGAGCTCCTGAAGGCCTCGGTTGAGGAACAGGAGAAGCCGAAGGGTGTGGTAGCAGATGGCCAATTAAGAGAGTTAATGCTCCAAGGAGAGGGCAATGGGCTTTCGTCCTGCTTGGACTTGGCTGAGTTCGAGCTGACGGGTACAAAGGCCCATCTTACATAGGTAGAGGATGATAATACATGGCTAGTGGCTGAATTGGGGCAAGCCAAGCTTGACACTGCTGAGGCCTTGGCCGCGCAATGTGCCGAGCTGGAAGACTTGGCTGTTTCAAGAGTTGTCACTACTGTTGAAGAGTTCAAGTCTTCAGCAGAGAGATCTACTTAGAGCGTTAAGATTTATTAGTACGGCTATAACTCCTGCCTGGGTGACGTTAAGGGACTCTACCTAGACCTCGACCTCAACACCCTAGCTCTCGAGAAAGCTGAGGATGCTCCCGCCAACCAGTCCCCTAGCCCTGCTACCGACTAATTTTACTGTCTCTCTCTCTGTTTTTTTTTTTTTTTTTTGTAACCAGATATCATGGCGATTCAATGCCTTATCAGTTAATATACTTAGTTAATTTTTTGGTTGATGATTTTGTTTGTTGATTGTGGATTATGTCAAATGACGAGCCAACCTCTTCTTTAAGAATTAGCTCGTCGAAGGGTTCCATCTATGCACATGAGAAATAGTCCTTCGTAGCGTGTTTAGATGACGAGGCGATCACTTTTTTAAGTGGTTAACCCATCATTAGGATCTCCTTCCTTGTATAGGAATTCCCATGTAGGCCATGTAGAACAACTCGATTTCATGTAGAAAATTACGTCTTTTATTCAGAATGCAATCAAGACAAGTAGTTCCGACCCTTATATTGACCTCCCTAAGAATAGTAGATCTTCAAGTGCTCGGTGTTCCAGGGATGCGACAATGGTCGTCCTTCTAGATCCTCGAGATGGTAGGAGTCAGGCTTGGGCGAGCCGACTACTCGATAGGGTTCCTCCCAGTTTGGACCTAGGGACCCTACTCCAGGTTCTGTTGTGTTCTGGAACACACAGCATGTCACGCCCCAAACCCAGAAATCGGGCTGACAAAATTCCTGATCCCCGAATCTGGTGTCGACAGCCTCCGTAGTACCCCATTCTTGGCTCCCAGTGCCTATACGCTAGATTTTGATCCTGGGATCCTACAAGGATAATTTTTCAACGTACATTTATCTCGTAAGAAGAATAACCACAAGTTTACCCAAATTACAAAGGCAACATCATCATCACATGTTCACTAATAAAAATATTTGAATACAATACTGAAAGGAAAATATATATGTCGAAAATCAAAGCTCCAGAAGTCTACCGCATGCTCCATGCTCAACGCTGCTGTGACCTAACATCACCTGCACGCATCTATCGCGCATAAGCTTATAGAAAGCTTAGAGGGTGGTGTAAGTGAATGCACAAGATAAGTGCCAAGTATTCAATGTAATGCCATAATCATATAATGTCGAAAGTATTGGTAAGATCATGAAGCATACGATAACAGAGTAAGCAGAAATACTGATAAGTCCATGAGTTATACAATATCAAAGTATGTAATACAAATCAGCTATGCAAATGAGGAGTCATAGAGAGCCAAATATCAGATGCCGAGGGTACAATGCAATATGTAAATCTTGCTAAGTCCGTCTAGGCTATATAAGTACAGAAAACATAACAATCCAAAATGCCATATGCGTGCGGATGCGAATGAAATGACCAAGCTGGAGTGTGAGGTCGAGATGATAGTACGTAATATCATAGGCTATGGGGTCCATCACAAAGGACTTCTATTCAAACCAGTCCCATACCTAAATTTGGATAGTCAGACTGAATATGGTAAACTCCCGATCTCAGGTTGGTCGCACGCCCAACTAAAATCCTGGCCATGCGAAGTACATGTAACAAATAGTTGCGCACCACCAGTGCGAGTGGATAGTGAATGAATGAATGAATGAGTATACAATTCCTGCTCAATAAGTCCACATATCAATACGGTTCCTCTTTGAAAAATCACCGGGGTCTATTACACTCCAAACCAGATTGCCGCCCCATTGCCCGCAACAAGGTGAGTGAAAGAGACCTCACTATCCGCCTGCCAATATCTGGCCTGGCTCACCGATAACGGGCCCATTCCTCGAGTTAGACAGACTCAGCCTAGCATTGCCCCCTCCTCTTGGGTAGGTAAGGTTGTACCCCCTTCCAACCGACTACGACACAGTGGGAGATTCGGCCTAACGGATATAGCCCTCATGCGCTCATGCATTCGATCGGTCTAGACGTTGGAGCAACCTATGGAACTAAGAGGGTTTAGGGACTTTCACCCAGGGATATCTATAACACCCCATGTAGAATAGATTTCCGGTGTCCCATCTAACCATCCATGAAATACATGTGGAGGTTATGACCCTGATGTCGCTAGGGCGTACGGTGGTCATGTCACACAAATGCGAGATGCATGAGTCACACAGTCCAATCATGCATCAATCCTGCACATGTCGTGCACTTATGTGGGGTAACTCCGCCTATCAGGGAGCCCCATGAACAACCTGCCCTATGACATATGCAATGGTCAATCACATCTCATAACAAACATGCAGATGATGCGTATGGACATGTATTATGATGCTATGCTGTCACATACTCATAATCGGTATCAATAACTGGCCTCAATAATCGGTATTGACATTTGGCCTCGACAATGTGGACATTTACTAACATTGCCCCCAAGGGGTGGCCTACATAAGGTCAAACATATAGTGGACCTGTGGCCTCACAAAGGGCCTGATATACAACACCATGAGCCTCACTCAAGAGCTTAGTACATATCACGATGGGCCTTTCACATGGGCCTAACATACATCAGGCTCCATCGCCTGGCCCTTAAATGCATCACAATGGGCCTCATCACATAGGCCTTATATACATCACATTGGACCTTAAACACTGGCTGAATACACATCACAATGGGCCTCAACTATGGGCCGCATATACATCACACAAGCTGAATACACATCACAATGGGTCTCAACTATGAGTCGCATATACATCACATAGGTCTCGACAATCGGCAATCGAAATCGACCTTGACAAACGAAATCGGCCTCAACAATCAAATTAATACACGGAATCAGCCTCGACAATCAAAATCAACCTCGATACTCAGCCTCGATAATCGGAATTGACCTTGATACTCGGCCTCGACAATCGGAATTGGCCTCGACAAATCAGAATCGGCCTTGATACTCAGCCTTGAAAATCGGAATCGGCCTATACAATCGGCCTCGACAAATCAAAATTGGCCTCGATACTCGGCCTCAACAATCGGAATCGGCCTATACAATCAGCCTCGACAAATCAAAATCAGCCTTAATACTCGGCCTCGACAATCGGAATCAGCCTATATAATCGACCTCAACAAATCAGAATCGGCCTCGATACTCGGCCTCGACAATATGAATCAACCTATACAATCGACCTCGATAATCAGAATTGGCCTCGATAATCGGAATCGATATCAATATATAAACAAGGAGGGGTTCATAGATGAACAGTCGATCAACCATAATATAAAGATTGGCCCTCGACCATGGTTATATTAAGTCCGAAAGCACAGAGTCATCTATCTATGGTAAATGGGGCCCATTGATTAGGGTTAGCCCACTAAGAGAATGATGAGAATGAGCCTAACAAGGCCTAAGGGAAGGTCACAATGTGGACATCTAACCATCATTGCCCATCAATGTGGACATCTAACCAACATTGCTTAGTGGCCCACATAAGGGATACATACACAACATAACGGTCACACATACATCACATCGGGCCTCGCTCATAGGCCTCACATACATTGCATCGGGCTTCATACAAGGGCCTCGAATGTACCACAATGGGCCATGCCCATGAGCCTCAAATACATCTCAATGGGCCACGTTCATGGGCCTCGGATATGTCACAATGGGCCTCATCCCATGGGCACCCAACTTATCACAATGGGCCTCATCAAATGGGCTGCATATATAATGAGTGGGCTGCACCCTATGGGCCTCATACATATCAAGTCGGCCATATCTCATGGGCTGCGCCAGTGGGCCTCATATACATTAAGTGGACCGCGTCCACGGGCCACACCAATGGGCCTCATACATATCAAGTTGAGCCCACCCTTATGTATGTTTGAGTTTGACCTATTCATAAGTTAACATAAAGATAAATGAAGTGAAAACAAATATCAACTTAATTGGAAACTACTGTGGCCCTTAAGAGTTTGAATGGTGGATGTCACTGTCCCTGTTAATTTTTTATGGTGGGGGTCCGCTTGGGCTTTAGATCTGACCCATTCTTTTACTCATGCCATAAAATGATATCCCAAATGGTTGGACGGTTGGATTCAACACATGCATCATGGTGGGCCCCATAGATAGACGGTGTAGATGGAATAGGTGGGACCCATGAAACTTGTTGCCATCTATACAGCAGCTAGTGGTGGGGTCCACATAGCTGGATGGTGTGGATCATACCCACACGTGCAGCAAGTCCCACGGACCTTGCTGACGTCAAATGGAGTGCAGCTAAATAGCTGTCGTACATGCAGTTGTGCTGCTTTTAAAAGGAGCAGAGGTGGGTTTCCGTAGGGCCCATAACATTAGATATATAATATAATATATTAATATTATATAACATGCAGCTTTTGCTGCCTTTTAAGAGAAGCAGAGGTGGGTCTCACGTAGGGCCAACCCTCATATATATAAAATGCATATATAAAATATTATATTATAATATAACATATAATATATCATATTATATATTAATATAATATAATATATTAATATTTTATTTAATATAATACAACGTCCAGGCCCTGGACGGCCTGGACATATACGTACATCAAGGGAAGCCTCACATGTGGGGTGGGTCCCACCATTCAGGGACGATGGATGCCTCACACGCATCACGGTGTGGCTCATTTGAATGGGGGATGACGTGGGTGGGTCCCACGGACCCCACCATCCGTTCACACCTTACTGTTAACACACACCTCAGTGTTAGCCACTCCACCGTCAGTCACACCTCACTGTTAGCACACACCTCACTGTTAGCCACTCCACCATCAGTGTTGAAACGAGATATCATTCGCTCAGTCTGCCACTTAAGCTATGGATCAGGGTGGATAAATACATCAAGGAGGGCCCCACCCACATGTGTGGGGTGGGCCACATCCTAGATGAACGGTTGGGGTGACATACAAACATCATGGTGTATCCCACATGGATGGGGTCCACCGGTAAATGGCATGGATGTAAATGGCATGGATATAAACATCATGGTAGGCCACACACTTCATCATCATCATTACTATACAAAAAGGAAAAGAGATAAAGAAAGAGGAAAAGGCGAGATCGAATGGCGATGGAGGGACCCCGCCACTATGGGCCCTTTATGGTTACAATACATAGATCAAGATAGGTCCCACCATATGTGGGCCTTTAAATCACAAAAATTAAATCATAAAACACCCACCGTTGATCTTCTTAGTCCGATGGAAAGGTAGTCTCCTTGGCTTCGATCTCAACGGAAGATGATGAAGAATGAAGGGTTGAGATGGGAGATGAGGGGTTAGGAAGTGGGCCACATACAACACTCTCTCATAGAGGTTGGGAGAGCTTGGACGTTGGAATTTTGTTGCTTGGGAATGGGTTTGAGAAATGAGAGAGAGAGGGTTATAGAGAGAGAGAGAGAGAGAGAGAGAGAGAGAGATGGGTGAGGTGAGATAGATTTGTTGACTTTTGGGGTAATTTGTGTAAGAGGGGTATGGGTTGTGTAAGGAATTGTTGACTTATAGGGTTGCTTGGGGATGTGGTGTGAGGTGATGTGTACTTGACATGTACTTGACCCTTGATGGGATTAATTGATTGATTGAGATGACAAGTTGTAGAGATTCTCTCGGAATTGTAAATGCACGGTATTTTCCTCGAACTAAATGCGGGCCCACATCTCTTGGCCTGGGTATCGCCTCGGCACATGAGACACGGCATCGGAACCGCGGCGACGACGCGGTTGTTAAGATACAAGTCTCGGGTCGAGCTGACTTCAGTATGTAGGACTCGGCTTAGGATTGCCTGTAAATGTCGAATACAGGTCGAGGGTTACCAGAATTCGACCGGGAGGACCGCGGAAGCCTACAGAATGGTATGGTCTAGGATACGGGTCTCACACAAAGAAGGACGAGGTCTCCTCATCGAAAACGTCTCGTTTTGACCCTGAAATTGTAGAAACGGGTGACCTGGTGATGCCAAGCTACAATCCACGGTTCTGCAGTGTCTCTCAGCTCTTTGAGTAAGTCGAGGTTTGTTGTTATCTGTTCAGCATTTCATTCATCTTGATAGGATCATACTCGAGTAGTGGGGAGTCCTATCTTAATAGGGACGATGGCCTCAGTGCCGTAAGAAAGGGAAAATGGGGTCTCTCTCGTTGCTGATTGAGCCGTAGTTCTGTACGCCCACAATACGAACGAGAGTTCTTTGGGCCAAGTACCCTTTGCCTTTTCCAACTTAGTTTTGAGGTGATTTTTTATGATCATGTTCACCGCCTCCACCTGGCCATTGGACTGAGGGTGTCGAGATGACGAGTAGGCATTGATGTTGCCAAGCCTTTGCACATACCCCTAAACCTGTCATTGTCAAACTTTTTCCCATTTTCCGACACAATTGTATTTGAAATGTTGAACCGGCAAATAATATTCTTCCAGACAAAGTCCATTACTCTCTATTCGGTGATCTTTACAATAGGCTCGGCCTTAGCCCATTTGGTGAAGTAATCCATCGCCACGATTGCATATTTGGTCTGTCCCTTACCTTGGGGAAGATGTCTGATGATGTCAATCTCCCACTAAGAAAATGGCCACGACCTGCTCATTGGAGTTATCTCTTATGCCGGCTGCCTGGGGACGACAGCAAATCTCAGGCACTTTTCACATTTTCGAATGAAGTCTTTGGAATCTTCTTGATTGTCGGCTAAAAGTACCCTTGGCGGACGATCTTCTGCGCCAGGGCTCGGTTGCCGGAGTGATTCCGGCAAATTCCTTCATGTATTTCCTGGATCACATACTCCGCCTCATCAGGTCACAGACATCTCACATACGGCTGAGAGAATCCTTTCTTGTATAGAGTATCCCCTATAATTGTGTATCACACCACTCTGATCCTCAGGTGCCGAGCCTCCAATTTGTCTTCAAGAACCCTGTCGTCCATGAGGTACTCGACTATGGGATCCATCCAAATCACAGTTGTTTGCATGGGGTGAACGGTTCCCTGGTTGGCGCGATCGATGCTCGGCTTATCAAGGAATTCGACCGGGACGATCCTCGAGATGTTCCCTTTAGTTGTCGAGGCCAATTTTGTAAGGGCGTCGGCCTAAGAATTCTTGGCTCTTGGTATCTGCCTAATGTTGTACTCTTAGAATTTATTCATGAGCTTTTGTGTCTCACCCAGGTAAGCTATCATTCTGGCTTCCTTGGCGTCATATTCTGCTGATACTTGGTTCACGACGAGTTGAGAATCACATCGAACATCGAGGAACCGAACTCTTAAGACAACTGCTAACCTGAGCCTAGCTAACAAGGCCTCATACTCTGCTTTGTTATTTAGAGGATCGGAAGCCGAGCCTTATGGGGTACTGAACAGTTGTTGTATCGGGCGCTAAAACAATTCCCACTCCTCGTTTTGAATTTGACGACCCATCCACGAACAGGGTCCACTTGTCCACCTTTTTCATCTCCGCTTCACTATCCTCGGTGGGTGGAGAAACTTGGAGGATGGTGAGATTTTCCATTGAACATGTGGGTGCATCTGGATCAGATCCCCCAGGTCCATCATTTCGAGTGGTGAACTCCGCTATGAAGTCGGCTACTGCTTGGCCCTTGATGCAGTCCTCGGCCTATATTCGATGTCAAATTCGTCGAGCTCGACAACCCACTTGGTCAGGCATCTGGATACCTCAGGCTTCTGGAGCACCTGCCGAAGTAGTGAATCAGTGATGACAATGATGGAGTGTGCTTGGAAGCATGGGCGTAGTCATCCCGCAGACACGACTAGGGCCAGGGCAAGCTTCTCCATGCCTGAATATCTTGTCTTTGTCGGGACCAGCGCCTTGATGGTATAGTAAACAGTTTGCTGCTTCCCTTCGGATTCTTTGATGAGGGCCGAGCTAACGACCAAAGCTGAAACCGTTAAGTAGAGAAACAGGAGCTCCCCTTTCTCTGGCTTGGACAGTAACGGGGGCGACCCTAGATATTACTTCAACTGCTGGAAAGCCTGTTCACAGTCCAGGGTCCACCCTGCCTTCTTATTATCCTTCAGCTACTGGAAGAAGGGGAGGTACTTGTCTATGGCTCTAGAGATGAACCGGCTGAGTGCAACAACTCTTCTAGTGAGGCACTAGATCTCCTTCATCGTCCGAGGCGAGCTCATGTCCAGGAGGGCCTTGATCTTGTCTGGGTTCGCCTCGATGCCTTTCTAGCTGAGGAATTTACCTGAGCCTACACCAAACGAACATTTGGTCAGGTTTAACCTCATCTGATACTTCCGTAAGATAAAGAAAGTTTTCCCAAGGTCCGATATATGGTCGGCTGCCCTGACACTCTTCACAAGCATGTCATCAACGTAGACCTCCATGGTTCAGCCGATCTGTCGAGTAAACATCTTGTTCACTAACCTCTAGTACGTAACTCCCACGTTCTTCAGGCTGAAGGGCATGACTCGGTAACTGTAAAGCCCTTTGTCCGTGACGAACATCGTCTTTTGCTTGTCCGGAGAATGCATCACTATCTAATTGTAACTAGAGTACGCATCCATGAACGTAAGGTGCTCGTGCCCGGCTGTACTATTGACCAGCTGGTTGATCTTGGGGAAGGGAAGGCTGTCTTTGGAACAGGCTTTATTCAAGTTCGAGTAGTCCATGTAGACTTGCCACTTCCCATTAGCCTTCTTCACGAGCACAACATTTGCAATCTAGTTCAGGTAATGAACTTCCTCAATGAAACTTGTGTCAAGGAGCTTAGCAACCTCCTCGGTGATTGCAACGTACCTCTTAGGCTCGAAGGCCCTTCTCTTTTGTTTGACTAGCTTATGCTTCGGGTCCACGTTCAGCCTGTGGACCATTACCTCGGGAGCGATACGTAGCATGTCACGGTGGGACCATGCGAAGACGTTCCTGTGCTGCCGTAGAAACTCCAACATTTATGCTTGCTGACTAGTAGCTAACGATGATCCGAGTTGAACTGTTTTGGTCGGATCGGTATCGTCAAGCATGATAATTACGAGGTCCTCTATGGGAGAACTCCCCTCCAAGGTGTCTTCTCTAGGGTCGAGCACGTCGATTGTAAGGGCTTGTTTCACCGAGCTAACTGTTATAGAGTAACAGCGTCGAGCCTCCCGCTGATCTCCTCGGAGGTAGTCGATTCCTCCCCATCGCAGGAAACTTCATCATCAAGTGATATGCGGATACCACTGCTCTCATGGAGTTGAGGGATGATCGACCTAAGATGATGTTGTACGATGATGTTGTGTTCACTACAAAGAAGTCGACCAACAAGGTGACTTAGTTTTTCCCTTCTCCTACTGTGACCGGAGAGCATACTCCTTCGAAGATTACCTTATCACCTGCGAAACCGTGTAGCGGAGTTCAAAAGGTTAGAGGTGCGACCTATCAATGCCCATCTTGTCGAATGCTTCAGAGTACAAGATGTCGGCCGAGCTCCTTGTATTGACTAGAATGCGATACACATTTCGATTAGCTATGGTCATTGCAACCACTAGGGCATCATCTTGGTGGTGCTGAATCCCTCATGCATCATCCTCTATGAACGTCAGGCTGCATGGACTCATTCATGGTTCCTTGCTTGGCCTGTCAACAAGGTGGATGTAATGTTCAGGGTCGGTAATCCGAGCGTGAGATTTTCGTGCTTGGTTCGAATCCCCGCCTCCTGACGGTCCCCCACATATTGTCCGGATCTCAATGACATCGTCCGTTGCTCTGCTCAGCGGCTCATCCTTCCGAGGCTGTTTTTCTTCCTTTACATACTAACATATACGCCCTTTGCGAATAAGAGTCTTGATCTCTTCTTTAAGGTTGACACAGTCATTGGTGTTGTGCCCATGGTCGCAGTG
Source organism: Magnolia changhungtana (assembly GCA_030180095.1). Classification (NCBI taxonomy): domain Eukaryota; kingdom Viridiplantae; phylum Streptophyta; class Magnoliopsida; order Magnoliales; family Magnoliaceae; genus Magnolia; species Magnolia changhungtana. Next base: position 4,419,303 of record JASAUF010000198.1, on the reverse strand, counting down.
AAAGCAACAATATTTGCGCTTGTCTCACTCACCTGCTTCCGTTTTCATGCAGCTTGGCCATATTAATAGCTTCTTGTCTTAGATATCCAAGAGGATCTGCTCCGGAGATGTATTGAGGGGAGTATATGAGCTGAATTTGCTTTCATGCCTTCTACTTGGCCTCTGATCATGGGAGGTACTCTCATCCGACCTCCTCTTGTTTGTTTGTTGTAGGGCTTCATCTTTTCGCTTCTTGTCTTTGGATGAATATTCTGAGCCTTGAGTACTCTTTCACGAGCTAAAGAACTCTTCGACGTTTGAGTACTTCTGAGCCCACTTTATGAGTTCTTCAAGCATGGTCGGTGGATTTTTCCTTATCGAGAAGAGGAATCATTCGTCCCGGAGCCTGGATATCATTGTGGTCAGCGCAGTTTTGTCGAATTAGTCGTCGACTTGCAACGCTTCCTCATTGAACCGAAGGATATAATCCTTTAACGGTTCTCCATTCCTTTGCTTGACGGTGAGTCAATGATTAGATGACTTCCGACACTTCTTTCCGACGATGAACTGTTTTAGGAAGGCTCTGCTGAGTTTGGCAAACGAGCTGAATGAATTTGGTTTCAACTGTCGATACCAATTCCTTGCTGCCTTGTGAGGGTTATGGAAAAGGCCCTGCACATCATCGGTTACGAGGCGGATTGGATTTGCATCTATGACCGATAAGATTCCATGTGCTCGGTTGGATCTCCAGAGCTGGAATATTGGATGATGGGGGGCATCCGGAACCTGGAGGGCATAACCGTGCTCATGATGTCGCTAGTGAACGGAGGTTCTGTTTCCTCCATCATTGCCTTGACTGCAGCGGGGGCCTACGCCTGGTAATCCCGATGCATGCTCTTTATTTGGCCTCATAGCTCATCGAGCTAAGCTTCCTAGGGGTCTTTGTTCTTAGCCACTGCTTCCTAAGCTTCGTCAGGTTCAAGAGTCCTTCCGTGTCTTCTTCGCTCCAATTTGTGGCGGAGATCGGTCAGAGCCAATGCTAATGTCTCAGAGACATGAGTTGGGGCTGTAAGACCCGTATCCTAGTTCGTACTGTTCCGATGAATCCTGCGATCCTTTTCGTCAAAGTCCGGCAATCCGTAACTGATAATCGACGTTGCGCACGACCGTATGTCATTTTCTTTAAATTCATGTCGACTTAATTTGAGACCTGTATCATTGCGACCGCACCATCGCCGGTTCTAACGCTCGCGACTCACGCACCGATCCGATACCCTGACTAGAAGATGTGAGCCGACGTTTATTTCGAAGAAACGCCGCGCTTTTACGATCCCGAGAGAATCTCTACAACATGTCAAATCAATCCCATCAATCAAATCAATCCCATCAATCAATCAATCCATCACTTCATGTCAAGTACAAAACACCCATGCTTTCTTTTTCCACAAGTAAAGCCACCACCAAAAGTCAACCAATCCATCCCCTCACCCATCACTCACATCCATCACTCACCTCACATCACTCTCTCTCCTTATCTCTCTCTTTCTCTAAACTATTTTCCAAGCAACACCAAGAGCAAGGAGAACTCCCACGTCCAAGCCTTCCATGGAAAAAATGACCTTGTGTGGCCCACCTTTCCCTTCCCAAAACCTCTCATCCTAGCCCTTGATTTCCCATCTCCACCGTCAAAGAGGAGCACAAGAAGGTTGACGTTCCAACGGACCGAAGAAGATCGACGGTGGGTGCTCTTATAGGCTAGTTTTCATATTTTTATGATGGGCCAAGTGAGGCCCACCGATCAATGGTGTGGATCTTACTTTAGATCCTAAGATGTGGCTGATGGCCCATCTTGATTATCAATATCATTCCATGATGGGGCCATTCTCCATAGACCCCATCATGATGTTTACTTTCCTAGCTTGAATAGAGGTCATAGAGACCGTTCATTTTGGGTGGAGAGGGATCTCCACCGTTGATATTTGATTTGGAGGGTCCATATGCCATAGGACCCATTAATATATGATTGGATGCTTGTAAGGGAGGGCTCATAGTGGCGGAGCCCTCCATCATGCGTGTCCCATTTCTCTCTCTATCTCTCTCTCTCTTTTTCTTTTCTTGTGGTGTTTTGATTGTGTGGCCTACCCGGATGGACCCCACCATGAGGCATGATTTTTTTTATGTAAGCCATTTATAGGTGGGGCCCATTTACATATGTGTTGCACCCACACCATCCATCCATGTGGTGGCCCACCTAAACGGGGCCCACCTTAACGTTATTTGTATGCCATGACCAAAAAAAAAAAAAAAAAAGGAAAGGAAAGAAAGAATCCGGCGTCTCGGGCGTCCGGAAAGGAAGCCTGGTTTAGCTTGGTTTACAAGCTTTTTGGGTGGACCACGTGTGTAGGCCCCATCTTGATGTATGTCTTCAATCCACTCCGTCCATCCTTTTTCCCGTATTATTTTAGGCGTTGAGTTTAAAAATGAGGTCAATCGACTCTCAGACGGACCATACCTTCGGAAATAGTGATTTTCACCGTTGAAACTCACCTTAATCTTTCTACATCTTGAAAAATGTCTAGTATTGGTCTTGATGAACTGGCCTTGGGCCATGGAAACTGTGGATGGGGTGGATTTGGCTGAAGAGGGCCCCACACATGAAAAACCTCAAGAATTAAGGTTTTCAAAAAAAAAAAAAAAAAAAAAAAAAAACAAGAATCACGAGCTGGCCATTTCTTCTTTTTAGTGTCGAGACAGGCGGGTGGACGCCAACGTCCCACGGGCCTCGGTGGGCCCCACCATGATGTATATGTTGTATCCACACTTTGTCCATGAGGTGGACCACCCCTAAGGTGGGTCCCCTCCGAAAATCGACCGATCCATGGCTCGGGTAGCCCACACCACAAGAAACAGCAGGTGATTGAATTCCACCATTGGAACCTTCCCAGGCCCACTGAAGTTTTGGATCAATCTGAAATTTATTTTTCCTCTTCATTTCCAGGTCTGTGTGACCTCATGAACGGGTTGGATGGTAAGTAAACATTACAGTGGGCCCCACATGGAGCCTACAGTGAAGTATGTGTCTTATTTCCACCGTCCAGCGGACGGTGGAAGCCCACTGTGATGTTTGTGCTCTATCTCACCGTCCAGACGGACGGTGGGGCCCCTGTCACATGTGTGTGCATGTGTGTGAGTGTGCGGGTGTGTGGGTGGGTGCATGCATGTGTGTGTGTGAGTGTATGTGGGTGCATGTGTGTATATATATATATTATATATAAATTATATGTTATATTATTATGGTGGGCCCTCATGTGGACCCCACCATGATACTTGTGTTGCATCCAAACAGTCCACCATTTGGCAAGCTTGTATTAAGGCTTGGGGCCAAAAATAAGATAGATCTATTTATCATGTGGACCACACTGTACAGTGACGATTGAACGTCCACCATTAGAACCTTGGGCCACCAAGTTCTTGGTGACCCTATGAACAGATCGTACGAGAAATAAATGTTATGGTGGGCCCTAAGGATTTTAATGGTGGAAATCATCATCACCACTTGTATTTTGGTGTGGCCCACCTTGGTATATTTATAAGGCCCATGTGAGGGGGCCCATTCAATGTATTTGAGGCCCATGTTACAAGGCCCATTGTGATGTATTCAAAGGCCCGTGGGGATATGGCCCATTACAATGTACATAAGGCCCCTTTGATGTGGCCCACTTGATTTATAAAAGGCCCATATGATTCGGCCCATTTGATGAATGTAAGGCCCATGGGTCGAGGCCCAACAGGATGTCCTTAGGGTCCATTGCAATGAGGGATTCCTCCATAGTATGTGTAATGATATTTGATGACAGGTTATGCCTTGGGGACAATGTTGGTTTGACGTCCACATTGTACGAGTAATGTTGGTTAAATGTCCGCATTATGATTCTCCCTAGGCCCACTGGTAGGCTCATACTTGTGTGTAGGCCATCTAGGCTCATATGCATTGTAAGGATAGTTCATCATCTTATAGCATGCTTAGTGTAACTCCATGATTCATACCCATACGCATCATTTGTATGCTTGATATGAGGAATGTTTGATCATAGCATAAGCCGTTGGGTACGAGACATTCTGGGACTCCTTATGAGACGGAGTGCCCACATGATCGCGTGGTACGCGTGAAATTGGCATCTTGCATATGTGTGACTTGATCACTTGCACGCCCTAGCGACATCGGGGCCGTAGCCTCCACAAGCACATCGTGGATGGCAATTGGATCTGGAAATACTTTGTTCTGTAGCACCCGTGGGCACTTAGGATGTCCTTGGGTGAAAGTCCCCGCCTTTTTGGTACCGGGAGATGCTCCAACGTCTAGACCGAGTGGATACATGGCGCCCGAGTGCCGAATACCAATAGGCCGCGTCTCCCACTGTGTGGTGGTCGGTTGGAAGGGAGTGTGGCCTTATCCGCCTGAGTGAGGGGGCTATAAGCTAGGCTGAGTTTGACTAGCTCGCAAATGTGTCCGCTATCGACGAGCCGGGTAGGTATTGGCAGACTACTGGTCAGGCGGATAGTGTGGTCTCTTCCACTTACTTGACTGTGCAGCTAGGGAGGAGGCAGTCAGTGTGATGTGTATTAGACCCCGGTGATATCCGAGAGAGGAACTATCGATGATGTGTACTTGATGAGTACTGGCACGCTTGCTTTGCATCTCGCATATGACATTTGGCTACATAGGCCTCGCATCGCATGGTCTTGGTATGACTAACAGCATTCATGCCTTGCATTACATAGCTTTAGTATAGCTGATAGCATTCATGGACTTACCACATACTTCCGCATTATTCTGATATTGTACACTTGGCACTCGCCTTACACACACTTTCACCACCCTCTAAGCTTTTGTAAGCTTATGCATGATAGATGCGTGCGAGGTTCGCGTGGCGTGAGCTCGGACGTCGTGATCTTGGAGCTTTCGAGTTTTCTTTGATATCTTTATATTGTATTTCCCTTCCCGCATTGTACTTAAAAGTTTTTGATATAGTAGATATGTGGTGTTGTTGTTTTGTGACTTGGTTATGCTTGTGGTTATGCTACATTACAAAAAAAAAAAAATTCACTCGAATCGGCGTATGGGCGCTGGGAGCCGAGAATGGGGTGCTACGGAGGTTGTCGGCGCCGGATTCGGCTATTGGGAATTTTGTAAGCCCGGTTTCCGAGTTTGGGGCGTGACAGGAGCTCGGTTCGATGGCTCCTGCACTCGCGTTGGGATCTGACCCGATACTCCTCGCGAGACATCTTGGGACATTGTAGGGGCTTGACGTTCTGCAATAGTCAGAGCATTTACCTCCTAATCTAGAGGTGGATGATGTCTATTCATTTGCTGTCTTATCTGGCTGACCTCATTGGCCAACATTTCCATTTGGTTTTGTAATACTTGATATCTGCCTCCTCGATTCCTAGATCGCTGAGTAGGCTCCATAGGCGCAAACTCTATTTGCAATCCAGAGGTTAAGTTTCGAGCCCTTAACGGCTCGGGATTAACTGCAGCAGTTGGTGTATGCAGTTTCTTCTTCCCTTTTGCCATTTTTCCCTGGTAAAGTAAGAGCGGTTTTTGTTCGAATTCTCACAGAAGGCGCCAAAATGTTGATGCAAAAATCTGGTTCACCCTCGCCGAGCTCTGAGCACTCACGTCGAGCCTTGTGAGCCTGCACAGGAGAAGGACAAAGGAGACCCTAGCTAGAGCAAGAGACCCTCCAATGCCAAAGTCAGGCTAGGAATCTGGGTCTAACTAGTGTGAGTAGGTTTCGGGTGAGTGATTTTGCGTATTTATCTCAAGAGAATTTCTTTGTATTTATAGTGTAGGACAGGATATGGGAGTCCGCTGATCTCGGCACGATCTCAACCATCAGGCAAGAAGTGCGTGATTGAAGATGTTGACGATTATGTGTGCTTGATGTTTCTCCCAACGTGCGCTGCTGGCTGATTTTTGGGCGTGATTATAGGTCACCTCTTGTCCGAGCCGATCCTAAAGCAGACCGAGCCCACATGGGGGTCAGGCCTGGCCGTTTGCTGACGAGGACCATGTCGGAGCCAACGGATGGGGTGCGAAATGGCTTTTTCCAGGTTCCATGATGATGTAAAAGCTCTATAAAGGAACTTGATAGCTGGATATTGATTGTTGAAGCTTAGTCATAGTAGATGAGCTAATCTCGCGTCATGGGTCAGCTTGCTCAGACCTGTCTTCTGACCTGTTTTGGTGAGGCCACTTAATCGATTGAGTCGAGTTTACCTCAATTGGGATCGGCTCATATTTTCCCATAACAAGGTCGTTTGGCACCATGGATTGAAGGGGATTTGAGGGGCTTTCAAATTCCCTGGTTGTTTGGTAGCATGAAGTAACTGGGGGTTTCAAATCCAGGGGGTTTCCAATCCCCTCTTTGAGGGGTTTGTAATCCACAGTGAGAGCTTGGATTACACCTAAGATCATTTCAATAGTTGCAGGTGTAACATTTGTGTCACTATACACTATCATTCTGGTGGGCATATGGCCTACTAATGATGATCAGCACTGTCCAAACATTGTCCATGTAAATTAGCACCGTCCAAACATTGTCCATGTAAATTAGCACTATCCAAACATAGCACCCTCCAAACATTGTCCATGTAAATCAACGATTAAAAATCATTGGTTAGTCACTCAAACATGATCTTGTGCTTGTGGCCCATCTGAGATTTGGAATTTCATCATTTTCGGGCAAAGCATATATTTCAGCGGGCTTATCACAACCATTGTGTCAAAAATAACACATCTCACTAATTGGAGATATTAAAGTTGATGTAGTAATTAAATTCAAACTCTTGTAAACACCCTCTCAATCTTATTTTTGGGTTAATGAATTGCTTATAATTATTTCTGCAACTTGAATGGTTCAGATTGGAATAGATATATGACACGATTTCAATAGCTGCGCATGTATCGACCTGATCATGCTCATTACAATTAACTATTTATTTATTAATATCTTTGAGCAATTTATTAGAAATTTTCACCACAAATCAAGCCTTCTAATGAGGTGTTTCCAAAGAGAAATGATTTTGTGCTTCTAGAGACAGGAATATTTTGTGCCTCCACATCTGCAGCCACCTAACTAAAATCGCGGGGTGAAAAGATAGGCGATTGTGCCATTTAAGCCGTTCCTTGGCTGATCCAAGACAGCTCCATCCCACGGCTGAAAATTCACCCACGTACGTGAATTGATGGTTGCAGATGCAAACTCAGGCATCTAGAGGCACCAAATCACTTCTTATTTTTTAAAGTCAATAATGGTTGATGATAGGTATGCACCTGTCTCCACTGAGGAGTGGGAACTGTCAACGGGCCGGGCCTGGGTAGGTCTCTGCCCAGATTTTGAACGGTTTCGTGCTGGGCCGTCAGTCCGGGCCTATTCAAAGTTCTGATTCTCAACCCGGCCCATTGACACCGACCGACGTGGTGACGTTATCGACTCGGATTCTGCTGTGACCCCCTCATGGTGGTACTGTCGGCCCCACCATGATGTATTTTTTAAATCCATGCGGTCCATCTACTTTTCCAGGTCATTTTAAGGCATGAGCCTGAAAACGAGGCAGACCCAAATCTCAGTTGGAAACAATGGTGATTGAATGACCACCATAAAAAAATTTCTTAGGGGCCACGGTAATATTTTATCCGCCATCTAACCTATTGATTAGGTCACACAGACCTGTATGAAGGGAAAACACAGAATATCAGCATCATCCAAAACTTTTGTGACCTCTAAAAAGTTTTTAATGGTGGGCATTCAATCAACACTTTTTCGTGTGGTGTGGTCCACCTGAGATTTTTATCTAGCTTTTTTTGCATTAAGTGCCCTACAATGGGCTGGAAAAAATAAATGGACGGCATGGATAAAACGCATACATTATGGTGGCCCACAACACCGACCAGTAACGACCTCGGCGCAGGAGGGGTCACTACCGAAATCAGTCCCTTTTTTAGAGCAATGGGTTTGACTTTGAATACAGGGAAAAAAGGGACCCAACTAGCTCCGTAGTCAAGCTGGCAAGTATACTGGTTCTCTCTGACAATGACTCGATTCGAGCTGGTTAGCGTGCGCTTCCAATGCATGACCTGTGAATGAGTCTCTCTGAAATGTCCAAAAGTAAGAGGGGAAATGACTCAGGCCTGTTTGAATTTTCAAATAATCCCTAAATACACTATAAACAGATGTAATTATTATTGTTGATTGTAGAGTCCGGATCGTTGATTGTAGAGTCCGGATCGTCCTCCACTCCGCACGGCATACTTTCGAGGAACCCTGGTCTTGCACAAAGGGTTAGTAAAGTTGATTAGGGACCCTAGATGCCTAAGTCAAGTCAGAATGCGAGTTGATTAGTAGAGGGAGAATGCGAGATATTGTATACCTGTAGCAACGGGGTCACCCTATATTTATACCTGACCATCGGATGGTTCGGGTCTATTAATCTCAGCACGATATGCTCAATCAATGAGATTTTCAGATTATGGAGATATTGCATATAGTTCAAGGATCGTGTAACGTATCCGTGGGCAAGGTTATCGGTCACGCCTTCATAACGTAGTTTCTAGGTTTAGCTTCCGAGATGTCCGCATTTCATTCTGGCCTTGGATCGAGACATCTTTCTTTAAACGAAGATGAGTACGAGGATGAGGCCTCAGCTCGGATGTCCTTATTCAGACGAGTATGAGGACGAGGACGAGGCCTAGGCTCGGATGTTCTTCTTCAGATGAAGATGAGGACGAGTACGAGGCCCTGGCTCGGATATCCTTCTTCTAATGAAGATGAGGATGAGGACGAGGCCTCGGCTCGGATGTCCTTATTCAGATGAGGACGAGGACGAGGCCTAGGCTCGGATGTTCTTCTTCAGATGAAGATGAGGACGAGGATGAGGGCCCGGCTCGGATATCCTTCTTTAGATGAAGATGAAGATGAGGATGAGGACGAGGCCCTGGCTCGGATATCCTTCTTCAGATGAGGATGAGGACGAGGCCCCAGCTAGGTCGCCCTTCATGAGTCTGAGCTGAGCTTTGGTCTGGACGGAATGTGACTTAGGTTCATTTATCTGTTGAGCATACTGGAGGTCTTCCTTCTCCTCAATAGTGTTTACTATTTCGGATACCGGGGTGTTCGACCGAGTTAAAAAGATGTCGGCCCTCGGGATTGCAAGGGGCTCGGATCTTCCCATAATAGAAGCCCCCTACTCTTTGAGTTCAGATTCGAAATCGGGGAGTAAACATGCACGGAAGATCAACGGTTTCCGTTGTCGCACCCAACACGCATGCGTTTATCATTATGACTCTCGTGTCAAAGAAACGCGTCCTCGGGTCTTTCGATCCGTGGGTCAATCCCCAACTGACGCGTGACAATGGTTAAGATTTTGTATAATTGCTCGGCCTAAGGCTGACTAACACGTAGGCCCTGGGAGGCGTCCCAACGACCTGCTCGGGCACCACTTCTGCTTAATGGGGCCCGTCGCTCGATGTCAGAATTATTCAGCCTGGCAGAGCCCGAACCAATAGTTGGCAGCCACATATGCTTCGAAGTCGGCTTGCGACGATTCGGCTATGGCCATCAATGCATTGTCATTAATGCAGGAATTCAGTTCAGTCTATATAAGACTTCTCCGGAAATGCTTTATATCTTCGCATTTTGTATTTGAGTGGATATCGGAGGAGGCGATTTCCGATGAGGATGATTTCGGCTAACTTGAAGTTTCCGGCAGGCGATTCCGACCGATCAAGTATTTCATGGTAGAGGCGATTCCTGATGACTGTCCAGTGAGTCCATCTTTCTTCCAGCATTCCTTTTTCACAAGATGTCATCCGATCTGGAGATGGTCCGAGGGGACTATGACGATGCCGAGCTGGGAAGCTCGGATGACAGAAGAGGGGCATCTGAAGGCCCCTTTAAGGCTGTGCCTCTATACCCCCACCCCAGAGAAATAAGGGGGCGGGGGCTTGGACTCATCAAGTAGGAAAGAAGAAGGCTGCCCGAGCCCCCCAAGACTTATCTACAGGGGCAGCCGAGACACCTGCGAGCAGGCGGGCCTAGGAGGTTGGCCGTGGAGGCTCCGTACTGACGGAGTCCCAAATGGGGTGGATCCGTTCGGAATTTGAGATCCCAAACTCCATTCAGATAAGAGCCCCCGAGCCTCTTGATACTACCGGTGCTCCTGCTGAAGGGGAAGTTGCTATCTTTCTCTACGCACTGCAATGTGGGCTCCAACTTTCCATGCACCCTTTCATTTGTGCCCTGACTGCTCATCTGGGATTGGCTCCGATTAATTCACTCCTAATGCTTGGAGGGTTTTGATCTCTTCCTTCATCATCTGGCGTCAAGTCAAAAATCCAAAGTTGACACCAGAGGAGTTGACAAGTTTGTACTTGGTCAAGTACGATAGCCACGAGCCATGGTACTACTTCGCGATCCGAGGCAGCAAGGGGTCAGGGCTGGTTATGAATCTTCCGTCCTCGAACAAGGACTGGAAGAATAAATGGTTCTGGGCTTCGGGCCAATGGGAGGTGCCGGCGGCGGAGCTTGGAGGCTTGGTGACTCAGGTTCCCACCTGATTTACTGCACCAGGTAGGATCTTACACATTCTTTATATACTTCTTCTCTGTCAAAGTTAGACTAAGGTCTTTCTCTTGTTCTTGTAGATTTTTCGAGAGGCTCACCTCTCCTCACCTAGGACCAGAAAAATCAGGTTGCCAAGGCTAGGGCGCAATCAGGAGAACTTCGTTCCTGATCAGACCTGATTACAGCCGCTAATCTCCACTGGTCAGGGTTGTGCAAATCTAGGCCACTCCCCACCTCCTTCAGTAAGCCTTTCTATAGCTCCTTTGGAAGGATTGAATCTTTTAGTTTGACAACTGATCCATCATCTTTTACACAGGCATGGCTAAGGCATCTGGTTCTCAGAAGAGAAAGGCCGCTCCAACTGTAGACGAGATGCTAAGGGTTGAGCCCCGAATGAAGACGACCGTTTGGAGGCGGCAGGTGGCTCCTTACGGCGAAGGCCCCTCGGCTCCAGTTTTTGTTGCTGCAGCTCTGGCTGTAGCTCCAATTTCTATTGTTGCAACTCCGATTACAACATCTATTACGGTTAAGGCCGCCGCTGCCAATGTTCCAGTTCAGCTCCCTCCTGCCGCTGTTCCTCATACTAACGAAGCTCCTCCTGTAACCCCCGAGCCCTGTATTGTCGTCCCCTCTTCGTACAAGCGGGAGGAGGCCGTTTGAATGGCTGATGCCATGCTTTCCCCTCCTGAAGTCGGGGATGACTATAGGGCTAAGGCTCAGACCTCAGTAGGGAGCAGGACTGGGGTCGGGGAAGCCATGGGATCGGCCTAGGCGGGGACGAGCAGAGGGAGGTTCCAGCCGGGCTACCACATGTCCTGCCTGGCTCACTGGGCGGTGAAACATGTCCCGGAGGAGGAGATATCCAGCCTTCTCGACAAATCAGATGAATAATTTATCAATGACATGGCTTCTGTCTTTTACCGGGTACTTCCGTTATCCTTTCTTGCCTTTAGTTTTTGATGTATTCGAATGCTCATTCTCTTTTCCCCTTTTTTTTAATTATTTTTATCCGTCTCGAGGCTTCTTCTGACTTGGGAGAGACTGCGGGAGTTCAGGAAGAGAGATGCTGAGGTGGAGGCCCTTAGAGGCGAGATTGGAACCTTGCGGGATGAGGCCACATTCCTCCGGATGGAGCAGGCTGAACTGCGTTGACAACTGGACGATGGAAAAGCTCGCGAGCTCCAGCTAAAGGGGGTCGTGAGTGATCTTGAGGCTAGTTGTGGTGCTACTATCGCTTAGCTGACCCATACCAGGGCTCACGAGGGCTTGCTTGTCAAGGAGAACGCTCGACTCGGGGAGGTCCTGGAGCGGACCAGAGCCGAGGTTGCAGAAGAACAGAGTCGAGCAATCTCAAGGGCGAAGGAGGCTCAGTAGGCTGAGGACGATCTCCCAGGCCGCGGCAGTGGCCGCTTCAGTGGATGCCTTCAAGGCTTCAGAGGAGAGGGCCGTCGAAGCTACTAAGTTTTACAACTGTGGCTTCAACGCTTGCATTGAAGCGGTCCAAGATCTATACCCGGACCTCAACCTTGAGTCTTTGCTACCTGAAGACGTAGGGGAGAAGCCCTCTGAAGATGTCCAACCAGATCAAGCCTCTGGCCCTCATGCTCCTCCTCCTCCGACTGCATAGTTTAGAATATTTCTCTTTTTATGGCTTTTTAAACTTATCTTTTTTTATGAATGATCTGTGGATATTATTTTTTGATCCTCTGGAGAGGGTGCATGGATGATGATTTTTCCTCACATGTTAATCCGTAGTCAATTCTTGAATGTTGATTGTTGAACACTGATTGTTGAACTGGTCTGTTGACAGGTCAGTTTGGTTTGGGGCATTACCAAGCCTATCCTTTGACAGGCCGGCTCATTTCAGTGCCGCTTTGTAGAATTTTGAGTCTTCGTAATATTGCCATTATTTGATCTGGACCCCTAGGGGATCAGCCTCTCCCATGATTGGCGAGCAACTTCTTAATTTTTCCGTCAGTCGGATGACGAACCGACTCCTCTGGGAGTCAGGTCATCTATTGGCTTTTCCTTTGATCATGAGGAGATGCCCTGTAGAATTTTCGTGGGATAAGGTACTAATCCCTTCTTTAAGGGATCAGCTCGTTAAGTCTGCCTCTGCATATGAGAGGTGACTCTTTCTTAGTAGATTATCCATTCATATAGATAGGAAGAGATGTATTTCATCGAGAGCCTTAAAGGCTAGTTGCTCGGAGGCGTACATTTATTGAGAGCCTTAAAGGCTTGTCGCTCGGAGACGTACATTTATTGAGAGCCTAAGGCCCTTCCTTCAAGGATAGTAGACTTTTAAATGCTCAACATTCCATGGGTGGGGGAGCTGACGGCTTTTGAGATTTTCTAAATGGTAAGAGCCCGGTTTGGTCGATCGACCACACGGTAAGGCCCTTCCCAGTTAGGCCCGAGCGCCCTATCCCCTAGCTCGACGGTGTTTTGGAAGACTCAGCAAAGGACTAAGTCCCCTAGATGGAATCACCTGGTCTTGACTTTAGAATTGTAGAACTTTACTACCTGTTGATGTTGAGCGGTGACCCAAAGTTTAGAGATATCTCTGGCTTCCTCCAGTAGATCTAGGCTGGCTACAATCTACTCGGCATTCTGGTCCTCCTGATAGTTTCTGACCCGAGCCGTAAGGAGGCCTATTTCGACAAGCACCATTGCCTCCGAGCCGTAGGATAGCGAGAATGGGGTCTTTCCAGTAGAAGTCTACACTATGGTCCTGTAGGCCCAGAGTACGAATTGGAGCTCTTTGGCCCAATTGTCTTTTGCTTTCTCCAACTTTGTCTTGAGGTATGTTTTATAACTTTATTAACTACTTCCACATGTCCGTTGGATTGTGGGTACCGAGGCGAAGAATAAGCGTTGGCGATGCCGAGCCCTTGACACATGCTTCGAAATTTATCATTGTCAAACTGCTTGCTGTTATCAGACATAATGGTGCGTGGAATCCCGAATCGGCAGATGATGTTTTTCCAAACAAAGTCGATCACCTTTTATTCAGTGATTTTTACAACGGGCTCGGCCTCGGCCCACTTAGTGAAGTAGTCGACTACAACAATGGCAAATTTGACATGTCCTTTTCTTGTATGCAGAGGGCCAATGATGTCAATCTCCCACTGAGCGAACGACCATGGTCCGCTCATAGGAGTCATTTCCTTAGCAGGTTGCCTCGGTATAGTCGTGTAGTGCTGGCATTTGTTATACCTTTGAATATAGTTCTTCGAGTCCTCCTTGATGGTTGGCCAAAAGTATCCTTGTCGGAGTATCTTTAGTGTCAGGGCTTGACTGCCAGAGTAATTTCCGTAGATTCCTTCATGAATTTCCCGAATCACATAATCTGCTTCATCGGGTCAAAGGCACCTAAGGTAAGACTGAGAATGTCATTTCTTATATAATATACCGTTCAAGACAATGTACCATACTGCTCTGACCCTCAGGAGCATTGCTTTTAACCTATCTGAGGGGACTTCACCAGATGTGAGATACCTATAAATCGGGTCCATCCAACTCAAAGTATCATCTATTGGGTTGACCGTTTTCTTCTCCGTCTGGTCGATGATCAGACGTTCTATGAACTCCACGAAAATGATTCGTGGGATATTCCCTTCCGTGGCCGAGGCTAGCTTCGCTAGGGCATCGGCCCATGAATTTTCTGCTCTGGGGGTTTGATGGATGGTGCAACTCTAAAACCTTTCAATCAATTTCCTTACCTCTTCAAGATAACCAATCATTCTCGTTTTCTTGGCTTCATATTCGTTAGAGATTTGGTTCACTACTAATTGGGAATCGCATCAGACTTGAACAGACTAGACCCCCATACTTGCTGCCAGTTTGAGTTCAATAAGTAGAGCCTCGTATTCTGCCTCATCGTTAGAGGCCTTAAAACCAAGTCTGATCGCGTACTAGATGGGCGTGGAATCAGGCGCGATTAAGACAATCCCTGCTCCAGCACATTTGGCATTAGACGACCCATCCACATAAAGAACCCATCCCATTCTGATGTCGCCTTTTGATCGTTTGGGGGAGCATGTGGAGGAGTCATCTCGACTTCAGTATTAATCTTTTCTTCGCTCGGAATGGTGAATTTTGCAATGAAGTCAGTCATGGCTTGACCCTTAATTGTTGTCCTCGGACAAAACTGGATGTTAAACTCACCAAGTTCAATGGCCCACTTGGTTAGCCGACCTGAAACTTCGAGCCTCTAAAGAACTTGTTTAAGAGGAGAACCGGTCAACACCACGACAGAATGAGCTTGAAAGGGCGTAACCTCCGAGCTAAGACGACGAGGCTGAGCGCTGGCTTCTCCAAAGGCAGATATCTCATCTTGGCGGGCACCACGACCTTACTCACATAATAGACAGGGTGTTGTTTACCTCCCACTTCTCTAATCAGCACCGAGCTGACACCCGAGGTCGATACTGTGAGGTATAGGAACAGAGGCTCACCTTTTTCAGGTTTGGATAGCAGGGGTGGTGAACCCAAGTATTGTTTCAGTTGTTGAAAGGCTTGTTCACATTCCGATGTCCATTCTGCCTTCTTATGACCCTTCAACTGTTGAAAGAATGAGAGGCATCTATCTATGGCTCTGGATATGAAACGTCTGAGTGCAGCTAATCATCCTATAAGATATTTTATTTCTTTGACAGTCCGAGGCAAACTCATGTCGAGGAGTGCTTTGATATCACTACGCCAAAACAGCGAAAAAAGGATGGTTAAAAACCATCTCAAATGACCAAAAAGGACGGTTTTGAACCGTCGCATGGGCCATCATATTTTGGGGCGTCGTATTACTTAAAGGACGGTCATGAACCATCATTCTTATTGACTTTTAAAGGACGGTCATGGACCATCTGTAAAAAGGACGGTCATAGACTGTCCTTAAAAAGGACTGTCATGAACCGTCTCTTATGACCCTTAACCGTCCTTAAAAAGGACGGTCATGGACCGTCCTTAAAAAGGACTGCCATGAACCGTCTCTTATGACCCTTAAAAGGACGGTTATGGACCGTCCTTAAAAAGGACTGCTATGAACCATCTCTTAAGAACCTTAAAAAGACGGTCATGGACCGTCCTTAAAAAGGACTGCTATGAACCGTCTCTTATGTCCCTTAAAAGGACGGTCTTCGACTGTCTCATATTTAAATATTTAGAAAAATATGGATGGCGTAGAGCCGTCAGAAATTTTCAAATATGAGATGGTCGATATACACCTATTACAATATATTTCATTGTATTCTTCCTGATATACACTTGTTATATAATATATTTCATCATATTCACATTCACATCCATCTAAACCGAAACTACGTAAATCCATCCAAACATAAACTACATTCATCCAAACATAAACCACATCCATCCAAACACAAACAATCTTATCCACATTACCTTCATCCGCGCATAAATACATATAAGTTTAACATCATAAATAAAAAAAGGAAAAAAAATCAGCAACAATTTTCTGTGTCTTTCATTTAATAAAAAAATATTCAACCAACAAAACATTATAATTCAGAATCATGAAGAATTACAGAAACTTCATTCATTTTTTTTCCTTTTTTTATTATAATGTTTGGTTATAATAAAACTGATCATTAAAATAAAACTAATGCAAGCAAATAACGTAAAAAAGTGTTTCAATTTAAGTTAATAGAAACAACAACAAAAATTAAAACTTTGTAAAAAGGGGCATGTGTTAAAAGGGATACATTCTTGTTTGTTGCCATGTGATTGGGCAACATTATTACAGCAATTGGGTTCGGGTTCGGGATCGGGTTTAGGTTTGGGTTTTCAAGTTTAGGTTTATGTTTAGGTTAGGGAGTTGAGATTAGGATTAGGTGTAGGTCTAGGTTTAGGGATTTGACAATACATTTAGGTTTTAGGTTTAGGTTTAGGTTTAGGTTATAGGTTATAGGTTTAGTTATTAAGTTATAGGTTATAAGTTTAGGTTATAGGTTATAGGTTAAGGTTTAGGCTATAGGTTTTGGTTTAGTTTAGGTTAAGGTTTAGGTTTAGGTTATAGGTTTATGTTAAGGTTTAGGTTTAGGTTATAGGTTATAGTATATAGGTTAAAGCTTTAGGGAATTGAGAATAGGTTAAGGTTTAGGTTTAGAAAATCGGGTTCGGGTTCGGGATCGGGTTTAGGTTTGGGTTTTCAAGTTTAAGTTAGGGAGTTGAGATAAGGATTAGGTGTAGGTTTAGGTTTAAGGATTTGAGAATACATTTAGGTTTTAGGTTTAGGTTTAGGTTTTAGGCTCAGGTTTAGGTTATAGGTTTAGGTTTAGGTTATAAGTGTAGGTTATAGGTTTAGGTTTAGATTAAGTTATAGGTTAAGGTTAGGGAATTGAGAATAGGTTAAGGTTTAGGTTTAGGAAATCGGGTTTGGGTTCGGGATCGGGTTTAGGTTTGGGTTTTCAAGTTTAGGTTTAGGTTTAGGTTAGGGAGTTGAGATTAAGATTAGGTGTAGGTTTAGATTTAGGGATTTGAGAATACATTTAGGTTTTAGGTTATAGGTTATAGGTTAAGGTTAAGGTTTAGGTTTTAGGTTTAGGTTAAGGTTAGGTTATAGGTTATAAGTTTAGGTTATAGGTTATAGGTTAAGGTTATAGGTCATAGGTTTTGGTTTATGTTAAGGTTATAGGTTTAGGTTTTTTAGGTTTAGGTTATAAGCTATAGGTTTAGGGAATTGAGAATAGGTTAAGGTGTAGGTTTAGGAAATCGGGTTTGAGTTCGGGACTGAGTTTAAGTTTGGGTTTTCAAGTTTAGGTTTAGGTTTAGGTTAGGGAGTTGAGATTAGGATTAGGTGTAGATTTAGGTTTAGGGATTTGAGAATACATTTAGGTTTAGGTTATAGGTTATAGGTTTAGGTTTAGGTTTAGGTTATAAGCTATAGGTTTAGGGAATTGAGAATGGGTTAAGGTTTAGGTTTAAAAATTGGGTTCGGGTTCGGGATCGGGTTTAGGTTTGGGTTTTCAAGTTTAGGTTTAGGTTTTAGGCTTAGGTTAGGTTATAGGTTATATGTTATAAGTTAAGATTTAGGTTATAAGTTTTGGTTTAGGTTTAGGTTAAGGTTTAGTTTAGGTTATAGGTTTATGTTAAGGTTTAGGTTTAGGTTATAGGTTATAGTATATAGGTTATAGCTTTATGGAATTAAGAATAGGTTAAAGTTTAGGTTTAGGAAATCGGGTTTAGGTTTTGGATCGGGTTTAGGTTTGGGTTTTCAAGTTTAGGTTTAAGTTTAGGTTAAGGAGTTGAGATTAGGATTAGGTGTAGGTTTAGGTTTAGGGATTTGAGAATACTTTTAGGTTGTAGGTTTAGGTTTAAGGATTTGAGAATATATTTAGGTTTTAGGTTTAGATTTAGGTTTTAGGCTTAGGCTTAGGTTATAGGTTTAGGTTTAGATTATAAGTGCAGGTTATAGGTTAAGGTTAGGTTATAGGTTAAGATTAGGGAATTGAGAATAGGTTAAGGTTTAGGTTTAAGAAATCGGGTTCGGGTTCTGGATCGGGTTTAGGTTTGGGTTTTCAAGTTTAGGTTTAGGTTTAGGTTAGGGAGTTAAGATTAGGATTAGGTGTAGGTTTGGGTTTAGAGATTTGAGAATACATTTAGGTTTTAGGTTTAGGTTTAGGTTTTATGTTATAGGTTAAGGTTTAGGTTTTAGGTTTTAGGTTTAGTTTAGTTAAGGGTAGGTTATAGGTTATAAGTTTAGGTTATAGGTTATAGGTTAAGGTTTTAGGTCATAGGTTTTGGTTTAAGTTAAGGTTATATGTTTAGGTTTAGGCTTAGGTTAAGGTTTAGGTTTAGGTTATAAGTTATAGGTTTAGGGAATTGAGAATAGGTTAAGGTTTAGGTTTAGGAAATCGGGTTCGGGTTCGAGATCAGGTTTAGGTTTGGGTTTTCAAGTTTTTGTTTAGGTTTAGGTTAGGGAGTAGAGATTAAGATTAGGTGTAGGTTTAGGTTTAGGGATTTGAGAATACATTTAGGTTTTAGGTTTAGGTTTAGGTTTAGGTTAAGGTTTAGGTTTAGGTTATAAGCTATAGGTTTAGGGAATTGAGAATAGGTTAAGGTTTAGGTTTAGAAAATCGGGTACGGGTTCGCGAACAAGTTTAGGTTTAGGTTTAGGTTAGGTTATAGGTTTTAAGTTTAGGTTATAGGTTATAGGTTAATGTGAGACCCGACCTGATTTTGCATGTGTGCATGTGTGTGTGAGTATGCATTCCATTCATCTTGGTCTCGCGGTCCAACTGGTCGAATTCCGGCAACCCGCGACTTTTGATTAGATTTTGCAGTCTTCCTCGAGTTCGGTCTTGTTGACCCAACTCGGATCAGCCCAAGACCCATGCCATCTTGTCCGTATCAACACCGCGGTTCCAATGCCGCATCCCGTGTGTTAATCTAATAAGTACATCTCAAGTTATGAGTATCGATCGATATAGGCTATTGATTACATGATTGGTGGACCCCACCATGGTTTGCATATTGTTCCATGCACATGATGTCACCTTAGGCTGAAATTTCAAAAAGGCTACTACCCTACAACCTTGTTTGTATTTCCCTACTACAATCATTACTTTTTCTATCCTAGGTAAGAGAGGTAATGATTACTTCCCTTAAAAGCCTTTTCCCTCTCCTTCCCTCTCATTTCTCTCTCTCTCTTCTCTTCTTCCCTAGCAACTTCCCTCCATTTCTCCAGCCCATCTCCCTCTCTATTTCTAGCCCCTTCTCCCTCTAATCCCCTCCCATCTAACCTTCAACAATCCATCTCACCTATTGAAACATGTCCCTTAGAGCATGAAGGTAGATTAATGTAACTTTAAAGTAAGATCCATTAAGGTAGGTGCTCTCCTTAGCTTCTTTTCTCTTGCTTCTCTTTTCTTTTTTTTTTCCTTGCATGCATGGAAGCATTTAGGACCCACAATCCATGGTGGAGGTCCTACATGGCTCCTAGGATGAAGGCCATGGGCCTAGATCCTACTCATTTCCTTCCATGGTGGGCCATCTCCATGGACCCACCATGATGCCTTCTTCTTTATTCTTACATCTCATAAGCCATCTAGGCCTTTACATGCATGTAGGGAGGGTGTCCCTAACCTCCAACAAATTATCTTGATGCATAATAGCTTGCATGTAAGTGTATACATAGTAGATGGTGTGGATTGTGGAGTGGAAGGTCCATTAATGGCAGGACTTTCCACCAATGGCCGATTTACTTCTTCCTTCTCCCTTTCTCTCTATTTTTCTCCTGTGTACTCTGATGATGTGTGGCCCACCAAGGAGATGTTAACAACTTCTTAGACCCTTAGCTAAATGGGAAGTCCAAGCCCACTTTGACTAGACGTCTAAGCCCACCATGCATACATGGTTTGGGTGGCCTCCAAAATGGCTTTTTCATGGAGGTCTAAGTGAGCTCATGGGTCTGAAATTTTTTTAACCCATCAAAGTGGACCCCACATATTGAATCAGGGCCATAAACTCTTTGATTAATTAATATGGGCTGAAATATGGACAACATATATTGCTGTCCAGATTTCAGGCCCAGTTTGAACATGACTTTTGAGCTAATGTTTGGATCTGTTTGCATGCCCTTTTCTCCTAAAATTTTTTAGAGATTTTGTAGTGCATGGATCCACCTTGATGTGGAATGGGGCCCATACCATTTTTCCCATGATTGAGACCCATGGGATGGGCTAAAGTGGGCTAACTATCCACTTTAACCCACTTTAGCTTGAAGTACTATTTTCGTAGTCCGAGTTGAACTTGAGTCAGAGGTGATGAATGGAGCTGTTAAAGGACTATGATTTTAATCTTCAGTACCACCCGGGCAAGGCAAACATGGTGGCGGACACGCTCAACCGTCATCCACAAGGCCTGGTGGCATAGATGATGGTGCGAGAGTGGTAGATGCTTGAGGATGTTTCAGAGTATGACTTTGAGTTTGGTCTGCAGTCTTCCATTGTTCAAATTTTGAGCTTGTCAATTCAACTCTCGTTAGTGGCTAGGGTGATCGAGGCTCGGCAGACAGACGAGTCACTTCAAGAGTACCGAGCAGAGGCCGCATCCATGGAGCAGTTAGACTGGTGATTGGTTCCGATGGTGGATTATGCTTCAGAGGCCAATTGTGTGTCCCAGACGTGCCAGAGTTGCATTGCGATCTGATGACTGAGGCACACCGATCGAGACTTACCATTCACCCGGCCTCCACGAAGATGTATCATGATATGAGGAGGCAGTACTTTTGGCAAGGGATGAAGCGCCAGATTGTGAGTTTTGTGGCCGAGTGTGACACATGCCAGTGTGTCAAGGCTGATCACTAGAGACCCCCTGGTCCCTTACAGCCGTTGAGCATTCCAGAGTGGAAGTGGGAGCACGTATCGATGGACTTCATCGCAAGTTTACTGAGAACTCAGCGCGGTCACGATACCATCTGGGTTATTGTTGATCGTCTGACAAAATCGGCTCATTTCATTCTAGTACGTGCTTCCTGGTCTATGGACCGGCTTGCTAAGGTGTTCATTGAGGAGATAGTGAGACTGCATGACATCCTAATTTTGATCGTTTCAAACCGAGACTCCAGATTTACTTCTCAGTTTTGGAGGAGTTTCTAGTAGGCGCTGAGGGTCACTTTGCGTCTCAGCACCGCTTATCATCCGCAGACGGATAGACAGACTGAAAAGGTCAACCAAATCCTTGAGGATATGCGCAAAGCTTGTGTGATCGACTTTGCGGGCAATTGGGATGAGCATATGGGCCTCGTCGAGTTCGCGTACAATAACAGCTATCAGGCAACTATTGACATGACTCCTTTTGAGGCACTTTATGGCAGACTATGTAGATCTCCTAGTTGTTGGACTGAAGTTGGAGAGCATCGTCTCTTAGGTCCTGAGCTTGTGCTGTAGACGTCAGAGGCTATTGATGTTATCAGGGAGAGGATGCACACAGCTCAGAGCGGGCAGAAGAGTTTTACTAATCGTCGGCGTTGACCCCTCGAGTTCGTAGTTAGGGACATGGTATATCTCAAGGTCTCATTTATGAAAGGCGTGGTTCACTTTGGTGTGAAGGGCAAGCTCGCTCCTAGATTTATTGGACCTTTTGAGATTATCGAGTGCTTGGGCGCTGTAGCCTATAGGCTTGCCTTACCTCCTAAGTTGTCCATGATCCATGACATGTTCCATATTTCTATGTTGCAGAAGTGTGGATCGAACATTATTCCTATGATTAATTGGCAGCCACTCAAGTCCGTGAGGATGCTTCTTACATTGAGTAGCAGATTCGTATTCTAGATCGGAAGGAGCAGGTCCTCAGGACCAAGGTCATTCCCTTGGTGAAGGTGAAATGGGGTCATCATTCAGAGGCTGAGGCATCTTGGGAACGCGAGGCTGAGATTAGAGAGCGTTATCCCCATTTGTTCGATGATTGATCGCTTATATTGCTTGTATTTCCTTCTCTTGTGATTGATGATGATTGAGATATATATATATATATATGATGTTTATACATTATTGATTACTCTGATTTTTTCAATTTTGAGCACGAAATTTCTTTGTTGGTGGGGAGGATTGTGAGACCTGACCTGAGTTTGCATGTGTGCATGTGTGTATGAGTATGCATTCCATTTATCTTGGTCCCGCGGTCCAACCGGTCGAATTCCGGTGACTCGTGACTTTCTGTTAGCGTTTGCGGTCTTTCTCGAGTTCAGTCACATTGACCCGACTCAGATCGGCTCGAGACCCATGCCATCTTGTCCGTATCGGCACGACGGTTCCAACGCTGCGTCCCGTGTGTTAGTCTGATATGTACATTTTAAGTTATGAGTATCGATCGATATGGGCCATTGATTACATGATTGGTGGACCCCACCACAGTTTGCACATTTTTCCATGCACATAATGTCACCCTAGGCTGAAATTTCTAAAAGGCTATTACCCTACAACCTTGTTTATATCTCCCTACTACAATATTACTTTCTCTACCCTAGGTAAGAGAGGTAATGATTACTTCCCTTAAAAGCTTTTTCCATCTCTTTCCCTCTCATTTCTCTCTCTCTTCTCTTCTTCCTTAGCAACTTCCCTCCATTTCTCCAGCCCATCTCTCTCTCCATTTTCAGCCCCTTCTCCCTTTAATCCCCTCCCATCTAACCTTCAACAATCTATCTCATCCATTGAAACATGTCTCTTGGAGCATGAAGAATAGATTAATGTAACTTTGGAGTAGGATCCATTAAGGTGGGTGCTCTCCTTAGCTTCTTCTCTCTTACTTCTCTTTTCTTTCTTTTCTTTGCATGGATGGAAGCATGTAGGACCCACCAACTCATGGTGGAGGTCCTACACGGCTCGTAGGATGAAGGCCATGGGCCTAGATCCTACTCATTTCCTTCCATGGTAGGCCATTCTCCATGGACCACCATGATACCTTCTCCTTTATTCTTATATCTCATATACCATCTAGGCCTTTGTATGCATGTAGGGAGGGTGTCCCTACCCTCCAGCAAATTATCTTGATGCATAATACCTTGCATGAAAGTGTATACATAGTGGATGGTGTGGATTGTGGAGTGGAAGGTCCATTAGTGGTGGGACCTTCCACCAATGGCCAATTTACTTCTTCCTTCTCCCTTTCTCTCTATTTTTCTCCTGTGTACTCTGATGATGTGTGGCCCACCAAGGAGAGGTCAGCAACATCTCAGACCCTTAGCTAAATAGGAAGTCCAAGCCCACCATGCATGCATGGTTTGGGTGGCCTCCAAAATGGCTTTTTCATGGAGGTCTGAGTGAGCTCATGGGTCTGAAATTTTGTTAACCCATCAAGGTGGACCCCACATGTTGAATCAGGGCCATAAATCCTTTGATTAATTAATATGGGCTGAAATATGGACAACATTTGTTGTTGTCTATATTTCAGGCCCAGTTTGAGTATGACTTTTGAGCTAATGTTTAGATCCGTTTGCATGCCCTTTTCTCCTAATTTGTTTTTAGGATTTTGTAGTGCATGGTCCTCACCTTGATGTGGAATGGGGCTCATACCATTTCCCCCATGATTGAGACCCATGGGATGGGCTAAAGTGGGCTAACTGTCCAGAAATTTCTGGACAGTTCAGCAACATTATAAGTTGGAAATGAGCATTTTTTACTTGAGTTTCTGGAATAAGTAGGCCACCCCAGTGGACCCCACTTGTTGTCCAGATGAAGGGCCACCTTTTCCCCAAATTTTGAAGGATTTGGGTGGGTCCAGGCCCACCCCATGTGGTCCCAAACATAGGGACAGTTACATTTCCAACAATTTTTTTTATAGCAGCAGATTTTTTTCAGAAATATCTATCTGTTCATAAATTATAAGAGTTAAATAAATATTTTTACTATCCCAAAAATTCTAAAATTTTTCAGGGGAGTGTCTCTCCCATGGTATGACCCACCTACAAAATTTCACGGCCAATGGACCCCATTTGGGCATCCAAAAGGGTGGGCCAACATATTAGACAGCCAAAAATTTTAGTTGTGCAGTCTAGCAGCATAGTCCCATGAAATAAAATTTTAAAAATACTTTCTAAGAAGGTGGGCCATATTTCTGGGTCCCACCTTGTTATAGGATTGATGAGGGACCTTGGGTCCAAATTTCAAGAATTTTAGAGGCCTAAAACCCACCCATTTCGATGGTCTAAATTCAAGACAGTTATTTCTAGCAACATTTCACCCTGGATAGTTTGTAACTCCAGAATTTATTAAAATACTTCAGAGTATTCAAAAATTATGAAAATTTACAGGAAGGTGGTCCACCCATGGTAGGACCCACCTACAAAATTTTAGGACCAACCCCGGTGTATACCGTGACAAGGGCAGGACTAGCCCACCATGTTGGGAAGTCCAGGTCTGTCCGATTTTCTGGACAGACTGTATTATTTAAATTATTTAAAAAACTTAAGAATATTTAAAAATTCTAAAATTTTATGGTGTGTGTCCCACCTATGGAAGTGTCATCTTACAAAATTTTAGATCTAATAGACATTCGAGCTGACTATGGTGTGGTCTGTAAATTGGGTTAGTTTTGGGCTAAATACCTAGGCCCATAGGACTACCCACCATGGAATGCCCCTAGCTTGGGCTGTTGTTGGGCCTGTATTCCAGTAGCATGACCCACTTCTAATGTGTTTTGTGTACTCCCCTCTCATCTGGTGGGACCCACAGTGATGTGTGAGGGTTATCAGAAAATAAATACTATAAATTAATTTAATTGCTGGAGTCCAACAGACCTAGAAAGCGGGTGGGCTGGAAATTCAGCAATGGGTCCAACGTTACCACCCCATAAATGTCTATTTTGGGGCAGTATGGCCTACTAGATTTGAGGGGATTTTAAGTCAGTTATCTTACCATTCTAATTTTATTTTTGGGCTTAATTAGTACAAGATTAGAGGGTCATTCCAATTGGATTCTTCTTGGGCTAGTCTTCTAGTTAATTAATGGGCCTTATAGCCTTGGTTAGGCTGAAACTTTTGATAGGCCCGTTGGGGGTCCTATATTTACCACGCCATTGTGATGGGTGTTATGGGCCAAATACTCAAGTAGTTGGGTCCTTGCTTGCCCACTATAATAAATCCATGCTTGAACCAAGATGTGAGGCCCAACTTACTTGTGTTAAATATAAGAATTTCCCATATGTTGGGATATTGGGATGCCCATTAGGCTCACCACAATGAGTGAACCCATGACCCTTATGGTTGGGCCCTAACCTTACTTAAGGGTATACCAGGTTGCCTATGCATTGGGCTTAGTGTATGGCCCACTAGGCCATGAATTGATTGGGCCTTGGACTTTCCTTTCATACGTAGCAGGCTACCCTTTTGGGACCCGGTTGAGGTTAGATGTCCTTCTTGGTGATCCTAAGGTAGGCCCCTAAGGCCCTTATAGATGGTTGAAGGCCCCACCTGGGACCTTGTTAGGCTCGTTTCCTCCTTGAGGTTTTAGGACTCCCCTAGCTTGTGGGTTATCCCAAATTATTAGGCCCCTATTTAAGAGAACTTCATTTCCCCTTAGAGTACTTATCTTTATATCTTGTCCTTGACCCTCCTTAAGATGGAGGATTCCATGTTCTACGGGTAGCACACTTACATTATTATGACTCATATGCATCATCTGTATGAATTGATTCCATGGTATGGTGGTCATTGAGGGATGGAGTTCCTCCCCTTTTGCACATCATGTGCCTACAGCTAGTACATGATTGTATGTGTGACTCATGCATTGGCATCGCATTTCATGATGATACTGCCCTTGCTTCATCAGGGCCTTGCCTCCATAGGAACATTCGTGGATGGCCATACCTGTGGACACCAAAAATATTACTTGAGCATACCGGGTGCATAGGATGCCCATGGGTGAAATTTCTAAAACTTTCATAGTATCAAGGATATGCTCTAACGCCGTGACCGAGTGAAAATTATGAGCGCACGAGGGCCTTATACCTTTAGGCCGCGACTCCCATAGTCCTGTAGTTTGTTGGATAGGGGTGTGGCCTTACCCACCTGGTGTGATGCAGCGTTGCTAGGATGAGTCTGACTAACTCGTATATGGGTCCACTACCTTCAGGCCTTGTTGGTGATTGACTGTCCACAAGCGGGTAGTGAGGTCTCTTATGCTCATATTGGAAATGATTATACTATTATGGAAATCATCCTTATAGGATCTCAGGATTGAAACCTGCCTCATGGGGTACTACAGAGCCTGTTGAGGCTAGAGCTGACCATCGGGTTCCTTGTGAGTCCGGTTACCGAGTCTGGGGCATGACAGTTAAGGTTTAGGTTATAAGTTTTGGTTTTGATTTAGGTTAAGGTTTAGGTTTAGGTTATAGGTTTATGTTAAGGTTTAGGTTTATGTTATAGGTTATAGTATATAGGTTATACTTTAGGGAATTGAGAATAGGTTAAGGTTTAAGTTTAGGAAATTGGGTTCGGGTTCGGGATCGGGTTTATGTTTGGGTTTTCGAGTTTTGGTTTAAGTTTAGGTTAGGGAGTTGAGATTAAGATTAGGTTTAGGTTTAGGTTTAAGGATTTGAGAATACATTTAGGTCTTAGGTTTAGGTTTAGGTTTAGGTTATAAGTGTAGGTTATAGGTTTAGGTTTAGGTTAAGTTATAAGTTAAGGTTAGGGAATTGAGAATAGGTTAAGGTTTAGGTTTAGGAAATCATGTTTTGGTTCGGGATCGGGTTTAGGTTTAGGTTTTCAAGTTTAGGTTTAGGTTTAGGTTAGGGAGTTGAGATTAGGATTAGGTGTAGGTTTAGGTTTAGGGATATGAGAATACATTTAGGTTTTAGGTTATAGGTTAAGGTTTGGATTTTAGGTTTAGGTTAAGGTTAGGTTATAGGTTATAATTTTAGGTTATAGGTTATAGGTTAAGGTTTTAGGTCATAAGTTTTGGTTTAGGTTAAGGTTATAGGTTTAGGTTTAGGTTTAGGTTAATGTTTAGGTTTAGGTTATAAGCTATAGGTTTAAGGAATTAAGAATAGGTTAAGTATAGGTTTAGGAATTCGGGTTTAGGTTCGGGATCGGGTTTAGGTTTGGGTTTTCAAGTTTAGGTTTAGGTTTAGGTTAGGGAGTTGAGATTAGGATTAGGTGTAGGTTTAGGTTTAGGGATTTGAGAATACATTTAATTTTTAGGTTTAGGTTTAGGTTTTAGGTTATAGGTTTAGGTTATAAGCTATAGGTTTAGGGAATTGAGAATAGGTTAAGGTTTAGGTTTAGGAAATCGGGTTCGGGTTCTGGATTGGGTTTAGGTTTGGGTTTTCAAGTTTAGGTTTAGGGTTAGGTTAGGGAGTTGAGATTTGGATTAGGTGTAGGTTTAGGTTTAGGAATTTGAGAATACATTTAGGTTTTAGGTTTAGGTTTAGGCTTTTAGGTTATCGGTTAAAGTTTAGGTTTTATGTTTAGATTAAGGTTAGGTTATAGGTTATAGGTTAAGGTTTTAGGTCATTTGGTTTTGGTTTAGGTTAAGGTTATAGGTTTAGGTTTAGGTTAAGGTTTAGGTTTAGGTTATTAGCTATAGGTTAGGGAATTGAGAATAGGTTAAGGTTTAGGTTGAGGAAATCGGGTTCGGGTTCGGATCGAGTTTAGGTTTGAGTTTTCAAGTTTAGGTTGAGGTTTAGGTTATGGAGTTGAGATTAAGATTAGGTGTAGGTTTAGGTTTAGGGATTTGAGAATACATTTAGGTTTTAGGCCTAGGTTTAGGTTTTAGGTTATAGGTTAAGGTTTTAAGTATAGGTTTAGGTTATAGGTTAAGGTTTAGGTTTAGGTTATAAGTATAGGTTTTGGGATTTGAGAATAGGTTTAGGTTAAGGTTATAAGTTTAGGTTAAGGTTGTAAGTATAGGTTATAGGTTTAGGTTTAGGTTATAAGCATAGGTTTTGGGATTTGAGAATAGGTTTAGTTAAAGGTTATAAGTTTAGGTTAAGATTATAAGTATAGGTTTAGGTTATAGGTTAAGGTTTAGGTTTAGGTTATAGGTATAGGTTTTGGATTTGAGAATAGGTTTAGGTTTAGGTTATAGGTTATAAGTTTAGGTAATTGAGACTAGGTTTAGGTTATAGGTTTAGGGTGTGGTCCCTGCAAATACATATATAAACACGGCCTGTCCAAATGGCTAGACCCCTCCAATGCTGTCCATACGAAATGGACAGCTTCATCATGGTCATAACAGTGGTTCCCACTTTCCAGGGACTCCCACTCATCCGGATAGCTCCGACGCATATCCGGGTTTGCGCCATTAATTTCAAGCAAATACATAAACATGGCGTGTCCAAATGGCCATGCCCCTCCAATGTTGTCCATAGAAAATAGACAGCTTCATCATGGTTATAACAGTGGTTCCCACCTTCCAAGGACCCCCGCTCATCCGGATAGATCCGATGCACATCTGAGTCTACTCCATTAATTTCAAGCAAATACATAAACACGGCCTATCCAAATGGTCAGACCCCTCCAATGTTGTCCATAGGAAATGGACAGCTTCATCATGGTCATTACAGTGGTTCCCAACTTTCAGGGACCCTCGCTCATCCGAATAACTTCGACGCACTTCCGGGTCTGCTCCATTAATTTCAATTAAATACATAAACACGACCTGTCCAAATGGTCATGCCCCTCTAATGCTGTCCATAGGAAATGGATAGCTTCATCATGGTCATAACAACGGTTCTCACCTTCCAGGGACCCCCACTCAACATCCGGATAACTCCGACGCACATCCGAGTCTACTCCATCAATTTCGAGCTAATACATTTAAAAACAACATAAATATATCTAAAAGCATCTGGATACCTGGGAAGGCCTCCCATATTTGTATTGTTGGTTACTCATCCCTTTGTCTACAAGCCATAATCGACCAATAATTTCTGTCGCTACTTGTACTCTGAAACCAACACAAATATAGCTGGGAAACAATATAAGGAATAAGAAAAAATGAATTTACCTGTACACATCATTAAATGTTTCCCTATAAGGAGGTGATATTATATCTTTGATAGCCACAACCTATATGACAGAGATAAATGCAACCGATACAGTCTGTTACAATTCAAAGGAGAAAAAAGATTTGTGGCTGCACCGATATTCTAGTACATTACGAATGGTGCCACGCACTCCAAAAACCCAAAAAAGTCGATTGGGATCAAGCCACTATGTAGTTCTTTTTAATTAACCAAGTTACTAAAAGTCATAAATTTCATATTTAATAAAGTATCATTGAACATCGTCTTAAATCGTCTCTGGTTAGGATTTGAGAATAGGTTTAGGTTAATGTTATAAGTTTATGTAAAGGTTATAAGTTTAGGTCATAGGTTTAAGTTTAGGTTATAAGAAAAAATGATGGTTAGGTTATAGTTATAAGGTTCAGGGAATTGAGTTTAGGTTATAGGTTTAGGTTATAGTTATAGGTTTTGGGATTTGAGAATAGGTTTAGGTTTAAGAATTCAGGTTCGGGTTTAGGTTATAGGTTTCAGTTTAGGTTACAGGTTAAGGGTGTGGTACCTACAAATACAGATATAAACACAGCTTGTCCAAATGGGTAGGCACTCCAAAGAATAGCCACCAGCAAGAGGAAGCACTTGGATCTCTTTTAAAAGAAATGGGGCTGACTTGGTGAAAATTGAGAAAGAATCAAATTCCTTTGAACTAAGAGTTCATCTTAATACCTTAGTTAGGGTGCAAAATAATTGGGTAAAATCATGAATTTTTCTCTATGAGACTCGACCCGAGTTCACTTGTGTACGTGTTGCATGCTTATATTTTCTTATAATCTTTGGGCTTAATCAGTGCATTTCTTTGGTCACCTTTAGTGATTACATGAAGACTCCATCTTAGATCAGATTTTTGGGGCATCCCATGGGCCTAGATTGGGTTGGGATGTCCCAGCTTGGCCCAACCATATATTGGGCTGACTTCCACCATTTTGATGGATTGTGGGCTGAGATGAGGATAGTATTGGGCCCTTGGTTGCCCACTTAAATTACTAGTTATTGAGCTGATGTAGTGGGGCCCATTTCATCCAAACTTAAACTTATTTTTAGGCCGTATATTATGTAAGCGGGCTGCTCACCAAGTCCAACTTAATGCATGGATTCTATGGCCATTGGGAATTGAGCCTTGGGCCTTAATTTCCCTCTTAGGGCCCATGTTGTTAAAAGTGACATTATATCTTTTTATGGCCTATTATAAGGAATATATGTATGTGATTACCTTTATTTTTATCTTGAATGTAGGCCTTGGGCCTTCTATCCATACAGTTCATGGTTGATATCCCTTTTTAGGGAATGATGGTTAAATGTCCCCATTATGGACCCCTCTAGGCCCAGTTATATTTAAGAGTGATTGGATACTCATCTTAGACTCTTATTAGGCTCACTTGTATATTACTTAGACTCGTAGCTTGTATACTTAGTCTCGTGGGCTACCCCAGGTAAATGGGTCCCCACTAAAAGTTGGATTTCCTTAAGGATATTATCTAAGTACCTAGTCTTGGTTCCTTCTTGGATATGAGGAATGTAATATACATTATTTATCGTCATATAGTATGATTAAATTCATCCTCATAACTATGTACATCATTGTATGCTTGGTTGACACTGTGTATGTGTGGTCATATTGTGTCATTGGGCATTGCATGTTACCTTTTCTGAGGGATGTAGTACTCCCTCTTGAGAACATTGGATACTTGGAATTGATGCATGGTTGATTGTGTGATTCATGCATCTGACATTGCATAACATGTGAGCATTATCGCCCTTACTTTATCAGGGTTGTAGCCTCCACAGATACATTGTGGATGGCCATGTTTGGACACCAAAAATGTTACTTGAGCATACTGGGTATATAGGATGCCCATGGGTAAAATTCTCAAAACTTCCATGATACTAAGGATCTGCTCCAATGTCATGACTGGGTGGAATACATGAGTGCACGAGGGCCTTATACCATTAGGTCGTGACTCCCACTATCGTATAGTCGGTTGAATAGAGGTGTGGCCTTACTTGCCTGATGTAAGGGGGCATTGCTATGCTGAATCTGACCAACTCGTGAATGGGTGCGCTACCTTCAGGCCTTACTGGTGATTGGCTATCCGTAGGCAGGGTAGTGAGGTCTCTTATGCTCATTTAATTACGCGAGGTCTTCCAATAGTGTAATGGGCCCCGGTGATTTCCTTATGATGGAAATGTACTTGATATGTGGATTAGATATGAGCATTGACATTACTTCACATTGCATTTGCATCGGCAGTGTAAGCCTCACATTGCATCGCCTTGGTATGACGCCCAGTACTCATTACATTATATAGCCTTGGTATAGTTTCCCACATTATGTACTAACTTGGTGTAGCTTCTTGCATTCATGACAACCTTAGTAAGGCTGGTGGTGTTGGCTTTGATTATGTTTCCTTCCCGTATCTCCTATTATTCTTCTGTGCACTATTTTCACACACTTACACCACCCTCTAAGCTTCTATAAGCTTATGCATGATTGATGCATGCAGGAGATTCTAGGCAGGCATCGTAGCAGCAGAACATGGAGTGGAGCTGAGAATTTGAGGACTCCAGTGTTGTCGACCTTTATTTCCTTTCCTTTTTATCTCATGTATGTCCTTTGGACCTTTTGGATGATTGTAAAAGTTCAAATTTTTAGTGGATTTTGTGATGTGTATCCTTTGTTATTTCCAGATGTACTTGTTGTGATCTTGGGTATGCTCATATTGGAATGATTATACTGTTATGGAAATCCTCCTTGTAGGATCAACCTACCTCAGGAGCTGAGAATGGGGTACTACGGAGGCTGTTGCGGCCAGGACCGGCCATCGGGTTCCTTGTGAGTCGGGTTACTGGGTCAGGGGCGTGACATTCTCTCAGTTGAAAATTTCCATCTTTGGATCATAGATGTAGTAATCATTAAGAAAATATTATTATCTTAGTTGTGAAAATAAATATTATTATCTTAGTTTAGATCCTAGCCATCCACATGCAAGCACGAGTGCCAATTTCACGTGTGCAAGAGATCCGAACTTTCCATCAGGTGGGGCACACTGATTAGATGTAATCACTAAAAATTCAGGACATTTCACTCTTCAGGTGGGCCAAAATGAACAAAATAAATGGATAACTAAATTTTTTTAGTTAGTCAGATATTTATTTTGTACCCAATAGCTCATTTTTGGGCACAATGGCCTGATTTAAGGGAGAAGATCTGGTCATAGTGTCCGACCTTATGGAGAGCTCTGATATCCCACTTGAGTATCATATAGGCCCATGGGCAATCCAAATTGTGGATATGATGGACCTCACCATTAAGGGCTGTTCATAAAAAAATCTGGAATATCCTAGTTAGAGAACATCTTGGTATTTTTCTCTTTTCTTTTTCTTTTCTTTTATTTTTTTAATGTTTTTGCTGTATTTTATTTCTTCACCTGTTTTTTGGCAACCTAATGAAAGGTTAGGATTTTTCCATATGGAAGATTTTGACAGTTTTGATAATGGGATCAGTAATCATGTGGGCGCCAGTGAGAGTTGCACATGCAGGGATGTGTGCCTAGAACAACAGTAGACGTGTGCCTGAAAAATGTCATTCCAAGTTTCAACAGGTGTTTAATACAAATCACTAAAGATTAAAAGTGGAGCAGTAAAAGTCATGAAATAACATCCTGACAATAATTTATCTACATGAAAGTAATTCAAAAAAAAATCAGCATTTATCTACAATGATGTAAGAGAATGGTATGGTCAAATCTGTAAGCCCTAAAATCCCCAAATCTGTAAGCCCTAAAATCTCCAAATTTGTAAGCCCTAAAATCCCTAAAATATGTAAGCCCTAAAATCCCCAAATCTATAAGCTCTAAAATCCCCAAATCTATAAGCCCTAAAACCCTCAAATCTGTAAGCCCTAAAATCCCCAAATCTATAAGCCCTAAAATCCCCAAATCTATAAGCCCTAAAATCCCCAAATCTGTAAGCCCTGAAATCCCCAAATCGAAAGGGGAAGTGAGATAGATAGAGATGAAGGAAGAGAGATCGAGAGAGAGTACCTTCGATTTGATGGTAGTTGTTGTTGACAATGAGGGACGAGCAGCCTTTTGTGATGGTAGCTGTTGTTGATGGAGGTTGGGTAGCCATGTATTGGGACGAGATTCGTTGCTACCGTAGATGGGGAAGACTATGGACATCGTCGGTGGATGATGGGTTAGGGTTTGGAGTAGAAAGAGGAGGGCGAGAGAGAGAGAGGAGAGGGGGATGTGGATTAGCTACTGATAGGTTGAGAGAGGGGGATGTGGATTAGCTACTGATAGGTTGAGAGAGGGGGACATAGATTAGCTACTGATAGATTGAGAGAGAGAGAGAGGAGAGGGGGACGCGGATTAGCTACCGACGAGAGAGAGAGAGAGAGAGAGAGAGAGAGAGAGAGAGAGAGAGAGAGAGAGAAGGATTGCGTGCACCGAGTTACTCAAGACACTTTTATCATCTGAGTAAACTCAGTTGGGCCCACCATGAATTTGTGTGGTTTATCCACACCGTCCATCCATTTTAATGCTAATTTTAGGGGTTGATCCCAAAATTGAAGTAGATCCAAAGATCAAGTGGACCATTACATAAGAAACAGTGTGGAATAGTGATTTCCACTGTTGAAACTTCCTAGGGTCTAAAGTAATTTTTATTTGTCATCCAACATGTTAATATGATCACAAAGACATGGATGAAGAGAAAGTACAAACATCAGCTTGATCCAAAACTTCTTTGGCCTCCAAAAAATTGACAATGGTAGATGTTCAATCAAACTATTTCCTGTGCTGTGGTCCACTTGAGATTTTAATTTTCTTTATTTTGGGGTCACGCCTTAAAATTATCCGTTAACATAGATTAACGAAGTGGATAAAATAAATAAATAACAGGTTCTCACGAGGTCAATAAGTTTGGTCATAATTTCGACTAAAATATTTGGCCCATTTT
Source organism: Magnolia changhungtana (assembly GCA_030180095.1). Classification (NCBI taxonomy): domain Eukaryota; kingdom Viridiplantae; phylum Streptophyta; class Magnoliopsida; order Magnoliales; family Magnoliaceae; genus Magnolia; species Magnolia changhungtana. The sequence continues at coordinate 4,385,221 of JASAUF010000198.1, read as the reverse complement.
ACATGTCTGGTCCATTCACTCTATTTTACTGATCATTTCCCTCAAATTGACTAGTTACTCACCCCGATCATGCTACATATGAGAGAGATATTGGGCAAACAAGATTGATCAACAATTTGAGTGAATTTTGATTTAAACATTTGAAGTTATTTACTTTTCAATATGGACTGATCAGATTGTCCAAAAACGGTTAAAGGTTATTCATAATATCAAAAACGGTTAAGGGTTGTTCATAATAGTGGACCCCACGGAGTTTACTCTGATAAAAGTAACGAGTAGCTCACCTAAATGTAGTAGAGAAGGGTTTCCTTAAAACATTCATAATCATATATTGGGCCTGCCTGAATGTGATTCACATATCCAACCCATTCATTATGTGTGTCCCACTTGGATGAGGAATATCAGACCAAGTTTCAATCGCATCCATGTCTGTATTAACTTATAAATAGATTGGATCTCAAATAAACATCGTGGTGGGCCCTAAGAAGGTTTCAATAGTGGGTGTCACTATCCCACTTTTTTCTATGGTGGGTCCACTTGAACTTTCTCATGCACCATTCTATGGTGGGCCATGAGCTTAAAAATAAAGTTAATCCATGACTTGAGTGGGCCACACCATATACTATAGTTGAGATAGTTACCCTCCCATTAAAACATTCATAATCATTTATTGGGCCCACCTAGATGTGGTTCATAGATCTAACCCATTCATTATATGTGTCCCACTTGGATGAGGAGTTAGACCAAGTTTCATACACATTCAAAACTCATGTGGGCCCCACCAAATGCTTTTATATGTTTTAGGGATATCTTCGCATAGTTTTAAATGTTATGGTTAATTTATTGGGCCCACCTGAGTTTCATATATGACTAATTTTTGGACTTAAAGGGGACACATCAAATGCATGGTGTTGATGTTTTACACACATCATGGTGGGGCGCACATAGATTAACCTCATGGGAAGTTCCCATGAGATAACCTTATATGTGAGACTTGAACCGAGTTTGCATGTGTGCATGTGTGTGTGTGAGTATGCATCTTGTTCATCATGGTCTCGCGGTTCTACCGGTCGAATCCAGGTGACCCACGACCCTTGGATAGTGTTTGCAGTCATCCTTGAGTTTGGTTATGTACTCCCGATTTGGATTGACCCGAGACCTATGCCATTGCGACCGCATTGTTGCCACGGTTCCAATGCTGCATCTCGCGTATAAATCCGATATGTAGATCAAAAGGTATGTATATTTCATTATATGACCATTGATCATGTGGCCCACTTAGGTGGAATGCATGTGGATCACCATCACCCATGGCACAAGTCCCCATACATACTACACACACCACTTAAATCTCCATAACTCATACTACCAAGACCTCACACACCACTCACACCTAACCTACCCTAGCAAACATTGTTTATATCACCATAGGTTATGATTACTTCCATTAAAAAGCTTTTCCCTCTCTTTCCCTCTCATTTCTCTCTCTCTTCTCTTCTTCTCTAGCAATTTCTCTCCATTTCTCTAGCCCATTTTCCTCTATTTTTTCAGCCACCTTCCTCCTTAATCTTCCACCATCTAACCCTTGAAACCCTATCTCCACCATTGATCCATCTCCCTTGGTGCAAAAGGACCTTAGTGTGGAAGTTTGGTAGTCATCTTTAATGTGGGTGACTATTCTTTTGTTGAATTCCTTTCTTTTTCTTAATCTCATTATTTCTTCATGGATGGATCATATGGGACTCACCAATCCATGGTGGGGATCCCATTTGATCCCATGGATGTGGCCCTTTGGCCCATCCTACATGCATGTCATGATCCATTATGGGGTTATTCTCCATGGACCCCATCATGATGTATGTAATGATCCACTCCATCTTAAGGTCATCTAGACCTTAAGGATCATGTTGGGATGGCATCCCAACTATCCATAGCAATTATAGATCATGCATGTAGTGATTTTATGTTGCATGCACAATCATTGTAGTTGTATGGGTATGATTCATTCTTGGGAGGGCCCATTAGTGGCGGGACCCTACCCCCATGGCCGGATTAACTTCTTTTCTTTTTCTATCTTCTCTGATGTGTGGATGATGATGTGTGTGTGGCCCATTTAATGGGCTCAGGATGTCCTAAAATAAATAAAAATAAAAATCCAGCAAGGTGGGACGCCCATACCACCTAACTCCATGATCTTTGGACACCTTAATCAATGCATGCAAGTACTCTGGTCTTAGTCTGTGATCTGGACATATGTGGAGCCCACTGAGGAATGCCACACATCCTTTTTATGGCTGAGATTATTGAGATATAGGCTGATGTGTCCAGCCATGTATTGCTGTCCAAAATTTTCTGGACAGATTTTTTTGCTAGACTTAGGCTTGAATTTGGGACTGATTAGGGGACCTTTTATACCCATCAAATATACTTTTCTGAAAGTTAGGGATCTCATCTTGATGTCCCTCAAATTTCAGCCCCATCTGACCTTCATTGGGGTCCCAAAGGTGTGATCCAAGTGAGGTGGACAGTCTGGATTTTCTGCACTGTTCCAGCAACATTCCACCCTGGACAGGTTGGAATTCTGAAATTTATTAAAATACTTTTGGGTGTCTAAAAATTATAAAAATTTTCAAGGAGGTGGTCCATGCATGGTAGGACCTACCTACAAAATTTTTGGGCCAATGGACACCCGTACACACCATGGTAGTGGCTGGACCGGCCCATTACAATATGGTGTCCAGATCAGTCCGATTTTCAGGACAGATTGACTTCTTTAAATAAATTAAAATATTTTTAGATGTCCAAAAATTTTGAAATTTTGTAGAGTTATTTTTCACCCATGGTGGAATCTACCTACCAAATTTTAGGGCCAATGGACCCCTGTGTACACCGTCATGAGAGCCGGACTGGCCCACCACGTTGGGACGTCTAGGTCTGTCCGATTTTTTGGATAGACTGTATTGTCTAAATTAATTAAAATACATAAGAATATCTAAAAATTCTGAAATTTTGTGGTGGTGTGGCCTACTTATGAAAGTGTCACTCTGTAAAATTTTAACCTCAACTGACCCCATTTGGGCATCCAAAAGAATTGGCCAAGATGGTTGGACTGCCAGATTTTTCTACTGTGCAGTCCAGCAATATGCCTTGATAAAAACTATAATTCAAAAATGTTTCCTTTGATGGTGGGCCACCTTTTTGGGTTTTCTCTTATTGTATGCATAATGAGGGACCTTGGCTCTCACTTCCTAGAGTTTTAAAGGCCTTGAACCCACTCCAATGCAGTACCCAAATTTAGGACAGCAACATGTTAAAATTATGCTTGGCCTTTGGGCTACAATTTCGAGGAGTGGGGCCCACTACATTGTGAAGAATCTTAGAGGTAATAATTTGTACCTTTAGTTCCTTAAATGTTAGGCTTAATAAATACACTATTGAGGCCCACCACAGTTGAATTTAATTGGGCCCATGAATGTGGCTAGTTGTTGAACTCTTTAGGCCCAATTGGGCTGGAACTTTCCAAATAGGCCCATTGAACTCTTGGGCCATTTTTGCCATACTATTGTGTTGGATTAGTGGGCCGGATTACACAAGTATATGGGCCCTTGGTTGCCCACCAAATTAACTTTATACTGGGGCCGGGTTATAGGCCCAACTTACTTGACTAAGAGCATGACATTTGCCCAGGTGATTTGAGCAATGGGCTCCCACTAGGCCACCACAATATATGGGATTAGTGGCCTTTATGTTGGGCCGTAACCTTTCCCTTATGGGCCCATAGTGGTATATATGGGTTAGGCTATGTGTGTTCCCCTTGGACCCATATTTTGGATAGGCCTTGGGCTGCCTTTCTGAAGCCCAACATGAATGTATGTGGTATGTAATGGCTACCCATTTCTTATTTTTAATGTTGTGTGGGCCTTTGGCCTTGATCCGTGATCAATTAGAGATGAGCTACCTCTTGGAGACTAATTATGGTTGGATGTCTACATTGGTGGCCCTAAGGTAGGTCCATGGGCATCTATGGGTGGTTAAAGGCCCACCATAGACCCTTGCTAGGTTCGTTTCATTTATTTAGGCCCATATCATTGTTCTACTTAGTCTCGTGGCCTACCCCAGGTATATGGCCCCCACTAGAGGTTGTATTCACTACAAGAAAAGGGGGCTTTAGCCTCAGTTCAAAACTGTGGCTAAAAAGGTTAAAAACTGAGGCTAAAGCCTTTAGCCTCAGTTTTGCCTCAGTTATCCAAACCGAGGTTGAAAACCCCGTGGCTAAAGGCTTTAGCCTCAGTTTTAGCAACCGAGGCTAAAATGACTTTTATAGCCTCAGTTCTTCAAATGAGGCTAAAAACTTTTTTAGCTTCAATTTTCTCGAAATGAGGCTAAATCAAATTTTTAGCCTCCATTGTTTTCAAATGAGACTAAATCCAAATTTTAGCCTCAATTGCCTCCAACCGAAGCTAAATCTATTTTTAACCTCGGTTCTCAACAACCGTGGCTAATGCCTTTAGCCACGGGAGTTGTAGTCTCAGTTTAAGTAACTAAGGCAAAACTGAGACTAAAGATAGATTTAGCCTTCGTTGACATCAATTGAGGCTAAAATCAATTTCTAACATCATTTATCAATAATCGAGGCTAAATCATTTATTTTAACACATTCATAAACTTGTGCATAGTCAGTCAGATCCACAACATTAGTTACAATATTTTAAAAAAAATGGTAGATTGAAAATAGGTCATATTCCCTTTTTAAAATTCCTTTTCATTTTTACAAATGGATAGAGGCTATATGATCCGACCCCATTGGTGTGGTTCATCCAAACAGGCCCTTATAAAATTTTAACTAGGCATATTTGAATTCTAGCTTAGCCACTAACACGTAAAAGTAGAAAAAGTAAAAAAAAAAAAAAAAAAAAAAAAAAAGCAATATAAAGAACTAACTGAAAGTTGAACTTCTGTATTTGGGCAGAAGCGTGGCATTGGAGGCTTTTGAACAACTCCAACTCAAACAAATCCTGGTAATGCATTTCAACAAACACAGTCAGCATTTGGAAGATTTATTTCCTTCATCTTAAGGTTTTCTTTGGTCTTTATGTGGTCACAACAAGGGATACTGATTGTTCTTTCTTTCAAATTCAAGATCTAGTGGATGATACCCAAATGAAATGGAAAGTCCGACAGTGATGTTCCTGTCAAATCTCAGATGCTCCTCTTGGAAGCAAGGGAAGATTCTTCACTTAATGACAAAACCATCGACTTATTTGATCGGAACACATTCTGCATACTGTTAATGCCTGTGTTTAATAGTGATTTTCAAACCAGCTTGGTGAAATTCTACCACCAAGCTTCAGTTCTGCGTTGAAGGTGGTTTGTTTGTTAGATTAGTACTTCTATATTAGTTTAAGCTTTTCTCGTATTGATTTCCAGGCTCATAAAGTTCATAAAACAGAGATGTCCGTATATATAAGTTCTACAGTTGGAAGCATCCTGCAACTAAGCAACAACTTCTAGACCAATGGTCATTATATTGGTATCGGTTGATTTAAAGAACTCATCCACCGTTTGATAGTTTATTGGAAGAATGGAAATGTTGCAAACTAAGTATAGCAAGGTATTAAAGATTTTCCCAGAACTAAACTTAGCATAACGCAATTAGTTAATCATAACCTAGGTACATTCAAGAATATTATAAAAAGTTCGGACATCACTGAACAAGAGAAGACCCATGTAGTGTAGCAATGAGCTCTCAAATTTTAGGATAAGATCCACCTTTCATTAACATGCTCCACTCTGCTTGGGATTGAGCCTCATGCCAAACAGTTGTGATGTGAAGTCCCACCATCAAGAGCACCAGTTTGTATATCAAATAAGCAAAAGCATAGCAACTAGAAATTTGGCACAGCTCTAGGAAGAAAACTGGGGAAAAAATAGCTGGGAAGACGGATAAATCTAAGATCTACAAGGTAATTAAAAATAGATCACTCGTCATGCTAGAGCTAGTTATCCACAACTGCTCCCAAATGCAAAATTATCTAAATTGAAGATGAATCACATCCATCTCCAATGAGGATCAATTTCTTCTAGCAGAGGGAAGTGGACTGTTCTAATTTCTATTCTAGATAATCCTGATGGCAGGGTCCACCTTATGCACGGTTCAGGTTTCCCGCACAATAGGCCACCAACTAAAATAAACATTTCCAGCCAGTATGGAAACAAATAGCCAGAAGCAACATCACAATTTCGAATTCAAGGCTACCAATATGCCTTCATTAGCACAGATCAGTGATACAATTTATCGATCACCACAAGAATAACAAAAGCATATATTCTCGTGAGAATTTAGCTCCCATTACAGAGCCATCAGTTACAAAAATGTCACAAAATAACGGACGATGAAAAGGGAAAAGAAGAAGAAATAACAGGAATAAATGGTTTGCATTTTTATTGAAGATCGAGTAGGAAAGCTCCAAAAATTAGGCAGAAAATACCAGAAATGGAAAGAGGAGATCTGAAAGTTTTTGGCTCCTCCAACGTTACCTCCAAATGCAGGACGAGAATGTAAATTGCTCAAGGCAAAAGTTGCAATCACTCCAATCGCATCAGATCAAAGATCTAGACCTCGAAAGAGGATCTCTGAGCCGCTGATGCGTGCAAAAGCTTTCTTTCGAGTAAAATCCCTAGATCTGATAGAACACAACAAAAAAAAGGAGATCTCTCCACTTAAAAAATCGACGATCAGAACCTCAGAAATCGCAGATCTTCTAAAATCGAAATGTCTCGATCAGGAAAAAAAGAAAAAGGAAAAAAGAAGCACAGATCGATTGATATCCCTTCCGATAAGGTAAACATAGCTTCTATATCATTGATCAAAGATCTAGGCCGCGGAAATCACAGATCTTCACAACTAAGAGCTTCCGCAGCCGAATTTGCTTCTATTTGAGCCGATTGAAGATTCCGAGTTCAGAAGACACGTATTTTCGCATCTACGAGCTTTCCGGGTATGAATCTCTCGATTAAAGATCGGAAATTGTCCGAAAAAAATGGAAGGAGAGATCGAGAGAATAGGGGCAGAGACTAGGGTTTCAGCTCTTTTTCGGGAAATCTGAGATCGAGAGAAAAGGAGCAGAATGAGCGAAATGAAAAGAATCGAACTTACCTTGAACTGATTTGGATCTGGATCTGAATGAAAAGGAGGTCTTCTAGCAGCTCTCCTCCTTCCAATCGAGAGAGAGAGAGAGAGAGAGAGAGAGAGAGAGAGAGAGATAATGGATTTGGATCTGGATCTGAACGACGGGTTGCTTTTGTAGCTGAAAGTAACGAAAACGCAAGGTCGATATTAGCCTTATACTTTCTCATAACAACGGCACGTGTGTGGGGCGATATTAGCCTTATACGTTTTTCTATAGTGTGGCGTATTTTATGAATAGATGGGAATGATTTATTTTAGTAATGATCCTCAAGGTGGGCCCATACTTTTAGACGGTTTGGATTTCGAATGTCCTTAAAATATTGGCCTTATGAACTAAATGAACGGTCGACTGAGATGTACGTGAACATTTCTCTTTGCAACTTTTACCAGATTGGAATGGAGACTGCTTCAAGAGAACGCGACATGACTGCAACATGGAACCAGCGATGTGGGTGGGACCCTGACCATGGTGCCCACCCTGACGTAGGTATTGTAGATCTACGCCGTCCATTCGTTTTTAAAGATTAGTTTAGGGCATGTTACAAAAATTGAAATAGATATAGATTTTAGGTGGACCACACCATGATATAGCTATCGAGAGACTAGCGATCTCAATCTTAATTGCACGTGTGGAATATGTCCTGTTTTCCAGAACCACGTCCATTCATCGGGTGGGTTCCACCATGGATGTTCTGTGGCTCGGAAATCAGGCCAGGGGCGTGCGTTTCTTAAATTAAATGTGGACCGTTGGGTCAAAAAATAAATTTAAACCATCCATTGTTTCACACGTGTGGCTCACGTGATGAATGGAATATCCTGTTTTTCTATTCATTAAACATAAATGGTGGGGCCCACCAAATCAAAATTCTAGATCTCCCAAGCAACTGAGGTAAAAGGGCAGACTTTTAGCCTCAGTTTCTCACCAACCGAGGCAAAAGGGCAGACTTTTAGCCTCAGTTTCTTACCAACCGAGGCAAAAGGGCAGACTTTTAACCTCAGTTGCTCACCAACCGAGGTAAAAGGGCAGACTTTTGGCCTCAGTTGCTCACCAACAGAGGCAAAGGGAAGACTTTTAGCCTCGCCACCAACCGAGGCAAAGGGCAGATTTTAGCCTCAGTTGTTCACCAACCGAGGCAAAGGGTAGATTTTGCCTCAGTTTGTCACCAACTGAGGCAAAAGGGCAGACTTTTGGCCTCAGTTTGTCACCAACTGAGGCAAAAGGGCAGACTTTTGGCCTCAATTTCTCATCAACTGAGGCAAAAGGGCAGACTTGTGGCCTCAATTTCTCAACAACCGAGGCAAAATGGCAGACTTTTGGCCTCTGTTCTCAACAACCGAGGCAAAAGAGCAGACTTTTGGCCTCAGTTTTCAACAACCGAGGCAAAAGGGCAAACTTTTAGCCTTAGTTGCTCACCAACCGAGGCAAAAGGGCAGACTTTTGACCTCAATTGCTCACCAATCGAGGCAAAATGGTAGACTTTTAGCCTCAGTTCTCAACAACCGAGGCAAAATGACAGACTTTTAGCCTCAGTTGCTCACCAACCGAGGCAAAATGGTAGACTTTTAGCCTCAATTGCTCACCAACCGAGACAAAAGGGCAGACTTTTGGCCTCAGTTTCTCACCAACCGAGGCAATAGGGCAGAGTTTTGGCCTCAATTTCTCATCAACTGAGGCAAAAAGTGAATTTTTAACCTCAATTCCTTTACAACTGAGGCTAAAAACCATATTTAGCCTCTTTTTTTTGAACCGAGGCTAAAAAATTGAGGCTAAAGGCCTACTTTCTTGTAGTGATTCTTTATAAGGAATTGGTTAAGTACCTAGACCCTTCATGGTTAGGTACAGAGTTCATCTTCACCTCATTGGCACCTCTATTCATCTTCATGGCCCACTCCCATACGCATCATGTGCATGCTTAGTTGAGGTATGATTGGTCATGGTTATGTCATTGTGTAGGACATGTTGGTATCTCCCCGAGAGATGGATGCTTGGGATTGATGCATGGGTGATTGTGTAATTCATGCATTTGGCATTGCATAACTTATGGATATCCGCCCTTACTTCATCAAGGCCTTGCCTCTATAGGGGTATTCGTGGATGGCCGTATGTGTGGACACCGAAAATATTAGTTGAGCATATCGGGTATATAGGATGCCCATGGGTGAAATTTCCAAAACTTTCATGGTACCAAAGATCTGCTCCAACGCCTTGACCAAGTGAAATATATGAGCGCACGAGGGCCTTATACCATTAGGCCGCAACTCCCACTATCATGTAGTCAGTTGGATAGGGGTGTGGCCTTACCTTCCTGATGTGAGGAGGCATTGCTAGGCTGAGTCTGACCAGCTCGTAAATGGGTCTGCTACCTTCAGGCCTTGTTGGTGATTGGTTGTCCACGGGCGGGTAATGAGGTCTCTTATGCTCGTTTGACTGTGCGGGGTCTATAAAGCGGCATTCATTCAGGAGTGTAATGGACCCCGATGATTTCCTTATGATCGGAAATGTATATGACTTGTGGTTTGGATATGAGCACTGACATTACTTGCATTACATTAACATTGGTTGTACAAGCCCTTTCATGCATTGCCTTGGTATGGTACCCAGTACTCATTGCATCTTATTCATGATAAGCTTGGGTAAGGCTAGTGATATCCTCATTGATCATGCTTCTCTCCTTGTATCTCCTACTACTCTTCTGTGCACCATTATCACACACCTACACTACCCTTTAAGCTTCTATAAGCTTATGCACGATTGATGCGTGCAGGATACTCTAGGCAGGCGATATAGCAGCAGAGCATGGAGTAGAGCTGAGCATTTGAGGACTCCAGTGTTGCTGACCTTTCTCTCTTTTCCTGTTATCTCATGTATGTCCTTTTGGACCTTATGGATGATTGTAAAAGTTTAAATTTACAGTGGATTTTACGATGTGTGCCTTTGTTATTCTCAGATGTACTTGCTGTGATCTTAGGTATGCTTTTATTGATAATGATTATACTGTTATGAAAATCCTCCTTATAGGATCCCAGGATCAGAATCTATCTCCGGAACCGAGAATGTGGTACTATAGAGGCTGTTACGGCCAGAACCGGCCATCGGGTTCCTTGAGATTCTGGTTACCGAGTCTGGGGCATGACATTATAGTACCATTTCACTATTTTAGGTAACTCCTTCATGGGTGTTACTCTAACCGTGTAGGGCCCACCTTAATATATTTTATGTATATCGACACCGTCCATATATTTTTCCATCATATTTTAGGATGTAATTTCAAATCATAAGAACTAAATAATCTTAGGTGAGCCATACCAATCAAAACAATATGATGAATAACCATTAAAAACCTTTTGAAGGCCATGAAAGTTTTGGATCAATTTGATCTTTGTAGTTTACCTTCATCTAGATGTTCTTTACATTATTAACAAGTTGGATTGCAAATAAATATTACTAAAACCTTACGATGGGCTCTTTATAATTTTTAATGGCGAGGTACTATATTATCATTCTTTCCAGTGGTGTGGTCCACTTAAGATTTAAATCTACACAATTTTTTATACTCGGCCCAAAAATGGGTTGGAGAAACGTATGGGTGGCAAGGATATATAACACATCATCAAAATCTCACTTTTGTTATCTAACTTTTCAATTTTTCTTGTCAAAATAGAAAATCTAGTTTTTTTTTTTTTTTTTTTTTTTTGACAATTTGTCAATTTTTTCACAATTTTGTTTAATTTTTAAAAATATCATTTTTTTTATATCGAAATCTCACTTTTGTTATTTAACTTTTCAATTTTTCATGTCAAAATACAAAATCTAGTTTTCTTTTTTTTTTAAAAAAATATATAATATATATATATATATATATATATATATTTACAATTTGTCAATTTTTTCACAATTTTTTTTAATTTTTAAAATTTTCTTTTTCAAAATATCATTTTTTTAATCTCACTTTTGTTATATAAGTTTTCGATTTTTCTTGTCAAAATACAAAATCTAGTTTTCTTTTTAAAAAAATATATTTTTTTTACAATTTGTCAAAATTTTCACAATTTTGTTTAATTTTTAAAATTTCTTTTTCAAAATATCATTTTTTTATCGAAATCTTTTTTTATCTTTCAAAATTGTCAACAGTTTTTTTTTTTTTTCACGTAGTGTCCCAAAATTCGTCATATTTTCTTTTTCCATTTTTCACGTAGTGTCTTGTCGAGGTTTGCTTCAATCCCTCTCTGGCTGACCTAAAACCCGAGGAATTTACCGGAGCCAACCCCGAAGGTACACTTCGTGGGATTCAGTTTCATATGATATTATCTGAGGATGGCGAAAGTTTCTTCGAGATTTATTAGGTGGTCGGAGGCCTTGATGCTTTTCACAAGCATGTCATCGACATACACTTCCATCGTATGTCCGATCTGCTTGGCGAACATTTGATTCACCAATCTCTGATACGTGGCCCCAGCATTTTTCGGGCCAAATGGCATGACCCGGTAACAGTAAAGTCCCTTGTCTATGATAAAGGTAGTTTCTTCTTGTCTGGAGGGTGCATCACGATCTGGTTGTATCTGGAGTAAGCGTCCATGAAGGAAAGTAGTTCGTGTCCTGCTGTGCTGTCTACCAGCTAATCAATTCGAGGCAACGGGAAGCTATCCTATGGATATGCCTTATTCAGATCCGAGTAGTTTATGCAGACTCACCATTTTTCGTTGGCTTTCTTGACAACGACCATATTCGCAATCCAATCGGGATAATGTACCTCTTCTATGAAGCCGACATCAAATAGAATGGAGACTTCGTCGGCTATGGCTTCGTATCGCTCGGCATCGAATGGTCTCCTCTTTTGCTTAACGGGTTTATGATCCAGGTCTACATTTAGCCTGTAAACCATGACATCCGGAGAGATTCTAGGCATATCTCCATGCGACCATGCGAAGACATCCCTATGCTACCGTAGGAAGTCTAACACCTTAGACCGCTGCTCAAGGTTCATCGATGCTCCAAGCTGAACAATCCTGCTCAAGTTTGCTTCGTTGAGTGGTACTTTCTCTAGGTCTTCCATGGATGAACTCTCCTCAGGTCCTCTAGGGTCTAGCATGTTGATGGTGAGTGCCTGCTTCACCGACCCTTTCTTGACTATAATAGCATAACATCTCCGAGCTTCATGCTGATCACCTTGGAGGTAATTTATCCTACCCTCAGCAGGGAATTTCATCATCGGATGAAAGGTGGAGACGACTACCCTCATTGCATTAAGAGAAGGTCTGCCTAGGATGACGTTATGTACTGATGGCACATTGACAACGAGAAAGTCCACCATGAGGGTAACTTGGTATTGTCCTTCTCCCACAGTCATAGGGAGGGAGATAGCTCCCTCGGAGATCACTCGTTCTCCAGCAAAGCTATGCAGGGGGGTCTTCATAGGTCTGAGGTGCAATCTCGGAACCTCCATTCTTTGGAAAGCCTTAGAGTAGATTACATCTGCTGAGCTTCCAGTGTCTATCAAGATGCGGTACACCTTATGGTTGGCTATGGTCATAGTAACCACTAGGGCATCGTCATGCAGATGCTGGATCCCGCGCGTGTCATCTTCTGAGAAGGTCATACTACACGGACTGACACGGAGTTCTTTGCTTAGCCGCTCGGTTAAGTGGACATAGTGTTCTGGATCAGACCTCCAAGAGTGAGCTTTTTGAGCCCTGTTCGAATCTCCTCCATCGGACGAGCCCCTGAAGATGGTGCGGATCTCGGCTGGCTCTTCTGTGGCATTATTCGATTGTTCCTGCTCTTGCTCTTCTTTCCAAGCGATTCTTTCTCCTTTGGCGTACCGGCACAGTGTCCCTTACAAATGATGGTCTCGTTCTCATCTTTGAGATCTATACAGTCGGCTGTGTTGTGGTCGTGATCTCGGTGGAAACGACAATATTTGCATTTGTCTCAGTGATCTGGGTCGACCCTCATGCAAACAGGCCAATTGAGAAGCTTATGCCCTCCGATGTCCAATAAGATCTGCTCGACTAACATGTTGAGGGGGTATAGGAATAGAATTTTCCCTCTGGCTTTCAGCTCGGACGATGATTGCGAGGAGCGCGATCATCTAATCCCTTGCTTGATGGCTGAGGTTCTTCATTCCTTGGCCTTTTTTCCTTTCCAGTCGGCTCTATCACTTGAACATTCTTCCGAGCATTGGAGAATTCCTCAGCGTTAGTATACTTCTGAGCTCTGACGACAAGGTCTGCTAATGTCTTCGGTAGATTCTTTCCAATGGAGAAAGTGAACTTTCATTCTTTTAGGCCAGTGAACACAGCGGCGAGTGTCATCTTGTCATCATAGTCTTCTACTTGTAACACTTTCTCATTGAAGCGAGCAATGTAGTCCTTCAACGATTCCTTCGGCTCTTACTTGATAGCGAACAGGTGAGTATTGGGTTTTCGACTTCTCTTACCGCTTATGAATTGGGTAAGGAATAGTCGACTCAGATCCCCGAAGGAACCGACGGAATTGGGTTTGAGATGACGGTACCAATTCCGAGCGGATCCCATGAGGGTGATCGAAAATCCCCTACACATTATTGCGTCCGTTTCCGTTTGGATTTACATCCATGAATGGTAAGCTTCCATGTGCTTGGATGGGTCACCAGATCCAGAGTACTGGATGACAGGAGGTATCCAGAACCTCTGCAACATCACCTCGTCCATGATTGTAGAGGCGAAAGGAGGCTCGGTGTATTCCATCATTGCTTGAACAGTCGCGAGAACCGACGATAGCGGTTGCTTCTTTTCTAGTGTCGGGATCTTATTGTTCAGCTCAGCTACTATTTCTTAAGTGTTTTCTATTTTGGGGGTTCTCCTTCCCCTCCTCCGCTGCAACTCATAGCGGAGATCTGTCAGTGCCAAGGTCGAGGTGACCGAAGCGTTTGTCGAAGCTCGAGTTGCTGTGTTCCGCGCCAAAACTCGGACTTGGGTCAGGGCAGAATTCTGACCAGAAGTCGGTGCCCGAAGGGGTTGACGTGAGGGCCCCTCAAGTCTCATACTCCTTGGTGTGGATGTGCCTCCATAACCAGAGCAATCGGCTCAGGACCAAGGTTTTCCTGAGCAAGATGTGGTTGTGGCTCCTACACTGTTGCTGCATCTGGTTGATCTCATCGCGCAAGGCTTGTATTTCGCCTTGCATCGAGTAGTACTTGGTTGCCCGATTGCGCGAATGCTGGGAAGGCCTTGGGGCCAATTCGGCGTGAAGTAATGAAGAAGAACAAGTCTATTCTGGTTCCACAGCTACTACTTTTTTCTTCCCTCTTGCCATAATGCTTAAGAACAGGAACCTGACCTTTCGTATCAGATTCCCACAGACGGCGCCAAAAATGTTGATGACAAAATTCAGATCGCCCTCCACTCCGCACGGCATACCTTCGAGGAACCCTGGTCCTGCACGTAGGGTTAGCAAAGGAGACCCTGGCTAAGATGGGGGACCCTTCGATGCCTAAGTTAGGTCAAGGGATCTGGGTCTAAGTTGATTAGTAGAGGGAGAATGCCAGATATTACGTACCTATAACAATGGGGTCACCCTGTATTTATACTTGACCATCGGATGGTTCGGGTCCGTTAATCTCGGCACGATTTGCTCAATCAATGGGATTTTTTGATCATGGAGATATTGCACGTAGTTCAGGAATCGTGTAACGTATCCGTGGACGAGGTTATTGGTCACGTCATGAAGATGAGGGCAAGGACGAGGCCCCGACTTAGATATCCTTCTTTAGATGAAGATGAGGATGAGGATGAGGCCTCAGCTCGGATGTCCTTATTCAGACGAGGATGAGGACGAGGACGAGGCCTAGGCTTGGATGTTCGTCTTCAGATGAAGATGAGGATAAGGACGAGGCCTCGTCTCGGATATCCTTCTTCAGATGAAGATGAGGATGAGGACGAGGATGAGGCCCCGGCTCGGATATCCTTCTTCTGATGAGGATGAGGATGAGGCCCCGGCTAGGTTGGCTTTCATGAGTCCGAGCTGAGCTTTGGTCTGGACGGAATGTGACTTAGCTTCATTTATTTGTTGAGCATACTGGAGGTCTTCCTTCTCCTCAGTAGCGTTCATTATTTTGGATACTGGGGTGTCCGATTGGGTTAAAAAGATGTCGGCCCTCAGGATTACAAGGGGCTCGGATCTTCCCATAACAGAAGCGACCGAGTTAAAAAGATGTCGGCCCTCGGGATTGCAAGGGGCTCGAATCTTCCCATAACAATTATTTTTTTAGCTTATTTGAAAATCCAATTATATTTCTGACTCAAAAATCAGTCTAAAATGATTGACTTAAATTTGTGAGCCATATTATGATATATGTAGCACATCCATGCTATCTATCGATTTTACTGAAATATTTTAAGATATGAACCAAAAAATTAGATAGATTCAAAGCTCAAGTGGCCCATACCAAAAGAAACAGTAGCCTTAAAATGTCCACCATTGAAAGTTATTTCATTTATCAGTCCCACATTGATGTTTATTAGTCATCTAACCGGTTCATAATGTTAGTGCGATTTGTGTATCTTATTTGTTAATCACGTGAGTCCGCGTGTCATATAGTCTGTTGAGCCCTTGGAAGTTGAAGACCAAAGATGTGAGTGGAATGAGCATCAATGATTAAAAAAAAAAACATATACATAAGGTACCTCGCTAGCCCTAACTTTTGACCCAAAATAACCTCTTGAATTTCTAGATTATTATGGCTTAATAAGTAAACCTTGCTGATCATCATTTAGCCTTAGGAGCCTAATTATAACATAATCAGTAAAGTTAATAGATGTGCTAAGCTGCTGTGAAATCGTGTGAGACCCGACCTGAGTCCGCATGTGTGCATGTGTATGTGTGAGTATGCATCTCGTTCATCTTGGTCTCGTGATCCTACTAGTCAAATTTTGGTGACCCGCGACCATCGGGTAGTGTTTGTGTTATCCTTGAGTCCAGTCATATAGAACTGACTCGGATCGAGCTGAGACATATGCCATTGGGACCGCATCGTTGCCGTGGTTCCAACGCCACGTCTCGCGCATAAATCTGATATGTAGATCAAAAGTTGTGTACATTTCATTGTATGACCCTTAATCATGTGACCCACTTAAGTGTCATGCATGTGGACCCCACTCTTCTTGGCACAAGTTCCTATACAACACTATACACACCACTAAAATTTCATAGCTAACACTACCCTCCCCACACACACCACCCAAAAGCCTACTCTACCCTACAACCTTGTTTTCTCCTCCCATAGGTAATTATTTCTTTTCTTACAAACAAATGATTTCTCTCTCTCTCTCTCTATCTCCTTATCTCTCTCTCTCTCTCTCTCCTTCTCATTCTCTCTATGACCAGCAAATCCCCCATTTTCTCCAACCCCTTCTTTCCCTAATCTCTCTAAATTCATCCATTTCAATATCATCTCATCCATTGATTTCCCTTCCTTGGAGCTAGAGGAGCAAGGAGACCTAAATTTTTGTAAGGATCAAGGTGGGTGCTCTTAGATCCTTCTTCATTTCTTTCTTAGGAGCTTGTGGGACCCATCAAGTGGTGATGGAGGTCTCTCATGCCTCCATGATTGAGGCCAAGGGCCCATTTCTTTGCATGCATGTTCCATGGATGGGGCCATTCTCCATGGACCCCATCATGGCATTTTCCTTTGATGCATGTCATTTTCCTCTCTTATGGCTGGATTATTTTTATTTTCCATTATTCTATTCTTGATTTCCTGATGTGTGTGGCCCACTTAGTGGCCCCGGAATATCCAGACCGTCCAAGCAAAGTGGATGCCCATGGTTGTCCATTCCTTAGACGTTGACACTCTATTTGCTCCATTTTGGGCACATGCAATGGGTTTCATGAAGGGGGTATGGCCTGGATGTTTGTGGGGCCTACTAAGGTGGATCTTAACACAAATTTTGTGAGGTATTTTCCCATTTAATCAGTGGTTATGTTCAATTATTTTCAGACATACCTTGCTGTCCATAAAAAATTCTGGACTGTTTTTGGGTTGTTTTTGGCACAGATTATGGACTAATTTAGAGGATGTTTTACCTCCAATATTTGATTATTTCTGGAGATGTGGACCCCACCTAGAAGTATGTTGAATTTCACCTTCATCAGTCCCTGTTTGAGCACCCAAAAGAGTGGGCCAAGGAGGGTGGATAGTCTAGATTTTTTGGACTGTCTAGCAACCGTGCATGCTATACAAACATAATTATCAGTCTGTTTCTAAAATGGTGGGCCACCTTTGTGGACCCCACCTTATTGTATACTTGTGTAGGGATGTTGGTCCTACATTTTCTTAAAATTTGGCAGACCTGGGCCCACTCTAATGGGGTACACAAATCGTGGGCAAAGAAACATTGTTTCAAAGCAGAATTTTTTTTTTTGAAATACTTTCTTGTCATTTATAAATTGTACGAGTTAAATAAAATACTTTTACTATCTCAAAAATTCTAAAATTTTGCAGAGAGGTGTCCCATCCATGGTAGGGCCTACCTGCAAAATTTTAGGGCCAATGGACTCCATTTGAGCATCCAAAAGGGTGGGCCAATATAGTAGGCTGCCAGAAATTTCTGCTATGCAGTCCAGCAGCATAGTTCCATAAAAAGAAATTTTAAAAAATATTTTCTTAGAAGTTAGGCTATATTTCTGGGTCCTACCTTATTTTGGGCTTGATGAGGGACCTTGGGTCCAAATTTCAGGAATTTTGGAGGCCCAGAACCCACCCATTTGGATGGTCCAAATCCCGTACAGTTATTTTCAGCAACATTCCACCCTGGATACATTGTAAGTCCTGAATTTATTAAAATACTTCTGAGTATCCAAAAATTATGAAAATTGAGAGGTGGTCCACTCATGGTGGGACCTACCTACCAAATTTTAGGGCCAATGGACCCCTGTGCACACCGTGGCGAGGGCCGGACTGGCCTACCATGTTGGGGCGTCCAGGCCAGTCCGATTTTCTAGACAGATTGTTTCCTTCAAATTAATTAAATTATTTCTAGATGTCCAAAAATTCTGAAATTTTGTGGGGTTGTGGTCCACCTATAGAAGGACCATCCTGTAAATGTTTAGGGCCATCAGGCCCTTAGAATGACTGTGGTATGGCCTGTAAATTGGGTCAGTTTTGGGCAAATACCCAGGCCCATATGACTAACCACCATGGGGTGCCCCTACCTTAGGCTGCTGGGCCTGCATTCTAACGGCATGGCCCACTTGAAGTAAGTGTTATATATCTCCCTTCTTATCTGGTGGGACTCACTATGATATGTGTGGGTCACCATGAGTTAGTAACCCATTTAAATTAAATAAATTTCTGGACTCCAGCAGGCCCAGGAAGTGGGTGGGCTGGAATTCCAGCAAGGGGCCCGAATTTGTACATAGTTGATCTTTTGGAGCCGTGGCGGCTGACCAGATTTAAGGGAGTATTGCACACACTCTTTGCCCTCCTTCCTTAGATGTTTTGGGCTTAATTAGTATCCCTTGAGGCCCACCTTTGTGGTGGTTTGTGGGTTAGCCTTAACCAGAATTTTTGATAGCTTTATAGGCCCACTGGGCTGAAAATCTATCCCTTGGGCCCAAGATTATGCAAGGGCTGACCTTATTGATTCATGGGCCTAATGGGCCGTCTACAAGCTGATCATGTGCATTTATTAGCCTTAATGCCCTCATAAAATGCTTAATTATGGGCTGACTTGCAAGGCCCACATAAATGTATATTATGGAGGGCCTTGCTAAGTCTTTGGGCTGGTATGGCAAGGCCCACACTGTCAGTATAGGCCTTGCCCATGTGTATTCTCGGGCTTACGGGCTTCCTTCAAATCCACCATAACGTAGGAATTGGATGGCTTTTGTTTGGGCCATTTCTTTTGGGCCCATTATGTGATATATTATATGCATGTTTGTGTTAGCAAGTAGGCCTTGTAGACTCAGTTCTTTTGGATAGGCTCATTGATCTTGGGCCTATACTCTCCTATCTATTGTGATGGGCTTAGGGGTAATAATACATAAGAGGTTAGGCCCTTAGCTGCCCACTAAACTGACCCTGTACTTGGGCCAAAAGTAAGGCCCAACTCACTTGTGTTAAATGTGAAACTTGCCCATGTAGATGAATTACTGGGCTGCCCATGAAGCCTACCACAATATATGAATTTTTTTTACCTTTATGGTTGGGCCTAAACCTTGCTTAAGGGCCCACCATGCTACCTAAGTATTGGGCTTAGTGTATGGCCCACTAGGCCATGGATTGCTTAGGCCTTGGGCCTTATTTCATGCTCGAGTAGTGGCGG
Organism: Magnolia changhungtana; assembly: GCA_030180095.1. Classification (NCBI taxonomy): domain Eukaryota; kingdom Viridiplantae; phylum Streptophyta; class Magnoliopsida; order Magnoliales; family Magnoliaceae; genus Magnolia; species Magnolia changhungtana. The sequence continues at coordinate 4,365,729 of JASAUF010000198.1, read as the reverse complement.
GCTACCTCTTGGGAACCAGTTGAGGTTGGATGTCCTCCTGGGTGGTCTTAAGGTAGGCCCATGGGTTCTTCTATGGATGGTTAAAGGCCCACCATTGACCCTAGGCCATTTATTTAAGGCTCAGTGTGTATATATGTGGAACCTACCTTAACGCATGATTGGTCCAGGCCGTTCAAGCCTTAGATCGCCAAATTATGGAAGCACTCTCTGCCTTGGGTTGCTGCTAGATTCACAATCTAGTAACAGGCCCAATTGATCTTTTCTTGATGTATACACACCCTCCATTTGGTGGGGTCCCTGTGAATATTATTGTCCTTCATGAGATCATTTTCACTTATTTGACTAATTTCTGGGCTTTCGCAAGCCCAGGAAGCAGAGTGGGCTGAACGTTTATCAAGGGGCCTTAAATGTACATTATTATGGTTAAAACTTTATTGAACATGGGACCCACCATATTGCGAACTTATGTGCGTGTTGCATGCTTATATTTTTAATCCTTGGGCTTAATTAGTGCATTCTTTTGGGTCATCTTTAGTGATCACATGAGGACCCCATCTTAGATCAGATTTTTGGGGCATCCCATGAGCCTAGAGTGGGTTGGGACGTTCCAGCTTGGCCCAACCATATATTAAGCAAACTTCCACTGTTTTGATGGACTTGTGGGCTAAGATAAGGATAGTATTGGGCCCTTGGTTGCCTACTTAAATTGCTAGTTATTGGGCTGATGTAGTTGGGCCCATTTCATCATCCAAACTTAAACTTATTTTTGGGTTGTATATTGTGTACGCAGGCTGTCCACCAACTCCAACTTAATGCATGGATTCTATAGCCATTGGGAATTGAGCCTTGGGCCTTAATTTTCCTTTTGGGGCCCATGTTGTTAAAAGTGGTATTATATCTTTTTATGGCCTATTATGAGAAATATATGCATGTGGTTACCTTTATTTTTATCTTAAATGTAGGCCTTGGGCCTGTTATCCATATAGTTCATGGTTGATATGCCTTTTTAGGGAATGGTGGTTAAATATCCCCATAATGGACCCCTCTAAGCCCGATTGTATTTAAGAGTGATTGGATACTCATCTTAGACTCTTGCTAGGCTCATTCTATATTACTTAGACCCGTAGCTTGTATACTCAGTCTTGTGGGCTACCCCAGGTAAATGGGCCCCCACTAGAAGTTGGATTCCTTAAGGATATTGTCTAAGTACCTAGTCTTGGTTCCTTCTTGGATAGAAGGAATGTAATATACATTGTATATCGCCATATAGTGTGATTAAATTCATCCTCATGACCCATATACATCATTGTATGCTTGGTTGACACTAAACCACTGTGTGTGTATGGTCATATTGTGTCATTGGGCATTGCATGTTACCTTCTCCAAGGGACGTAGTATTCCCTCTTGAGCACGTTGGATGCTTGGAATTGATGCATGGTTGATTGTGTGATTCACGCATCTAGCATTGCATAACGTATGAGCATTATTGCCCTTGCTTCATCAGGGCTGTAGCCTCTACAGATACATCTTGGATGGTCATGTTTGGACACCGAAAATGTTACTTGAGCATACCAGGTGCATAGGATGCCCATAGGTGAAATTCCTAAAACTTTCATGGTATCAAGGATCTGCTCCAACGCCATGACTAAGTGAAATATATGAGCGCACGAGGGCCTTATACCGTTAGGCCGCGACTCCCACTGTCGTGTAGTCGGTTGGATAGGGGCGTGTCCTTACTCGCCTGATGTAAGGGGGCATTGCTAGGCTGAGTCTGACCAGCTCGTGAATGGGTCTGCTACCTTCAGGCCTTGCTGGTGATTGGTTGTCCACAGGTGGGTAGTGAGGTCTCTTACACTCGTTTGACTGTGTGAGGTTTGTAGAGCGGCAGTCATCCAGTAGTGTAATGGACCCCAGTGATTTCCTTATGATGGAAATGTACTTGATATGTGGATTGGATATGAGCACTAGCATTACTTCGCATTGCATTTGCATCGGCTATGTAAGCCGCATATTGCATCGCCTTAGCATGGTGCCCAGTACTCATTGCATTATAGTACTCATCGTATTACAGTACTCATATTGCATTACAGTACTCATTGCATTACACTACTCATCGCATCACAATACTCATTGCATTATATAGTCTTGGTATGGCTTCCTGCATGATCGTACTGCCTTGGTATAGTTTCTTGCATTTATGATAGCCTTGGTAGGACTAGTGGTATTGGTATTGCTCATGACTCCCTTCTGCATTCTCTATCTTCTTCTGAGCACTATTATCACACACTTACACCACCCTCTAAGCTTCTATAAGCTTATGCACGATTGATGCGTGCAGGAGATCCTAGGCAGGCGTCGTAGCAGCAGAGCGTGGAGTAGAGTTGAGCTTAAGGACTCCAGTGTTGCTGACTCTTTTTTCTCTTTTCCCATTATCTTATGTATGTCCTTTTAGACCTGATGTAAGCTTATAAAAGTTCAAATTCTTAGTGGATTTTGTGATGTGTATCCTTTATTACTTTCAGATGTACTTGCAGTGATCTTGGGTATGATCGTATTGGTAATTATTATACTATTATGAAAATCCTCCTTGTAGGATCCCAGGATCGGAACCTGCCTCAGGAGCCGAGAATGGGGTACTACGGAGGCTCTTGCGGCCAGAACAGGCCATCGGGTTCCTTTTGAGTCCGGTTACCAAGTCCGGGGCATGACAAATCGTATGCCCAAAATAATAGTTTTCAAGTGGTCTTCGATCCCATCGACAGGTTGTCGGTGAGACTTGATTCGAGATCCAATTGATTTGATCGATAATGAGTCCAATAACCAACAGAGATATATTTGAATTTTCTTGATGGGATTGACAGAGAGTTCGATCCTATCGAATGATCGAAGTTACTTTCAATTATATCGACAGATCCGTTAACTAACCGTTACAAATCGATTTCTTATAAAATAGCATTCGATTCTTGGGTATTTAGTTGGGTTTTTTGTGTAATAGAAACCTATGTAATTCCATGATCATATCCCTCATCGTAAGCCTCTAAATCCATGGGATTCAAGTTATTTTCCTTGTGATTCATCACTTGAAAGAGGATTCCAACATTAATGAAGAAGACGAACTTGATCTCCACATTGTTCTATATATTAGACTTGAACCTATAGTCAAATCCTTGTCTAAATCCTCTACAACACTCATCTAAGTGAATCTTCTAGTATTAAAACCTTTCATTAGTTGTAGGAGATTCATCTAACCTCCCATCACCTTGATCACTTCAAAGGAGCACTACATGAAGGTGTTTGATCTTGGAACCGAAGCTTTGACAAGACATCGATATCATGATTGGAGAAGCAAATGAGAGTTGATAGAAGTAAAGGAGAGCATCAATCAAGCAACCTAAGACGGTGCATCAACGGGGCTCAATTCGACAAAGAGTGATCAAACCCAAGGGCTGAAAACCTCAAGTGTAGGGCTATGATGTAGTAATAACTCAGTATGATCGAGGTTAAATCCTCAGAGAATGGGGAACACAACATAAAAACAATCTAAAGGTAAACGGTTTGTTTGTTTTTTTAATCCATCGAAGTAAAAGGAGTTTTAGAAAAATAAAACCGAGTAAGGATCCAGGAAGCCACTTATAGAAATCACAATATCACCTTCAATAATTCAATTCTTATAACTCAATTAGAATCGAAGTCCTATCCTCTCCAGTCGAAAGATAATTCTATTAAGTCAATCATCAACAAAAATAAAACATAATTTCAATTGAACGATTGTCTCATGAAGCATTCAGATATCAATCACAAGGAATCAAGAGCATTTAAAGCACCTTCAGGCGACAATAGATCAATCAATTATATAGGTTTATTCATTTTCCAATCAAGAATAGCAATTGATCATTCAAAAACATCTGTTATAACCGTACTTCACAATGAATCAATGAAATAAATAACTCAAAACTTTCATAAAGTAAATTCAAATCAATTCAATGTAATATAATCATTCAAATCATTGTTATTGAATTAAATAAACTAAATAATGTAATTAACTATAAGCTTCATTCCTTAGCTTTAGTTAAGGCATTAACCTAACATGATTAACATCATAGAACAAAAATAAAAGAAAAACGTAAATGAAAAATTAGAACTAAAAGTTTGAAAAAGAAGAAAAAAATTTGTGGAAGCTCTACCACCCTTAGGTCTTTCTATCCTAAGCCTTAATTTATCTCTAGAATATCCTAAAACACTCATTTAAATAGGAAAAATCTGCGTCAACTTTGGACTAACTTTAAATTTTTGCACTTTTGTTACATTCGCTCACATCGACGATAGCCTTCGGTCCCATCGAACATCACTTTGGTTGCACCTAAGTGGTCTCTCAATTGTAATTAAAATTTCCCAAAATACATTTGAAGTCTCTATCTCTTTAGGTCGTACTGAAACTTCCTTCAGTGGCACCAAATGTCTCTTCGATTAGACCTAACTGTCGAGCCGAATTAAGTATGAAAATTATTGTTTTTTACTGGACTGTTTTGGTCACTTTCGGTCAGATCGAACCAACCTTAGGTGGGACTCGAAGTGTGTAATTTTCAGTCTTTTTTTTTCATCATTTGTACTCACTTTTCTTGGATATTTGGCACTTAAATTCTTCAATATTGTCTTCCAAATCTTTAATTCTTCATCACCTTGAGCTTGATAACTTTTTAAGCATTAAATCCTAATTTTAAACACATATTCATCTTTATCTTCTGAATTACCTTGCATGTAGATAATGTATCTTATTAGATAAATTTAACATTTAAATGCAATCAAAACCAGTGCAATGAGAGGATAAATATGCAATAGGCATTATCACATCTCCAACATTTTGCAAGTCACAAGCAAAACATGCGAAAGATATTTCGAAATCAAATGAATAAATTCCTATAAACTCAACCAATTCTAAAAATAATCCAGATTATAATAATCCAATATTTTTTTACACACGCACAAACACCCCACACACTCACACCATAGTGGGATTTCACCACCTATGGGCACTCGAACCCTTGATTGGGTGTTGAAACTTCGGAGAGTCTACCACCGGAGCAAGAGTAAGGACCCTTATAGAAATCCAATATACATTAATGGAAAGCATAACTTTCACTTAAACTCTAGCACTTGGAAAATATCCTAATCAAGTTCAAAGTGTTAATCATATACTTAGAAAATTTCTAAACACTGAGTTCCATGAGTGCATAGTGAAATTTAGACGTAGTACAACCAAATGTTTAGTTCTCTTCTTTCATGATAACATTGATAATCAAAAGAACATTTAGAATAACCAAAGACTAAACCAAAAATTATGTTACAGTTTAATACTCTATTCTTCCAGCTTTTGATTTTTTCATCGATAACTTTCACATTATTTCGAACTTTTTCTTCTTTACTATCCATTTAAATATTCTTTTTCTTTTTTCTTCATGGACTTCAATAGTTAGCCATTTTCGACGATAACTATTTTTTAACTGAGTATTACCTTTTTTTTTTTCATTTCTTTTTATTGAACATGATGAAAAAAATTCTCCAAGTTTGGTTCCTATCATTCTCAATAATCATCAACTTAGCAATTCGGTATCCAACTTAAACTTTAATGTGTGTTGAGGGTCAAATATTACATATTAGACCCCATTTATTGTCTGAATTTATGAACTTATACTGTTTAATGGACCCATTTAATCGTGTTTGTGATGCAGGATGTATTTAGGAGCTTGAATTGAAAATGGGTATTAGAAGCATGGTTTTAGCGCTCAAGATTCACCAAGGCAAGGAACGGACTCCATGGGATCAAAATCAACGGAATTACACGCCAGAGACCCGAGAAAATCACGAAACTGAAGTTCAAGTGGCCTGAAAGTCAGTCAAAATGCAAGAACACAGGGTTCCCGCTATCCGATTGACACAAAACTCCATACGTGGCCTAGGACCATAAATTAACCGTACACATCAAAAATCATCCATTGGATCGTTGTGAAGTGGCCTAACAAGCGATCAGCCCCTTAAATCTCGATTTGGGACCCACCGATATCTAGATCCGCTTCATTTTGGTCTCAACTCATTAAATGAGTGAGGAAATGAATGGACGGAGAGGATTTCTCATAAACATCACGATGGACCTTAATTTGAGGGTGTGCGTGTGCACAAGACACTTACACACGAGTGCACCGGACGGTCGGCCGGCCAAAGCCGGGCCGACCCGTCTTCCTCTCTCTCTCTCACGCAAAAACGGATGGCACGTCTTTACGCTGTCCGTCCGTTTTTCATCAGTGGGCCCCACTCGACACCTGGAGTGACGATCTGAACCGTCCATTGTATCAAGAGGGTGGGCGTGAACATCTCCTAGGTGGCGTAATCTCGGAAGACAGCGAAGATTTTATTTCAGCCATTAAAATGGACGATGGACGGCGGAGTACAATATTCTGTGGGCCACACTGAAATCAGTTCGATCTTAGCATATCTGGACGGTTTTTCGAGTACAATTTAATGGACGACTTGGATTCTTTCAAGATACATCGTAGTGGGCCCCACCATCAGAACAGCGGACGAGAATTCGTCCTTTGCCTCGTGCGTCAGCAAAAACCGGCCACAAAGCCGGTTCTCAGATCCCGATCACGGTCGGATTGACAATCCAAACCGTCCGTGCAATTCCAGAGGACCATATCACTCATGCCTAGGGGTCGGAATTGCATGATACAATGAACGATCAATCTTTCACCGTTCAACCGCAACTCGGACGGTAGTCTGAAAAGCTCAGTAGGCCGCACAAAAGCCAGTAAAAAAATCATCCATTTCCAGCTTATTTTTCGAAGCAAATATAATGAACGGATTGGATTTGTCAGAATTGCATCGAGCATGGCCCCGCCAAGGTTCAGCGCAGGAACGAATTCCCTAAGAAGTTTTGGCTGTGTAAAGTTTCCGCATGGGCTGTGGGCTCGGCCACCGCTGTTGCCTATAAGAAGGAAGAAAGAGAATCGCTGGAAAGAGGAGGAAGGTGAAGGCTGAGGCAGCTCGACTGGGGGTTTGGACATGGGAAGTAGACGTGAGGAGGGAGAGAGCAGAAGAGAAAAGGGAAGTTGTTTAGTTTAGTTATTTTATTTTTTAAGAGTGCTAATCCACCATGTCTATGTGTGGCTAAATCCTCTTAGCTAGGGCTAAGAGGTGAAGCTTATAGCGTGATGGGAGGCCTCTTTGCTTGTGCCTTTTGTTTAAACTGAATGGATTTTGATTTAATTAATTAAGGGAATGTTTTCGACTTCTTTAATGGTCTCATGACCGAAATTACAATGGGTCTGCAATGGCTTTGAGCATGTTCTTTTCTCCTTATGTTTATGACGTCAGGAAGCCCTGTTGTTCATCATCGTCTCCTGGGCATGATCGGATGACGGTACCCTTCCTAACCTTCATAAACATGTTGATTGGTTGGTAATTAGATTAATTCTGTTGTTTTCTTTGTCTCCTGGGCATAGTTTGGTGATGGAATCCATTCTAATTCATATACCTCTCATCTTTTGAAATCTATATCAAAGGCAGTTCAGTTAATTTCCCTGATTTCTAATCCAGGCATAAGATCTCCCTGATCTCTACAAGTGGATCCTCTGAATCCCTAGTGTCTTTTCTCTGATTTTTCCTAAAGTTTTAGATTAATTATTTCACCATTATTCCTCAAATCATAATTGGTTTAGATTTCATCTTAGCCTAGTTCTAGATCTGGTTATTTTTAGAAAGCGTACTGGTTTCAGTCCCTGTGGATTCGACCTCGGTCTTACCGAGATTATTACTACATCACAACCCTATACTTGGGGAGTGAACAATGTGTAAGCTAAATTGACACTCAATCACTGTTTAAACTTTCCAATCAAATAATTAATATTTTCAAACTTAACTTTGAAATCTATTAAATAACTAGAATACAGGCTTAAAAAATCCTCAACATTAATGTTTTATCATTATAATCTCTGGATTATTTTCAAAATCACTTAAATTTACAGAAAAAAATTCATTTAAAAAAAAAAAAGTTTTAGCTCAAAAATTCAACACAAATGAATAATTTTTCAAAGGAAACCGTACCCTTAACCTAAATTCTACATTGTCCTCAATGTATATACATATGCAATAAGAGCAACATGAGAGTAATGAAAATAAAAAAATAAGTAGATGAAAAGTACTTAAAAGGCGATAGACATATAAGTGTGAGTGAGAACTTCCTATCAATTGGTGTTTCAACAACTAAACTAATAAACCAAATTATTTCTAAGAAAGTAAAGAAAAAAACTACTCATTCTGATTGATGCTTTCCTTCTCTAGCCAATAATTTTGATAAATTTCTCACTAGGCTTCTCAACAAGATCATCCAAAATCTCATTTTGTAGTAGGCTTGGATGTCTTCAAGCATGAATGTCCACAAATTTTTATAAACCTTAACAAAAAAAATCCTTGATAAATACTTTTGAGGTATCCAGATTTTATAAAATTCACCTGTGGTAGAAAAATTTTCTATGTCAAAACACCACGGTAAATGTAAAAAATTATCTTTTATTGGTGGAGTCTCAACAAATTCTGAAGTTTTAGACTTCGGTTATAATTCTAGCTCATCCACCCTTAATAGTAAACATTCAGGATCATTACAAGAAGGCTTTTCAGAATAATTTTCCCTAGTCAGTGTCAACTACCAAGGTAAGGTCTTGCAAGACATTCACTCTATCTTTAATCATGTTATCATTAGAATCCTCAAAGTGTACCAAGCATACTTCTAGAAACTCGGAACATTCAGTGAAAATGGACTCATTCTCCACAATGGAATCAAGCATGTCCTGTTGGGTGGATTACATCAACATCATCATGTTTAAAGATTTCCTATGTCTCTTGATCATTAACTGGCAGCTTAAATGAGATCGACCTTTGGGGAAACTGGACCATAGCCTCATGAATACACTCCGGCTCATCATCACCCTCAAACTTAGTATGCTCAAGAAATGTGTTGGGAGAATTGAGATCACTCACCTCACTTTGTGTTTCTGGGTTAGACTGAGCTTAGGTTAGAAAAATTCCTTCCTAATGAGGCGTGACATAATTATCTCAACTAACATTGTTAACACTTAAATAGCCTGCGAGATGACTTGTATAAATGCTTGTAATGTATCCTTAATGATGTTTGTCGGTAGGGGTTCATAAATAGAGGGCTTTTGGGGATAGTTGTTAGCATCCATGTTTGGTACACCTCTCCAACTTAAGTTCTGATGATTCCTCCAATTAAGCTCATACATATCATATATGGGTGTACTTAATCGTTGTTGATAAGCGTAATAACCCATATAATAATCACGCACCGTTTTAACTAGTGGAACATGATATACCTTATTTTCATCATATAAATAGGTCGGTTCTCAGTCGTATTTCTAGTCAATTTACAAGACATATGGCATTTCCTAACATAATGATCTGACAACCCTTTAACTAATGTTTCGTCTCTTAGAAATTGATTAGAATAGTCTCGTGTCCACTCAATATGAATGTGATAAAGCCATAATTCTAAACATAAACCTAAATCAAAATCATGCAGTAAAATAGAAACAATTCTTACAACAATTAAGAAAGCAAGTAGAGGGAGTGAGGAAGGATGTTATCGGAAGAGAGGAGCTAGAAATAGACACTCCTACAAGCAAAAAAAAAAAATTAGTGTTAGTAATGTTAGAAAATCTGAAACAAAATAAATCTTAGAGAAAAAAATTGTAAAATTAGAATACCTGAAAAAATAAATCTAGGCTAGAAAAATTCAGAAAAATAAAAAACCTAACCTAAAACAAAAATCAAATTAGAAAACCAAAACCTAATTGTGTTCGTGCCACTCCTCGACAACGGTGCCAAAAACTTGATTAAACCCAATGGTTGACCACCACAAGTGCGGGGTTGCAATGCAGTCATAACTCAGTGAGACCGTGGTCAAATCCTCAGGAAATGGGGAACACAACCTATAACTAATATAAAGGTAAACAGTTTGTCTGATTTTTTTAATTTAGTAAAGTAAAAATGATTTTTAAAACAATAAAAATAATTAAGGATTCAGGAAGTCACTTATAACAATCACAATATCTCATTCATTAATTCAATTCTTATAACTGAATTGGAATCAAAGTCCTATCTTATCCATTTGGAAGATAATTCTATTAAATCAATCATTAACACTAATAAAACACGATTTCAATTGAATGATTCTCTCATGGAGCATTTAGACATCAATTGCAGTGAATAAAAAGCATTTAAAGCACCCTGAGGTGACAATAGATCAATTAATTATACATATTGATTCCTTCTCTAATCAAGCTAAGCAATTGCTGATTCAAAATATCTGCAGTAACCGTAGTTCATAATGAATCAAAGAAATAAATAACTCAAAATGTTTCTAAAGTAAGTTCAAATCAATTCAATCTAAATAATGTAAGCGTAGTTCACATATGCTTCATCCCTTAGCCTTAGCTAAGAAATTAGCCTAGTACGGCTAACATCTTAGAACAAAAATAAAAGAAAAATATAAACGACAAACTAGAACTAAAAGATTAAAGAAGAAGGATATCTTCATGGAAGCTCTGTCACCCCTAGGTCTCTCTCCCAAGCCCTAATTTATTTCTATAACAGCCTAAAACATCCATTTAAATAGAGAAAATCTGAACCAACTTTAAATCGACTTCAAATTTTTATAGTTTTGTTACGATTTAGTCACATTGATGATAACCTTCAGTCCCATCGAATATCACTTCGGTCACACCTAATTGGCCTTTTAGTTGTAGCTGAATTTTTTTCAAAATTCATCAGAAGTCTCTATCTCCTTTAAGTTGCACCGAACCTTCCTTCGGTGGCACCGAATGTCTCTTCAGTTGGACGTAAGTGTCGAGCCTAATGAAGTTTGAAAATCGATGTTTCTTGTTGGACTGTTGGGCAGTTTCGGTGAACTGTTCGCAAAGACTTTTCTTCATCCTTTGTACTTGGTTTTCTTGGATCTTTGCGACTTGAATTATTTAATATTTTCTTTCAAATCTCCAATTTTTCATCACTTTCAACTTAATAACTTTTTAAGCTTTAAATCTTCCTTTTAAACACATTCATTTTTATCTTCCAAATTACCTCGCATGCAAAAAACATATCTTATTAGATCAATTTAACACTTGAATTCAACCAAAACCAGCGCAATTGAGAGGACAATATTTAAGCATTATCAAAGTGTTGATGCGTGAGTCAATGTACACTTCTTCCTTGTGTAGGATTGAGTGTAAGAGTTTAATTGTCAAACTCGATTAAGTTCTTATGTAGGACCTAAATCAAGTCCTATGTAGGACCTAAATCAAGTCCTTGTATAGGCCACCAATATGGGTGAATACATATAGGTTCTTGTGTGAGACCGAGATTCGTGGATAGCCTATAGAAAATCATGTAAGTCTTCGAGGGAGCCAATCCTTGTGTAGGATTGTAAAAGTTAGAGGTGAAGTTAATTTAAAACATTTGATAGTGAAATCTAGTACATTCATGAGTTCAGTGTGTTCGCCGAGAGTGTGGTAGGAAAATTGAAACCACTATACATGCTTGTTTTCAGGATTATCTTTAAGAACTTGTTTAATTATATGTTTATGTGATACATAAGTAAGACATCCAACACACACATGTATATTATCTTGTTTATAGACTAGTTACTTAATTATAACATCTTTTATAGTCTATTTGATTGAACCCTCTATTGACTTGGAAGCCTTAGAGTTAATTGGCTTACATAGTTTAATTCACATATTAGTTTAAGTTAGAAATTTTCATTTTAATTGATTATGATTTTATTTGGTTCTAATCACTCCCCCTATAGGATATAGCCTTCATTCTATAGCTTTTATATGCTTCTGCACGTATAGTCATGGTATCCTATTCCATGTAATTTCAATTGGTATTAGAGTGAGTTTCTCTTGAAAGGCTTAACCACTCAAAGTGAGATTCGAATGAGCTTAAAAATGTTGTTTGCCTAAGAGGAGTGTACCGTCACACGACACCATATTTTGATGAGTCTAATTACACATTTTGAAAGGTTAGAATAATGGTCTTTCTAAGATCTATCGACCCTATGGTTTGAATTACTGTCGAATAAGGATGGAGGATGGGCATGGAAAAATTCATGGCTAATGCTAGAATGCGATATACCTAAGATGTTAAAGCTCTCAATGCTACTTGCTGTGAAGTTTTTCCTTATAAATTTAAATGCATTTGCGTATGTGAAGCGGGGAAGGAAGAGTGAGACATATTGGAAGTCGCCCATGAGGGAACTAGCACAATAAAAAGATTAAAGCTTCAACTCTTAATAACCCAATTTAAAAATATTAGAATGGATGAATCTGAATGCTTTATGAAGTTTTATTTAAAGTTAAATGATATTTGTAACTCCATGTGAAATTTATGAGAGATGATTTTGAAAGGACGTATATGTAGGAAAATACTTAGATTCCTATTGGATAGATTCACTCTCAAGATAACTTCAATAGAAAAGTGTAGAAACATAGATGAAATGAAAGTTGAAGAACTCTTAGTTTCCTACAAATATATGAACTACACTTTAAAGCCCCCTTTAGAGTAAAGAAACTTGTCGTCCTCAAAACATCGCATAGGAGTTCACGTAAGCTTAAAATTATTAAATATGAAAGTAATAGTGAGTTGAAGATTTCGAAAGAAATTCAAAAAATTTCTCAAATTGAGTAAAAGAAAATGTTGTGACAAGAATTACAAGATGGTTGAGAATCGTAAATGTAAATCTGTTAAACTACCTAAGCACGTCCAATGCTACAACTGTGACATTTGTGGACATATTATCATTGATTGCAATAACAAAGTAAGATCTAAAAGTAAGGATATAACGACAACATGGGATGATAAGGAGGAGTCTGAATCTGCTTCATAAGACTCCTACAGTGTTGAAAACCTTAGTCACTTACGTGTCTTAATGATCTACACCATGATATCCCTCCTTAGAGACTTGAGAGACCATAATACCTCATATAGGTGACCTTATAAGGTCACTTTAAGCTTAATTGAAAATAAAATAATTTCAACCTTAATATTATGCACTACAATTAAATCAGAGGATTAAACCTCATTAGCGAGCACCATATGAAAATCTGAGGATTCTAAACTCATCTTATACTAATTAGTAAATTCCAAGATTATAGGCTCATTTATATTAATAATTTAAGCTTTAAAGTCACTGAATTTTGATATAATGTGTTTTTAGCTTAAACTATCATTGGTAATTTCCATTGTGATTGGTATATCTTTTGAATGATTATAATAAGCATGCTTCATGTTTTTATGTTTATATGCACCCTTTAATCTCATGTTAGTATGTGCCTTATAATTGGTAAATATGTAACTTATGGAATTATTTCATATTATGTTTTTATTGGTATATCTATTCAAACAAACTCTTTATCATGTATTGACAAAAATGGAGAGAAAAATTAAATCCTACAAAAACAAGTGTATTTTGTTTGTACATGATTTGTTTGTTGTTGAAGGGATTAATGAAGTTAGGGGGAGCAATTATGATGGAGCATTGCTAATGTTACATGTCTCGAATCCTATATTTAAATTTGTAAATCATTGTAATATTTAACATGTAATATTTTAAATTGTTTTGGTATGTTATTTGTATAGACCATAACATTTTCTAACTTAGGTTTTTGTCATGTAATTAACAAAGGGGTAGATTGTTAGTGCACTGATTTGTGTATCTTGTTTGTCAATAACGTAAATTCATGTGTCATGTAGTCGGTTAAGCCCTTAAAAGTTGAAGATCAAAGATACAAGTGGATATGAGCATCAATGAGTAAAGAACATGTAAATGAGGTGCATTGGTGACCCTAACCCTTGACTAAAAACAACATCTTGAACCTTTAGATAATCATGACTTAATACGTAAACCTTGTTAATCATCCCTTAGCCTCAGGAACCTAATTTGAGCATGATTAATAAGGTTAGTAGAGGTGCTAACCTATTGTGAAATCATATGCCCAAAATAACAATTTTTTAGTGGTCTTCGACTTCATGGACAGGCTATCGATGAGACTTGATCCAATCAAAGATCCACTTAATCTGATCGAATAATGAGTCCAACAACCAACATAGATGTATCTGAATTTTCTCAATGTATTTGACAGAGGGTTAGATCCTATCGAATGACCTTCGATCTCATCGAATATCCTTTTAATCATATCGACAAAGCCGTTAACTAGTCATTTTATAGCCGTTGCAAATCATTCTTATAAAATGGCATTCGTTTCTTGGGCATTTGGTCCCTAAGTGATTCCATGATCATATCCCTTACTTAAGCCTTTAAGTTCATGAGATCCAAGTTATCTTCCTTGTGATTCATCACTTGAAAGATGATTCCAACCTCAATGAAGAAGATGAACTTGATCTCTACCTTGTTCTAAAGATTAGACTTGAACCTATAGTCAAATCATTGTCTAAACCCTCTAAAAGACCCATCCAAATGACTCTTCTAGGATTATAACCTTCCACTAGTTGTAAGAGATTCACCTAACCTCCCATCACCTTGGTCACCTCAAAGGAGCACTATATGTAAGGTGTTTGATCTTGAAGCTGAAGCTTTAGCAAAGTATCAACATCATGATTGGGAAAGTAAATGGGAGTTGATTGAAGCACGAGAGAGCATTAATCAAGCAATCCAAGACAGTGCATCAACGAGACTTAATTTGATAAGTAAGTGTCATTGAGTGAGTCCATGTACACTCCATTTTTGTGTTGGATTGAGTATAGGTTTGATAACCTAATTCGATTGGATTCTTGTGTAGGACCTAAATCAAGTCATTGTGTAGGCCACCAATACAGGTAAATACGTGTAGGTTCTTTTGTTAGACCGAGATTCATGGCGGGCCTATAGAAAATCACATAAGTCTTTGAGTGAACCCGTCCTTATGCAGAATTATAAAGAATTGAGGTGAACCTGATTTAAAACTTCTGATAGTAAAATCCGATACACTCATGAGTTAAGTGTGTCTGCCAGGAGTCGGATAGGGAAACTGAACCACTATATAGCTTGTGTTTAAGATTATCTTTGAACACTTGTTTAACTATTCTTATGTGATGAATTGATGAATTATATGTATACATGATTAAATGAATGTTAAGATTTAATAAGTAGCACATCCGACACACACATGTACAGTACCTTATTTATTGACTAGTTGCTTGATTGCTATATATTTTGTAGTCTATATGATTGGACCCTCTATTAGCTTAGAAGCCTTAAAGTTAATTGCCTTAGTTTAATTTTTGTATTAGCTTGTAGTTTTATTTGGTCCTAATCACTCCCCTTTAGGATATGACATTCATTTCATAGCTCCACCAAGCTTATACATATATAGACCTCGGGCCCACCACCACTCACAATTTCACATAAGGTCACCTATATGTGGATAAGGGGAGAACACAGACATAAAATTGAGTTAGCATATCCACTATCTTAGTCACGGTCTTACATCATCTTCTAATATGTGGTGCCCTGTGAATTTACATGGCATGCATGTATACTAATCATGGCAAAAGTTTCACGCTAGTTGCCAACCAAACACAAATATTATTTTAAAACTATCGAACTAAAGCAAAGAATAAATATAAGTTCAACCATGATTTATGAGATAAAATCTTGTGCAATTAAGGAATGATATATTTATAAAATGATCATAACTAAACGAAGGATGTGAAAGATAAATGGGTAAAAAGATTTTTAAAAAAGAAAAGAAGAAAAAAATGTATTCAGTAGGACTTCGGTCCAGCACAAAGTTTAATATAACAAGAGAAAATAGACTAAACGTCTTGTTTGATAAAACTAATTTTCAATACTTACATTGAAATTTGATATTTTTAGGAATTTTCAGGGGTTCAAATCGTTTGGCAAATCTAATTTATTGAGTGCTTAAATTAATTTTCACTAAAATGTGGTTTTTATTTCAACTCCCTTCCATTTACTTGATGTTGATGGTTGACCGCTAAAAATGGTGATGCATTAAAATTTACTTTTACTTTTAATTAAAATATTCCTAAAATTACTTTAAAATTATAATTCAAGACTTTAAGTTTTTAGTACTTAGTTAATTTTCGGAGCTTATTTTTCATTTTATGAAGTAGAAATTTAAATGGTTTGACCATGTGCGATGAAGATAGAATTTTTATGGTTAGGAGAGAGTGCATTGGAATTGAAGGCTCTAAAATGAGGAGTGAAAAAAAAAATAAAAAATGGATATGTCTAGATGAAAAGTGTAATGACCCAAGATTTTGGTGTGCGTGCATACACGTGCATGCATTAACACTGCATTTATCTAATCATACATGTATAAATCTATCCATTCATCCATGCATTCATATGTATATGCATCAACAAATTTTTACAAGGTGACTATTGATATGTGTGGTATATCTGCATACTTTTAGCCATTGATTTTTATAATTAATGAATATATGACTCTATGTATATATAAATAAATATATTTATGTATATGTACACCTTTGCCTATAATACATGCAAAATTGATTGTTCACTAATAAAATCACACAATTCTAACGGTTAAGCATACCTTAAACTCACTCAATCATGCACCTTCATGTGATCAACATATGTGACTAACCGCTTGTCTATCCATTCCTATAATCATATGTTTAGTTACTTAATCAATAATCTAAACCATTCATTCGATGAATTATCAGACGAATCCATCTCAACCCACTTCATATTTATTCAATCATAAAAATGATTGTTCATTAACCCATTACTATAATTAGGTTTTTAACTGTCTGAGTATTTACATGCATCCAATCATCTAACTGTATATAACATTTATCTCCTCCAACAAGATCATCTAAATATCGAAGCAAACCATCAATTTCATTGCTCATAGGGTGAAATTTTAATCCAATGGTTAGTTTTAATTTGAGATGCCTATACATGTCACATGGGACCATAGAGAAGAGAAAACTATTAAAATTTATTTCTAACCACCGTTGAGGATCATAGATCAAGATTGTGCTCATTGGATAGATCACGACAAGCTGAGGTGGGGCGTCAAGTTCTACCATAATCTAATGGTCTGAATATAAAATACATTAGATTAAACATTGAAAGATAAAAAGGAAAAATAAATAAATAAAGCATGAAGTATCCGGACTTTATAAAGTAAGTTGGTATAAAAGTAATTAAAAAAAATAAAAAATAGAGAAGTATAGGTGAGTGTTGCTCATGCACTCATTTCATTCATATCTAGCCATCCATCCTTCGATCCCATCAACTATCCCAACCATTTATCATTTAAGGCAATTCAACTTAACTTATTTCCCCAACCACCCTTCAATCCAATGCATTTATTCATTGCCCATCTAAACTATTCATATGTCTTAATCATCTATCTAACCCAAGTCTTCATTATAAACCACTCTTTCACCTCATTTGTTCATGCATGCTTGTGTGCATTTCACCTTATATGAATTTGTTACACACACGTACACCAGTTAACTAGTTAATCACCTCATGAGTATGTGTGTGCCATGTATAACATAAGCATGTACACACTTATTAAATCAAGAGAATGGATGTGGGAGTCCATATCCCTTATTTTCCTTCGGCTCAAAACAGTTTCTCTTATTATTTTTGTTAAATAAAAAATAAAAAAAGAAGGGAAGAAACTAACGTAGCTAAGAAATCGGCAACCCACGTTCCCATGCCACCCCATTACTTCCTTCCATCTTTCCATTCTTCCTGGCATTACTAGCTACGAGAATCACTATAAGACTAATATTCATTTAATCCAAGTATTATATATATATATACACACACACACTACCACTGGAATACTCTTAGGCTCTGATTTCCAAAGCCTTGTGTAGAGAGGGCAATAAGACCTGCATCTAGTAAGAAAGAAAGCATCATCTAAGCCAACAAAGGAGAGTTTAATCCAAATCAAGTCCACATTCTTGTCATGTTTGGATCAATATAGCGAACTAGGTGGGTAATCCTACTCATTTATGAATTTTCTATTTTTATATATTTCTGAGATTTAATTTGGAAATAATTTTCTTAGAAATAGAATTATCAAATTCATTTATACATGATGTTATATTTTTTTAAAAAAATTTAATATTAATTGAATTTTATTGATTTATAAAGTTCAATTTTATTATAATATCAATTCTGAAATTTAGTTTTAGGTATATTAAATTAAATTTACTAAATTTAAATTTTAATTCTGAGTTAGACTATCTGATTTAAATTTTATTTGGTTAGAGTAAATAATAATTATTTTATTTCTGTCTTTTGAAAAGAAGGAGAATATATATATATATATATATATATATATATATATATATATATATATATATATATATATATATATATATATATAAATTACATAATAAAATAAATAATTTATCTAAGTTTATATTTTAATTTAGAAATTCTATATATATAAAATATTTGTTAATATTAAAATTAAAATGAGTTATTCCTAAAATTTAAATTTTATTTATATAAAGGTAAATTATTAAAAATAAAATATATTCAAATTAAGTTATGAATTATGTAAGTCAAATGTAATATAGTATATGCAAATAGATTTTATTATTTATATCAAAATTGTTGAATTTAACTAAGAATTATTTTTAGTTAAAAATAGAATTAATAATTTAAATTAACTTGTAAATTTTAAGCCTTGTTTAATATATGTATTTAATTTCATAAGAAATAATTAATTTAATTAAATTAATCTAGATAGAGTGAAATTTCAAATATTAAAATGATTGATTAATTTAATTTAAAGTAAAGCTGTTACAATTAAATTGTTAACAAGTGGTTAAATTAAAATTTTAATTTTTAGAGTTTGAGAATTAATATTAATTATACTAATTCAGAATTAATTTTATTTTTATTGTAAAAATTAAATTAATGTAAATCTAAATTTAAGATGATTTTGAAGGCTTTAAAAATAATTAATTATAATTCAAAATTTTAGTTATTTGGTAAGTATTATGAACTCTAACTTGTATGATTTCTTAAATTAATTAAGTCAAAATTTAATATGACATGAATTCAAGCTTTTAATTATTATTCTAATTTAAACTCTAGTTTAAGTTATAAAAATATAATAATAATAATAATTTAAATATAAGGTACAACTAAACTTTTATAAACTAATAAATAGGGATTCAAATTTCGAATAAAATAATTTATTTACATTGCAAATAAGTAAATAAATTCAAAATTCAAATTTTGAGACAAAATTGGTATTCCAGCATTTTCAGGAGTTTCTTGTAAATTTTCCAGCACTATTACAGAAAACAACTTGATATTTTAACAAATACCAGAAACTAAACTTTAATAACATTAAATTTATGCACCTCATATAGAATCTGCATTATAGTGTAGAAATTTAATTTATTAAATTATTATTTATTTATTTTTGTTGATTTTAGAATTATTCATGTTATTCATGCTTCTATATTGATTATTTAATTGAGAGGAAAAAAATATAGTTGTATCAGCAAGTAGGGCGATCGTGTCTCTTACGTGAAAGACCCTACAGCTAGCAAGTAGGGCAATTGTGTCCCTCAGGCAAGAGACCCTAAAGCTAGCAAGTAGGGTAGTCGTGTCCCTTAAGTAAAAGATCCTAGAACTCGTTGGATCCTTCAAAGTCTCTTTTGTGTACGGCGTATGAGTACAATTGTGTGCGCAGACATACGTTAGAGGTATAACTAAAGCAGTAGTCTGACCAGCTAACATATAAATATGTCCCTCACCACGAGGTACCAGTGAGTAGGTGTTAATGTAACGTGACGATTCACTTGGGTACGATATTGTAAGAGATGATGATTATTTAATTTTTATTATGGAATTCATGAAAGTGTGACATTCAAAACTTCTTTATGATTCCAACATTGCATTCATATCATCCTTTAGATTCAATATCTTGATTCGTATTTGGAATTTGAAAAAAAAAATGGAATAAATATGTATATATATAATATTTCATTATTTATTCATTTATTATAAATTTAGGAATTTCATATTTGAGTTGGATTTAATCCCACAAGCTGTTGTGTTTACACCCAAAATAACAGTGTTTCAGGGCATCGGAGTTTAGTCGGGGCGAAGCAAAGTGAAGATCTAAATATTGGCCGAGTTGTAGTTATATTTGTATTTGTTTTTGAAAAAGAAAAAGTATAATATGAATTTAGAAGCGAGTTTAGATTGTAGTAGTTAAAAATTGAAATGGATGAATGTTGTTTGTTGTAATAATCTTTATTTAAATGTGGATGTGAATGTTTAAATTTATGTCATAGCCTGGAATTCAGAATCGGGTCTAGCCAACTCTGGTACCGAATTTCGGGGTGCCGAAAAAAGACTTGAAAGCTTATAATTTAATTGAGAATTTGATTTATGATAAGGTGCACGGCGTAATAAGATTTGTTCAGCTGACCTAACTGATTTGGACAAATCCTAGATGATGATGATAATGTTGCATGTGCACCAATTGAAATATTTTAAATGGTGGGCCCCATCCCGGATGGAACATAATATAAAATTACATTGACTTAAAAGATCTTGGCCATCTAATTTTAGATGTTGAATTTAAGTAATGGCCATTTCACTTTCACGAAGGAAAAATCACAATGTGACCTTACGTTTATCCTATAATTAAACCAACACATGCATGTCCGTTGGACAGATCATGCCGACCAACTTCTCTTTGAAATGTTTACTTCTGAGTCTAGTAGGCCTATTAATTTTAAGGAGTAATGATCTTGTACTCTGAGTGCATCTGAGCCTTACCGTGCACATAGTTGAATATGAAGTACTGTTTGGCATGCGCTTCACCAATCTGGACCGTCCACTAGGTCCATTCCACTCCTCTAAGGCAGGGCAGCCATCGAAAAATCATGCTGATCGGATGATCCAAATTTCCAGTTAGTGGCTTGAAAAAATTGATGGACAAGATTGTTCAATAAAGATAAGTCTAGTTACGGATGTTTAGGACCGTTTGAGTGCTGTAGTTTTTACGGAGTAATGAAAGAAGATTAGAATAGATGTAAAGATCAGTGATTTGAACGGTGGCACGTCCAAATGCAACCATGTGCATGGCCCACTTATATATTTTCTCGAATTTAAAACTCAAGTGTCCGCCCATTAATATGTACTCATTTTCCCTTTTACAAGGTGGCCCATCTACATGCGCTGGGAAGACAAATCCAAGCTATCTATCAAGTGAGTCTCACCATGTAGACATTCTGGCACACTCATCGAGGTAGACATTGTTTGCGAAACAAATGGATGGCTAAAAAAAAAATCCAAAGCTTTTCTGAGCTGCCAGCCTCTTTCGAACACCAAGGATATGTCATGATTTCAGGCCAAGTCAGCCACCTGATCTGACCCACTTAATGAGCTGACTTCCCTGATTTTCAGGCCAAGTTACCTAAGTTTTTGATGGATAGCTTGGATCCCTCAGTTGTGGGACCCACTTGATGGATAGCTTAGATCTCTCAATGATCGGCTTATTTGTCATCCAACCTGTTCATAAGATCACACAGACATGGATGAAGGGAGGGAAAAAACGAATAACAGCTTGATTCGAAACTTCTGTGGCCCCAAGAAATTCTCAACGTTGGAATTTCAATTCACACGGTTTCCCATGGTGAGGTCCACTTGAGCTTTGGATATATTTCATTTTTGGGACCAGGGCCTAAAATCATCTGTTAAAATGGATATATGGAGTGGATAAAATACATAAATCACGGTGGACCCCTCAGAGTTTACTCAGTAAGCTTAGTCGTACTGAGTTAATCAGTACGCAATCCGCTTCCCCCTTACTGGACTCTGTTCTGTATAGTCGCGGAGCGGCTTAGGTGCGGCCCCGGTGGGCATTACCGTGTGCCCCACCTTGATGCATGTATTCTATATCCACGCCGTCCATCCATTTTTTCAGATCATTATAGAGCATGAGACCAAAAATGAAATAGATCAAATTCTCAAGTGGACCAAACCATAGGAAACTGTGTGATTGTCCATAAATTGGCTACAAATTTTTGGATCAAGCTGATTATTTATTTATTTATTTATATTTTTATAATCTTCATCGAGTTCTATGTGACTTATTTACGGGTTCGATGGCAAATAAACATTACCGAAACACTACGGTGGGCCCTAAGAAGTTTTTAGTGTTAGGGCGTTCAATCACCACTGTTTCCTATCGTATGGTCCACCTGAGATTTAGATCGACTTCAATTTTTGGATCGTTAACTAAAATGATCTGAAAAAACGGATGGACGGTGTGGATGTAGAATACATATATCAAGGTAGGTCCCACGTCAAGGGCTGCACCTAATCCGCTCCCGAATGCCGATGGTTAAGTGGCATGAAGGACGGCGCATGGTGGAGGGACGCACGGTGGTGGATATTTCCAGCTATGTATGGCATGATTTGTGGCAGATCTGGATAGCCACCTAGTAGTCTTTGCTGTGGATGGACGATGATTCAAGAGCCACATTATTCATCCAATCCTATGTTGTGGAATTTAATAATTAAAATAAAACTTATACAGTTGAAAAACTTTGTAAAGTCGATTAAAATCTCTTATGTGTTGGGGTTAGAAGAAACATCACTTGATGAATCCCTAACTAGATCCAGACATAAAGGAATGCTTAGATAATGTGAGTGGATTCCATGTCGGCCTGAGTAAGAATTAATGAATTTCATAGACGTACCAACATCATGGACTTTTAGTGGCCTTCGAAAAATCTTGTAAAATTAGCTAAAGCAACCTAATCAAGATTGTTATCCTTACACATCCTTAAGTCTAGAGATTGATAATCTTTTGTGCAATATCAAGTTCTTAGATCACGGTGATCATAGTCTATAATAATGGGCCCCTAGATATAAACTTGAATTCAATTCTCCAATACAACTGTCCAAAGGTCCAATATCATGATCTTATGTTCATGGTACACTTACACCCTAGTGCAGGGTAAGGGAGAAGGCATAACCAACATCAAGTGCAGACCATTCATCTAGCCACCTCACATAAGATGACTATATATCTTAAAGTATGATGTTCACGAATGTATCCTAAGCACATGTAACGGCTAGGTTATGAGATCTAATGAATCACAGCTCTTTCGAGTCAATGATTGTGATGTCAAATCTCAACTTTCTAAATAATTAATCTTCACATTACTTGTACTCATTTTTATTTATTTATTTATTTTTTCGGGTTAGCTTGTTAGTACACACCCATGTCAGTACACACATAACTTGTACTTAGTATAGTTTTAAAGTAACAATATTAATTAGATATTGGTTAAGGCATATTAGACCCATCCAAAAGGACAATTATATTAGTTATCAAGATCAACCGCTGAGATCGACCCTATCACATTTACATGACCAGTGGATTAAGGTGCACATTAATGTTTTAGAACATAATTCCAATAGACCTTGTGGATGAATTGGATGTGCATCATACATCATAGTGGGTCCAAACTCTGTTGGAATAAGCTCTTTCACAAACCTAGTGGAAGAAACCTCTTGGGTAATCAAGAGTAAATATACTTGGAGTAGATGTAAGTTTAATATCATTCTACTTTTTCCCTTGGGCCTGTTTGTTTAACCACTCACCAAGTTATGGTATCATAATTAGGTAATAATTAGTTTTTATTTTTTGGTTTTTTAACACACACATACCCCCACACACTCAGGCCGAAGTGGGATTTCACCACTTATAGATACTCGAACCCTTGACCAGGTGTTAAACTTTCTCACCCCGTTAGGATAAATATTTGACTACAATTTGCTCATGTTTGGATGGGTGTTCAACAATAATGACGTACTTCTGATGTGACAAATAAGCCAAGAGGGTTGGATACGATTTTCATAGAGGAATCGAAACCAACATGCATCAATGACATAGATGGGCTAATGGTATTGAATGTTGAGGATGAAGTGGACATGGGCAATGACACTACAAGAAAAACAGGCATTACCGGCGGCCAAAACCACCCCTAAAAGTCCAAAAAACTGCCGGTATAAGAATTACCGGTGGTCGGGCGGCTGCCGCAAAATGGGGGTGTCGCTGCGTCATTTACCGGCGTTCGTCCTTGTTAGCAGCATTTTTGGCAGCCGCCGCTACAATTGTCCTTTAGCGGCGCTTATTACCATTTACCGGCGACTTCGTTGATTGTCGATAAAAACTGTTAAAGGGCCGGTAGAAATCCATAAAGCGCCGCTAAAAATGGTATGAGGAGCCGGAGAAAGCTTTAGTAATCGCCGGTAAGAACTTTTAAAACGCCGGTAGAGATATAAATTTTGTAATAAACGCCGCTAAACAAAAAACGCCGCTAGAAACTGTAACATGTGCTAATGAGAGATTAAAAAACACCTGTAAAATCTGTTTAAAACGTCAGTAAATTATTTGCAGTGTAAAAGAAAAAATAAGCCGGTAAATTATTTGCAGTGTAAAAGAAAAAATAATATAAAGAACTAAAAATTCTACTAGGTTGAATCTTGTAAATCAAAAGACCTTTACAGGCTTAAATTAGCATTCAACCTGTAAATCATTTACGACCAGCCTCAGACTTCAGCGACGCCCGAGGTGAGACTTCTCAAATGCACCTCAAGAACCAGAACTCATGCATATAGAGGACCTTTGTCAGCACCACCCTGCCATGCATAGAGCAAAAGGGTATAAGAAAAGGGTATTTTCTTGTCAAATATCATTTAACTTGTTTTTTAGTTTCCTCGAAATTTCAAAGGCAGTCCACTTTAAAAATCAACATGTTCAGTCAGCCCCATCCAAAAAACAACTGCTTCAAGTTACTTTCCAAGTCAACAATAGCAACTATTTAAGTTTCACAAATAATGCATCACGGGTCAAGGCCCTTGGTTTAGTAATCCTGACCATTGGCCCTGCCATGGATGGAACATGCCCCAAAAACCTCCTAAATGGAACAATCCCAAGTTCCTGACCTTCATTTTATGGCCTGAAAATAGACTGTCAAGGGAAAAGAGGAAAAAATTAAAAATTAAAAAGAAAATGAATTGAAAATCAATAGAATGAATGAAAAAAAAAAAAAAAAACTTTAGAAATGATGAAACTGATTCTTCAATTCATTTGCAATTTTTAGTTTTTAGTAAATAAGATTCAGCTTTTTCTCTTTGAGACCTGAATTGAATTTTAGGATTTTTCAAAAAATATTATACTAATGTTTACCATTCCTACTCATAAAACCAAAATAATCAAAATAATAACTGAATTCTAACCGAGACAATGACCTGACTGTTCTGTGGTGAATTGGAGATGGATTTGAGATGTTCTTCCGCTATTCTCTTCTTTGACTTCCAATAAGCCAAGCCTCGATCTCTCCCTTGGTGAAGGATCTATTTCTTTGATATGTCAATGGAAAACCCCACTAGTCAGAAAACACAAAATACAAAGTGCACATAAAACAACTATAGAAAGGCAATTTTCTTACTTGAGAACTGAATCTAATTGATAGCATGAATTTTGGACAGTTTTGAATTGGAATTCATGACTTTCAATCCAAATAATTTTAGGCACCCCCCTCCAAATCCACCTTGGAACGAAAATCCTCAAAAGGCTCATTTTAAATTTAAAAGAAAAAGTGGGAAGCAAAATCCTAGATTTTGAATCATTTTCAACTATTATAAAGCCACTCTCCTCTTTTCAAGGGCCATAATCAAGTTCCCAATTCCACATCTAGGCTGCCAAACACAACTATAAAAAGAAATGTAAAATTCAGGTTTGAAAATCTAGTAAGTTAAAATCCAAATCCATGCAGCCAAACGACACCTAATAAGCTCGAAATCTTGTAATATACTTCAGTAAATACCAATAAAATCTCTTCATTCCTTTCAACGGATGCCCACGCTCCTGTTCACATTTGAAGTCTAATGAGTTTCCATGTCATCATTTATAACAATTAATAACAGTTTGTAGCTAACCTGTCTCTGAAATTATCACAAAGCAAGGATTTAAATGACAATGAAGCCACCAAGACTCCCAAACAAACAGCTTCATAACTATCTCATTAAGTATATACAAGGGTAAAGATAAATTTTAGCCAAAAGGCCCTAATCACTGACAACTGTTGCCATTGGAGGAGAATAAAATGGAAAACAGTTGCCATGCATTCTTAAAGGACCTTAAGGAGACACAAAGTGACACCAACACGCAAGCACTACTAGACACACGCTCGAATATGCAGGCCTGTGTGAAATGGAATTACCCAAAAAGAAAAAAAAAAAAAAAACTGTTCACAGGTTGAAATGAATAGAAACACAATAACTAAACTGCAAAGATCCTGAGTTTAGCTCTAGGAGAAACTGAAAATCTACATATATTCCACACACAAACAAATTAGCAGTGCACGGGACTAAATTTAGAACTGGTGCAGGAATGAGAAAAAGAAAAAAGCAACAACTATTTCAATCTCAAGAAATTCTTTTTCATCTTTAGGACAATCTAGTGTAATAAGAAACCGGATTGTAGGATAAACTACAAGATTCTACTTGTAGGCCGAAAGAAGAAGCATCAAAGTCGATCAATCTTGACTGTTAAAATCAAGATATACAATTTCCAAACAAGATTTAAGAGCTCTGCACTGGTTTGAGAGAAATGATTTTAGCAAAGAAGCAGGAAATTCTCATTAAAGATTCGGTACGTTACCGTTTTTGAATTTCTCAACTTATTCAAAAATTTACACTCAAAGCCCTAATTCGCTCAATTCAAGTACAAAAGCATCTGAAACCAGAAAATTGCTGCAAGAAACCTTCGACCATGACAAAACCATAATTTCTCAATGGACCTGAACCAATTATATTTAAGTAAATCAGCTTTTGCTAATTATAAAACTATCCTTTGAACAAGAATTCCTTGCAAAATATCATAGACATGGTGACTTAAAAAGTCAAGGGCTGGGATAGACCTATTCTTGCAAGTATTGGGTGATAGCTAGAGTCACCTGCTGAACAAATGTCTACATCAGTAAGTGTTAAATGTCTTCTCACACATGCACATCAGCCAATGTTCTACTATTAGTATTTAACCCACAAAAACATGCAACTACGTAAAGGACAATAAATTCCTACAAATATGTACAATCTTTTATCTTTAAGGGTCTGGATTCAATGGTGTGATGGGGTAGAACACATATCAAAGATTCGAGCCTATCTTTCAAAACATATGGTTTTAAAAGCTTAGTGAATTATATAAGATTTTTATTTTTAAATATGAGTTTAAACTGGAAAATAAGAAGAGGTCATCTATCCTTTACACAGCCTACTGATACCGACTGTTCATCTGGTGGACCCACGTCTGTATATATAACCTGTACTCACATCTCCATCAAAGCTTATGTAAAATCAAGATAAACTCAATCCAAATAAGACAGAAAAGACTCAGAAACAAACATTCAAGGCAACCATATCTCACCTGATCATGAGATTGTGAGTATCCACCATTACCACTGACTTACTTTTTTAAACACTCCCTGTAATGAAAATTGGATTAAAAGACCTAATCTACTGCATGAATTAAAATTCATCCTATATCTATTCCAGCAAGAAACTAGAAAGAAAAGAAATTGAAGACTTGCATCTTTTTCAAATTTTCTCCAAAATGGCCTAGAGAACTTCGATTCATCCAAGTCGCCCAAATCGAGTGTTTTAATCCGCAAAGAGCTTATTTTAACACAAAAAGATGGATGTTTTCCTTGGCTACTTTTTTATTTTCCATTTCCACCAATCCAAACAGCCCCTAACTGAATATAGAAATTGTAAATTTACAATAGACAAGTTGAAAAAACAAGCTTTGTTCTGTCACTTTCAACTGATTTTCCCGTATTTGTTAATTAAATGTCAATGATTGCATGGTAATTTGGGAAATAAGAAAACATGGAGGCTTTAGGAATCTGATTAAATGGGTTATTGAGAGAAGAAGAATAGAACCTGGTAATGCGATGAAAGCGTTGGAATGGTAGGACATCTCTGCCTTCCTTGGTGTATGTCAGTCATCCAATCCAATCCAATCCTTCCAATAGGATTGTACCACCATGAAATAGAATGGCCCAAAGATCATGCCCATATGATCATCATGTGTGCCACACAAAAGAAAACAATGGAAAACCATCCAAAAACCTCCAAATCAAGTGGAGGCCCACTTGATGGTTGGATTGGCATGGCTTTCAAGCACTCGCAAAGACCAGAATTTACCCATGTCATTTCTTATAACCACCATTTCGAGCTCCAATGAGAACCATCATAATTTAGTTTCCAACCCCTGACTGATGGCCACTTTCATCTTTTTCTAATTATTTCATTGTACTGTCTTCACTTCCATTGCGTTCAAGTTTCTTAATTCTCTGATTTCGTACAATGGTACTTCATAATTGGACCAATTCCTTTTCCATGTAGTCCTACATTTTGAAATAAGTAACCAAAACCAACTCATTTGTGACCTTAATCAAATTTTATGGGAAAATGAGTTGAGGCAATTGATTAATTAAAAAAGATAATATCTCACGTTGCCTTTGTGATGCATGTGACTGTGTTCAAGTTACTTAAGATCTAGCCATTCTCAACCTGATTTTTTTCCTTTTCTTTTCTAATCAAGTCATAAATAGTTAAATCAACATTTCATCCAGCTAACATGACAAAAATTTGCATGAACAGTCCACTCAACATGAATTCTAACATAGAAGTGAAAAATCAGAGTACATCAACTAAGAGTATTTATACTCAGACAATATCTACAAGCGGGAACAATGGACCAACACTAAATATCCATAAACTCTAGTGAGAAGGTTAAATTGTGATGTAAGAGGAAGGCTATATAAAATTGCAAAGTGACGTATTGAACGATGTTACAGAATTGGCAAGTACCAGGCCTAATGCTTGCAGAGAAAGAGTTCACAGCACTCCTTCCGACATGTCTACTGGAATACAGATTGCACATCAGATCGAAAACATTACAGTCAAACAAAATTATGAAGATTATCAACCACGTGAGGAGAAAAAAAGAAAGTGTAGTAGGTGAAGCACAAGCAAAATTTTAGAAACAATAAAGGGAACATAGTCAAAATTCACCTGTTTTCAATCTTTTCCTTCCCACTTTTCAAAAACGGTAAGTCAAGTCAGGTTTGACAATGCTAGAAGCCAAGTCATATCTGACAAAAGTGAAATAAAAGTTGATGTGGAATTCCAAACAATTCTAGTGAGGAATGGTTAATTGATTCAAATTAACATATCATGCAGCATACTTTTCTAGCTCATGTCTGATGTCAAGTACTGCTTCTTTGATAGCAATTACCTTATAAAGGCACTTGTAACTGAGTCAAGGGAAGACGTTCTCCATTTGCTACAGGGATCTGCCACTCTACAAGGTGTTGGCCAACAATTATCTCAATTACAGGGTGATCAACCTATGAATATGCTTAACCTCAAAAATAACCACTTGGTTGAGAATATTGAAAGTACTAGTGGATGTCTACTGCTTGTTAGATGAGCTGGTAGAGACAAGTGCACCTCTATAAAATTACCTATGAATGGCAGTTGATTCTACCTCTGTAAATGTAGAAGGAAGACCTTGGATTGGGACCATCCACCTAATCTGGTCCTGCTTTACATGGACCATGGCTAAAAGCATCTAGCTAGTAGGACAACTACTTTCTTTGCCGCTCCATATATTCACTCATATCCAATTGTATCATAGCTGTCTCCTACAATAATGTCAGCAAAAAATTGAAATTAGCTATACAGTAAAAGAACCATTGTAATATAGAACTCTCTCTGGCCATTAAAAAAGATCGGATTTATTTTTTTAAAAAAATCCATACAGTTTCTGCCTAGATTTTTGCATTTTCCACCACCTGCATAAACATAATAAAGATGAGATCCAGAATGAAGCTCTAGCTAAACCATCAAGAACCCAAATTCCTCAGTTTAAAAATGATGAATAGAGTCACAGTAATTACAAAGTAGACTGCAACTCAAGCCAATACCTGAAAATCTGTAAACTCCTTGATGGGGTCTACTCCAAAGGCTTCCAAAACCTAGCCATCAACCAGCTCGTCTGTCCTCCTACACCATACTGAAAACAGAGACCTAGTATGTGTTTAGATTATTACATTGCTGTTTAATTCCCACTAGATTCATAGAGAATAGCTAAAGACACTCATTGATTTCAGGGGGCCTAAGTTGTATAAGCTAGCTATGTTGTAGCGGTTTGTGCACCTCAGAGCTCTAACCTTTTGTAGAGTTCTCAAGTTCTTTTAATATAAAATGTTCTTGTGCTTTTATATTTCTGACATGTAAAATGGTACCAAAGAAGTTTAATTGTGTTTCACTATGATTTTGTTTTGAGTTGGATTGAGGTTGACCAGATTAGTAACCAAACCTCGAGATAGAGAACAAAATCAAATCACAAGAGCACATCTATGAGCAAATGAGCAAGGGAGGCATCTACTTTCCTAAAAAATTGGATTAGCAGACTACAAAGAACTTGCAGATGAAACTTTCACCATTACATGGAATATACGTTGTAGGAAAACCTTTCTAACAGAGCAAGCCTTGCCCAATTATAACCTCCCAAGTAGGAATCTATTAATCGATTGGTCCAATCAACCAAACCTATGACTTTCAAGTCACAACTTTTAAAGACTGTAATGGGACCTTTTGAAGAAATGTGGGTGTGAAAATCACCCTATTTTAGAGCATTAAAAGAGCTTACAGCCCAAGACTCCCAAGTTCTACATTCAAGTAGGAAGTTAAGGCCGAAGCATGCTCACCCAAACTAAAACATCAATAGTTCAAGCTAAGCATTGTAAAAGTCGAATCCAAGTAGGAAGCTATAGCCAAAATATCCAGACATACACGCCAAAACTAAAATAGCAATCATTCAAGCCAAGCATTGCAAGAGACCATTTGGAACCTTGATTTGGTCAATACAAAACGGACCAATACATGCATTTTAAACTGGATTGGTACAAAAAATTTGTTTGAACTGTAAGCATTGTCAATCCTGGATTGACCAATTCAACAATCTAAATGGGTACTAAATGTACTGAATGCTCAAATAGTCAAATCCATTAATCTGAACTGCCCATTCAGTCCT
Organism: Magnolia changhungtana; assembly: GCA_030180095.1. Taxonomy (NCBI): domain Eukaryota; kingdom Viridiplantae; phylum Streptophyta; class Magnoliopsida; order Magnoliales; family Magnoliaceae; genus Magnolia; species Magnolia changhungtana. Next base: position 4,334,488 of record JASAUF010000198.1, on the reverse strand, counting down.
AACAGTGTCATATGGCTGATCAAACAATCATAACCATCCAATCCAAACAAACACAATGGGTGAACAGACAGATACCCACGCATTGAATGAAAGGAGTCAGGGTATCAACACTCACAGGACTTTGATACTTCAGTATCTCCCGAAGAGCCACAAATCCCACTTGAACTGCGGGGGTTTCATGGCTTCATACGATGAAGTCCCTGCTCTTCCAAAACCGATCCACCATCAAAACTCAACAAAGACAAATAAAATAATAATAATAATTAAAAAAAAACACACACACACACACACCTCCCCGTGCATTTGCAGGTACCTCATCCTGTCTACTCGTTTGACATTCCTGTTTTGGTCATTCAACTGGTTTCTCAACTTGCCAAATCCCAACCAGTCAAAACACAGCGATAGAGAGACCAGAACCCAACAAAACACCTCAAAAACACAACAAAACCAGAGCAGCATGTAATTACGAAAATACCCTTTCCAAAGAAACATGGTAGCACCAATCCAACGGTATTATGGTCAATCATCTGGTTTTAAAGCTTCCATCAACCTATCAAACAGAGTGGGAAGAGCGCTTCAGCCCAACAAAAGAATAACCAGCAAGTCATGACACCATCTAATTACGAAAATACCCTTTACAAAAGGGAACCATGGAAGCACCCATCCAAGGGTATTACGGAGATCCAACTGGTTTCTACTCTTTTAACAAGCAAACACCTCAACCCCAAAAACCCAACAAAACCAAAACACCATATATTACGAAAATACCCTTTTTAAAATAAAATCATGAGAGCGCCAATCCAAGGGTATTATGGTCATTCGACAGGTCTTACCAGACCATCAAACCAACCAAATACGCTTCAACCCAAAATCCCAACAACACCAAAATACGAAAATACCCTTTTCAAAATAAAAACATGGAAGCATAAATCCAAGGGCATCATGGTCATTCAAATGGGGTCTCAGAAGTTCTACCAGCCGATCAAACCAACCAAATCCCACAACCCAAAAACCTAGCAAAAACCAAAATCTCATTTATCCTAATTATTTTTCAGAAACTTCAAGAATCCAACAAATCAACAAGAGAAAAATAAAATAAAAAGAGGATTAGAAATGGAAGTGATAGAAGTACCGATGCCAGGGTTGGGCGAGCCGATGACGCTGGATCTTCTTGAGATCCTGTAAGTTAGAAAAGAGGGAAGAAATGGAAATTTGATTTTCAGGGGTTTTGAAAAAGACCCAAATAGGGGAGAAAAAGGTACACCATCCGCAGGAGCACCTGAAATGGTAGTCTATGGGAAGCGGTGCAGCAGACATTGTGGCCTACACCCTACCTGATTGGAGTCATTAATCGAGTGTCTTGAACCGTGGAAGGCACCATGGATTATATGATTCGTCCGACCCTTATGCCCTGTGTAAATGGACGGATGACGATGAGATGGAGCAGATTCATCATCGAGAAGCGAAAAGTCACCAACCTAACAGGGCGATTCTAGCATGGCGGACGCCTTAAAGACAAGTGATTCTGATGTACATGGAGAGGGCCTCATGTATGGAGGAAGCGTTGGTGACTACATTTTAAAATGGCACCACGGCCTGCTGAAATGAGAGAGAGAGAGAGAGAGTTTTGGTCGGTTATTGAAGGGATGAGAGAAGAGGTGAGAAGGATTTTGAGAAAGAAGAGGGGAGAAGGGTTTTGGGAGTGAAGAGGCGCGCGGGAGAGAAAAACGCGAGGGCGCGCGATTTGGGGGGTAAAAATTAGATTTTAGGTTTTTTTATTTGAAAGGAGCGGCAGTGGAATAACTGTACAGGGGCAGGCATAAAAAAATGCCCCTGATTTTCATCTATAGTGGTGGTTTATTGTGGCCGCCTGTGATAAAAACGCCCCTAATATTGATATTTTTTATAGTGTGAGCATCAGCATTTTGGTAGCAGAGGTGGCAATGAACATGATGTGTACAATACCTCTTGTCGTAGACGGGCTTGGAGAGGGCACTACGTAGTAATCATGGATCTAAGGCCAAGGGTGTGATGGACTGCAATTACAGCCGATGGGGCGACTGATGGGTGGGGTGTTGTGAAAGTGGAGACGAGAGACTGTTCAAATATATATATATATATATATATATATATATATATATATATATATATATCATGGTAAATCCTTTAACTTATCAAATTTATGAATTTACGATGGACTTGAATTTGGAAAATTATAAAGTCTAACATTTGGGAATTAAGTAATAAATTGTTGAATTTGAGGAGCATTTGTTACAGTGTTAAGGTATTTAAGTGTAAAGGAAGTGCATTTAAAAAAAAAATAAAAAATTCTAAGAGTGTCTAGGTTTTATTTGTTTTAATTTTCAATTTGAATTTACCTTAAATATATAGATTTACGGAGGTATGGATTTGAAAAATCTACAAATTTGACAAATTCTCAACAAAAAGAAAGAATGGATTTAAAATCCATGGATTTCATGAATCCCTACCTAGATATGATGTAGGGAAGGACAAGATGAGGTCGATCACCATCTTCCTTAGGAATAACTACTCCGAATCCATGAAGCTTCTCTAGACTCCTCACAGAGATTTCCTGAATCCATGAAGAATGAAAATAGAAATAATTTTTAATAATTCAAAATAAATTGATCGATAAAAATTAAAAAAAAATTTGAATTTAAAATCCTTTAAATAATGAGCTCAGATGTAGGAAAAAAATTTAGAAACTCTCTAATTCCCTAAAAACATAACTTACTATAAATAATAAACATACCATTTATAGATGTTCATGATTCATACTAGACCTCATAGTTTTTAACTAAAAATAGTTAGTGTCCAATTTGACCTAGCCACGTTATTCTCCTAATTTTTCTAAGCCATTTTCATGTTTGGCATGACTCCTACAACTCAAAGGATAAAGAGTTACAATTGGACTAAAACTTACTATTTATAGTGAAAACGAAAATAAAATGGACTTTCAATTGCCAATCTAATGGAATCTTGCAAATCTGGTGTGGGCAAGCTGGAATAGAGGGTTGGTTGGCTAAAATATCTTCTCTTACCCCAAAATCATATATGATAGGTCGAAAAACCCATTCCAGTTTATGAGATATGATTGTTTTAAGGTTCTAATGGTCCTAATCACTTCCGCCTCCGATCAAGCCTTCTCAGGTCCATCTTTATCATGAAAGTATTTACAACCCCACTCTACATCAAGATCCCTCCACTACACCAAAATCGCCAAACCGGTACGGTCGGCATTTTGGTTCAGAAACGGCTTTAAGCCATTTTTGATTTGAAACGGTAGTGGACTGTACTCGAATAGTGGCTATTGTATGTTGTTACTTTCACTTTTTTGTTGGTGTGTCCTGATTGATTGTTGTATATTCTTATTTCTTATTACTATAGTTTATTATATTATTTTGAAACAGATGGACGAAATGGATTCTATTAGAACCCTCTAAGTGGACCTCACATGGCCCGAGAGTCATGTTTATGTAAATCTACCACAGACTACTAGAGTATTTTCATCCCCAAAACGCCCCGATCCCTTCAAAACACCCAGAACGCCCTAATTCCTTCAAAATGCCCAAAATGCTCCCTCTCCCTCTCTCGATCTCCCTCTCTCAATCTCCCTCTTTCAATATCTCTCTCCCGATCTCAACCCTCTCCCTCGATCTCACCTCCTCTCTCGATCTCCCTCTCACTCTCCCTCCTCCTCTCTCGATCTCCCTCTCCCTCTTCCGATCTCGACCCTCTCTCTCTCCCTCCCTCTTTCGATCTCCCTCTCCCTGTCTGACTCTAGATCTGATAGTCCCCACACGGTATTGTAGAAGCAGTAGCAGCAACTCTGTATGGGGTGTGTGTTCTGTCATCCACGGTTGAATGGGGAAGATTGAAGGGAGGAGAAAGAAAAACGGACATGTATCGGAGCTGGCTGGGCACCATCAGAAACAAGCTCGTCAAATCCCCTCGTAAGAGAGTTATCGTTCTCCACAGCAATAGCAATGATACCATCCAAAGAGAAGTACAGGTGGTGAATGAGAAGGCTACACTCAAGGAAGGCAGCTGCTCACCGCCACTGTATATAAGACTTTCCAAAGACAACATGGCTGCAATCAAGATACAAGCATTTTTTAGAGGTCATTTGGTAAGAACCTTGCTAAAGCTAATGTGGAATGTGTGTGCGAGATCCACACTGTTCATCAGGTGGGCCCCACTTAGTATTGGGACTTGAATACTAGGTGGTGTAGTAATGAGGTGGCTCTCATGTGAGTTGGTTGGATGTTAGCCATTGATCATACTTTTTGAACCATGTGACCCACCACCCACCGACTGCACTAACCTTAGTTTTGAGTCGCCGTGTATAAATGGTACACCCACCTGATGATTTGCCTAGTTGTGGCACAAACATGCTAGATTTAGTGGTCAGTAGATTAGGTACTAGATTACCTGGTCTTGACTGATCGGGCTCGTATCTTACCGGGTCGATTCCTCTGGTTTCTTGGTCTCATTTTTATTGAGGACAAGGACCTTGGTTTTGAGTTAAGGTTTGAGTTGGTTTTGGCTACGATTCTGATCAAAATAAACAAATTTACACCGTTAGACAACCCAATTACAGACACTTGTGCTGTGTAAATGGGCTGTCATACATGCATAGGGGTTTAGCAAACCTTAGTTCGACCGAAGCTACCATGAGTTTGAGCTCTGCAGGGCCCACCCATAAGTTGAGAAGTAATAAAAAATAAGTTACTTTTTCAAAAAAGCTACTTATTTAAGTGTAATAACTAAACTAATTTATTTAAGAAAAGTCACTTATTAACTTATGTAAGTTAAAAAAAGGTACTTATTTGGTAGTATCCAAACGGGCCCTTAAGAATGGGCAGATGCCAAGCCCTGTTGATAGACGTATACACGTACATCATTTTAATCAACTGGGTCACCTGGCCCAGCCGATTAATAAATGATTGGGTTAGATAGGGTTCAACTTGATCTTGGCCTGTTAACCTAAATGGGCCTAATTTTCTAGCCCAAGCCCAATCGACTACACATTTAACTTGCCCTGACAAACCTGTCCAACTGTGGGCTGGCTCAACCATCTATTGCCACACATCGGGTAGGAATGGATCCAACAGATTTCAACTGGAGAAACCACATTTATATTTTAGCTTTCTTTGGGATGGCAATAGGTGAGGATGGCGTTTCGGGCTCTAAGGAGCTTGGTGAAGCTCCAGGCAATTATTCGCAGCATTTGCATGAGGAAGCAGGCACGGATTGCTTTGCATTGCGTGAACCTTTTTGGCCTTTTTTTGTTGAATATAAAACAGTGTACTTTCATAACCGTCCATTTGTAAATGTGGAAAATTTCCTCTGAACTGATTACTATTAGTAAATGTGGAACTCATGAATCGTGACTCTCCATCTAGTGAGGCCAATAGATCGGCTCACAATTACTGATCATCCTAAACATCACTTTTCTTCAGATTTTCCAGGCTGAACCTCGACTATTAATCATTAATAATTTTTAGCATTGGAATTTTTTTTGCTGATTTGCTTACTACGAGTAAATGTGGAACTCATGAATCTTGGCTCTCCATCTAGTGGGGCCCATCTGGATTGGCTCACAATTACTGATCATCCCGGTTGTCACTTTTCTGCATGTTTCCTTGCCAAACCTTGACTGTCAACCAACGTACATATTTTTCTCCCATCTGAAAATTTTCTCTAATCTGATTACCTTCAGTAAATTAACCCATAAAAGGCATTTACATCAACTAATTTGTCATAGTATCACATATATTTGTGGCTCAAAAAACCTTTCATCTACCACATTCAATGCTGGTTGTGCTATGTACATTTTTGGGTATTTTGTCTATATTATCTCGTACGTGTGTTCCATGGTTTCTTAAGTTGATAATTAGTCTTCCATCACAGGTATGTTTTCTTTAATTTAATTATATATTGTATGTAAAGGATTTTCAAAGTCATATGGTTTGCTTTGTATTTTCTATTGTGTTATTTACTGCTAAAACGTTAACCATTTTCTAATGTACTAACGTTTCTGTGCGGACTAATGAATTTTATCAACTGGCAGCAGTTGCATTTTGTTTACCTGTTGCTTGGGTTTGTGCCATATCACTTCTTAATATATTGATGCCTTTATTTCAGTTTTGATTAGTACTTATTTTGTAATATTTCCGTATAGTATTTGAATCACTGCATATGTGGTCATGTTGTTCTTGCATAAGAAATTCATGCTGTCAGTCCAAATTTTCAAAAATCATTCCGACATCAACATTTTGGAATGATTCTACATAAGCAACCGCTTGAGTTGTTGTTTATGATTTCTAAAATGCATATGGTACTTGAGACAAACAGAGTTAGCTCAGCTTGGCTCAGCCAAGAAAGGCAGCTATTAGTTTGAACTTTTAAGCCTTGACCACTAGAATGGTCATTAACAGGACCATGTATAGACAATTCGATGTTTATTTAATAAAATAACAAAAAAAAATGCAATTTTAACTATTGAAGTAACAATAATTGTCTTCTTTCTCCTGGCATCAGACTATAAATGGACCCTTACCCTATGTCACAAAATTGTTTGAAGTCTCTCATGTTCATGGATTTTAGGAAAGCCTTGAACTTGTTATTGTGTGTGACTTCCTCTAGGTAGTATTCAGTTTTCAGTTTTTCATCAACTATTCAATGCCACGGTGAAGGTGACTTTTGGTTGTGTACTCTGTGTAGGTTGGCATCTCTTTTGCACAAATAAGAGAATTTACTTTTGTTCTTCTCAGTCGTGCTTCTAATCTCCTCCCCCTCACCATTTCTTCAACAGTTGAAATTTGAGTATGTAGCAGTCCTAACTAAGCTCATTTTAATGTCCTCGCTATGTTTCACAAATTCATCGTTGATGTGTGGGGATAAATGATAAGTTGATCATTGGTTCCTCCAACCCTTTATGAAGTTGGTCTGGCTCAATGTTCAAGCCTTGCTAAAATAAGCTGCGATAACGGTTTCGAGACAAATCAATTTCTTCTACAACATGAGTTAGATATCCACTGTTTATTTAAACCATGTAGCAGTGTCGACATGCTAATAATGAATCATAAATGCAATTGTGATTTTCTTGGCATTTTGGTTAGCATTTGCGTGAGCCTACTGCATTGTATGTAATTTTGAAAATGTCCTTCCTAAACAGACGCCATTAATGCAATAAATGGAACAATCATTACTTATGGACAGGTAAGCTGCAATTTGATAGAAATTACTTGAAATGATGCTTGCTCTGGTTGCCAACATTTTCTTTTTATGTTTCTGTCATTAATTGAAGTTTTTCAGATTGTAAATGCATGAATTCATGAATGCAAACATGCATGCACTGTAGTTCACATTTCTTTGTTTCATCTCCTGTCCCATTGAAGTTGTCCCCAAATAGCTGGCTATTATGATGACTATGATCTTCTATCCATTCACAGACTGGAGAATTGAAGGAGAAGCTCAAGGATATCACTGTCGAAGCCAAACCATGAAAAAGGGAGGAGAAAGCTCTAAGGTACAACTTAGATTACTAATTAACAAGTTACGAAGTATAAATTCTGCTACATGTGGAACTTGTTATTAATTTAATCAGGATATTAGCTTCTACCAGATAATTTCATTTAAATTCTGCTATACTGATTTTGAAGAACATTTGAAATTTTGTTCAAGTACTCCATGTATAGATATCTAACAATTTTGTATGGATGTTGGAAAGTGCTTTGAGACTTACGAATGGAGAAGGAAAGTTATTAAATATAAAAATGCATATAGTATGAAGGAGGGTTATGTAAAGAATAATGATTTACTAACGTCATTTTTGCAGTGCAGGGATTTGTTTGGTGCTTTTGGTAGAAGCTCCATATGTGATCAAGCTCCATAAGTGTGGAAATTTGTAAGTTTTGAGTGTTGGAGGTGATATACAACAATGGATTCTGATTTGGGTTTTCAATATTTCAATGTGGTTTTCTTTTTCAAGAGGTTGTTTGATTTTTTATGGAATTTGATTGATGGGTCTGATTTAAATCATGGGTTTGGTAATGGGTTTATAATCTAATGCCATTTTCCTGAAATGTTTGATGAGATATAAGGAAGGCTACGGAGATTAGTCTTGTGTTGCTATTTAATTTTCTATTACAAATTATTTCATTCTATAATATTTGTAGTTTAATCATTTTGATTAATTCATTCTATAATCATTTGATTTTAACCATTTTGTTCTCTAAGAGGAACAATAACTTGGAGGATGAACTATTGGCTTGCTCAAATTTCACTCGTGACATTTAGCTGCTTGTTTCTTTTTGTCAATTGTCTTTATTTGATGGAAGTGGTGTTCGTGTATGTAGGGTAGTTGTGCTACGCCAAAAATCAGGCCTTTCAAACTCTCAAGTGGGCTCCACCTGTTAGATAAGCTACAAGTTGTCACTGGTCCAGGTTCAGTATACACTCACGGTGCATGCGATGAGTGGTCTCGTAGGAGTTTACACAAAGCCACAGGGGCAACAACCTGATTTTTCTGATCCTGTAGTACTTTCCACGGTAGGTTGCACATTCTTCTTAAAGAAATAAACAATGTGAACATTTGCTTGGTTTGACAAACTGTATATGGGGGAGCACTTTTGGTGATCCAGATGATTTTGTGGTGGACCCATGGTGGATGGAAGATCTATAGGTACGGATTTTGCTCCTTTTTTTGGTAGTGTAAATATACTCACCATTCTCCATAAACTGTTTAGTCCTAATTTGCTTATGACCATAGCAGCTTCTAATGAATCCGTATAGAAACTACAATACTCAGATGCTTGTGAACTTGCACATGCAATGGGTGCACAGGTGCCAATCAGTCACGTGTATGACATTTGGGCTGTGCAAAAGGTGTGCCCTACCATGAAGATCACCTGGTGCAAAAATCAGAGCAATCCGTGATCTGTGGGCTACACTTGCACATTAAATCAGACTGTTGATATGTCTGATTTAAAATGTCATTTTTTTATTATTATTATTATTATTATTATTATTATTATTATTATTATTATTGTACTTAGTGGTCCTCATGACAAGTGGGACAGCCTTTTGCATGGCTCGGATGTCATTCACGTGACACACTGGTACCAGTGCACCCATTTACTGCAAAGTTCACATACGATGGATTGTAGGCAAATAGCCCTCTTCAAATTTCCATTCTTTAGAGGGTTGATCATTTTTAGCTGAAAGGTTTTTTATTTTTCATTTTGTCATCCAGGGAAATCTTTCCAAGTGGAACCAAGAAATCCATCTGATTCTCAGAGTTTCAGGAGCCAACATAGCAGGGTTTTTGAGGATGAGCCTTTTTGCAAATGGCTCTTTTTGCCATTCTTATAGATTTTCTCCTCAAAATTTTATTGCACCATTTGCCTATAGTTCCCTTGCATTGTAGGCAGCTGCCCAACAGTTCAAGTTAGGTTTCATGTTCTCAAGGTTTTCCAAAATATCTGTTGATTTATCGGAGGAAGCAATAGCTCACTGCCAATTAATCGTGTTTACAAGTAAGTTGCCCACATCCATATTGTCACACATTCCTTCTCTTCAAACATGGTGCTGGAGGACCACACTATTGTGGCAATCACTTTCTTTTATTTAACTTCTCAACCACTTACTTTCTCATGTGGCAAACTTGTTATCAGGTATGCTATATTGCTATTACTTCTTTTTTTTTTTTTTAGAATTTTTGGGTGTTCTCTGCCATAGTGTAGGTGGTGGGATGCACTCTCTGCATTTTGGGGACATCCAAACATTGATATTTTTTTTAGCGTCCTTGGTGGGCTCCAGCCTCAAGGACGAAATGTCACCAGTGCCCTCAAGGTTGTCTTCTTCCTCCAAGTTTTTTTTTTTCCCATGACTTGCTGATTGTTGGGTCCTGCAGGTTGTGGAGACGGCGGTCGCTCTACAGGAGGCTGGATGTTTTGCAGTCGTTCTGGAATGTGTGCCTGCACCTGTAGCTGTAGCTGCAACCTCTGTCCTCCATATCCTCACCATAAGCATTGGAGCCGGCCCTTTCTGCAGAGCTGTGTTAGTTGATTTTCACCCTTTTCTGCTATAATAATACCATCGGAAAGCATCTTCTTTCTTTTCTTTTCTTCCTTTTACTGTTGGAAGAAAGTGGATTCATTTGTTACTCTGGCAAAGTATGATACTCCATACACTTGCACATAAAAATTATTCAGGTGACATGTACCTCAAATTAGACTGTCCAAATAGTGGGACCCAGCGTAGGTAGGGCATAGTCCCAGAATATGTGATCGATATATACCGACCACAAATTAATGGACATCGCTTATTGAATTTGGACAAATTGAGTATTTTCTACATTAACGAGATCGAGTTCAATTTGCCCATTGGGTGCCCAACGGTTCAGCTACCCATTGGGTACCCAATGGTTCTTTTAATCTTTTTAGCTATTTAGAGAACTATAATTCACTTCCTGCAGTTTTGTCAACTTTGATAACACCTGATACACCAAGTCCATTGGCATATTCGCACTACCATATGCTATATTTAGGATCATCTACAGAATTTGGATTTGAATTTTTCTTGATTTATTTTCTAGTTGGGTTTTGTTAAATTACGCTTCTCTAACTATGGGAAAATTGCATGTCTGCAAAAGGTGTGGAAAGAGTCATGACCGAGGTGGATAAATTACTGAGGCCCTGATCTTAAGAGAGGCTCATTCTCGCAAAGAAGAAGAGAACACGATAATTGAACTTCATAGAGTTCTAGGCAATAGGCAACACCTTCGTATTTAGCTGACGAAATTTGAGCCATTGAAGAGAGGGAGGAGCCTTTGCTTTGCATGTAGCTTGTGTTTGCAAAAGAGTAAGGATTGTAGCTGTAGTGGGTTCCTAGGACTCAAGACAGAAATTGTTGGATTATAGAAGCCTCGAAATGAAATGTTGTATTGAAATGTGTACTAGAAAAGAACAAAAGGTTTAAAATTGTTTCTAAAATTTCGTCCTAAAATCTGACCGTTGGTAGGTGTTTAAAACTGTTTCTAATATTGTGCCTGAAATATGACCGTTAGCACTAGAACGGTTTAAAACCGTTCCTGAAATTCCGTTTCTAAAAATTGAAACGGTACCCAAAACGGTTCTGAACCGTTCCTGTTTTTCTGTGACGCCTCATTTAGAAACGGTTTCAAACCGTTCCTAAATGACGATTGTGGTGTAGTGCTCACCAAAAATAGCCTCTTCTTTTTTTTTCTCTTTTAATAAAATCACACATTACCCAGCTCCCATCCCCTCTTCCTCTAATAGTGGGCCTGAACACGTGTCAACAGCTCAGTGTGGAAAGAGTTACCGAGAAATAGTTATTTTATGATTATTTACTTCTATGATGACAATTAATATATGGTGTTCCGCAATGACATTGACTATCTATATAAACGGATGTGGATATCACTATCTGGTGTTCAGATGATATTAAAGATAACGATGGCATACCATATATTATAGATAACATATGTAAAAATTTATTTTATTTTAAAATAAATAAACAAGTCATAATAAGTTCATGCCATATATTATTGATAACATATGTACTATTTTAATTTATTTTAAAATAAATAATAAGTTATAGTAAATTCGTGTAACGAATTGGTTCGCTTAACAATGAATTAGTTCAATTGTGACTCTTTTTTAGGGCACTTAGGATGCCTAAAAAAGTAGGCCTATCCAATTATCAGGTGGGCCATATCATAGAAAACAATAGCCAATCACCAAAAACTCCAAATTCACCTTATGATATTCATGGTGGTTGCATTAGCTTAAATTTTGGGCATCCAACTTTCAAGACGAGTGACCTAAGTGGACCATAAGCAGCATGGACAGTTCCCACCATCGAAAATTAGCAGTGGGTGGACCCAATGGGTGCGTATGATGCTGGATAGTTAGGCAGGCACTTCAAAATGGTACACATGGCGTACAATAATTCAAATTAAACCGTATAAATGGTAGAACCCATGTCAAGTTACATTCCAAAAATCAGATTAATTGTACAATTGTAACCTTTGATTGGTGGAAACTTGTTTGCGGAGATAAGACTGGCATATTTATTATTTTGAACCATCCAATAAATATTCACTAATTTGATATTTAGATGATGAAATGAGTGTTATTTATGGTTCATGACACATCTAAGCTGGTATTTGGACGGTTTAACTTGAATTACTTACATGTGGTTCAGGCAGTTTCCAAGTAATTTATAAGTTCCTGTGTATCAACCATCTACTCTGCCAGTGTACGAATTTTTTTTATTTTTATTTTTCCTATTTTCCGTCCCGTTTATTGCTCCATGCCGGTTCCTCTGCAACGTTTAATACAGTATGCTTATTCTACAAAATTGGTTATGGTGCCGACAATGATTTTTACATGACATCCAATCTATCTATCATGTCAAAAACCACATTTTCTCCATATGTTTAAAAAATCAGCCCATTCAAAACTCAGATGTCTCATCATGTATGCCTAAAATCTCTAAAATCACTTGGTGTGGACCACTGAGTCATGGAATGGCCAAAATTTTTAGTTCATGCATTCATCTTAACGGTTCCATAGTTTCGAATGAATAGGATGGCATACATGAAACATTGTGGGCCCCACAAAAATCTGGAAAGTTTAATGTTGGGTGTCCACATTCCAAACGTCCCCTGCGGTGTGACCAATCTCTGTTTTGGATTGGCCTGAGTTTTGGATGAAAAAGAGCAGTTGATGGGCACGCCCTATGAACGGATTGGATATTGGCCTTACATCCAGGTGGGTCTCTTCTAACGCTTTGGGTCTGGCATCTTTTTTCTCCTGTCAAAACAATCGTACTTTAAGATCTTCTCGCAAGTACCATGCTTTGTTTTAAAGAATAAAAAGTTAAAAGTAAAAAAGAAATATGGTCATTTTGATAAAGGGAAATGCTCACACAACTAGCTGCAGTCTACCTAACTAGTTAATGTGTGAGGCCCACCATGGTGTTTGTATAACATCTTGCAATTCCAACAAGATTATCCTTTAATGGGACCTACTATGTCCCAAAAATCAGGTGATCCAACCATTAGATGCAACAAAAATTAGGTGATCCAACCATCAGGGTGGGACATACTATAAAAAATAAAAACTCTACATTCATATGGGTTGTATCTAATGATTGGATCATAATTGGTACACCAAACGCAAAAGCAAAATAGCTGACGGTGATAGCACGATTTTGTGGAAATATTGCAATGACGGGCGCCAAACAGGTCCAATAGTTACTACCATATAAACATCCAAAGTTTGTCCGCGAGGCTTGTAGAATTCTTTGTGTAAAATCTACTCTGTCCATCAGGTGCCGATTTAGATCTTATCAGGCAGATTTCAGAGTTTCTTGCTGAAATTCCAGAGTCATAATCAAACAGTTTTGGGAAACAATTTTCCTTTCCCGTGCATTTTCAAATTGCCGCATCAAACACAGCTTATTGTGAATGTGAAAAAGCACGTGCATTCTGTTGCGCAGCACGCCAACAACGCAGTGAGCCTAGATCCAATCTCAGGCCCCACCCACAAATGATAAACAGAAATAAATATAAACTAGAAACAGATCAAAGCAATCCAAAACAAACCATAAGACAAGATATACGTAGAAAAACCCCAATCTAGGGTAAAAAAAACCACGGATGCAAACTTCCATTATGAAGAACGAAGATTACAAGGCAATATACTAACCTCTCCCTTAGAAGTACAGAGAAAATCACTTGCCCACACCTTAGAAATATTTTCTAATATTCACCTTAACCCTAGAAAAGCCCTAGGGATCCCTATTTATAGTTTAGACAACTTCCCTTTTGCACCATTGTGAAAGGCGACACAGAAATCCGCAGTCCGCATCAAATTTGGAAACGAGTCTACGTAACCTCGATTGGTCGAGCAGACTGTACGATTGGTCGAGAAGACCCCTCGACCGGTCGAGAATGGGCTACGACCGGTCGAGCACCTCGAAACCCAAAAACCTATGCTCGCCGGACTTTGAGTCGAGCCAGTCCACGACTGGTCACGACCGGTTGAGTGGCCTCCTTGACCAGTCGAGCAAAGGCCACGACTGGTTGTGCGCGGCCCCAGATGTTTCTTCACTTCTTAACAATCTCTTACTTGGAGACACATCGTCATAAACCTTTGTCTTCTTCATCCAGAGTGCACCACCTCCCTATCTTCAAGCCTGAAGACCAATCAAAGCTGAACAGAGCTTCAACTTCTCCCATGTGACTGCCTTGGTCAGCATAACCGCAGGATTCTCTCTTATATGAATCTTCTCTAGAGAAATCAATCCATCTTCCAGTAATGAACGTATGAAGTGATATTTGATGGAAATATGCTTAGTCCTTGAATGAAAGGCTGAATTCTTAGCCAAGTGTATTGCACTCTGACTGTCACTGTATAGTTTGCAATCTACTTGCTTCTTACTCAACTCTTCCATGAAACCCTACATCTACACCATCTGCTTGTATGCTTCTATAGCCGCAACATATTCTGCTTCCGTCATACTGATAGATACTATCTTTTGTAACTGAGAGACCCAACTGACTACAACACTACCCAGAGCAAAGATATAACCTGTAGTGCTTCTTCTGTTGTCAATATCTCTTGCCAAATCTGAATCTACGTAGCCTTGTAGCTTGATTTCCGATCCTCCATAGTACAGCCCTACATCCTTAGTACCTACCAGGTATCTGAGGATCCACTTCACAGCTTCCCAATGTTCCTTCCCGGGATTGTTCATAAACCTGCTAACAACTCCCATAGCTTGAGCAATGTCTGGCCTCGTGCTTACCATAGCATACATGAGACTCCCAATAGCTAACGCGTATGAGACTTTAGCCATGTAGTCCCGTTCCTCCTGCATCTTTGCCCCTTGCTCCTTAGATAGCTTGAAGTGATTGGCTAATGGAGTGCTAACCGGCTTAGTACCTCCCATATTGAATCGATCAAGTACATTGGCTATGTACTCTGCCTATGACAAAATCAGTTTCTTATTTTCCTTGTCACGCTTTATCCTCATACCTAGGATTTGTTTTGCAGCTTCCAAATCCTTCATGGCAAATTCTCTAGATAGTTGTCTTTTGAGATCTGAGATGTCCTTCATGCTTGAACCGACCACAAGCATATCATTAATATACAGAAGAAGGATGATGTACGACGTATCAAACTTCTTCAAATAGCAATAGTGGTCTGCATGATATCTCCTAAAACCATTTCCCGATATGAAACTTTCAAACTTCTTGTACCACTGCCTCGGGGCCTGCTTCAGGCCATATAGACTCTTTTTCAGTCTACACACCTTGTTCTCCTTTCCTGGTGCCACGTATCCTGTTGGCTGTTACATATATATCTCTTCTTCAAGGTTCCCATGAAGAAAGGTTGTCTTAACATCTAGCTGCTTTAGATGTAAGTCCTCTGTAGCCACTATACTCGAGACCATGCGAATCGTAAACATTGTCATCACAGGTGAGAATATGTCAGTGAAATCAATACATGCCTTTTGTTGAAACCTTTTCACAACCAATCTAGCCTTGTACCATTTCGAACCATCGTACTCCTCCTTTAGTCTGTAAACCCACTTGTTATGAAGAGTTTTCTTACCCTTAGGTAAAATAATTAGCTCTCATGTACGATTAGACTCAAAAGAGTCCATCTCATCATCCATGGCCTGCTCCTACTTAACCCGTGTATCTAACTGTAATCCCTCTTCAAAATACTCTGGCTCACCATTATCTGTCAGTAGTAGATAATGTAAGGAGGGTGAGTGTCGGACCGTGGGTCTCCTCTCCCTAGTAGACCTCCTCACAACTGGTGTATGCAGCTCTGCCTCATAATACTCCTGTGCATGATCATCCTGTGGCGCTGTAACACCCGTGTCCGGTAACTTTTCTATCTCTATGAATTCTTTCTCTTTGGCCTTATTTTCTGTCACACTATCCTTATGCATCACTTTTTCATTGAAGACTACATCCTTACTTCTGACTATTTTTCTAGTTTTCTACATCCCAAAACCTGTAGCCAAAATGATGCTACCCATAGCCTATAAACGTGCACCTCCTGAACTTCGCATCCAGCGTATTTCAGTGCTCTACATCAATGTCAACATATGAAGTGCAACCGAACACTCGTAGATGTGCAAGGTTCACTTCTTTCCTAGTCCACGCTTCTTCTGGTAGCCCACCATCCAATGGTGCTGAGGACTTCTATTGATGAAATATGCCGCAGTATTCACAACATCTGTCCAAAACGTCTTGGGCAATCCTGCATGTAACCTCATGCTCCTGGCGGGCTCAAGAATGGTCCTGTTAATGTACTCAGCCACACCATTCTGTTGCGGTGTCCTCAGAATCATTTTCTGATATTTAATTCCATTTGCTGCATAATACTCTTCAAACCTCTTATCACGGTACTCTCCCTCATTATCAGATTTAAGACATTTTACTGTTTTACCTATCTCGTTTTCTACCATAACTTTTCACTTCTTAAATACATCAAATACATAAGATTTATGCTTTAAGAAATAGACTCACAGTTTTCTACTAGCATCATCAATAAAAGAAACAAAATAATATGAGCCACCAAGAGATAATACCTGTGCCGGTCCCCACACATCAGTGTGTACAAGCTCCAACAGATGCATCTTTGGAGCGCATCCCATCTTCTTGAAGCTTACCCTCTTCTGCCACCATACACGCAGTCCTCGTAGAATTTCAAGTCAATAGACTTTAGCCCTGGTAGCTTCCCCTTTGACAATAGCACTTTCATCCCTTTCTCACTCATATGTCCCAACCTCTGATGTCATAACTGCCCGTTCACTCCAGTAAATGCGACCGAGAGTGAACTGTACAATCCTGAAGTCACGTACAAAGTACCTTCCTTTTTGCCTCGAGATATCACCAAGGCACCTTTTGTAATCTTCTAGGAATCACTAGTGAATATTGTCACAAAACCGGTATCGGCCAACTATTCCACTGAGATCAAGTTACGTTTCAAACTCGGTACATGTCTGACATCCTTCAATTTCAAAACCGTTCCATCTTTCTGATTTATATAACGTCTCCCTTTCCAACGATACTGCACGGCTCATCATCACCCAGGTAGACTCTACTGAAGTCACTTGACACATAATCACGCAGAACTTCCTTACACGAAGTGGCATGAAATGAAGCACCCAAGTCTATAACCCAAGACTCATCCCTCGCATCAAGAGACAAGATCAACGCCTCTG
Organism: Magnolia changhungtana; assembly: GCA_030180095.1. Classification (NCBI taxonomy): domain Eukaryota; kingdom Viridiplantae; phylum Streptophyta; class Magnoliopsida; order Magnoliales; family Magnoliaceae; genus Magnolia; species Magnolia changhungtana. The sequence continues at coordinate 4,317,187 of JASAUF010000198.1, read as the reverse complement.
TGTCACTCTCCTCAGATAAATTCAATGAATACTTCCCACCTTGAGAACTTCCTTCTTGTTTCTTAAGCGCCCTACAATCATGTTTCATATGCCCCTTCTTGCCACAATGCCAACACCCGTCTTTGTCTTTCTGTCCCTTGGACTTCTTCTTCGACTTAGAACGCCCGTATTTATTGCCTCCTTTGTTCAGCGATCTTCCTCTTCCTTCAATGTTTAGAGCATTCCTTGAGTCCCCTGAAACTCCTAATACCTTTCTTCTAGATTCTTCGCTAAGAATTAGACTGGCCACATCATCAAATTTCAGCTTTGTCGACCCTGAAGAATTGCTCGCAACAATCACCAAACCATCCAAACTGTCTGGCAAACTGGATAAGATCAATAATGCCCTGACCCCATCCTACAAAATAATACCAACGAATTCCAACTGGCTCGTGACTATATTGAAATCGTTTAGATGTTCAGACACACTCCCACCATTTGACATCTTTATGTCGAATAGCTATTTCATAAGATGAACCTTGTTTGATGCAAAAGGGTTTTTCATATATGGTGGCTAGGGCTTCCATTAATTCTTTTGTAGTTTTTACTTTGGATATATTGAAGGCGACACTCTTAGACAAAGAGAGTCGGATCGTTCCTAAAGCCTTCCTATCCAGTAAAAACCATTCATCATTTGTCATCTTTTCTGGTTTCTTCTCTTTTTTCTCCTAGAGGAATATAGAGGTTCTTCCGATACAGATAATCCTCCATCTGCATCTTCTAGAAGACAAAGTTTGAACCATCAAACTTCTCAATTCTAGTTTTCTCTTCTTCTGTCATCGCTCCCAATAGAACTAAACCAATGGCTTTGATACCAGTTGTTGCACAGCATGCCAACAACATAGTGAGCCTATATCTAATCTCAGGCCTTACTCACAAATGATAAACATGAAGAAATATAAACTAGAAACAGATCAAAGCAATCCAAAACAAACCACAAGACAAGATATATGTGGAAAACCCCAATCTATGGTAAAAAACCATGGATGCAAACTTCCACTATGAAGAACGAAGATTAAAAGGCAATATACTAACCTCTCCCTTGGAAGTATAGAGAAAATCCCTTGCCCACACCTTAGAAATATTTTTCAATATTTACCTTAATCCTAGAAAAGCCTTAGGGACCCCTATTTATAGTTTAGGCAACTTCCCTTTCGCACCCTTGCGAAAGACGACACAGAAATCCGCAGTCTGCATCAGATTCAGAAACGATTCCGCGTAACCTCAACTGGTCGAGCAGACTGCATGACCGGTTGAGAATGGGCCACGACCGTTCGAGCACCTCAGAACCCAAAAACCTATGCCCGCTGGACTTTGAGTCGAGCCAGTCCATGAATGGTCACGACCGGTCGAGCAGGGGCCACGACTGGTCATGTGCGGCCCCAGATGTGGCTCCACTTCTCAATAGATTCTTAGTTTTGTGGACATTCGGCAGTAGGGCCTAACTTGGCTGGAACCTAGAACCAATGATGAAAGTGGTGTTAATGTTCAATTTAGACATGCAGCTCTATCTATAATATTGAATAGCCCAATTTTAATTAGGCCGGTGAGAGTATATGAGCGTTGGGGTTATTAAGTCGTATTTGACTTGAATTGAGTTGAATCAAACGCCTTATGAACCCATGTGTTGAGATAGACTAATTAGGATCTGATCTATAAATATGACAGTCTATTCATCCACTAAATAGCAAAGTGATCAAACGGTTCATAAAGGGGAGAGTTAATCATTTAGATAAATTTTTTTCTCTTCTTGAAGACAATTACTTTTTCTATGACAATAATGGCTTGATCATGTTCATCAGCGGAGTAATGCTAAGATTGAAAAGAAAAAGAAAAAGAAGGCTTTGTGTCAATTTTATTAATCTAAATATATATGAAGTACAATAGTCAAATAAAAGAAAATAATAATAATAATAATAGTAATAATAATAATAATAATAATAAACAGAATACATTACTAACGACAGTTTAAGCAAGCAAAACTATCGTGGTGCTAACGGCCATCCAAACCTGAATGGTAGTGAGAAATCCAGATAGTCGTGGTCTTTGGTTAGTAGGTTGTGACTAGAGAATTATAATAACGTCTAAATAGTGTATATTTATCCTCTCAATTACATTGGTTTCCATGCATTCAAGTGCAAAATTGATAAATTAACATATGTTTTATACATGAGAGGTAATTCGAAAGACAATGATGAAAGCATGCTTAAATGGAGGATTTAAATCTCAAAAGAATGATTAATGAAGAATTGAAAATTTGGAAAATATTAATGAAGAATTTACATGCGAAAATCCAAGGAAACCAAGTACAAAGGATGGAGGAAAAAACTAAAAAATCATATAGTCCAATAACAGAAGTAATAGACTATTCGATCCCACCTGAGGTTGGTTCGGTCCAACCGAAAGTGCACAGAACAAACTAGCAAGAAATATTGATTTTCAGAGTTAATTTGGCTCGACACTAAGGTTTGACTAAAGTTAGGTTTGGTGCGACTGAAGGAGGGTTCGGTCCAACATAAGGGAGACAGAGACTCTAGATGATATTGAAGAAATTCTCTTGCAACCGAGAGACCCATTCGATGCGACCGAAGTGATATTCCGTGCGACCGAAGGCTATAACTGGTGTGATCAAAGCATAACAAAATGCAAAGTTTTGAAGTCAGTGCAAATCGAGTCTATTTAAAGATGTGTTTTAAGCTTTTTCTAAAGTATGAATTAGGGCTTAGGAGAGAGACCTAGGAGTGGTGGAACTTTTTAGGAATCGTCATTCTCAATCCTTCGGTTTTAGTTTATTTTTCTAGTTTTCTTTTATTTTTGTTTAAGATGTTAGTCATGTTTGGCTAATCTTTTAGTTAAAGCAAACGGATGAACCTTTTGATAGATATTTGATAGTTAATTTATTTTTCAAAGAAAATGTTAAGTTTTTATGTTGAATTGTGATTATATGTGATAGAATTCCTAGATTGAAGAAGGAATCAATCTATAAAGTTGATTGATCTATTATTGCCTCTGGGTATAATAGATGCTTTCAATTCCCTACAACGTGATTACCAAATCTTAATAAGAGATCAAGCATATCGTGATTCTAATATATGTTGGATATTTATAATTGATATTATTAAGTTATCTTTCGATTAGAACGAATTGGAATCCAGTTCTAGTTGAGTTATCAACTCGAGAAGATGAATTAAATTTAAAGTCTATTAATTGGAGATTATTGGATCCTCAGTTCTTTTTACTAATTGTTTTTAAAACCCTTCTACTCCACTAGATTAAAAACTCAGACCAACTGTTATCCTTATATTAAGTTCTTAGTGTATTCTCACCAAAGTCCCTGTGGATCGACCTCGGTCTTACCGAGTTATTATTGTATCGCAGCCCTATACTTGGGGTCATCAACCCTTGGGTTCGATCAAATCACTAAATGAGGACTTGGGGATTTGGGGGATCCGACGACAAGGTCAAGGGTATTTAACCTAAGCTAAACTGGCTTGTTGTAGCGATGTGCTGGACAAGTGGAAATTAAACTAAAACTCAACTATGCGATTCAACTTATTGCAGCGTGGTACTGGATAGAAGTGGAGAGGTTCGAACTAAGCTAATTGAAATAGGTGTCCATGATGGAAAACATAGGCAACGTTGAGCTTAAAAGAATTGTGTTAATTGGATTGACATGAGGCTTGATAGTATTCATTTTGTGATGGTTTATAAAATTGGTTGAGGTGGTGGCCATATGTAAAGTTCTATAGCTTCCTTAGATAGTCTTCTGATCGTGTAGCGACCTTACTGTGATATATTTAAAAAAATAGTCTTTCTGTCACTATGCTATCGTAAGTGACAATACCTCTCTCTTTGGATGGCTTCTTGCTCTCAGAGTCTAGCTTCATAGTCTTCAAGGGGGGTTCATGCATGCTCTCCAGGCATTTTAATAACATGACATAAGGAAGACGGCCACCTTTAGGGTTTCAATTGTGCGTACATTTTCATGGCGGAGCACGTGTCTTTGCGAGTAGGTATTTGTGATTCTTACGATCTTCTCTCCTGTCGGGAGTAACCTTTTCTCTTAGCTTTCGTACAAATATATTGACACATGGTGGCATCCCACTCGTTGGTTCTGGCCACGTTAGGCTGGGTATAAACAATGCCCACTATGTCTCTTTGCACTCGAAGAATGTAAATAGATGTTGAATCGATGTTGGAAGTTCTTCATTAAATTGACACTTGAGATTTTCTTATCAGCCAAAGTGGTTGTGGAGTATATATTCAGTTGTGGTGGCCTTGATAATTCTTCATGCAACCTAGGTGGTCAGGGGAATTTTCTTATACTTGACTGTGGTGGCCATGATGATTCTTTATGCGGCCATTGTGGTTTGTTTGAAACAATATATCAGTCCGTTGCATAGACCTTTTAGCAGCATCTCTTATATAATACATGCTTAGGTGGCTTGTCTTTTGGTAGGTTATCTTCGCGAGGAACTGGTTTTTTATGCGGGTGATGCAGTTGTTGTGATTAACTTGGAGCATTGTGTCGGTCCGTTGTATAGACCTTGTGACAGCATCGTTCACACAACACAGGTCTTGGCATAGGATAGTTGTGAGACTTGTACCTTATTATTCTCTCTCGTACATTGGAAACCAACCATCCAATTAGATACTTACCACTAAATGAAGATAAATAACTGTTCACGTCAATTTTGTGCCATTCAATCATAGTAAACCAACTACCAACTGTCCATATCCACTCGTTTATACATCAAATTAAGATTCAGACATGTTTAACTTTTCATCACCTATGAATATGCTTAACCTACCATCATAGCAATGATTTGAGTAACCCGTGTGCGTGAACAATCCTTTGAACCTATCGATCTACGTAGATCACCCAAAAAATTCACTTTGTGCTTGTTCATTTACAAAATTGACCATACAATTATTTGTTTACTTGATTAGAGTTCTAACCATCTAATTACTTTAATCTTTTTCCCATTATTCGACTATCTATTGTACTTGTATTCACCAAATAGGCAATCCAAACATCAAAATAAATTGATCATTACGAAGCATATGAGATACAACTAAAAACCACCGGTCATTTTGTATATGGGATGTCAAGGCCGTATCCTAGACCGTACCATTCCTTCGGCTTCCGCGGTCCTCCCGATCGAATTCTGGCAACCTGCGATCTGTAATCGGTATTTGCACATGATCTTGAGTTGCATTTTGTCGATCTGAGTCGGCTCGACCCAAGACTTGTACCAGTGCGACCGCGCTGTCATCGCGGTTCCGACGCTGTATCTCTCACGCCGAGGTAATACCCAGGCCAGGAGATGTGGGCCCGCGTTCATTTTGAGGAAAACATCGGACATTGTAAATTCTGAGAGAATCTCTACGATATGTCCTGTCAATCACATCTCATGTCAAGTACACATCACCACATCCCCAAATACAACCACCCTCCTCCAAAGTCAACTCTCTCTTACAACCAAATACACCCATCCATCAGTCACCATCCCTCTCTCCCATCACTTCTCTCCCATCACCTCTCTCTCTCTCTCTCTCTCTCTCTCTCTCTCTCACATTCTCCAAGAAAGAAACCGTCCATAGCTTCCATGAGAGAGAAGCTTTGTGTGGCCCACTCCCTACCACTTAATCCCACCCTCCAAAATCAATCTTAACCGTTGAAATGCATTCCGTGAAGCTCTATATTGCATCCGTGGAATGAGTCTAAGATCTAAAGATGGGTATATTTTATGATTTGATTTGTATGATTTTGATGATTTGAGGGCCCACATATGGTGGGACCCATCATGATGGATGCATTGTATAGAGGGGCCCATAGTGGCGGAGTCTCTTCGATACTTCGATCTCTCTCTCTCTCATTCCTTGTTAATGTGGCCCACCTATTTTGTGCATGTGTGATAGGCATTGGGCCAGCCTCGCTGCCTGATCTGGATGAAGGGGAATCATAAATATCAGCTTGATCCCAGCTCGTGTGGGCCACCACGTGGACCCACCACATTGTATGTATTTTATCAACGCCACCCATCTTTTTTTATCCAGGCCGTCCAACGGGCCTGGACGATGAGAGAACACAAATATCAGATTGAACCAAATCAGGTGGGCCACGTCCACCTGGGACCCACCGTGATCTGTGTCATCCACACCATCCATCCGTCCAGCGTCCAAGGACGCTGGATGTGGACTAATAGTGTAGTGTGAACTGTCAGTGGGGTGTGCTCACCATCCTTTAAAATAATAATAATAATAAATATGATATTATATTAATATATAATATTATAATATATGACTGTGGCCCTGATGCGTGAGACCCACCTCAAATGGAAGCAGATTGGCTGCTGTACTCACACCAGCATATGGCTGATGTTATGCGGTCAGCAGGCATGTGGAACCCCCCACCCTTTTGGATGAATGTCATCAGCACCGTCATATGGACGGTGCCATGCACGGCCCACCATGATGAGTGGATTTGATCCACACCGTCCATTTAGTGGACGCTGCTGGACAGCTGTCCAGCAGCCGTGGGACCATGGTATATGTGTTATATCGTACCGTCCATCCATGCACGGCCAACCCTGCACGTGTCGCACGTGCAGGTGGTGAGACCCACCGTGATGAACGTGTTCTATGAATTGTTGTGGGACCTACCGTGATATATCTGTACGTCCACGTTCTCCACCTGTTTTGGCAGCAGTGGGCCCACCCCACACGTGCTGTACGTGTGAGGGCTGGGGCCTACCTTGTTTGTATATGTGTAGTATTCAACACCGTCCACCCGTTTGAGGACGTGGACCCCACAACGTGATATATGTATTTTTAAATCCAGGCCTGGAGAATGAAGCAGATTCAAATCTCAGGTGGAGCATGCCACGTGGGACGTGGATTCCCACATGAAGTATGTGCTTTATCAAAGCCGTCCATCTATTTTGATACGTGGATCATCCCACACGTGTGGCACGTGTGGGTGGGACCCACTTGATGTATTTATTCAACCTTGGCCGTCTATCTGCCTTAAATCCAGACCGTCCATCTGTGTAGTAGACCCCACCATGGTATAAGTATTTTATCTTCACTGTCTGTGCAGTGGACCCCACCATAGTATGAGTATTTTATCTGCACATCTATCAGGTGGACAACACTGCAGATCAGTGAAGGATTGAACGTCCACCATTGAAACCCATTTGGGTCACAGAGGTTTTGCATGATTATGAAATTTGTTTTCCTCTTAATCCAGGTCCTTGTGACCTTATGAAACAAATTGGATGGAAAATAAATGTTACAGTGGGCCCTGGAAATTTTAAGCAGTGCAAATCATTATCTGTAGTATGGTCCAGATGATCTTTGGGTATGATTCATTTTTGGGTAATACTCTATAGTGATATCTAAAAATATATATATATATGAATGGTGTAGATGGTGCAGCCCATTGTTGCGGTCCACTTGTTGTATATGAGGCCCATTTGATGAGGCCCGATGTGATACATATTAGCCCATATGTCGAGGCCTAATGCGATGTATTCAAGGCCCGTGGGTGAGGCCCAATGTGATGTATTCGAGGCCTGTGGGCGAGGCCCATTGTGATGTATTCGAGGCCCGTGGGTGAGGCCCAACGTGATGTATTCGAGGCCCATGAGCGAGGCCCATTGTGATGTATTCGAGGCCCATGCGATGCGGCCCTCTTGATGTGTATATGGCCCTTATGCGAGGCCACGAGCTCATTCTATGTTTTGGCTCTATATGTAGGCCACTCCTTGGGAGCAATGTTGGTTAGATGTCCACATTGATTCCACATCATGACCTTCCGTTAAGCCTTATTAGGCCCATTTTCATAATCCTCTTATGGGTTAACCTAGATAAGTGGATCCCATTCGCCATAGACGGATGGTTTCACTCTATCGGATTTGATATAACCACGGCCGAGGGCTGATCTTTATATTATGATTGATCGGTTGTTCATCTATGGATCTCGCCTTGTTTATATGATGATTATCGGTGCCGATTATTAATGCTAATTGTTGGTGCCGATTATCGATGCTGATCATTGGTGCCGATTGTTGAGGCCAATTCCGATTCCGATTGTCGAGGCCGATTCACATTGTCGATTCCGATTCCAATTGTCGAGGTCGATTATCAAGGCCGATTCTGATCGTCGATACCGATTCCGATTGTCGAGGTTGATTATCGAGGCCGATTCCGATTGTCAATTCCGATTGTGATTGTCGAGACTGATTATTAAGGTCGATTCCGATTCCGATTGTCGAGGCCAATTATCATTGTCGATTCTGATTCCTATTGTCGAGGTCAATTATCAAGGACGATTCCAATTGTCGATACCGATCTCCATTGTCGAGGCCGATTCCGATTGTTGATTGTCGAGGTCGATTCCGATTGTCAATACCGATTCCGATTTTCGAGGCTAATTCCGATTGTCGATTGTCGACACCGATTGTTGAGGCCGATTTCGATTTCGATTGTCAAGGCTGATTATCGAGGTTGATTCTGATTTGTTGATACTAATTTCAATTGTCGAGGCCGATTCCGATTGTCGAGGCCCAATGAGATGCTTATGCGCCCATATTTGAGGCCCATTGTGATGTGCATTCGGCCAGTGTTTAAGGCCCAATGTAATGTATATGCAGCTCGTATTCGAGGCCCGTTGTGATATGTATTCAGCCTGTGTTTAAGGCCTAATGTGATGTATATGAGGCCTATGTGATGAGGCCCATTGTGATGTATTTGAGGGCCAGGCAATGTAGCCATTGTGATGTATGTTAGGCCCATGTGAAAGGCCCATTGTGATGTGTATTAAGCTCTTGAGTGAGGCCCATAGTGTTGTATATTTGGCCATTGTGTGAGGTCATGGGTCCACTATATGTTAGGCTCTATATGGGCCACTCCTTGGGGGCAATGTTGGTTAAATGTCCACATTGTTGAGGCCGTTTATCGATGATGATTATCGGTGCCGGTTATTGATACCGATTATGCGTATGTGATAGCATAACATTATGATACATGCCCATACGCATCATCTGCATGTTTGTTATGAGATGTGATAGACTATTGCATATATCATTAGGCAGGTTGTTATGAGACTCCCTGATAGGCGGAGATTGTCTCTCATAAGTGCATGGTATGCGTAGGATTGATGCATGAATGGATTGTATGGCTTATGCATCTTGCATTATGTTGTGATTACTGTACGCTCTAGCGACATCAGAGTCGTAGCCTGCACAGGCATATCGTGGATGACCAGATGGGACACCAGAAATCTCTTATTAGCATCGGGCTGCCATAGATGGCCCTGGGTGAAAATTCTTAAACCTCCAAGGCCAGAAGACGCCCCAATGTCGAGACCGAGTGGATACATGAGCGCCCGAGTGCCGAATACCAGGAGGTCGCATCTCCCACTGTGTCGTGGTCTGTTGGGAGGGGTGTGGCCTTACCCACCCGAGAGTAGGGGGCATAGCTAGGCTGAGTTTGACCAGCTCGTGAATGGGTCCGCTATCGATGAGATGGGTAGATATTAGCTGACTACTGGCCAGGCGGATAATGAGGTCTCTTCCACTTGCATGGTCGTACGTCAGTGGGCGGCGATTTACATGTAGAGTGTATTAGACCCCAGTGATGATCCCAGAGATGAACTATATTGATATGTGGACTTATTAAGCAAGAGTTGCATACTCATTCATTCATTCATTCACTATCCACTTGGGCTGGTGGTGTGCAACTGTTTGTTACATGTACCTCCGCAATGGCCAGGATTTCATTTAGGGCGCGCTACTAAACTGAGATCAGGAGTTTACCACATTAAGTCTGATTATCCAAATTTAGGTATGAGACTGGTTTAGATAGAAGTCTTTTGTGATGGACCCCGTAGCCTGCGATATTACGTACTATCATCCTGACTTCACACTCCAGCTTGGTCATTTCATTCGCATCACATATTGTATTGCATCCTCAGCCTATAGTATTTGGCTTACTATCTCCATATTGCATAGCTAATCTACATTGCTTCCTCAGTATATGATATTGGTTTATTATATTTTTGCATTACATAGTCTGGATAAGGATGATGATATTTATGGGTCTATCAGTATGTTTTCGCATTTTTTTGATATTGTATGATTATGGGCTTGTCACGCTTAGTCTGATTACTCCGATATTGCTTACTTAATACTTACCTGTGCACACACTTTCACCACCCAATAAGCTTTCTATAAGCTTATGCAAGATAGATGCGTGCAGGTGGCATTAGGTTGCAGCAACGTTGAGCTTGGAGCATGTAGCGGATTTCTGGAGCTTTAATTTTCGATATATGTATTTCCCTTACAGCATTGTATTCAAATAATTATATTAGTGGATATGTGATGATGATGTTGCCTTTGTGATTTGGGTAAACTTGTGGTTATGCTTCTTACGAGATAAATGTACATTGAAAAAATCCTCCTTGTAAGATCCCAGGATCGGAATCTGGCGTATGGACGCTGGGAGCCGAGAATGGGGTACTACGGAGGCTATCGGCACCAAATTCAGCGATCGGTAATTTGCGGGCCAGGTTTTCGAATTTGGGGCGTGACATGGGATGTGCACATATGTCACTTTGAATTACAGTTACACTTAGACCTGTAAAAATACCTTCTTGCCTATTATAGACACCTTAAGGTTTAGATAAACCCTAACCAGAATATTTTCACAGGTAAAATAATGCTAGTCAGACCACTGCCGAATCAGATTGAGTCGGATTAAGTTAAGATGTCTAATATGAAATAATCCATAATTTCCACAAATTATATCCTACTTCAGCTTGCCCTAGCTTGGCAAAAATACATCCTTTCTAGGCTTAGGTTTGGATGGGTATGGCTTTGGCAGATCTTATCTTTTACTCCCTTACGTGTCACATCCAATCCGTCTATTTAAAGGGGCACCCACACTCGGATTCAGAAATGGAGAGAAAGAAGGGCTAAGTTAAGCAAAGGTTTATCAAAGAAGTTACCTTAAAGATCTGAGCCAATTGTGAGTATTTTCCATTTATTTTCCCTTTTAACCTGTATCTTTTCTTTTTAATCACGTATCATCTAGATCTGGGTGATGGAAAGTTTCCTAGGGTGACCTAGACTAGAGATCAAGTGGGTCAGACTATTTTCACACAGAAATGGTTGGGCCTTAGACGTTCTCAGTCGTTTCTGTGTATAGACGGCTAAAAACCAACCATTTTCAGGTTTCTTCGTGTCCACTCATTTGCTAGGACCCACTTGTGGGGTCATCATGATGTATATGTTTTATCCACACCATCCATCCAATTTTCTAGTTCATTTTAGACCATGGGTCCAAATCTGAGGAAGATTTAGATCTCAGGTGGACCATACCACCTGAAATAATGATTTCCACCATTAAAATCTTTCTAGGGTCATTAAGATGTTTATTTCCCATTTAAATCTCCCACTAACAGGGCTCCTTAGGCTTCTCATGAGTTGGTCGAATTGATGAACAGAGTGGATCATCCATACGTGGACCCCACACATTGAATATAAATAGACAATGGAACAGCCAGCGTCCAGCAAACTCTGCTGCCCAGCGTATGTGAGAGGTGAAAGACCTCTGGGCACTAGAGGGGTCCCACCATCACGTGCGTGTTTCATTTAAGCCATCCATCCATTTTTCCATATCATTTTAGGGCTGGAGCCTAAAAATGAGACAGATCTACACCTCAAGTGGATCACACCATAGAAAATAGTGGGGATAGTGACATCCACCATTGAAACTTGCCTACAACCCACCATGGCATTTGATTTTCCGTCCAACCTAGCTAGAGGCCATATGTGAACTTTCCCTGGCCATGTGTGGCCAACATGAAGAGAAAACACAAATATCAGCTTGGATCCAAAGATTTGTAGGTCCCACCTATTACTGCTCTTAGAGCTAGGCATCGAGTTGAGTCAGACCGAGTTAGGGTTGACTTGACTCGATCCGGTTTTGAAATAGGCCTGACCTGAACTCGACTCGACTCGGTACCGAGTCTAGCATGCCTGAACCGATTCAAATTTGGGTCTGGCCTGGACTAATGCTACCAAGTATGTTCAAGTTGGCACCGATTCGGATCGAGAGATGAGTGAGGGAGGGAGTGGAGAGGAGAGAGAGAGAGAGAGAGAGAGAGAGAGAGAGAGAGAGAGAGAGAGAGAGAGAGGAGGGTGTGATGGTGGTGGGTGGTTGTTGAGTTTGAAAAAGGAGGGAGGGAGTGGAGAGGAGAGAGAGAGATGAGGAAGAGGAGGGTGGTGATGGTGGTGGGTGGTTGACGGGCTTGGAAGAGGAGGATGAGGGAGGGACAGTGACAATTTGGGATCGGGTCGGGGTAGGGGTCGGGCGCGGCGTATATAGTTAGAGATACTTAAAAATTAGGGTTTATTATTATTATTATTATTATTATTATTATTATATATACTTGAATCTAAGTCGAGTCGGTTTCGGTTTGAGTCGATTTTAACTAGATCAAGTTTCGAGTCGAGTCGGGTCGAGTTACTAGGTAACTTGAACTCAACTCAGTTTGAGTTTGGATTGGGCAAAGCCTACTCAGTTCAGACCAACTCACCAATTCGGTTCAAGTTGCTTGATTTGAGTTCGAATTGGGCGAAGCCTACTCAGTTCAGACCGAATCACCCATTCGGTTCGGGTTGAGTCGAGTTTAAATGAGTCGAACGAGTCGAGTCAAGTGAGTCGAGTTGTCTCGTGCCCAGCTCTAAGTGCACTGATTTGTGCATCTTATTTATTAATCACATGAGTCCATATGTCATGTAGTCGGTTAAGCCATTCGAACCTAAAGACCAAAGACATAAAGAGGACATAAGCATTAAGGAGTAAAAAATAGGTAAATGAGGTGTCTTGGTGACCCTAACCCTTGACCCAAAACAACCATTGAACCTCAGATGATCCTGACCTTATAAGCAAACCTTGTTGATTGTCCTATAGCCTTAGAAGCTTAATTGGAATATGATAAGTAAGGATAAAAGAGGTGCAAAGTTACTGTAAAATCGTATGCCCAAAACAATAGTTTTCGAGTGATCTTCAATCTCATCGATAGGCTATCAATGGGATTCAATCTGTAACGCCCTAAAAATTAATTCTCGTGTACCTTGTTGGGATCCAAGTTTCGTGGTATTAGACATTATACTCAAGGCATTGCCCCTCGTACCTTACATTCATCACATGCATTTATATTCATAAAGGTAACCATTCACAATAATAAAACCAACAACGCATTGGGTGAGCATGTTTTTATGAAAGTTTCATCTATAAAGGGCATGATGCGATTTGGAAATAAGGGAATATTGACGCCCCACTTCAATGGTCCCTTCGAGATCCTGTACCGGGTTGGAGCGGCGGCGTGCCGAATCGAGTCGACACCTATTTTAGTGAATATCCACAATACCTTGCATGAGTCAATGCTTAAGAAATATGTACTAGACCCGTCTCATATCATTCAGTGGGAACAGATTGAGCTTATGGACGATGCCTCCTATGTTGAAGAGCCAGTTCGCATCATGTATCGGAAGGAACAAGTTCTCCATAATAAGGAAGTCCCTTTAGTTATTAAAGTGTTGTGGTCGCATCATGAGAGGAAGAAGTGACTTGGGAGCTTGAAGCTGAGAGGAGAAAGAACTATCCTTATCTATTATGCGATTTGTCATAGGTAAATTTCGAGGCTAAAATTTTCTTTTATGGGGGTAGAGTGTAACACCTCGACCCTCTAATATTCAAGTATTGGATGTCCATGAGTGTTACTATAGATTTCTTCATTTTGATATGTGTGTGTGTGTGCAACACATGCCCGTATGTGTGTCTCAATTTGGAAAAACTTAGATTGCACTAATGAATCCTTATGTCATGCCCCAGACTCGGTAATCGGACTCACAAGGAACCCGATAGCCGGTTCTGGCCACAACAGCTACCGTAGTACCCTATTCTCGGCTCCTGAAGCAGGTTCCGATCTTGAGATCCCACAAGGAGGATTTTCATAACCGTATAACCATTTCTAATACGAGTATAACTAAGATCACAACAAGTAACATATCGAAGATAACAAAGGAACACATCGCAAAATCCACTATGAATTTGAACTTTTACAAGTTACAAAAGGTCCAAAAGGACATACATAAGATAATAAAAGAAAGAGAGAGTCTGCAACACTGGGGTCCTCAAGCTTAACTCTAATCCAAGCTCTGCCGTTACGACGCCTGTCTAGGATCTCTTGCACGTATCAATTGTGAATAAGCTTATAGAAAGCTTAGAGGGTGGTGGAAGTGTGTGACAATGGTGCACAGAAAAGTAATAGGAGATACAAGAGGGGAAAACATGATCAATGATAATATCGCTAGCCTTACCGAGGCTTATCATGAATACAATGTAATAAGTACTGGATGCCTTACTAAGGCGATGCATAAAGGGGCTTATGTTGCCGATGCAAATGCGATGCGAAATGATGCCAATGCTCATATCCAAATCCACATATGTAATGCCCTGACTTTTCAGGACCCGAGTACACGACCCATTTTCCAAAACCAAATTCAAGTGTGTGTGTGTGTGTGTGTGTGTGTGTATTTTTCTTTCATCAGAGTAAGCAGATGAGCATAGAATGGACAAATATACATAAGGAAAAATTTCAATTACATTTAGAGTATATAAGAGAGTGCCCATAATGACTTATACAAACTAATGTCTCTATTCTTACAAATACAAAATGAAATAACATTTCATATGAACCAAAGTAAATTGCAATAGTCTTGAGCTGTAAAATCCTATAACAGACCTTAGCAAATATAATCATGCACCCTTATCAACCATAACCTGCTCCTCATTAATATGAACATGAATGTCATTGGAGCCACTTGTGCTACCTTTACGTTTATATATTGGATAGATGAGTGGCTAACTCAGTGTGAATTCCTCTCAAGATTACACACCGTCACATTAGGTAAGAAATAGTATAAAACATCTAGGCAGCCAAAATAAAGTAAATGCAGTCTTATTATATGCATGGATGCGTGAATGCAATCATTGTCCCGGAAAAAACATCCAGACGGACATTGGACTCATCGCCCATGCAATCAGTGTCCCAGGTAAAATATCCAGATAGAAATTGGGCTTATCACCATTGCAACCATTATCCCAGGTAAAACATCTAAACGGACATTGGGCTCGTCGCCCATGAAATCATCGACCCAGGAAAAACATCCAGAGGGTCTGTGCCTCGGGTAAAACATCCAGATAGTCAAATACGTACGATGACAATAGATGATGATTTGTGCCCCGGGCAAAACATCCAGTCAAGCGAATCCGTATGTCGCGTATGACAGTAATAGATGCTGGTCTGTGCTATGTATACATGATTAGCCAATCTGTTATTAGTTCAATTGCAACCAACCAATTTAAATAAGCTCACGGTCACTACGGGGAGCACATGGCCCAGCGTAGGGCGACGGCACGGGCATAGTGTCCCATGACCACCATCCCTGGCCCATGAGGCTACCATCTTAGGATGTTTAATGGAAACCCGTCGACTAGTGACCAATCATAAATAACCACTAAATCGAAGGTCCATTACAATCACAACCAGTTGGGTTACATCCCAAGTATGGGTGTACATATATAGGTGGGGGTTTCCTAATGATGTACCAGTTTAAGTTCCATAAGCAATCCATAAATAATCCACAAGCCTGAATAAATATGCAGGATAAACATTAAGCATGTAATGCAACAATTCAATTTCCACCAGCTAACACATGTGATTATAAAAGGGAAATATCAATTGTAAATGGAAATAAGAACTATAACTTAAGCTAATGAAAAGATGGAAAGCTCAAGGGAAAGAATCATCACCTTATCCTTTAAATCGCCTTCTAGTGTTGCTAAGTGCCTGTGCCCTTAGAATTGTATCCTACCATAAATCATGAACTTGTATAATTAGGTCCACGTTCCATACACTACCTAGTGTTATGGCCTAGGGTTTAGATTACCTATTCTTAGGGTTTTGATGTGAAATTGGGATTATTTTTTTTTACCCTAGAGTTTAGTCTTAAACTTAGGCTTTAGGTTTTAAACTCTACTTGACACATTAGTTAGAATTATATCTTAATAATTACAAGAATACTCTTAGCATTAGTATTATAATTTACATTAGTTAATAATAAGGATAGTTCATAAGTTCATATTTAAATATACCAACATTTCCTAATGTTCCTATAATGATTTAGAATCTCTTATGAATGATACAAGTAATAATAATAATAATTTTATCAACCATGATATAATAAGGACTAACACTCAACACTCATATTAACAAAAATTGTATTAATTCCATGAGGAAGGTGATTATATTACCTAATGATGATGATTGTAATTATCAATAGGAATGCTTAAAGGTGAAGAATAAAACACTTATAGTTAACAATTTTAATTTGTCTATAATAGCTAATTATAAGTGATTCACTAATGGTTAATCATGCTTAATATTAGTACCCTATCAATGATAATTATGGTAACACAAATAACTATAATCGAAATGAATTTAATATGGAAGGAGGAGGTGGACTCACCTAGGTCGACTCAGTGGTTCAACTTGGCTTCAGTCTGAACCGATGGCCCGCTTCGCAACTTAACTTAGCTCAACCGAGTTGACCCAACTCACTGATTCAGCGAGTCAACTCAGCCCAGTCAACTCAGTCATCAACCCGACCAACCTCTCCTTCTCTTTTCCTCCTTTCTTTCTTTCTTCTTTCCCTTTTCTTCTTCTTTTCTCCTCACACAAAACCCCATGTCCAGCAGAGTTTGATGGACTCAGCCAGCCAATGGGCCAGTAGTTTAACTCGGTCCCAAACCGAGTTGACCCAGCTTGGCTAGGGCAGCCCCTGGCCTTAACTCTTTCTCTCTCTCTTTCTCTCTCTCTCTCTCTCTCTCTCTCTCTCTCTCTTTCTTCCCTCTGCTAGAGAACTTATAGTGGACCCGACTCGAACCAGGCCATCTCCGATCTGACCTGACTCACTCCACACGTCCTGACTCAGTGCAGCCTATGTTGCACTGACCCTCCCTCTCTCATTCATTTCTCTTCCTCTCACTTCTTCCTTTCTTTCCCTCTTATTTTCTCTATTTTTCTTCCACCTAAAGATGTCCAGCAATGGATGACAGGTCTGGTTCGACCCAAACTCAACTGAACCTGACCCGAACTCAGACCGAGTCCGGGTGTAGCACAACGGCAACGGATTGGTGCAGCCGCACCACTCGAGCTCACCCCCTCTCTTTGATTCTCTCCTCTTCTTCTATCTCCTTTCTCTGCTCTCTGGATCTCCCTCTCATTTCTATTTCTTTCTTCTTACCGTGCTGGAGACTCAGCATGGCACGAACCGGCCTAACTCGGACTGCGACTCGGTGTCGTTTGAACGAGGAAGATGCCCGAATTGCAATGGTAGGTCTTAAACGGAGGCTTCCACCTCCAATCCGCTCCCTACAAATGCATCCTATGGGTCCTAGAAAACTTTCAGATAAGCTCTTTCAAAGCTTGGAGAAGCTTTAGTCGGTGGGTTTGCTAACAGAAGGAAACGATGGGTTTTTTTTTCAAGCGGCTATAATAGGTGGAGAGAGAGAGACGTTACGCGATCCTCTCTTTATTAGCACTGCCCTAGTGTTCCCAGACCGTTGGATCTTCAACGAACGTCCCAGATTAGATCTGGTGGAAATCGACTCTCAAAATCGCTTATAGGAATCGAAACTGTCCCTGGTTTCGTTGGGAATGCCCTAAACAAATCGGATGGTCGAGATCTAGTATGCTTGGACGATCTAGATCAAGTTAGACGCCCTTCATGCGGATCGCCAACCTGTCGCATGGAGACATGTTTCCTCTTTTAGAAATAACGTGTTTATGGGTCCATTTGTGCCAATCCTCGTGTGCCCACATGTGCGCATTTCGTGTGGAATGGCCAGGGTTTTGGTCAGCCCCAAGATATGCACAAGATGGATGGATCAGATCACCCGTCTGATCATCGATGGTGGGCCTTAGTGCGTCCCAAATGGACGTTGTCCGTCGGTCACTGGAAAGTAGAGAGAGAGGAATCCATCCTCTTTTGGGAGAATGCAGGTCAGCCCGTGTTTGACCACAACAGCAGCCTGGTGTGTAGTGTACACACCGAATGCGGTGCACATGTACCCCAGTGTGGGACCCGTCGTGATGTTTGTGACCAATCCACACCGTCTATTCCCTTTATAGGCCTCACTAAAGACCTCAGACCGAAGATCAGTCAGATCCAAAGCCTAGGTGGACCCTAGACTTGCTTCGGGTCTCGTTTATGGGTTTTCCGCTGATTTGTTGGTCGGATCAGCCCGAAATTGAACCTCAACGGTTAAAATGGTCTAAGGACTATTTAAGCTAAGACTCGATGGTCATATTATGTATATATGGACTGTTCTGATTTTATAATACTAAATATTATGTTATACTACTTTTAGTAATATTATTTACCCTTATCATTATTAAAATTATTATTAATATTATCATTATGTTCTAAGGTGTTTATCGTGGTTGGCATTTTGATTACCATCCTTTATTTACTGTACGGCTTAATAAGAAGAATTTAAATTTGTAAGTGAGCCATGTTTTCAAAATACATAGGTCACTTTACCATCTATGGACATCTGACGGTCAAATCATTACAAAATATGACCTGTGATGATTCCTAGGGTTTTTGGCCTAGTTTAGGTGAAACTCATTGAGAATTTAGTAATCGAGTGGCCTTGGAGACTACTCATAGGGAAGTCAATGGTGACTATGATGATTTGAACCCATAAGTCCTATCTAAGAGGACTCTAGTGCTAGTGGGCTGATAAAGACTTTTCATGATCTATAATGAATATTTTGGATGGTCGATCTTTCGATTGAATAGGTGCATAATTTAAACCTATGATAACTCTTACAATTGTATGGTTGGCATAAGTTGAACAATTTGTGGATCGTGTGGTCTAAGGCCTGTGATAACTAACGTGGAATTTAATTGTCTAACAAGGTTAGTAAAAACCTAAATTAAGCTTCTCTGATGTCTCGATAATCTATCTTAGAAATGGATGGCTTGATTGGTGTTTAGGTTTACATCCTAACACCCGAGTACTAAAAGTACCGGGTGTTACAACATATCAAGTACATTTCCAATCATAAAGAAATCACCAGGGTCCAGTACACTGCTGGATGACTGCCGCTCTATAGACCCGCACAGTCAAATGAGTGTAAGAGACCTCACTACCTGCCTGTGGAAAGTCAATCACCAGCAAGGCCTAACGATAGCGGACTCATTCACAAGCTGGTCAAACTTAGCTTAGCTATTACCATCTTTCTCTCAGGCAAGGCCACACCCCTACCCAACCGACTACATGACAGTGGGAGTCGTGGCCTAACGGTATAAGGTCCTCATGCTCTCATAGTTTCCACTCGGTTACGACGTTGCGGCAGATCCTTGGTACTATAGAAGTTTTGAGAATTTCAACCATGGGCATCCCATGTACCCGATATGCTCAAATATATTTTTGGTGTCCACACATACGACCATCCACGAATATCCCTGTGGAGGTAAGGCCCTAATGGAGAAAGGGCGGTATCATCATGAAATGCGATGCCAATGCATGAGTCACACATACAGATCATGCATTAGCTTCATGCACTCAATGTGCACAAGGGGAGAAACTTCATCCCTCTATGACCACCACACAATGCAATTAATTCACACAGATGATGCATATGGGTCACAATGATGTAAGTGCGCTACCGGTAAAATATATTCCTCCTTTCTCCATGGACAAGGTCTAGATACATAGACAGGTACTCTAAGGAGAAGTGAAGTCCTCTAGTGGGGGCCCAATACTTTGGGATGACCCACAAGCTAAGAGAGTCATAAAGCCCTAAGGAGGAAACGGTCCTAACAAGGTCTAAGGTGGGCCTTTAACCACATATAAGGGTCATATGTGCCTACCTTAGGGCTAACCTACACGTATATAAAGCAAAGCCTAAGGCCTAAGCAATCCATGGCCTAGTGGGTCATACACTATGTCTAATACTTAGGCAGCATGGCAAGGTTTGGGCCCAACCATAAAGATCATGAGTCCACTCATTGCGGTGGGCCTAATGGGCAACCCATTATTCCAACATATGGGTAATCCTTATATTTAAAACAAGTTGGGCCTCACATCCCTGCCCAAGTATGGATTTATTTTAATGGGCAGGTAAGGGCCCAACTACTTGAGTATTTGGCTCATAAAACTCATCACAATGGCATACTAAATATAGGCTCCAAGGGTCTAATGGGCCTATCAAAAATTCCAGCCCAACTAACGCTATATTGTCTAACAATTAGCTAGGAGTATGGACCCAATAAAAACCCCAACTGGGGTGGGCCTCAAGCATGCACTAATTAAGCCCAAATTTTAATTTTAAAATAGGGTAAGATATGTGTAATATGTCTCCAATTTTGGTGGACCATGCTGCCCCAAAACATTCATTTATGGGCAGTAACTTTGGGCCTATTGCTGAAATTCCAACCCGCCCACAATCTGGGCTTGCTGAAAATTCAAAAATAATTAATTTATATATTTATTTTAGTTCCTGGTGACCCATATATGTCACAGGGGGTCCACCAGATGAAGGGAGTATATTAGGCACATAAATCAGGTGGGCCATGCTGTTGGATTCGACATCCAGCAGCAGCCCAATGGGCTGGGCATCTTATGGTAGGCGGTCCAAGGGGACTAGGTAAATGGGCCCAAAACTCATCCAAATGTGCCCCAAATAGATGCTACTGAAGGAGGGAATGATCACGCCCCCCTATGGACCCCACAAAGATGAATGGTGGGACATAAAATACATTAAGGTAGGCCCACAAAGTGGCCTGGACGGTTAGCCAAGCTGGACGCCCCAGCCTGGGTGTCCCAGCCTAGTGGGCCACTCCAGGCCATACCACGGATGGTATAGGGGCCCGATGGCCCTGAAACTTTACAGGGTGGTCCTTCCATAGGTGGGCCACACCTTCACCAAATTTTGTGATTTTTGAATACTCAGAAATACTTTAATTAATTTAAAGAAGACGGACTGTCCAGAAAAATCTGTTTGACCTGGACGTCCCAGACTAGTGGGCCGGTTCAGCCCTTGTTACGGTGTGCATAGGGGTCCATTAGCCCCAAAAATTGGTAGTTGGGTCCTACCATGGGTGGGCCACCTCTCTGTAACTTTTCATGATTTTTGGATTAACAAAAGCATTTTAATTAATTCAAGTAATCCAAACTTTCTAGCAAATCTGCTAAGTGCAGAATTTTGATAGACCCTGATCTGGGCCTCCAATGGGGTGGATCAATGGCCTCAAAAAAATTGGAAAAAATAGGTTTTAGGTCCCCTCATATATGTACCAAAAGGTGAGGCCCAATGATGTGGCCCACCAGTGGAAAAATTATAGACCAAACCCATGCCAAACAATTAGCTACAACAGAAATTTCCAGCAATATGGATAACAACATATTGTTGTCCAGACCAGCCCAAAAGATAAATAAAAGGGAAATAAATCATCATTTTCTTAAGGTGGGGTCCACCTAGATGGGTCACACAACTCTTAGACCCAAGCCCCTTCCAATATCATCCATAAAATCAAGCCCAAAGGCTGTCCAAATCATGCCAACAACATGGGGCAACAAGGTGGTCCTGGGCGTCCAACCACTTGGGCCTGGTTGCATGGCACACAGGTGGGCCACACATACATCGGATTTACTATAAAGACAGGAAAGAAAATATGAAGAAGAAGCATAATCCGGCCATGGGGTAGGTCCCCGCCACTAATGGGCCATCCCAAGATTCAATCTTATCCATACAACTATGTAGATTGTACATGCAACAATAAACCAATGCATGCATGATCCATAACTAAAATGGGTGGTTGGGATGTCATCCCAACATGACTTCTACGGTCTAGATGCCCTTAGAATTAAGTAGATAATACAATATATTATGATGGAGTTTATGGAGAATGGCCCATCATGTATCATGACATGCATGTAGGATGGGCTAAAGGGCCACATCCATGGGGTCAAATGGGATCCCCACCATGGATTGGTGGGTCCCATATGATCCAACTATGAAGAAATAATGAGATCAAAGAAAAGAAAGGAAATCAGCATTAATAATAGTCACCCACATGGAATCCATCTCTCAAACTCGTATACCATGAAGATCTTGGAGCAAGGGAGAGATTTAGATGGTTGAGATGTATTTTCAAGGGTTGGATTGGAGGGGTTTTTAGGTTTAGAGGGCTGGAGAATTTGGGGATTTTGGGATGTTGGAGAGGAAAGTCGCTAGCTATGGAGGGAAGAAATGAGGAGGGAGAGATAAGGAGAGAGAGAGAGAGAGAGAGAGAGAGAGAGATCATGATGGTTTTGTAAGAAAAACAATCATTGCCTAAGGGATGAGTTTACAATGTTGTAGGTTAGGCTAGGTCTCTTGGTAGTGTGTGAGATAGGTGGTGTTAGACATGGAACTTTTGTGTAGTATAAGTAGTGTACCTTGGAACTTGTGCCAAGGGTGGTGGTGGTCCACATGCATTCCACCAAAGTGGGCCACATGATTGATACTCAAACGATGAAATGTACATAACTTTTGATCTACATATCGGATGGACACACAAGACGTGTCGTTAGAACCGCAACGACGATGCAAACAAGATATTATAGGTCTTGGGACGGTCCAAGTCAGGTCAACGTAACCGGACTTATGGATGACCGTAAACGCTATCCGAGGGTCGTGGGTTATTGGGATTCGACC
Organism: Magnolia changhungtana; assembly: GCA_030180095.1. Taxonomy (NCBI): domain Eukaryota; kingdom Viridiplantae; phylum Streptophyta; class Magnoliopsida; order Magnoliales; family Magnoliaceae; genus Magnolia; species Magnolia changhungtana. The sequence goes on along the minus strand of JASAUF010000198.1, from coordinate 4,294,302 downwards.
GATAATGTCACGCCCCAAATCCGAAAATCGGATTCACGGAATCTCGATCGCCGAATCCGGTGCCGACAGCCTCCATAGTATCCCATTCTCCGCTCCTAGCGTCCATACGCCGGATTCCGATCCTGGGATCATACAAGGAGGATTTTTCAATGTATACTTAACTCATAATAAGCATAACCACAAGTATACCCAAATCACAAAGGTAACATCATCATCACATATCCACTAATATAAACATTTGAATACAGTGCTGAAAGGGAAATACATATGTCAAAAATCAAAGCTCTAGAAGACCGTTGCACGCTTTATGCTCAACGTTGCAGCAACTAACGCCACCTGCACGCATCTACCGTACATAAGCTTATAGAAAGCTTAGTGGATGGTGAAAGTGTGTGCGCAAGGTAAGTGCTAAGTATTCAATACAATGCCATAATCATATAATATCGAAATTCTGGCAAGATCATGAATCATACGATATCAGAGTAAGCGGAAATACCGCAAGCCTATAAATCATACAATATCAGAGTATGCAATATAAATCAATTATGCAAATGAGTCATAGAGAGCCAAATACTAGATGCCGAAGCTACAATGCAATATGTAAATCCTGCTAAGTCCATCTAGGCCATATAAGTGTAGAATATAGCAACCCATAATGTCATATGCTTACAGATGTAATGCTATATGCGATGCGAATGAAATGACCAAGCTGGAGTGTGAAATTGGGATGATAGTACGTAGTATCGCAGGCTACGGGGTCCACTACAAAGGACCTCTATCCAAACCAATCTCATACCTAAATTTGGATAGTCAGACTCAATGTGGCAGACTCTTGATCTCAAGTTAGTCGCGCGCCCAACCAAAATCTTGACCATGCAAAGGTACACAATAATTAGTTATGCACCATAAGCCCAAGTTGATAGTAAATAAAAGAATGAATGAGTATGTGACTCTTACTCAATAAGTTTGTATATCAGCACGGTTCCTCTCTGGGATCATCACTGGGGTCTATTACACTCTACGCCAGCTTGCCGCCCCTATGCGAGCTCACAACTGGGTAAGTGGAAGAGATCTCACTATCCGCCTACCAATATCGGGCCCGACTCGTCGATAACGGACCCATTCCTCAAGCTGGTCAGACTTAACCTAGATATTGCCCCCTCACTCAAGCGGGTAAGGTCACACCCCCTCCCAACTGACCACAACATAGTGGGATACGCGGCCTACTGGTATATGGCCCTCATGCGCTCATACACATCCACTCGGTCTCGACGTTGGAGCATCTTCTGGCCACGAAGATTTAGGGATTTTCACCTAGGGATATCTATGACGCTCGTATGCTGGAACCAAACATTTCCAGTGTCCCATCTGGCCATCCACGATATGCATGTGGAGGCTACGGCCCTGATATTGTTAGGGCATACAGTAGTCATATCACAAAATGCATGATGCATGAGTCATACAATCCAGTCATACATCAATCCTGTGCATGCCGTGCGCTCATGTGAGATAACCTCCGCCTATCAGGGAGTCTCATATCAACCTGCCCAATGACATATACAATGGTCAATCACATCTCATAACAAACATGCAGATGATGCGTATGGGCATATATCATACTGTTATGCTGTCACATACTCATAATTGGTATCGGATGATATACTCGTAATCGGTATCGATAACCGGCACCAATAATCGTTCTTGACAATGTAGACATTTAACTAACATTGCCCCCAAGGAATGGCCCACATAGAGCCTAACATATAGTGGACCCATGACCTCACATAAGGGCCAAATATGCAACACCATGAGCCACACTCAAGAGCTTAACACATCACGATGGGCCTTTCACATGGGCCTGGCATACATCACAATGGGCTACATCGCCTGGCCCTCAAATGCATAACAATGGGCCTCATCACATAGGCCTCATATTCATCACATTGGGCCTTAAACACTGGCTGAATACATATCACAACAGGCCTCAAATACAGGCCGAATGCACGTCACAATAAGCCTCCAATACGGCCGTATATACATCACATTGGGCCTCGTCAATCGACCTCGATATCTGGCCTCGACAATCGGAATCAGCCTCGATAATTGACCTCGACAATCAAAATCGGAATCAGCCTCGACAATCAGAATTGGCAAATCGACGACGTCAATCGAAATCGGCAATCAGCTATGATAATTGGTATCGATCGCTAATCAGCAATCGGCCACGACAATCGGAATCGATTGATAATCGGAATTAGTAAATCGGTCATGTCAATCGGAATCGGTAATCAACCATGATAATTGGCCTCGATCGCTAATCGGTAATTGGCCACGTCAATCGGAATCAGAAATCGGCCATGATAATCGGCCTCGATTGCTAATCGGCAATCGACCACGACAATCGGAATCGGCAAATCGGCCACGTCAATCGGAATCGGCAATCAGCCATGATAATCGGCCTCGATCGTTAATCGGCAATCGGCCACAACAATCGGAATCGATCGATAATCGAAATCGGCAAATCGGTCATGTCAATCGGAATCGGTAATCGGTCATAATAATCGGAGTCGATCAATAATCGGAATCAGCCTCGACTAATGGAATCGACAATCGATGAGAATGGACCTAACAAGGCCTAAGGGAAGGTCACAATGTGGACATCCAACCATTATTACCCATCAATGTGGACATTCAACCAACATTGCTCTAAGGAGTGGCCCTCATAGGGCCAAACATATGGTGGGCTCATGACCTCACACAAGAGTCTAATATATATCGCAATGGGCCACTCACTTGGGCCACATATACATCAAGTCGGGCCTCATCATATGGGCTGGAAATACATCATAATGGGCCTCTGACACAAGCCTAATATACATCACAAAGGAGCCACATTCCATAGGCCTTAAATATATCACAATGGGCCCCTACCCATGGGCTTCAAATACATCGCAATGGACCTTAGCCTATGGGCCCTGAATACATCATATTGGGCCTTAACGAATGGGCCGCAAATACATCATGTTGGACCTTAATGAATGGGCCACAAATACATCATATTGGGCCACATCAATGGGCCGCACCAATGGGCCTCATATACATCACATCGGCCACATCAATGGGCAGCGTAGATATACAACACAAACATACAAGGTAGACCACATGTGCCATCAAGGTAGGGCCCACCATAACATTTATTTTCCATCCAATCTATTCATAAGATCACAAAAACCTGAATTAAGAGGGAAAATAAAATTTCATATTGATCCAAACTTCTATGACCCAAAAAGGATTTTAAGGGTAGTTGCTCAACCACCACCAACCCCCCCCCCCCCCCCCAACTCTTTACTGCAGTGTAGTCCACCTGATACCAGGATCTGCCTCATTTTTAGTCTCAAGCCTTAAAGCGAGCTCGCCAAATGAATGGACAGTTTGGATGGAACACATCCATCATGGTGGGGCTACTGGCTGTCCAGCAGATGGACGACCCAGATAAAACACTTGAAATAGTGAGGCCCACAGAATTTGCTGACATCAATTCAGCTGAATAGCTGGTGTGAGGTACCCAGCCAAATCGTCCAGTAGGTGGGTCCCACATAGGGCCCACCACGTACACACATATATACATATATAATATTATATTATTAATATTATTATATATTTTTTTTTTGGAAAAATCTCCAGGTCCAGATAGACGGAGGGCTGGATATAATACATATATCAATGTGGCCCACCGTCCAAGCAATGTACGGTGAGGATCACACGCACATGACGGTGGGCTGCTGCACTAGTTGACGTGATGCAGCAGTGGGACCACGGATCTTGCTGCCGTTAATACAGCAGCAGCTGTGGCTGCTGGGGTCCACGTGGATGGACAGAGTGGATTTGAAACTCATACATCAAGGAGATGTCCCACCATCCAGAGTGCTGGACGGTGAGGATCAAACTCATATATCATGGAGGTGGGTCTCACGTCCATCTCACGGACGAACGGCGTGGATACAGATTACATATATCAAGGTGAGTCCCATTTCACACGTGTAACACGTGTGGGATGGGCCCACACCAGCTGAAAATGGATAGACGGTGTGTGTAAAGCACATGCATTGCAGTGGGTCCAACCACCGTCCTGACAGGTGGACGGTAGTGGATATACAATACGGTAGTGGATATACAATAAATACATCAGGGTGGGTCCCACCCCACACGTGTGACACGTGTGGGTGGGTCCCACGCCTAAACAGGTGGACGGTTATGGATATAACCATACGTCATGGTGGGACAACCGAACTTCCTGCGTCAATACAGCAGCTTGGTGCTGCTGGGACCCACCGTTCTGCCTGTACAGACGGTGTGGATCATCTCATCATCAAGGTGAGCCACACGTGTGGCCCACTATTTGGATTAAGCTAATATCTGTGTTGTCGCTTCACCTGGGCCTGTCCAAACGGACAGGCAGCAGGGGTGGGTCTAACCTATGGATGGCATGGATGTAATACATCATGGTGGGCCACACACACACATATCAGGTGGGTCACACACCTTACCATCATCATCACTATACCAAAGAAGAAAGAGAGAGAGAGAGAGAGAGAGAGAGAGAGGAATCGGAAGAGCGGAGGTACCCCGCCACTATGGGTCCCTCTTACAAATCATACATCAAGATGGGTCCCATAATAAATGGGCCCTTAGATCACAAAATCAAAACATAAGATCACCCACCTCGAGATCTCTCCTTTCTTCTCCGCCAATGCATGATAGAGTTCCAAATGGACAATTTCAACGGTTGAGATGGGCTTAGGATGGTGGGATCGGGTAGTAGAAAGGTGGGCCACACTACTCTCTCCTATAGAAGCCATGGATGTGAGTTGCTCCCATAGAGCTTAGGAGAAAATGAGAGAGAGAGAGAGAGAGAGAGAGAGAGAGAGAGAGAGGTGATAGGTGAGAGATGTGAGTGATAGGTGAGTGAGTGATGGGAGTACTTGTGTAAGAGAGAGATAGTTGACTTTAAGGGGGGTGGTTGTACTTGGGGATGAGTATGAGTGATGGGAGTGATGTGTACTTGATTGATATGATTGATGGGATTGATGTGATGTTTTCTAGGGATTGCAACACGTGACATTTATCCTCAAACTGAACACGGGCCCACATCTCCTGACCTGGGTATCGCCTCGGCGCGTAATATGCGACATTAGAACCACGGCGACAGCGCGGTCGCTAGGGTATAAGTCTCTAGTTGAGCCGACTTTGGAATACGGGACACGACTTAAGGTTGGCGCAACTGCCGATAACAGATCGCGGGTCGCCGGAATTCGACTGGAAGGACTGTGGAAGCCTATGGAACAGTACGGGCTAGGATATGGGCCTCACAGCTAAGACCGTGGGACCAAGAGAAATGAAATGTATACCTACACACACATGTACATGCAGGAACTCGGGTCGGGTCTTACAATTCTCTCCACCAACAAAAAAATTTCATCCTCGAAATTGTCAAAACTAGAACAATGAGAATGTATAATCATCATCATGTATATATCTCAATCATCAATCACAAGAGAAGGCAATACAAGAATCACAAGCAATCAATCATCGAACAAATGGGGATAACACTCTCTAATCTCGGCTTCATGTTCCCAAGACGCTTTGGCCTCCAAATGATGACCCCATTGTACTTTCACCAAGGGAATGACCTTAGTCCTGAGGACCTGCTCATTCCGATCAAGAATACAAATCGGCTGCTCAATGTAGGAAGTATCTTCACGGACCTCGAGTGACTACTAATTAATCACGGGAATAGCGTCCGACCCACATTTCTCCAACATAGAAACATGAAACACATCATGGATCGCGGACAACTCAGGAGGTAAGGCAAGCCTATAGGCCATAGCGCCCACGCGCTCGGTAATCTCAAAAGTCCAATAAATCTCGAGGCAAGCTTGCCCTTCACACCAAAGCGAATCACGCCTTTTATAGGTGAGACCTTGAGATATACCATGTCCCCAACTGCAAACTCGAGGGGTCGATGTCGACGATCAGCAAAACTCTTCTGCCGGCTTTGAGCTGTGCGCATCCTCTACTTGATAACATCAATAGCTTCCGACGTCTGCTGCACAATCTCGGGACCTAAGAGACGATGCTCTCTAACCTCGGTCCAACAGCTAGGAGATTTGCATGGTCTGCCATAGAATGCCTCAAAAGGAGCTATGCCGATAGTCGGCTGATAGCTATTATTGTACGCGAACTCGGTAAGGCACAAATCTCATCCCAACTGCCCGCAAAGTCAATTACAAAAGTTCTAAGCATGTCCTCAAGGATCTGGTTGACCCTTTCGGTCTGTCCATCCGTCTGCGGATGATAAGTAGTGCTGAGATGTAAAGTGGTCCCTATCGCCTGCTGAAAACTCCTCCAAAATTGAAACATAAACCTGAAGTCTCGGTCTAAAACGATCGAAACTGGAATGCCGTGTAGTCTCACTATCTCCTCAATTAACACCTTTGCAAGACGGTCCATAGACCGGGAAGCACGCACCGGAATGAAATGAGCCGACTTCATCAGACGATCGACGATAACCCAGATGGTATCATGACTATACCGAGTGCTCGGTAAACCTGCGATGAAATCTATCGACACATGCTCCCACTTCCACTCTTAAATGCTCAACGGCTGCAAGGGAACAGGGGGTCTCTGATGATTGGCCTTGACACTCTGGCATGTGTCACACTCGGCCACAAAACTCGCAATCTGGCACTTCATCCCCTGCCAGAAGTACTGCATCCTCATATCATGATACATCTTTATGTAGCCCGGGTGGATAGTAAGTCTCGATCGGTGTGCCTCGATCATCAGATCACGACGCAACTTTGGCACGTCCGAGACACACAATCAGCCTCTGAAGCGTAATCCACCATCGGAACCAATATGCCAGTCTGACTGCTCCACAGATGCGGCCTCTGCTCGGTACTCCTAAAGTGACTTGTCCGTCTGCTGAACCTCTATCACCCTAGCCACCAAAGAGGGTTGAATCAACAAGCTCGAAAGGTGAACAATAGAAGAATGCAGACCGAACTCAAAGTCAAACTCTAAAATATCCTCGAGCATCTGCCACTCTCGCACCATCATTTGCACCACCAGGCCTCGTGACTAACGGCTGAGCACGTCCGCCATCGCGTTTGCCTTGGCCGGGTGGTACTGAAGATTAAAATCATAGTCCTTCAACTGCTTTATCCATCGCCTCTGACGCAGGTTCAACTCGGACTGCGAAAATAAATACTTCAAGCTCTTATGATCCGAGAAGAGCTCGAACCTCACCCCATATAGATAATGCCTCCACACCTTCAGTGCGAAGACAATTGCTGCAAGCTCTAAATTATGGGTGGGATAGTTCAGCTCATGGACCTTGAGCTGGCGCGAGGCGTACGTCATTAACTTCCCGTGCTGCATCAGTACAACACCCAAGCCAACTCTAGAGACATCAGTGAAAACAACAAAACCCTCACTCTCATTAAGAAGAGTGAGAATAAGAGCGAACATGAGGCAGTCCTTCAACTCCATAAATGTACCTCGCAGGAGTCACTCCAGATGAACTCGATGCCCTTCCCCGTCAACCGGGTCAGCGGTGCTGCAATATGGGAGAAACTCTCGATAAACCGTCAATAATATCCCGCTAGACTAAGGAAGTTATGGATCTCGGAAGCGTTCGTGGGCTGGCCCCACTGACATACTGCATCAACCTTCGAAGAGTTCCCAACGACACCCTCTCTCGTCACAATGTGACCGAAGAACTTTACCTCCTCCTGCCAAAACTCACACTTCTCTAGCTTCGCATACAACTGATGGGCATGGAGGGTCTCCAACACAATCTGCAAGTGCTCAACATAGTCCTCCTGGGTCATCAAATATACAAGAATATCATCAATGATGTTCTCGGAATTTCCCCCAAAAGGCTTATATAGGGAAGGCGAGAGCTCCACATATAGCCCAGATCTTAAGGCATTCCCTTTCCGATGTGGGACAGGCGCACTATCCCCGATCAACTGGCAGTCTATTTTTGAAGCCCGACCAGTCCACTTTGGGACCCAGACGTAACCCAACTGGGGACCACAGCCCGGCCAAGTAGGCACCACCCCCCCTCGGGAGACAGAGCGCCCCCGCTCTGATACTAACTTGTAACGCCCCAAATTTTGAGGGTCGAGCAAAGGCTCAACTCCCGAGATCCGTCGCATCACTTATGCAACATAGATAATAATGATTAAATGTTGTCTGTATTAGCACATTAAATATGAATGAGATTACACTAAAACAGCATATCATACTCCTGAGAAGATTAAATTAGACAAGCAGAAGACTGTGATAGATGTATAAAGCACATAAGTGGTTGTAAGTTCCAAGAGTATGAACATGTCACCAGGCTGAATAATTACATGTATTGTTTTAAAATATACAAAATGATAAAGTGTAATGTCATCTATGAAATTTCGGTGGAGACCGCTTTAGTTGAAGTAGGAATATGGCAATATGTCCTAGAGGGGGGAGAATAGGACTTTTTAAAGTTTTTATGATTTATTTAAAATCCTAATGCACTAATCCTAATTCTCAAGCACATATTAGGATTACTCAAAAGTAACTCTACTGGCTTCCAAGCCTTGTAGAGGATCCAATCACAAACTATTTAAAAGGTGAACAATGTGCAAACTAGTTTATGATGGATATGACTGTGTATGTGTGTGAGGTGTGATCTCAGATATTCAGATATGGAAGTATTGAAGTAAATCACATAAATAGAAGAATGACAATCTCAAACATAGTCATTTTTATAGTGGTTTGACAATCAGTCTATTCCACTCCCAGCAGACGCACTCAACCCTTGAGTGTGCCGGATTTCACTAATGAGGTTTCATAGCGGTTCACCTCAAACCTAAGGTTTTAAATCAGGTTTACCTTCAACCTTTACAACCTACACTGAGACTAACTGTTTATGCTCCCTGACCAAGGGTCAACGCATAGCACCCAGTTTTAGGTACACTGGCCAAGGATCTTCCATAAGACCCTAACTGAGGTTTTATACGGTTTACCCCAAACTCGAGGTTTCACATGGTTCACCTCAAACCTAAGGTTTTAACTGGTTCACCTTCAACCAGATGTTTATGCTCCACAGAGCAAAGGTCCGCACAATGCACCCACCACGTACACTCCCACCGGAGGCCTCCTACGAGGGCTTTCAAGGGTGAGAAACACCTAAGACCCAATCTTAAAAAGGAATGATCACAAGTGTTCTTTGGACTCTAGATACTTACAGATAAGTGGATGAGTCTCTTTAACCATGTTGACGAAGATATCCTCCTTTGTTGGTGAAGAGTCTTTAGCTTCCTTGATCCGCAACTCAAAAGATGTATCGATATATGGCGACGGGTTGGGTCAAGGTTATGATGAAATCCTACTCTCAAAAGATTTTCCTATAAGGAAATAGAGCGATTTCAATCATCTAAGCATTCAAGGCATCCCAGCTTAATGATTTACTATTAAGGTAGTAGCTGGAGGATTCTTGAATGTGGAAGTTCATTCCCCAATCCACTCTATTGAATATCGATGGTGAGGGTGGATTAGAGGATGAACTCTCCTGAGAGAAAGGGCTTTGCTTATAAGATCTAAGGTTAAACACACAAAAGCACTCTCTTCTTTCTCTTACAACAACAATAGATAAGTCCTCTTTAAATAGGCAAAAGGTTCCAACAGATATAAAACGGTCATATTTATGATGGAGTTCGATATCATCGAGCGTATACTCTCGATAACATCGATGGTCCGATCGATGACTCGAACTTAATATCATACGCTTTTGAAACCTTTTGCCAGCTGGTCGATGAATCGAAACATTGTCGATGTCATCGGATTTCGAACTCTAATTCCATCGATAAGAGGTTCGATCCATCGACACTCGAAAAATGAGAGAGACTTGACTTGAAATATTTCAGGTTTACAAGAATGATCGAGGGACCATCGAGATCATCAGAATTTGATTGTCGATGATATCGATATCAGAGTCGAGGCATCGATAAATCCAGTAGTATTCTCATTAAGCTTGCTGGACAGTTTATGTCCTTGTTCGAAGCAATCAACCTAGTACCGATATCATCGATATTTGAATATCGATTCTATCGAGGGACCCCCGATCATAGTTAAACAACCCTAAATTATTTTGCTGGAGAACTTGGCGCCCAAGATCGATATCATCGAGAGTCCTCCAATATCATCGAGATTTGAACTTCGATGGTCTCGAGAAGAGCTCCGATATATCGATACAAATGTGATTTTCTTAAGTAAAAACAGTGGTGCCGGAAATCCACCTGTCTATAAGATCGAGTCAACTTCAATAGACTCGAGATTTGAATATCGATGATATCGATAGGTGTATCGATACATTGATAATTTCGTCCATATGTGTATAAGGTTGCTGGACATATTTGGTCCTCTTTTCGATAGTATCGATGGAGCATCGAGGACTCGACAGAGCAGGTCAATCATATCGAGATGTGTATCGATAAAATCGACAAGGCAAGAAAACTTAGAGAATTTTTCTATTTTAAAAACGTTTTCTTACCCTAAGAACCCTATGATATTCTAACATTTTTAAGGGTTTTAGTATACCTGGTGATTTGGGATAAGAGATGTGAGGCTCAAATTTACCTATTGAGGCAAACGCTTGAATTTATCTTCCTATCAGGCTCTGTGGTCGAACTGACTCAACACTCACGCTAATTGACATACCAGGGCACTTTCAATCTCCCTCTTTGTCAATTACGTGACAAAATCCCAAAACACCCTAGAACACTGGACAAACACATTCTAAATTGTGTGTACATGTATTTTACACAATTTTACATTTTCTATTGAACCCATGTACATAGCCCAGTATTTGCTCCCTGCAAACTCCCCTTCGCTTGATGTAGTTACTCCCCCTAACACATGTAACATCATCCAAGCAGATATACAATTTTCTATTCGGGGTGTTTGCACTGTTCTCCCCCCCTTTTTTTTAGTCATTGATAAAGATATAGCTGTTGATATTGACTGAAGCTTGAAGTATTTGGGAGAACCACTCATTCAGAGGAATATGCATATAACAGATAGATGTATAGTAGTCAAACAATTGCTTAATCGACATCATTTGCAGTGAATATATATGCATAGAAGATCAGATATATGCATTGATATAGCAATTAGAATATTCATTAAAAGCATCACATACAGTCTATATCAGAAACTAGATAAACCAGGGGATTTGTAAGGCATAAGAATGACAGTAAAAGTGTGAATTATATGCAGCCATATGCAAATATTATCAAACTATCCAAAACACGTACTACCACAAACAACAGTAGATTAACAGTATATCCTAACAGAAGAAATATTTTCAGCCCAACCATTGGAAAGAACCACCGGTTATCATCTTGCATTCCCAAGATTCCTCAATTTCATCGATGTTGAATATCGACATCATTGATCTATAATTTTAAAATGTTATTGACACTGTTTAGATATCATCGAGAATGTCCTAACTTGACATCCCCAAAACTAACATTGTTAATACAGGGAGTTTAGACTTGTTCACTGAGATTTAGTGAGTACAAACCCCAATGGATTTTTAAAGGTCACTAAACCTATTTGTATCAAGAGGTTTGGTGAGGATATCTGCGAGTTGATTTTCTGTGGAAATATAATCCAATGTAATAATCTTGTCTTCAACAAGTTATCGGATAAAATGATGACGAATGTCAATGTGCTTAGTCCGAGAATGTTGAACAGGATTCTTTGAAATGTTGATTGCGCTTGTGTTATCACATAAAAGACTCATCGTGGGTTGTTCAATCCTATAGTCCAACAACATCTGTTTCATCAAAAGGAGTTGTGCACAGTAACTGCTAGCGGCAATGTATTTAGCCTCGGCAGTAGATAATAATATTGAATTTTGCTTCTTGCTCTGCCAGGAGACTAGACAGTTTCCAACATAGAAACATCCGTCACTTATTGATTTTCGATCATCCAAATTTCCTGCCCAGTCGGCATCAAGTACCCAGCGATGATGGTGGATGTTTCAAATGGATACCACAGTTCGTAAGAGGTAGTTCCTGCTATGTATTTAATGATTCTCTTAACGGCCGTTAGGTGAGATTCTTTAGGATCTTCCTGATATCGAGCACATACCCCCACACTAAAAGATATATCTGGACGACTAGCTGTGAGATATAGTAGACTACCTATCATACTCTGGTAGAGATGTTGATCCATACTCTTGCCATTTGTATCTTTGGAAAGTTTGAGTGTGGTGCTCATGGGAGTGTGATAAGAGCGACCAAATTCAAGACCAAACCTTTTCACTAAATCGTTCGTATACTTGGTTTGACAGATAAAGATTCCATCATATAGCTTCTTGACCTATAATCCTTGGAAGAAGTTTAGTTCACCAACCATACTCATTTCAAATTCTGATTTCATGAGGTCGGCAAATTTGTATGCAACATCTTCACATGTTGAACCAAAGACTATATCATCCACATAAATTTATGCAATAAGTCATGAGCTTTTGTTCTTTGGGTAAACAGAGTCTTATCAACACTCCCTCTGCTGAATTTATGGTTCAAAAGAAATTTTGTCAATCATTCATACCAAGCACGTGGTGCTTGTTTGAGATCATAGAGGGCTTTGTTCAGATGATATATGTAATGAGGACACTTAGGATCTAAAAATCCTTTTAGTTGTTCTATATAAACTTCTTCAACGAGATCTTCATTAAGAAAAGCACTCTTAACATCCATTTGAAATAGTTTAAATTTTAATGCACATGTAATGGACAAAAGAATTCTGATAGACTTAAGGCGAGCTACAGTAGCAAATGTTTCATCAAAATTGATGCCTTCTATTTGTGAGTACCCTTAAGCTACAAGCCTTGCTTTGTTCCTGAACACATTTCCTGATTCATCAGATTTATTCTTGAAGACTCATTTGGATCCAATGACATTTGTATCGAGTGGTTTGGGAACCAATTATCATACCTCATTTCTTTGAAATTGTTGAAGTTCTTCTTGCATAGCATTTATCCAATGTTCATCTTGAAGAGCTTCCACAATGTTCTTGGGTTTAATCTTTGAGGTAAAGCGGAAATGGCTATAGATATTTTCTATCTGTCGTCGAGTTCTTACACCATAATTAGGATCTCCAATAATTTGTTCTCGAGGGTGATCCTTTATGATGGGAATGTCAGATGATGGTTGAGGTTCACTAGGTGATGGAGTTTTGTTATCAAATTTTTCTAGTATGCATAAATCTACATCATCTTCTAATTCATTCACAGGTGTATGTTCTTCATGAGGTTGATCATTGATTACCACATTGACTGACTCTTGAATAGTGAGGGTTCTTAGATTGTATACTTTATACGCACAACTATTCATAGCATACCCCAAAAAGATATCATCATCACTTTTAGACTCAAATTTTCTTAGACGATCTCTATCTCTCAAGATATAACATTTGCTACCAAAGACTCGAAATATTTCACACTAGGTGGTTTCCCATACCATAGTTCGTATGGAGTTTTATTCAGACCTGCTCTAAGATATACTCTATTTATGATGTAGCAGGCAGTATTGACAGTTTCTGCCCAAAATTTTTTTGTCATATCTTTCCCATTTACCATAACTGATCCCATTTCCTGCAATACTCGATTTTTCCTTTCAACGACTCCATTTTGCTCAGGGATTTTTAGGGCTGAGAATTCATGATGAATTCCTTTCTTATTGCAATATTTTTCGAATCTTTCATTTTTAAATTCTCCACCATATCACTTCTGATGCGATTGATATCGTATCCCTTTTCATTTTGGAGTCGCTTTGCCAGGATCACAAATTCCTCAAAAGCATCTGATTTATCTCGAAGAAATGCTACCCAAGTAAATCTAGTGTAGTCATCTACCACCACCAGGAAGTATCTTTTCTTGCCATGGCTTTCCACTTTAGTTGGTCCAACTAGATTCATATGTAGTAGATTCAAAGGTTTTGTTCTTGCTATGGTGGTTGTCTTTTTTGCCCGACTTTTATCTGTTTTCCTTTTAGACATTCTCCACGGACAACTTTTTCTTCTTTTCTAATCTTGGGAAGTCCTCTAACCAAAATTTTTGAACTGAGCTTTGCTAAATTTCAGTGGTGAACATGTCCCAACCTTTGGTGCCATAGTTTGGTTTAATTCTTTACAGCCATATTACACTTTGTGGATAACACACTCTTACTTGTACTTTTAATGACATAACAGTTATCACTGGTGCGTAAACCTTTTATGAGAGATTTTCCTGTATGATCTAAAATTCTACACACATCCTTTGAGAAAGTGACAAAATGTTCTTTGTCACAGATTTGGGAGATACTAAGGAGATTATGTTTCAGACCTTCTACACAGAGGATGTGTTTCATCTTCAAAAGGCCTGGTACAGCTATCGTTCCTTATCCAGCAATTTTGGCGGAGCTACCATCTCAAAATGTGACTGATCCTCCATCAAAGTTCGAGTACTCACAAAAGTGAGTTTGATCACCAGTCATGTGTCTGGAGCATCCACTATCAAGGTACCACTTTGAACTATTACCGACTTTAAGAGCAGTATGAATTACAAGGTAATTATTCTAGTTTGTAACACCCTCTTGGACATTTTTTAACATGATTCCAACTTTAGTCAAGATCACTCTCTAGGCGGAGAAGCCCTTAAAGAGAGAACTGCTCAGATACAAATTGAAATTATGGTGGAGACCGCTTTAGTTGAAGTAGGAATATGCCAATATGTCCTAGAGGGGGGTGAATAGGACTTTTTAAAGTTTTTATAATTTATTTGAAATCCTAATGCACTATTTCTAATCCGTAAGCATATATTAGGATTACTCAAAAGTAACTCTACTGGCTTCCAAGCCCAGTAGAGGATCCAATCACAAACTATTTAAAAGGTGAACAATGTGCAAACTAGTTTATGATGGATATGACTGTGTATATGTGTGAGGTGTGATATCAGATATTCAGATATGGAAGTATTGGAGTAAATCACACAAACAGAAGAATGACAATCTCCGACACAGTCATTTAATAGTGGTTCGACAATCAGTTTACTCCACTCCTGGCGGACGCACTCAACCCTTGAGTGTGCCGGATTTTACTAAGAAAATTTCACAGCGGTTCACCTCAAACCTAAGGTTTTAAATCAGTTTCACCTTCAACCTTTACAACCTATACTAAGGCTGACTGTTTATGGTCCCTGACCAAGGGTCAACACATAGCACCCGATTTTAGGTACACTGGCCAAGGATTTCCGTAAAACCCTAACTGAGGTTCTACGCGGTTTACGCCATACCTGAGGTTTCACACGATTCACCTCAAACCTAAGGTTTTGACTGGTTCACCTTCAACTAGATGTTTATGCTCTACATAGAGCAAGGGTCCACACAACGCACCCACCACGTACACTCCCGAGGGAAGCCTCCTACGAGGGCTTTCAAGGGTGAGAAACACTTAAGACCCAATCCTAAAAGGAATGATCATAAGTATCCTCTGGACTCTAGATACTTATAGATAAGTGGATGAGTCCCTTTAAGCATGTTGACGAAGATATCCTCCTTTATTAATGAAGAGTCTTCGACTTCCTTGATCCGTAACTCAAAAGATGTGCCGATACATGGCGACGGGTTGGGTCAAGGTTATGATGAAATCTTACTCTCAAAAGATTTTCCTATAGGGAAGATAGAGCGATTTCAATCATCTAAGCATTCAAGCATCCCAGCTTAATGATTTATCATTAAGGTAGTAGCTAGAGGATCCTTGAATGCAGAAGTTCATTCCCCAATCCACGCTATTGAATATCGATGGTGAGGGTGGATTGGAGGATGAACCCCCCTGAGAGAAATGGCTTTGGGTATAAGATCTAAGGTTAAACACACAAAAGTACTCTCTTCTTTCTCTCACAGCAACAATAGATAAGTCCTCTTTAAAGAGGCAAAAGGTTCCAACGAATTTAAAATGGTCACATTTATGACAGAGTTCGATATCATTGAGCAGGTTCGATTTCATCGAGCGTATACTCTCGATAGCATCGATGGTCCACTCGATGACTCGAACTCAATGTCATACGCTTTTGAAACCTTTTGCCAGCTGGTCGATGAATTGAAACGTTATCAATGTCATTGAATTTCGAACTTCGATTCCATCGATGAGAGGTTCGATCCATCGACACTTGAAAAATGAGAGAGACTTGACATGAAATATTTCAGGTTTACAAGAATGATCGAGGGACCATCGAGATCATTGGAATTTGAATGTCGATGATATCGATATCAGAGTCAAGGCATCGATAAATCCAGTGGTATTCTCATTAAGCTTGCTTGACTGTTTATGTCCTTATTCGATGCAATCGACCTGGTACCGATATCATTGATATTTGAATATCAATTCTATTGTGGGACTCCCAATCATAGTTAAACAACCCTAAAATATTTTGCTGGAGAACTTGGTGCCCAAGATCGATACCATCGAGAGTCCTCCGATATCATCGAGATTTGAACTTCGATGGTCTCGAGAAGAGCTCCGATATATCGATGCAAATGTGATTTTCTTAAGTAAAAATAGGGGCGCCGAAAATCTGTCTGTCGATAAGATTGAGTCAACTTCGATATACTCAAGATTTGAATATCGATGATATTGATACATCGATAAATCCGTCCAGATGTGTATAAGGTGAAAGTGCACCTGCTAGTGCCCTGGTTTGTCAAGTTACGTGCATGGTGAGTCAGACTGGCTGCAAAACTCGATAAGAAGATTATTTCAAGCGTCTGCCTCAACCGGATGTATGGAAGCTCGCAATAGGTAAAATCATAGCCTCGCATCCCGTGTTCCAAAACACCAGGTGATTAAAACCCTTAAAACAAGATAGACATCTTAGAGTTTTTAAGGTGAGAAAACTTTTTGCAAAATAGGAAAATCTCTAAGTTTTTCTCGCCCTATCAATTTTATCGAAGCACCCTCGATATGATCAATCTACACTGTCGATGTCCTCGATACCTTAACGATATTATCGATAAGAGGACCAAAATGTCCAGCAACTAAATATTCATCTGGACAGATTTATCGATATATCGATACACATATCGATATCATTGATAAAAGCACTAAATATGTCCAGCAACTTCACAACTTATCTGGACAAATTATCGATGTATTGATACACATATCGATATCATCGATATTCAAAACTCGAGACCATCGAGAGTGGCTCGATAAGATTGATAGGATGATTTCCGATGCCCCTGTTTTTTAATGAAAATCTCAAAGTCCTTCGATATATCGATGACCGTCCGATATGATCTGAAATCAAATATCGATAAGATCGGAGGTCCATCGATGATATCGACTGTGGGCGCGCATTTCTTACAGCAGTTATTTCAGGTTATTTTTAACTATGATTGGGGGCCCTTCGATTTAATCGATATTCAAATATCGATGATATCGATTGCATCGAACAAAGCCATAATTTGTCGAGCAAGTTCAATGATAAATCAGCTGAATTTATCGATGCCTCGACTCTGATATGACGTCATCGACATTCAAATTCCGATGACCTCGACGGTTCCCCCGATCATTCATAAAAACCTGAAATATCTCAAAGTTAAGTCTCTCTCATTTTTCATGTGTCGATGGATCGAACCTGTTATCGATGAAATCGGAGTTCGAAATCCGATGACATCGACAATAGCTTCGATTCATCGACCAATTGGCAAAGAATTTCAAAAGCATATGACATCGAGTCCGAGTCATCGAGCAGACCATCGATGTTATCAAGAGTATACGCTCGATGATATCGAACCTGCTCGATGATATCGAACTCTGTCATAATTGTGACCATTTTATATCCGTTGAAACTTTTTGCCTATTTATAGAGGACTTTTCTTTTGTTACTGTGAGAGAAAGTAGAGAGAGCTTTCGAGTGTTTCAACTTATATCCTATACCTAAAGCCCTTTCTCTCAAGGGAGTTCATCCACCAATCCACCCTCACCATGGATATCAATAGTGGATTGGGGAATGAACTTCCGCATTCAAGGATCCTCTATCTACTACCTTAATGGCAAATCATTATGATGTGATGCCTTGAATGCATAAGAGTGGAACTACTCTACCTTCCTTATGGGTAAACCTTTAGAGAGTAGGATTCCATCTCTACCTTTACCCAACCTCAAGCCTAGTCTTGGTATATCTTTTGTGTTGCGGATCAAGAAAGCAGAAGACCCTTCGTCAATAAGGAGGAGGAGATCTTCGGCGTTGTGCTTAACAGGACTCATCAACTTATCTGTAAGTATTTAGAGTCCAGGAGGACACTTGTGATCATTCCTTTCTAGGATTGGGTCTTAAGTGATTCTCACCCTTTGAAGTCCTCGAGGAGGCCTCTGGAGGGAGTGTACACTGTGGGTGAGTTGTGTGGACCCTTGCTCTGTGGAGAGCATAAACATCTGGTTATGAGTGAACCAGTGAAACTTCGAGGTTAGAGGTGAACCGAGTAGAAACCTCTGGGTGCGTTGTGTGGCCCTTGCTCTATGGAGAGCATAAACATCTGGTTAGGAGTGAACCAGTGAAACTCCAGGGTTATAGGTAAACTGAGTAGAAACCTCCGTGTAAAGGTTGAAGGTGAACCTGATTTAAAACCTTAGGTTTGAGGTGAACCCTGGGAAACCTCCTTAGTGAATTCCGGTACACTCAAGGGTTGAGTGCGATAGCCGGGAGTGGAGTAGACTTATCGTCGAACCACTATAAAATGACTGTGTCTGTGATTGCTTTTTTCTATGTGTGATTTATGTCAATGCATTCATATTCATATATCTGATCACATCACACACACACACATAGTCACATCTAACATAGACTAATTTGCATATTGCTACATCTTGATTAGTTTGTGATTGGATCCTCTACTTGGCTTAGAAGCCAGTAGAGTTACATTTTAGTAATCCTGAAAAATTGCATACATGATAGGATTAGTGTGATAGGATTTTTAAATAACTCATAAATCTTTAAAAAGTCCTATTCATTCCCCTCTAGGACATTGGCATATTCTAACTTCTACTCAAGCGGTCTTCACCGCTATTTCATAAGGTTGCTGGACATATTTGGTCCTCTTTTCGATATTATTAATGGTGCATTGAGGACTCGACAGAGCAAGTCGATCATATTGAGATGTGTATCGATAAAATCGACAAGGCAAGAAAACTTAGAGAATTTTCCTACTTTAAAAATGTTTTCTTACCCTAAGAACCCTATGATATTCTAACATTTTTAGGGGTTTTAGTATACCTGGTGATTTGGGACAAGGGATGTGAGGCTCAGATTTACCTGTGGCGAGCTTGCACACATCTGGTTGAGGCAGACGCTTGAATTTATCTTCCTATCAGGCTCTATGGTCGAACTGACTCAATACTCATGCTAATTGACAAACCAAGACACTTTCAATCTAATCTATACCCATGTAACCCCAGTGACCCAACTCCAGGTCTACATAGACCCAGCTGAGAGTTGCAGGTAGGAGAACTCCTCCTCGACGAAGAAGACTGGCTCCAACTCGTAAGCTGCGTCATAATCTGCAACTACAACAGAGTCTGGTTAGTATTTTAAAGCACCGTCTCAGAGTGGGAGTGAGTGATCAACTCAGTAGAGCGATAAGGCAAAGGTTAACATGTATCAATTCAGTCAAGTAGTAATGATAAAGCAATACGACAAACATTCATAGGTACTCTGGTTAATGCAAGGAAGATATGTATTAATGATGCATGCCCTCGCCTGCACTCCCTCTGCGACATCATCTCACGGTCGCACATGCTAAACTTCCACTATGCTCAACTCCTACGCCAAAGGCACGTGTGATGTGGTGCATGGTCATGTTAGTGAAGTTCTTAATTAGACCTATTCATACAGCAGATTCGAGAAGCTAAGGTACCTCCCTTTATATCATGTACCCAAACGATGATCCATATAGGGTCGTCAATCCTAATTAATCACATACGATAGGCAAGTTATAGGGTAACATCACCCCTTATTTAAAAACAGTGGACAGCAAGTTCCGGTCACTATGGGAGGTTCGTCACCTTAGCATAGACCTAGTTTATACTCGAGGTCACTACGGGAAAGGCTTATCACCTTAGCGTAGGCCGACAACTCGAATACAGTGTCTCATACTACCGTATTCAGCTCACGAGTTTGGGTTGCTCACTGGTCACTACGGGGAGTCTCATCACCCCAGCGTAGGCCGAAAACTTGACCACGGTGTCTCATACCACCAAGCTCGACTCATGAGTCTTAGCGGATCGTGGTACCAAGGTTAAATGGGCTTTTCACTGGTAAGTGGTACCTTAGATTCAAGCAGTAGCGTCCATACATAGTGAACATACATTAGGCCAACGGGTTACTTGACAAGCTCGATTGGTACGAGCTCATGTTGAATTAACCGACATGGAGTGCATAGGCACTCCTCGTGGCCTAACCACTGTCGATAATCACCATGCGACTTGGATTCATCGAACGTATCCATTGTGGCGAAGTAGTTCGGCCACCGATCTTAAACCGTTATCGATTGCCTGGACCACGTATTAGTCCCAATCATACTCAAACACAACCGGCATTCATATGTGATAGTCAAACAGCATGTGACAACCAATTCAATTACAAATCTCATTTGAGCATTTTACAAACACATGGTACACATATTGTCATACATAGGCATTTCATCCATAAATCACGTAGTAGCAAATTAGGTTACGTGAAGGAAAAATAACAATGGACAAGGTGATTAAGAATCCTATCTCAACACCCTCATTAAATACATTTCAACAAGCATTTTCTCATTCAGGCATTTTATCAAACACTTAGACTACACTTATCAACATTCATGTAATAAATTTGTTATAACGTATATTATAGTAAATCCGTTCACAAGGAGTTGTCACACATACAACAATCTGGTATTCTCAATTAATAATCATAGTAAGTGCAAATCATGATTCCATATTCATTTAAATATTTCAACAAACACATAAAATGCATCATATTCAACATAGTTCATATATGAGTGTAATATACGAAAAACATCGTATCTAAATACATGTGACAGCAATCAAGTCAGTCATAAATCATTAACTAACATTGAAAGCCTTGAAAACCTAACCTAAATGTTTATAGTCCACACCTTTCGTCGGTATACTCGTATCGTACTCAGTTTGAATCCTACGCCTTTGTCTATGGCACAATAGCAACCTATAGCATGAAATAGGTTAGCTATTTCACCATTTTACCTATCTGGATTCCTAAAACAAATTAGGGTTAGGATTTCTTGGCCAAAAATGGATTTGGATTCGTCGGTGTAGCGACACGAGAGAGGTGATTCAGCACGTGGAGTGGTAGGAATGAATCCTAACGACAAACCACAACTCTCTCTCACTTCTCCTCACTTTCTCCTTCTCTTTTCTCTCTTCTCTTTCCTACAGTTTAGAAAATTCGTATGGAATGAGAGAGGGGCGGGTTTAGGGTCTTATATGGGCCCAGAAGTGAAGTCAATGGCCCCAGGGCCATGGTATATTTAGGTTATAGCCAAAAAGCGACTGTTTCGGGTCAATGGGACTCATCTAGAGGCCCATTACCTACGTACGGTCTGGAGAAAGTTCCCCAACAATGGATTTATGTCAGGTTAAGATTTTGGTTCGATCGGATTTGTGGATCGACCACGGAGGACCAGTTTCAGTTCAACGGCTATCGTCACTCGATCAGGGCTACAACTACACTGACCTGTGTAGGAAAATTTTCCTAATCTAAGGGTATAGTTGAGTCAGAATCTGATGGTCTGAAATCTTAAATTTTGCCTGCAAGTGAACAGCCCAAATTACTTAAATCTGAGTTCATTTTCTAAAGATATTCGCGTTTTTCACATACTTCGCTCCAGGCTCAAGTTGTGTGTTACTATATACTATTTGGACTTTATTCCCGTGATGCTTGTCAAGCCCAGTGAGGCGGTCATAACCATATAGTTTCGCGGTAATCGGACTTTCAACACGTGGTCCATGTCCGATACAGATTTTCTGTGTGCTCCCGAGAGCAACTGGGTTTCGAGATTTATCTTAGGTTTTTAGGTAATATAGAGTTAGTGATTGTACTGGTTTTGGATCTTGTAGTTCATATAGAAAGTGGTTCAATCTAATTCCACTAATTAATTCAATTTAGTACTTAATTAATTTTCATCTAATTTCTAAAGGATTCAGTCTTTAATAATTTCTGCCTGAGGTGATACTCGGGTCTTTGTATGGATTTTTCCGAGACGTTACAGGGGCCTGCGAGATAGGCATAGTACCGAGCACCAAGTCAATTTGAAACTCCACCTGTCGACAGGGCGACAAACCCGGGATCCTGGAACACATCCAGGTACTCACAAACAACTAGCAGTTGCTCAATACACGCTGCCACGGAATCCTCAACGATAGAAGCCAAGAAGCTAGACAACGGGCTCGGCGGCAAACTAGAATACTGGCAAGCCCAAAATGTGAAACGTAACTATCCTCGTAGCATAGTCCAGGATGACACAATACTCTGCTAGCCAGTCCATACCCAGAATAACATCAAAGCCTGTCATCGGCATCACGAACAGATCGGCATGAAGGAACATCTCGCCCACTAACACATGACAAGAAAGACAGCGACGAGTCATTACAACGGACTTCCCCATGGAAGTCAAAATGGCCAAGGCCTCAAACACGGACTTCGTCGGAATACCGGTCGATCCGCAAACTGCTCGGCCATAAAAGAATGGGAGGCACCAGAATCGAACAAAACGTGAGCAACACAAGCAGAAACAAGAAGAATACCCTCGACTACTCCGCCGGTCGATGACTGTAGGTCCTAGCCTGACGCCTGCTGTGCAGTATAAAATCGGCCCTGAGCTAGTAGGGGAAGCAAACTGGAAGTCTGCAGATCTAGAGTCTGTGCCTGCTAGGCTACAATACATACTGAAAGGGCCAAGCTATATGCCCTAAAGGGGGGGTGAATAGGGCAATGCCAAATAAAACTTAAAATACCGGAATAATAAAAGATATAAATAACAATGCTGAAATAATAACAATCTCAAAGCACATGAAATATGAGAATAATACTAAATCAGTTCTAAGGACAACCTTACACCAAAAACCAATGGCTTATGGTAGGACAACCTTATTTCTAGAACAATCTAGCAATCACAATAAATCAAGAATAACTTACAGAAATAAATCCTAAGTTATTACACCATTCAACCACACTTGCTTGAAATGAAAATTACAACATTCATCCACAAAAGCAATCCACAATAATGAAGGAAGAAATCAAGCACATCCACAACACAACGATATATAGTGGTTCGCCTGTGTGTTCACCAACTGTTAGCCAACAGCCACACAGAATGCTACTCCACTCCTAATATCCTCACACAGGGGATATTAGCATGCACTCTCAAAAATAGGTTTTCACAGGTTCACTCAAAACCTTCACAATTGTGTCTTTTTATCTCGAGCTTACACAATCTAAAAACCCCCACAATCTGAGTTTTCTGGCTCTCCTCAGATAACTAATACAATGAGATTTTTCGGGCAAATCTCAAACAAAACCAGAGAAAGTAAATTACAAAGTAAAATACCTGGATCTCCTTTTGAAGTAGCCCAGTAGAACCAATCGGAGTAGATGTATGATACGTCGTTCAATGTCCAATACTCACTTAAAGAATGGTTCTATGTCTAATTGATTTTAGATTAAATCAAGAAGAGCAAGATCTATTTGATTTTGATCCCAGAAGAAGGAATATCACAAATTCCTCTTTTCTAAATGAGATTGGAATGTGGATCAAAATCACAATAGAATAATGCTATCAAAAGAAATATTAAATATGCACAATAGCTTAAAAAATAATCACAACTTATCTCAAAGTATAGCCTTAAATCGCTTGAATTGAATGAAATGGAATGAATAAACTCTGAAATTCATGCATTATTTATAGCCTGAAAAATCCCATCTTCAACTGGTCATAGGATCCCTAGGACAGGTCGTAGCATCAAAGATTTCGAAAGATTTTCGCGGGATAAGATTAGCTATACTCATGACTGGTCTTAGGTAACTACGACCAGTCGTAGACCACGTATGACTAGTCGTGAGTCACCTACGACTGGTCGTGGAACTCGAGATAGGTCGCTGGAGTTCGAGTCGTAAGACTACGACCGGTCGAAGGATGAGTCGTAGGACTTCCCAGGACTGGTCGAAGCAAGTCCAGGACTGGTCGAAGGACAACCAGGAAAATTCGAAAATCTGTAACAACCTAGGACTGGTCCTGAGAAACCTAAGACTGGTCGAAGCAGACCTAGGACTGGTCTTAGAACAGTCACACCAAGTAAATTAAAATATTCGAATTATGTATCCAGAATGACCTATCATACAGACCAACCTAAGGTCAATCTAAGGTCAAACAAACCTTGAAGTGAGATGGACATTGAAGTCTTGAAGGTCTGTATTCTCAGATGATCTTGAAGTAGAAGCTTGAATCGAGTTGACGGCATTCTAGAGCTTGGTACATTCTTGACTTGTCTTGATGAAGTCTTCTAATCTTGAACTTGTTAGAAGCAAACTTGAAGTCTTCTATTCTTGTAGACTTCATCCATGACATGTCTTGCAAACATTCTTCATTTATGATCTTGTCAAGAAACACAAGAAGTATAAGACATATAGGTTTTGGCACTACAAAATTTGACAACCAAAGAGATATGAAATCATAGCACTAACAATCTCCCCCTTTGTCAAATTTGTGACAAAACACATTTATAAATATAAGAGTAAAATGAAGAAAGAATCATGAGCCATCAGAGCCATCAAAAATACTCTACTCCCCCTAAGTGAGTAGAAACATTCAACCATATTCAATTACTCACTCTCTCCCATTCTCCCCCTTTCCATACTAATCCCCCTTTTTGTCACAAAATGACAAGGGAAGGCCAAAGGAGAGAAGATTACACCATATGAAGAGTCAAGATTAATTATCAAATTAGTACAACACTTCAATGTCATCAATCCAAAACATACAACCAAAGTCATCAACCGTAATAGAAATACAGAATCCATCATATTCAAACCAAAAAAAAATAATCCACCTAATCAAATCCAGATGAAGGAGCAGGGATGGTTGGATCAATCTGAAGTAAGCCCCTATTAATGCGACGAAGATATTTTTGCATATATTTAAATTGCATATCATGGGCTACACTCAGGTTATCAACCTTCTCCTCCAATGCACTTAGACGTGCATGATAACAAAAGAGGGATCATAATCAGGATCATTTTGGGAGTCAGTTTCAATGTCTTCAAATATATCATCTATATTTATATCCGCCTATGGAGGAAGATCAGCTACTTCCCCTTCATTTTCTGCTTCAGCACCTTCACCACCACCTTCATGGAATTGACCAGGAAGCAAATCCAACTTCATCTTATTTAAATTAGTATTATTGAATGAAAGATGATGAATTGGTGCCTCATTCTCAGGTAAAGCAACAAGCATATTTGTGGCTAAATAAGTCATAAGATAACCAAATGGAATATCACTATGACCCGGATGAAGACGAAACTGAATGATCAAATGACATATCAAAGAAGGTAAACAGACAACGATGCCGGACACAACAGAGTGCAATACCCGAACCATGAAAGCAGTCAACTCGATTTTATTGCCGGACCAAGGATACAAGTTTGAAATGAAGATCCGGTGCAAAACTCTGTATCTGGGTAATAAAAATTTTGAGGGAAGCGCATTTCCTTTATGCGTCCATTGTAGTTCCATATTGCATAAATCTCTTGTCAACATTTGTTTTTTCGATTCTGATGGTTTGTCATATAATGTATGAATCGGAATTCCTTCATCCTTGACAGGTATATCCATAATACCTGATATCAAATGTCGATCTATTAGAAATTTCCCTTCTCTAGTAGCAATTGAGAACGTTAAATTATCAAGGGAAAAATCAGAGATACATGCAACCATAGATTGTGCAATGGACTGGTATGCAGGCCTACCCTAAAACAAAATGTTAGTCCAACCAACAGATTTAAGGAGAGGGACAATCCCAAATTGTTCAATGTGATTGATATTTACAGGACGCTCAACAATAACTTTACGGTTATGTAAATCCCGTACATCATTGGGATCATCTTCGGGTGACTGAAGGTGCCGTTTTGTTATAGATGTAGATCTAGATGAAGATTGACCACGAGATGTTTTCTTTTTCCCTCTAACATCCATTTTCAACAAGATTTACTAAGGAGCAAGCACAAAGAACACTAGAAGTGTGGGTTTCTCTATATCAGAATTTTAGAGAAAAAACCCTAAAAAAATCAATAAAAGATGAGATCTAGCTTATAGAATAAGCAAATCAAAGCATAAATCTTCAATAAAAATGAAAAAAAATGACTTATCTTGAAGAAAATCACGAACTCTCAAGACTGGTCGAGCTACGACTCGTCGAAGGAAGAAGAGGAAATGAAGAACAAAGTGATTTTCCCCAAATTATAAGATACCCATGATCTCCATGACCGGTCGAGTGCAGTCTACAACCGTTCGAGTCAGGACCGGTCGTGTATGGCAAGGGCCGGTCGAGCATCGACAAGAATAAATATTTTTATGCAAAAATTGAAATTTATACACATAAAAATTTAAAATATAGTACACTATGATACATGCAGACAAATATATTCAATTTAAAATGCACATACCAAGATCAAATTTCATTTTAGTAAACCTACTTTTGTCGAGCGGTTTAGTAAATATATCAGCAAGTTGGACATCAGTTGGTATATATTCCAAAGAGATAGCTTTTTCTTCAACTAATTCACGAATGAAATGATACCTAATGTCAATATGCTTAGTACGCGAATGCTGAATTGGATTTTTGGAAATATTAATAGCACTGGAATCATCACAATGTAAGATCATCGAATCTTGATTAATTCCATAATCACTTAACATGTGTTTCATCCATACGAGTTGAGTACATGCATAACCTGCTGCGATATACTCAGCCTCAAAAGTGGAAAGCGATATTGAACTTTGCTTCTTGCTAAACCAAGAAACCAAACAGTTTCCAATGTAAAAACAACCGCCATTGGTTGATTTTCTATCATCAATATTACCAGCCCAATCAGCATCTGAATACCCAGCTAATTTAACATTAGTATCAAAAGGATACCAAAGACCTAACTCAGTTGTACTTGCGACATAACTAATAATCCGTTTGACAGTAGTGAGATGTGAATCTTTAGGATTAGACTGATATCTCGCACAAATACCAACGCTAAAAGCGATATCAGGTCTACTAGCAGTTAGATATAATAAACTACTAATCATACTACGATATAGCTTAGGTTCTACATCTTTACATGTAGAGTCTTTTGAGAGTCTCAAGGTTGTACTCATAGGAGTATCAATTTTTTTACATTCTCAAATCCAAACCTTTTAACCAAGTTTGTAGCATACTTGGTTTGAGAAATGAAGATTCCATCAGGTTGTTGTTTTACTTGTAACCCTAGGAAGTAATTTAGTTCACCAACCATGCTCATTTCGAATCTTAATTTCATCAACTCTGCAAACTCAATAGACATGTTAGAACAAGTTGTTCCATAAATAATATCATCTACATAGATTTGAACCATTAAAATCTCATTATAATGTTTCTTAACAAATAGCGTCTTATCGGCACTTCCCACTTGAAAACTATGACTAAGTAAGAATTTAGTCAATTTTTCATACCATGCCCTGGGCGCTTGTTTCAGACCATAGAGAGCCTTTTTGAGACGAAATACATGATCAGAAAGCTTGGGGTCTTCAAACCCAGAGGGTTGTTCTACATAAACTTCTTCATGTAAATCGTCATTTAAGAAGGCACTCTTTACATCCATCTGATAAATTTTAAACTTTCTAAAGCAAGCGATGGAAATAAAAAGTCTAATAGATTCAAGGCGAGCAACTGAAGCAAAGGTTTCATCGTAATCGATGCCTTCAATCTGAGTGTACCGTTGTACAACCAGTCTAGCCTTGTTTCGTATTATATTTCCAAGTTCATCAGACTTGTTTTTAAAGATCCATTTTGTTCCAATAATGTGTTTATCTTTAGGTCTAGGAACAAGATACCAGACATCATTACGAACAAATTGATTAAGTTCATCCTGCATAGCTATTATCCAATTTTCGTCAGAAAGAGCTTCTTTTACATTAACTGGTTCTATTTGGGATGTAAAACAAACATAATTACATATGTTTTCAAGTTGTTTGCGTGTATGAACTTTAGTGAGAGGGTTTCTAAGGATTTAATTGGTTGGATGATCTTTGACAGTCCTAGGTTCATATTAAGATGAAGAGGTATCTTGATTGTTGATTATAAGAATTTCATCATCATCTGAACTCGGAGCAAGTGTATCAAATGATCATCAATGACCACATTGATGGACTCTTGAATCACACCTGTTCTTTTATTTAGAACCCTATAGGCTCAACTGTTTAAGGAATATCCAAGGAAAACACCTTCCTCACTCTTCGTATCAAATTTTCCCAAATTTTCACGATCTCGTAAAATGTAACACTTACTGCCAAAAATTCGAAAGTATTTGACAGTAGGTTTCTTTTCGAACCATAACTCATAAGCAGTCTTATTTTCATATTTACTAGTATAAACATGATTAATAATGTAGCAGGCAGTATTAATTGCTTTAGCTCGAAGATTTTTGGAGAGCTTCATACTATTTAACATGACATTAGCCATATCCTGAAGCACTCTATTTTTTCTCTCAACTATACTATTTTGTTGAGGAGTTTTGGGAGCAGAGAATTCATGTGATATTCCCTGATCGCTACAGAATTTCTCAAAACTGCTATTTTCGAATTTAGAACCATGATCAATACGAATCTTATAAACTTGAGAACCTTTTTCATTTTGGATTCGTTTGATGATCTTCTTTACTTCATCTAGGGTTTCAAATTTGTCTTTTAAGAACGATACCCAAGTGAATTTAGTAAAGTCATCTATGATAACCAAGATGTATTTTTTACCACCTCGACTCTCCGTTCTAGTTGGTCCAATGAGATCCATGTGGAGAAGCTCGAGAGGTCTAGATGTGGTATTGAAGTTCACTTTCTTGTGAGAGCTCCTAATCTGTTTACCCAACTGGCATTCACCACATATTTTGTCTACTTTTTGTAATTTGGGTAGACCTCTTATAAGTTCTCTTTTGCTCAATCTAAACAAGTTCCGATAGTGTACATGTCCAAGGCGTTTATGCCATAATTCAGTCTCATCAGTATGGACCATGTAACACAATTGAGTAGATGAGCTAGCATTACTAATGATGTAGCAGTTTTCAGAAGTTTTGCGACCAGTTAATATAACAGAGCACTCTTTATCAATAATCTCATAACCTTGATTAGAAAACTTTACATTATGGTTGTTGTCGCATATCTGAAATATACTCAGTAGATTGTGTTTCAAGCCCTCAACATATAAAACATTTTTAAATAAGGGAAGGTTATAAAGCTTAATCGTACCTTGGCCAATGATTTTGCAATTGCTTCCATCACCAAAAGTGACTGAACCATCAGTCCTATCTTTTAGATCGGTGAATAAAGCCTTGTCGCCTGTCATATGCCTGGAGTAACTACTGTCAAGGTACCACTTTGAATGGCTTGTAGCTTTGAAAGTAGTGTGGGCAACCAAGCAACCAACTTTAGGAACCCATTTCAGTACAGTTTTGGGTTTAGGAGTGTAGTTGGACTTTTTGTCTGTTGTTATATGAATGACTTATAGAATTAAATTTCAATAGCTCCTTGAGAAGATCAATAATCTTTCCAACCAAAGGATTTCGGTTTTGAAGATTGAAGTTGGCATGGCTATTTTTAGGTTTTTGAAGGGTCCTCGAATTTTTTGGAAGACATTGATAAGTATTCTTTACTTTTGAGTTCGAAGACTCTCCTTTCACAAACTTAGGAGTAGTATTCTTATGTTTAGGAGAAGTATTCTTGTCGTAGCCCAACCCGGATTGGTCGCCACATTTTCTTGATCCGGATAACAATTTTTCTAATTTAGGATCACCTTGGGCATATCTCCAAGTGTCTTTCAAACTCAAAAGAGAAGCTACTTCATTTTTGAGTTTCTCATTCTCGGATTTCAAATCATCAACTTGGGAGGTTTTGATTTTTAAATCACATTTAGTTTTTTCAAAAAAATCAGAAATATGAGATTTTTCTAAAACAAGAGACTCATAATCTTCTTTAAGTTTCAAAAATTTTTCCTTTTGTAATTTAAGCTTGACAGCAATTTTACAACTCTCCTTATAAAGAGCATTGTATGCATCCTGAAGATCATCTTCATTGTCGCAATCACTATTCAGATTCTCTTCGCTAGTTACTTCATCATAATCTAAAAAAGTGACTTTGGCTAGAGTCATAAGGGCTTTAATATCATCTCCCGACTCGTTTTCAGAATCTTCTGATTTCGAAGAGAATTTCAAATCAGATGATTCATCCCAAGTAGCCAACATACTCTTCCTTTTTAATTTGTCCTTTTTAGGACATTTGTTAGTCAAGTGCCCATACTCTTGACAGTTGTAACATTGACTATCTTTCAAAGATTTTTGAGCTCTAGGTTTAGATTGTCTCTTATCGTTTAATTTTTGAAAATCTACTTTTTCTTATTTTTGAAAATTTTATAAAACCTTTTTACAAAAAGTGCCATATCATCTTCGGAATTTTCAAAGTCTGAAGTGCTCTCTTGTGGAATATTTTTAGATGATTTGAGAGCAATTGATTTTCCTTTTGGAGCTTTAAAGTTCAATTTGTAGGTTTGTAAAGAACAAACTAGTTCCTCAACCCTCATGTTATCCGTATCACGAAGTTCCTGAATCGCGGTTACTTTTGAATTGAACCGTTCAGGAAGTGAGCGTAGTATCTTTGCACACACTTTACTTTCTGAGATTTTATCACCAAGACCCCACATTGAGTTTACAATGTCATTCAATCTAGTGTAGAAGTCCATAAACATTTCATTCTCCTCCATATGAATTTCTTCAAATTTAGTTGTGAGGAGTTGGACTTTAGATTTCTTGACAATTGATGTACCCTCGTGTGTCATTTCTAAAAGATCCCATGCTTGTTTAGCATTTTCACACGAGATGATTCTTTTGAATTCATCTAGTGACAATGCACAAGTAATTGCATTTAGTGCTTTTGCATTGGCACTACTCTCACTTTTCTGAAGTGTGGTCCAAAGGGCATAAGATATTACTTTCATTGATTTTGAACCATCTTCATCAGTTACTTCAGTGATAGGTAGTTTCCATTCGTTCACTGTGGCCAGCCACACACTTTCATCCATGGATTTGAGAAAGATTCTCATCCTTGCTTTCCAATAGGCATAGTTTGTGCCATTAAAGGGTGGTGGCCTAGTGACAGATAGGCTATCAAAATTTGACATCTTAATATAGCTTAGATCGTTAGCTCAGGAAATAAATCCAATAAATAAGTAATAAGCACGAGCTATTTGGCTCTGATACGACTTGAAAGGGCCAAGCTATATACCCTAGAGGGGGGGGGGGGGGAATAGGGTAATGCCAAATAAAACTTAAAACAGTGGAATAATAAAAGATATAAATAACAATGCTGAAATAATAACAATCTCAAAGCACATGAAATATGAGAATAATACTAAATCAGTTCTAAGGACAACCTTACACCAAAAACCAATGGCTTATGGTAGGACAACCTTATTTCTAGAACAATCTAGCAATCACAAATGATATGAAAAATAAATCAAGAATAACTTACAGAAATAAATCCTAAGTTATTACATCATTCAACCACACTTGCTTGAAATGAAAATTACAACATTCATCCACAAAAGCAATCCACAATAATGAAGGAAGAAATCAAGCACATCCATAACACAACGATGTATAGTGGTTCGCCGTGTGTTCACTAACTGTTAGCCAACAGCCACACAGAATGCTACTCCACTCCTAATATCCTCACACAGGGGATATTAGCATGCACTCTCAAAAATAGGTTTTCACAGGTTCACCCAAAACCTTCACAATTGTGTCTTTTTATCTCGGGCTCACACAATCTAAAAACCCCCACAATCTGAGTTTTCTGACTCTCCTCAGATAACCAACACAATGAGATTTTTCTGGCAAATCTCAAATAAAACCAGAGAAAGTAAATTACAAAGTAAAATACTTGGATCTCCTTTTGAAGTAGCCCAGTAGAACCAATCGGAGTAGATGTATGATACGTCGTTCAATGTCCAATACTCACTTAAAGAATGGTTCTATGTCTAATTGATTTTAGATTTTATCAAGAAGAGCAAGATCTATTTGATTTTGATCCCAGAAGAAGGAATATCACAAATTCCTCTTTTCTAAATGAGATTGGAATGTGGATCAAAATCACAATAGAATAATGCTATCAAAAGGAATATTAAATATGCACAATAGCTTAAAAAAATAATCACAACTTATCTCAGAGTATAGCCTTAAATTGCTTGAATTGAATGAAATGGAATGAATAAACTCTGAAATTCGTGCATTATTTATAGCTTGAAAAATCCCATCTTCGACTGGTCTTAAGATCCCTAGGACCGGTCGTAGCATCAAAGATTTCGAAAGATTTTCACAGGATAAGATTAGCTGTACTCACGACTGGTCTTAGGTAACCTACGACCGGTCGTGGACCACCTACGACTGGTCGTGAGTCACCTATGACTGGTCGTGGGACTCGAGATAGGTCGGTGGTGTTCGAGTCGTAGGACTACGACCGGTCGAAGGATGAGTCGTAGGACTTCCCAGGACTGGTCGAAGAAAGTCCAGGACTGGTCGAAGAACAACTAGAAAAATTTGAAAATCTGTAACAACCTAGGACTGGTCCTGAGAAACCTAAGACTGGTCGAAGCAGACCTAGGACTGGTCTTAAGATTTCTATGACTGGTCTTAGAACAGTCACACCAAGTAAATTAAAATATTCGGATTATGTATCCAGAATGATCTATCATACAGACCAACCTAAGGTCAATCTATAGGTCAAACAAACCTTGAAGTGAGATGGACATTGAAGTCTTGAAGGTCTGTATTCTCAGATGATCTTGAAGTAGAAGCTTGAATCGAGTTGACGACATTCTAGAGCTTGGTACATTCTTGACTTGTCTTGATGAAGTCTTCTAATCTTGAACTTGTTAGAAGCAAACTTGAAGTCTTCTATTCTTGTAGACTTCATCCATGACATGTCTTGCAAACATTCTTCATTTATGATCTTGTCAAGAAACACAAGAAGTACAAGACATATAGGTTTTGGCACTACAAAATTTGACAACCAAAGAGATATGAAATCATAGCACTAACACATACTCGACTCAAGGACTGAACATACAGATATCCCCTCTGCTGCTGCTGCTGTTGTCTCTGCTGGGGAGGTCTGCCTAGCCGCCTCTGTTGTTGAGGAGGAGCCCTGGGAGCGGCGGCTGGAAGCTACACTCGCTGCTATTGCTACTGCTGAGGAGGACGAGGAGGAGGCAATTATGGTGGCCTCTACTCCTGTATGGGGAGAGGGCAAATCTCGTCTCCTATGCCCGACCTGTCCACAACCAAAGCAAGGTGAAGTAGCTGGCTGTGTTGATGGCAATGATGAAGCTACTGTCTGAGCCACAGGCTGTTGATACTCTGATTTGTCCCTTCATCTCTGTTGACGGTGCTGCATGAAACTGTCGGCTGGTGCTCTCCTCTTCTGGTCTCCACCGGAACTCTACTCTCGTGATTTCTGGGTCATAACCTAGTTCTCCTCATAAACTAACGCTCGATGGACAACTTGATCGAACGTCTCTAAATAATGCCCTACCACATAGCTACGAAGGGCATGACGCAAGCCAGTCACAAAATGACGAGCCCTCATCTTCTCATTGGTGAGATGAGGAGCAAATCTAAACAAGGCTAAGAAATGGGCCTCATATTGTGACACCAATAAATCACCCTGAACTAGGATCTTAAACTCGATCACCCTCTGTATATAAACATGCTCGGGGAAGAATTTCTGGTCAAAACGGACCACGAATTCCTCCCAGGTCCAAACAAAATCTGGCCCGGCCATCCTGGATACGAACGATCACTAATGATGAGCCTCACCCTGAAGAAGATAGGTCGCAAGGGATACCCTCTGATCGGCTGAACACTGCATAGTGTTGAAAATTCTCGCAATCTCAGTGTGTCATGCCTCGACGGCAGAAGGGTCGGCCTCACCCCTGAATCTCGGAGGGTCATGCTGTCTAAACTCTCAAAAAATAGCACTAGCGCACGGCAAATCATTCTAATCGGAAACTGGAGAGGCCGCAGGCTGACAAGTCTGCAACGCGGTAGCAACAAGCTACATCAGCTGCTGAAAATGCTCGGCACTTATAGGCACTGTCGGAAAAGTAGGAGTGGCGCTGGCCTCGGGCGGAGGCATGGATACGACTGACTAATTAGGATCCTCTGTAACCGGAACAGTAGGCTAAGAAGGGGGAACTGGTGGGGGAACTGGAGCAACTAAAGGAACGGGCGCTACAGGCTCAACTGGAGGAACTTGTTGAATCAGGACCTCGGGAATCAGATCCTTTACGACGGGAGCGGGATGCGCTCGAGTAGAATGGGTATCATGAGTGCCTCTACCACAGGCACCACGACCACTGGCACCACGACCACGGGTGCCACATCCACGGGCGCCACGACCATGAGCACCACATCTAGGTGGCATCGTCTACAAAATAACAACGACGCAAGGAATCAGGACATTTACAGGCTCAATACGGAGCGAAAGGAATGGGTCTCGGGACACTACTTGTCCTAAGCTCTTAGTAGACACACGATGTTATCCTAAGTTATCCCAAAATTACTTGCTATACTCTGATATCAACTCCTGTCACGCCCCAGACTCGGTAACCGAACTCACAAGGAATCCAATAGTCAGTTCTGGCCGCAACAACCTTCGTAGTACCCCCATTCTCGGCTCTTGAGGCAGGTTCCGATCCTTAGATCCCACAAGGAGGATTTCCATAACCGTATAACCATTTCTAATACAAGTATAATCGAGATCACAACAAGTAACATCTCGAAGATAACAAAGGAACACATCACAAAATCCACTATGAATTTGAACTTTTACAAGTTACATAAGATCCAAAAGGACATACATAAGATAATAGAAGAAGGAGAGAAAGTCTGTAACACTGGGGTCCTCAAGCTCAACTCTAATCCAAGCTCTGCCGCTACGACGTCTGGTTGTATGGCACGTCAAGTGGGCCACACATACATCAGATTTACTATAAAGACAGGAAAGAAAAGATGAAGAAGAAGCACAATCCGGCCATGGGGTAGGGCCCCGCCACTAATGGGCCCTCTCAAGATTTAATCTCATCCATACAACTATGTAGATTGTACATGTAACAATAAACCAATGCATGCATGATCTATAACTAAAATGGATGGTTGGGATGTCATCCCAACATGATTTTTAGGGTCTAGATGCCCTTGCAATGAAGTAGATAATACAATACATCATGATAGGGTCCATGAAGAATGGCCCCATTATGTATCATGACATTCATGTAGGATTGGGCCAAAGGGCCACATCCATGGGGTCAAATAGGATCCCCACTATGTATTGGTGGGTCCCATATGATCCAACTATAAAGAAATAATGAGATCAAAGAAAAGAAAGGAAATCAGCATAAAGAATAATCACCCACATGGAATCCATCTCTCAAATTCCTATACCATGAAGATCTTAGAGCAAGGGAGAGATTTTGATGGTTGAGATGTATTTTCAAGGGTTGGATTGGAGGGGTTTTTGGGTTTAGAGGGCTGGAGAATTTGGGGATTTTGGGATGTTGGAGAGGAAAGTCGCTAGCTATGGAGGGAAGAAATGAGGAGGGAGAGATAAGGAGAGAGAGAGAGAGAGAGAGAGAGAGAGAGAGAGATCATGATGGTTTTGTAAGAAAAACAATCATTACCTAAGGGAGGAGTTTACAATGTTGCAGGTTAGGCTAGGTCTCTTAGTAGTGTGTGAGATAAGTGGTGTTAGACATGAAACTTTTGTGTAGTGTAGGTAGTGTACCTTGGAACTTGTGCCAAGGGTGGTGGTGGTCCACATGCATTCCACCAAAGTGGGCGACATGATTGATGGTCAAACGATGAAATGTACACAACTTTTGATCTACATATCGGATGGACGCACAAGACGCGTCATTGGAAACGCAACAATGATACGAACAAGATGGCATAGGTCTCAGGCCGATCCGAGTTAGGCCAATGTGACCGGACTCAAGGATGACCACAAACATTATCCGAGGGTCGCGGGTCACCGGAATTTGACCAGTAAAACTGCAAGACCAAGAGAAATGAAATGCACACCTATGCATGTACATGCACATGCAGGAACTCGGGTCGGGTCTTACACCTTAATGCTTAGAATCTGAACCTATGATATAGCACCCGAGTAAGACATTCAATGTGTAGGACAACTATAGCACCTTTTGTCAGTCCTAAAACCCTTGGATTATAGTTGAGCCCCATTTTAAGTCAATTGATGATCTATCGGTTTGACTGACACCCCTGTCGATCTAATCGACCCGTGCAAACCAAGAAACTAGTGGAAATAATGTTCAATCAGTTCGACCGACTGACTTGTCGGTCTCTATCGGTCTGACCAACAATGCGCGTTAAGTCATGAAATCTTTCACCCGTGAATCGTCGAACTTAGGGCTTGGGGCTATAAAAACCCCTTCTTTTGCTTTTCTTCTTTCTCAAGCCCATTTTCTAGAGAGAGAGGGAGGGAGGGAGGGAGAGGGATTTCGGGAGAATGTGAGATGTGACCCCAAAACCCTCATTGTCATGAGCCTATCTCTACATGCGTACTCTTTCCGCATCATCCCCGTTGATAATTCTTCATTCGTGAGCTGACAAATCCTGTCTTTGATAGGTAAATGAGTCTTTAAGCCCTGCATATGTACCTTCCTAGTTTGTTTCCAAATTTGATGATGATTAGGCTAGGAATCTTCCTTGTTTCCTCAAATTTTAGTACATTGAACATCATGTGTCCGTGCATGTCACGTTCCGGGGCTATCGTCCACGTGCATGTGTTACGTTTGAGCATAGCATCGTCAGATCATTTTGTGCGAGCGTCGAGTCGTTAATTTGGGTCGACTCGGTTGGGTAGGTGAGTTAATCCTCAAATTTCATCTTGCTTAAGTCTGGAATTAGAGAATTAACTTAAGCTTGATGCTAGTTGCTTGGAATCACTAGGTAAGCTTTTTCCAATTTCTAGTGGTTGGAGTGCCCAATTCTAGGAACCCTAGCTAGAGAAGATGATGATCTACCCTTCAAGCTTTTTCCTGCATCTTAGTTCGATAGTTTCTTTTGTATATGTTTCATTTTACTGCTTAGAAACTATATGCAGCTTTTGAATCATGTTTACAAGTGCTAATTTGAATAATTTCCTTGAATGTGATGTTTAACATGTTTCCTTCATATGACTTGTGCCAGCCTATTAACGTGTTTGGAATCATGGATATTTATATGGTTTTGATTGCTGCCTTTGTGAACTAATTATTTGGTTTTAACTATTACTTTCATAAATCAACAAAGGTATACCTTGAACTAATGACCCGGCCCAGTGAAATTTACTTGATCCCCTTAATGGATTCCATTTATGTATATTGTGCCCGTAATGGCTTTTCTCGAGAAGAACCCCTTTTCTTTATCTTTTTTCAAAATTTTCACCTATGTGGATTTAGGAATTGAACCCTTTGTTCGTCTATGATTGGACCTTTGGATGGAAATGATCATTTCATACATTGAATATATTTTGTCGTTATGATAGGGAAAGGCTATTAGTCCAAGGGATTATCGTAAGTTAGATTGCTTGTAAAGCTTCTTGCTTGTAACTTGGATTGTTTGTAAACCGGATTAATAATGATTGGGCTAATCATGTATTCATGGCATGTGGACTTTACTAGGTGGCCGGCTTAAGACACGGGGTTTCTCGAGTCATTATAGGCGTACCTCAGCGTATTTTACCAGGTGACTCGGAGTTATTAGCACGTGTTGCCGTCCACTATGGATGTCCTTTCTGCATAGATTTTACCAAGTGGTTGATCGCTATGGACATGCCTGAGTATATTTTACCATCCTTTTTACATGGATTTTACCGGGTGGCTAATCAGCGAGGGCATATCTCATTGTATTTTACCAGCTGGCTAGTTCACTATGGGCATCCTTTTCAGCTAGATGTGCATGTTACGACCTGAGATTTTGTTACTTGTGCATACACATGCATGTACACACACATGCATTCATCTAAGCATACATGCATCCACCAACACATCCATGCATACATGCATCCTTCAATTTATATAAGAAGTGACTATTGATACGGATCAATTTGTTAATGTGAACCATTGAATTATAATTGTATTATTTTAGTGTATATATATGTATATGTGTGTACACTCACTTCACTTATATACTTAAAACCACTCGTTTATGCATTAACTAGCTCAAAGCTAGTTGTGGATCAGATGTTAAACTCACCCGTTCATTCATTATACAAGGTATGTGATCACCTATTCATCCATCCAATTTTAAGATTTTAGCTCAATTTATTAAATCATTAATTTACACCGTTAATCTAATGATCTATCTAATTCAACCACAAAAAAAAACACATCTTAGACCTACCTAGACATGAAGGTAACCATATATTAACCTATACATTATACTATACTCTTAACCATCTAATTATTTACTTGTATCTCAACCATCCAATTGTACATCGTACTTGTATCTGCTTTGACCACTCATTAGGAGCACCACTCAATTACATATCATACGAACGGTGTGAAAACTCGGCACAATCAGTTCACAATAGTGAACTCAGGCTAAATTAAGCAGATAAGTAAGCCATACCTTTTAAATGGTAGTAACGTTTGAGAGTGAGAGAATTTAGTTTCAGAAAGTGAGAGTTCACATTTAGAGTCTAGCAATGTGCACTACTATGACTGTCATGCCCCAAACTCAGAAAACGGACTCACAAAATTCCCGATCGCCAAATCCGGGCGTCGACAACCTCCGTAATGCCCCGTTCTCGGATTCCGACACTCATATGTCAGATTTCGATCCTGGGATCCTACAAGGAGGATTTTCAGTATGATTTTTTTTGTAATGGAGCATAACCAAGTCACAAAACAACATCACCACATATCCACTATATCAAAAACTTTAAGTACAATGCAGAAAGGGAAATACAGGGTGATAAAAAAGTTTCAAAATAATCCGATACGCACTCATACCTCAGCACTGCTGTGATTCATCAACACCTGCACACAATGATCGTGCATAAGCTTATGAAAGCTTAGAGGGCGGTGTAAGTGTGTGCGCAAGGCGAGTGCCAAGTATACAATATAAGAATAATGCGAAAATATGCAGGTAAGTCCATGAATACAATTAGTTGTACTAAGGCTATATGATGCAAGGCATGAATGCTATCGGACATACCAAGACCATGCGATGCGAGGCCTATGTGGCCAAACGTCATATGCAAGATGTAAAGCAAGCATGCCAGTCCTAATCAAGTACACATATTAGTACAGTTTCTCTGTGGGATATCACAAAGGTCTAATACACTTCACACTGACTACCACCTCCCTAACCGCACAGCCCAGTAAGTGGAATAGACCACACTATCCACCTGACCAGTAGTCTGCCAATACTTACCTAGCTCATCGATAGTGGACATTTAACCAACATTATAACCCCCTCACTCGGGCAGATAAGACATTTAACTAACATTATACTTACAATATGGGCGTCAAACCATCATTGTTCCCAAGGCATAGCCCACCATAAACATCATTACATAAACCATGGTGAAATCACATATTACAATAGACCTTATGTATATCCCATTGGGCCTCGACCCATGGGCCTCCAATACATCAAATGGGCCGCAAGCATGGGTCTCATATATATCAAGGTGGGCCTCAATAGATGGGCCATAACTACAACAAGATGGGCTTAATCATATGGGCCTCATATATGTACCAAGGTGAGCCTTAATGGACAGCCACAAATAAATCAAGATGGGCCTCATACATCCCCAAAAATCATATTGGAGGATCATTTGGACCATACCATAAATAGTAATGGAGATAATAATTTTCACGGTTAAATAAATCACAAGGCCCACTATAAAGTTTATTTTCCAACCAATCTAATCATAAGGTCATAAAGACCTGGATTAAGAGGGGAAAACAAATATCATATAGGTCCAAACCCTGTAGCCCAAGGGTTTTAATGGTGGACATTCAAACCCACTATTTCCTGTAATGTGGTCCACCTGATCAACGGCTGGATGGTGTGGCCCACCGTGATGTATTTTGAGATCCAACCTATTCATAAATTAACATAGTGATAGATGAAGTGGAAACAAATATCAGCTTAATAGGAGACTACTATGGTCCTTAGAAATTTTGAACAGCCCACCATTTCAAAAGTGGGGTCCACTTGAACTTTAAATCTGACTCATCCTTTAGTTCATACCATAAAATAATATTTCAAAATGGTCATAAGATCTCGGCGTAACTCAGGAATATCTGGGACATATAATCGGCCTTTGAAGCGAAGTCCACCATTAGAACCAATCTACCAATCTGACTAACTTTCAGATATTGCCTCAGCCCGATAACTCTGCACTAACACATCTACCTGTTGAGCCTCGATCACCCTTGCAACAAGAGAGGGTTGAATCGACAGGCTCGATAATTGCACAATAGAATACTGCAAGCCAATCTCGAAGTCATATGCAAACACATCCTCAAGCATCTTCCACTCTTGAATCATTATGTGCGCCACCAGGCCTCGTGGCTGATGGCCGAGGGCATCCGCCACCACATTCACCTTGCCTAGGTGGTACTGGAGGTCAAATTCATAGTTCTTCAGGAGCTCCATCCAACGCCTCTGCCTCATATTCAGCTCGGACTGAGAGAATGGATACTTCAAGCTCTTGTGGTCAGAGAAGAGCTCGAACCTCACCCCATAGAGATAGTGCCTCCACGCCTTCAGGGCGAAGACAACCGCTGCCAGCTCCAAATCATGTGTGAGGTAGTTCAGCTCATGGACCTTGAGCTGGTGAGACACATAAGCCACCGGTTTCCCGTGCTGCATCAGGACAGCACCCAAGCCAACTCGCGAGGCATCGGAAATATAACAAATCCATCACTCCTAAAGGGAAGAGTGAGGACAGGAACAGACATGAGACGGTCCTTTAGCTCCATAAATGCCTGCTCACAAGCATCACTCCAAACGAACTCGGCACCCTTCTGGGTCAACCTGGTCAACGGGGCTGTAATACGAGAGAATCCCTCAATGAAACGTCCGTAGTAGCCCACCAAACTAAGGAAACTACAGATCTCAGAAGTGTTCGTGGGTTGGCCTCATAGACACACGACATCAATCTTCGAGGGGTCCACTGCAATACCCTGCCTCGTCACCACATGACCGAGGAACTTTACCTCCTCCTGCTAGAACTCGCACTTCTCCAGCTTCGCGTAAAGCTGGTATGCATGGAGGGTCTGCAATGCAATCTCTAAATGCCGCTCATGCTCTTCATAGGTCCTCGAGTATATCAGAATATTGTCGATGAACACCATAACAAACTGGTTGAGATAAGGACGAAAGACCTCGTTCATCAACTGCATTAATACAGCGGGCACATTAATCAGTCTGAAGGACATGACCTGGAACTCAAAATGACCATAGCGAGTCCTGAAGGCTATCTTCGGGATATCCTCATCTTGGACCCAAACCTAATGATAACCGGACCGTAAATCTATCTTTGAAAAGAACTGCGCTTCCTGCATCTTCTCAAACAAATCATCGATCCTCGGGAGCAGGTACTTGTTCTTGATCATGACCTTGTTTAGCTCGTAGTAATCTACGCAAAGCCTCAA
Organism: Magnolia changhungtana; assembly: GCA_030180095.1. Classification (NCBI taxonomy): domain Eukaryota; kingdom Viridiplantae; phylum Streptophyta; class Magnoliopsida; order Magnoliales; family Magnoliaceae; genus Magnolia; species Magnolia changhungtana. The sequence continues at coordinate 4,252,173 of JASAUF010000198.1, read as the reverse complement.
CGAGCCATCCTTCTTCTTCATGAAGAGTACCGGCGGTCCTCACGGCGAACTGCTCAAATAGATAAAGCCTAAATCACGTGACTCATCCGACTGCTTCTGCAATTCTCGCAACTCCAACGGTGCCATACGATACGGGGCCTTCAAAATAGGTGCGGTACCGGGTACGAGATTAATCTGAAACTTAGTGTGCCGACGAGGTGGTAACCCCAGAATCTCTTAGAACACATCGGGAAAACCACAAATGACCGGCAGCTGGTCGATACTCAAAGCAACTAACTCCTCAACGGTACACGACAACAGAGAGGAAAGCTGCTCTCCTCTGGGCTCAATAACAAAATGAAACTCTGGCACACCGCGTATACAGAACGTGGTTATCCTCGCGGAGTAGTCTAATATAGCGTGGTACTCGGCTAGCCAAACCATGCCCAGGATGACATCAAACTTGGACATTAGTAATACGAATAGGTCGGTAGGTAAAAAGATATCTCCAATCAGAACAGGGCAAGACGAGTAAAATCGGTCTAATAGTGCAATCTTCCCTAAAGGCGTCGATACTGACAAACCCTCACGGGCAGACTTTATCGGCAAACCGGTCGATTGGCAAAAATCAGCAGCCACAAAGGAATGCGATACACCAGAATCAAACAATATACGTGCGATGTATGCAGAAACAGGGAGAGTACCCTCGATGACTCCTCCTGATGACTGAGGGTCTTATTGGGGGCATAAAATCTGCCCTAGGCCTGCTAAGGAGGTGCAGGTCCCCTCTGAGGCCTCTGCTGCTACTGTTGTCACGGTGGCAGCCTGATCTGCTGCCTCTGCTGCTGCGGGGGAGGTCCTGGAGGCTGGTGTTGCGGTCGTTGCTGCTGCTGTGGGGGCTGTCACGGAGGCTGATGCGGTGCCCTCGGCTGCATACACTCATGCCTACGATGTCCGGTCCTACACCACCTAAAGCAAGTACCTAAAAATGGTCCCGGAGGTAGTGATGGGGGTGCCACTGTTGCTCAGAATGCGGGGCGGGTCGTGCGTCGCTACTGTGGATGATGCTGCTATTGCTGGGAACCACCAGAGGGCGCCTTCCTATTCTGATCTCCTCTTTGGTCATGGGCCCTCTGCAAACTGACCCAATCTAACTCATAGATTTCGGCCCTCTGAACAATCTGCTCAAATGTCAGAAGCATGTGTCCGATCTCATGGCTCTTGAGGGCAGGACGCAAACCGTTCTCAAAACGGCGAGCCTTCCACCCCTCATCATCAACAAGATACATTGTGAATCTTGATAGCGCGACGAAACGTGCCTCATACTGTGACATAGTCATGTCCCCCTGGACTAGAGTCTCAAACTCTAATGCGTGTTGTTGCTGCACATGCTCAGAAAAGAACTTTCGGTCAAATCGGTCTACAAAGTCCTCCCGGGTCTACTCGAAATTGGCCGCTACCGCTCGGGCAATAGATGTCCACCAATGCTGAGCCTCCCCCTAGAGAAGAAATACGGTTAACGAGACTCGTTGCTGGGTCGTATGTCTCATGGTTTTGAATATCTTCTCCACCTCGGAGCACCATATCTTTGTTGCAGTAGGGTCTGGCTCGTCTCGAAAACGCGGGGGATCGTGTTATCGAAAATCCTTGAGAATGGCGCTCGCACGCTCCTACTCAGCCTCGGCTGGCATAATAGTGGGACGCTTGCTCTACCCCTGAAGAATAGCAGTCATGGCCTATAACATCTACAGCAGCTGGGCGGCACTCACAGGTATGGTCGGATCCGCACTGGTCTCAAGTAGAGGAATGACATCCTCACGCTAGAAAGCAAGAATATCTGGTGGTGGAGCGGGAGTCGCGGGTGGTAAAGTGGGAGTCACAGGTGGTGGAGCAGGAGTCGCTCGGGTCAGTCTTTTAGACGGCATGTCCTACAGGAAGGAACAAAGGCCTATCAGCCTTGAGAATTCTCGAATGCATAAACGTTAAGGGTCTATGTCAGAAAATCGTTAAGCTATTCGGACTCGAAACCTATTCATTCTAAGTTCATAGTAGATATGTGATGTGATCCTTAGGTATTCCAAAGTTATGTTTTGATACCAACTTCTGTCACGCTCCAAACTCAGAAAACGGGCTCACAAAATTCTCGATCACCAAATTCGGCGCCGACAGTCTCCGTAGTGTCCCATTCTCAGATCTTGGCACTCATATGCCAGATTCTGATCTACAAGGAGGATTTTTAATATGAATTTTTTTTATAATGGAGCAAAACCTAATCACAAAACAACATCACCACATATGCACTATCTCGAAAACTTTAAGTATTGTGGAAAGGAAAATACTGGGTGATCAAAAAGCTCTAAAATAATCTGATACACACTCCTGCCTCAGCGCTGCTGCGATCCAACGACACTGCATGCAACGATCGTGCATAAGCTTACAAAAGCTTAGAGGGCGGTCTAAGTGTGTGTGTAAGGCGAATGCCAAGTATACAATATCAGAGTAATGCGGAAATATGCGGGTAAGTCCATGAATACAATTAGTCGTACCAAGGCTATGTGATGCAAGGCATGTAGGGGTGCACACGGGTCGGTTTGATCCAGTTCTGGGGTGAAACCGGAACCGAACCATTCCTAATGGTTCTAGGATATTTAGAACCGGAACCGGACCATTGGCACCGTAGAATCGAACCGAAACCGAACTATTAAAACCGGTTCAGTTCCGGATCAGTTCCACGGTTCTGGGCTTTTTATAATCCAGCCCAATTGCAAGCCCATGTCCATCCATGTTGTGGTCCATTTGATGAATGATTTACATATTGTATAAGGTGTACAAAAATACATTTATGAAAATAATTAAATTGTGCATTATAAACCATAAATCATGAGTTAAATATGGAAATAACAAAGGGTTCTTGATTCGGTTCCAAGTTCAGTTCTAGGTTCGGTTCCACAGTTTGATTCTACGGATCGGATCCACGGTTTGGTTCTACGGATCAGTTATACATACCCCCAAATCGAGAACCGAACCGATGTAACCGGTTCTTTAATTTTTGGAACTAGAACCGGAATCAGTGCACTCTAGAACTGGACCAAACCGGACCGTTTGGTCAGTTTCGGTCTGGTTCCACGGTTCTACCAGTTAAATGTGCACCCCTAAAGGCATGAATTCTATCGGCCATACCAAGACCATGCGATGCGAGGCCTATATAGCCAAATGTCATATGAGAGATGCAAAGCAAGCATGTTAGTCCTCATCAAGTACACGTATCAGTACAGTTTCTCTCTTGGATATCACCGGGGTCTAATACACTTCACATTGACTGTCGCCTCCCTAGCTGCACAGCCCAGTAAGTGGAATAGATCACCTATCTGCCTAACCAGTAGTCTACCAATACTTATCCGGCTCATCGATAGCAGACTCATTTGTGAGCTAGTCAAACTCATTCTAGCTTACAACCCCTTCACTTGGGCGAATAAGGCCACACCCCCTTCCAACTGACCACGACACAGTGGGAGACGCGGCCTACTAGTATTCGGTACTCCTGTGCTCGTGTATCCACTCGGTCTAGACGTTAGAACATTTCTTGGTACCAAAAAGGTTTTGAAACTTTCACCTAAGGACATCCTATGTGCCCACAGTACTAGAACCAAGTATTTTCGGTATCCGATACGTCCATCCACAATGTGCATGTGGAGCTAAGGCCCTGATGTCACTAGGGCGTACAATGCTCACAACACACAAATGCGATATGCATGAATCATGCTATCTACTCATGTAGTAATCCTACGCGTACCATGCGTCATGTGGGACACATAAATGCAAGATACATGAATCACACTATCCAGTCATGCAGCAATCCTGCGCGTACCATGCGCTCATGTGGGTAACTTCTATCAGTGAGTCCCATAAATAATCTGCCTAATAACATATGCTATGATCAGTCACTACTCATATCAAGCATACATATGATGCATATGGCATGAGTCATAGAATTATACTAAGCATGTTATAAAGTGATGAAACTATCTTCACAACGAAGATGGGCCTAGACGGCCTTCACACAACAAGTATGGGCCTACCAATGGGCCTTAAGGAGAGTTACAACGCAGACATTTAACCAACATTATACTTACAATGTGGGCGTCAAACCATCATTGTTCCCAAGGCATAGCCCACCATAAACATCATTACATAAACCATGGTAGAATCACACATTACAATAGACCTTATGTAAATACCATTGGGCCTCGACCGATGAGCCTGCAATACATCAAATGGGCCTCATAACATGGGTCTCATATGATGTATTGCAGGCTCATGGATGGGCCATAACTACATTAAGATGGGCCTAATCATATGGGCCTCCTATATGTACCAGGGTGAGCCTCAATGGACAGCCACAAATAAATCAAGATGGGCCTCATACATCCCCAAAAATCATATTGGAGGATCATTTGGACCATACCACAACTAGTAATGGAGATAATAATTTTCACGGTTAAATAAATCACAAGGCCCACTATAAAGTTTATTTTCCAACCAATCTAATCATAAAGTCATAAAGACCTGGATTAAGAGGGGAAAACAAATATCATATAGGTCCAAACCCTGTAACCCAAGGGTTTTAATGGTGGACATTCAAACCCACTATTTCCTGTAATGTGGTCCAGCTGATCAACGGCTGGATGGTGTGGCCCACCGTGATGTATTTTGAGATCCAACCTATTCATAAATTAATATAGTGATAGATGAAGTGGAAACAAATATCGGCTTAATAGGAAACTACTATGGTCCTTAGAAATTTTGAACAGCCCACCATTTCAACGGTGGGGTCCACTTGAACTTTAAATCTGACTCATCCTTTAGTTCATACCATAAAATAATATTTCAAAATGGTTGGATAGTATAGATATAACGCATTGTATCATGGTGGGCCCCACCGTCTAAACAGTGGACGGTGTGGATAAAACACATACATCATTAGGTGGGTCCCACCGTCCAGTGCTATGGACGATGTGGACAAAACACATACACCATGGTGGGTTCCACCATCCAATACCATGGACGATGTGAATAAAACACATACATCATTGGTGGGTCCCATGTGGGGCCCACCATAACATTTATTTTCCATCCAATCTGTTAAGAAGGTCACATAGACCCGGATGAAGAGGAAAAATAAATTTCATAATGATCCAAAACTTCTGTGACAACCCAAAAGGGTTTCAATGGCAGAGGCTTAATCAACACTGTTTCCTGCCGTGGGGCCACTTGAGTTCGTATATGGCTGATTTTTGGAGGGCCCACTGCCCTAAGGGGCCCATCAAAATGCCTGGTGTTGATGTTCCCACACATCACGGTGGGGCCCACGGTTGGGACCCCTGTCATTCCATCCATGCAGCAGCAGCATCTACTGTTGTTTGCTATTTTTATTTTTTTTTGAAAAACTATGTATTTCCGCTGTTTTTCATACGTGGGGCCCGCATCAGGAGAATTCACTCCAGCCATTGTATTCCATGGTTCAAGACAGACCAAACAAGCCTAATATTCAGCATGCTTTAGAGTGTAAAAGATCAGAGTGGGCAATAGAAGATTTTAACGATAAAACTCACTATTTTCTGTGATATGGCCTGATAAAAAATTGAATTGGGTTCATTTTTTAGCTCAACATCTAAAATGAGCTGGTGAATGGAATGGACGGCATGGATTAATCCCATACATTAAGGTGGGGCCTACATGAGCAGCCCACCCCAAAGCTTTGAACCAGGCTAATATTGTTATTTTCATTCCAACCTCCAGCGTGCGTCCAGGGAGGTTGGGCATCAATACACCACATGTCCGTTCACACTTCTCTGTGAACCCATGTCCAGCGTCCCTAGACGCTGGATGGTTTGCATATAACACATATCTAAGGTGGGCCCCACCTACAGGCGTGCTGCCTAGGTGGGCCACCAAATAGTTGGATGGTGTGGATAAGACATACATTAAGATGGAATCCATCCGGGTGGGCCACACAACCATATCATCACATGAAAAAAAATTGAAAAGAGAGGGGGAGAGAGAGACAGAGAGAGAGAGAGAGAGAGAGAGAGACACGTACGATGGAGGGACCCCGACACTATGGGTCCTCCCTTCCATGCATTCAATCGTACATCAAGTGAGTCTCAATACATGTGGGCCCACCAAATCAAAAATCAATGGTGAAGATTATTTTTCCACCAAAATGGAAGGTCTAGATGACCCTTATCAAACTAGAAAGTAAACATCATGATGGGGTCCATGGAGAATGGCCCCATCATGGAATGATCATGAGAATCATAATGTACCATAGGCCACATCTAGGGTCCAAAGTGAGATCCATACCATCAATCGATAGGCTCCACTTAGCCCATCATCAAAAGAATGAAATTTAAGCCTATAGAAGCACCCACCGTTCGATCTTCTTGGTCCGATGGAATGCCGATCTCCTTGTGTCCCTCTTTGATGGAAGATGATGAGAAATGAAGGGCTAGGATAGTGGATCTTAGGATGGGAAGCGAGCCACACAACTCACTCTTTTCTCTCTTGAAATTCTTAGACGTGCACTTTTTTTTCTTCTTTGGTGTTGCTTGGAAATTGTGTAGAGAGAGAGAGAGAAGGGGTGGTTGTAAGAGAGGTGATGGATGTGAGGTGATAGTTATACTTAACATGTATGGGTGTGTAAGAGAGAGGGTGAGAGAAAGTTGACTTTAGGGTTGCTCTTGTACTTGACATAAGGTGATTGATTGATTGATTGATGGGACATGATGTAGAGATTCTCTTGGGAGTTGACTTTCGGTGTTTTTCCTCGAACTGAATGCAGGCCCACATCTCCTGGCCAGGGTATTGGATCGGTATGAAAGACACGGCGTTGGAACCGCGGCGACGGTACGGTCGCAATAGTACAAGTGTCGGATTAAGACAACTCAAATCTACAGAATATGACTTAGGATCGTGCGCAAACGTCGATTATAAGTCATAGGTTGCCGGAATTCGACGGGAAGGATCACGGGAGTCGACGAAACAGTACGGATTAGGATACGGGCCTTACAGTGACTCTACGTTGGAGACATTTGAAGTATATAAGGTAATGCTGTAACATGCTGGGATTTGATAGCCCTCAAATCTAAACCATTTAAATCATAATTCTCTATAAACCATCTTAACCACCCATCACCAAGATCCAACCATCTCAATAGTATATGCATAGCATCTAACACTCCACCACATCCAGCTGACTACCTAATCCTAATCCTCCATCATATTCAAATGTAACTGGGCAACCCATATGTCCATCCTAATCGAGATGATCCAAATATTTCATCCATGCATACATACGTGCATATGCATCACATGCATGACATATCATACACATGACACCCACCGATCTCATACACATGTTTGTGCATGATCAAAATTTTACTTTTCATAAAATAATAAAAATAAACCACCCTAGCAACTTCATGCTTTTGTATTTTTTTTTTAAGAAAAAAAATTAGAAGAAAAGAAAGGGAAATTATAAAACCATACGAGCACGTACCTGAAATAGCGTCGCATCTTCTCCTTCGTCTTATATCCTTCGTCCATCCCACAACTACCAGGAACCACCACCTTTCATCATGGTGGACCCCACCTAACTTCCCAATGCAGGAAGATCCATACACATGTACCCATCTGACGTAGAAGACTTCCATAGGTAACCCATGTCCGTACAACTCTCACCCTTCTATTTTCACCTCCTTCTCCTTCTCTCCTTCCTCAATCTGTAATCCATATAGGATCGATCCTAACCATCCATTTTCCTATATTTTGAAGGCATCATCTTGATCACCATTAGTAACGACCGCCTGCACCCACATGACTACTCCGAACCATCCATCCATCAAACCCTGAGAAATCGGCGCTTGTCCTCTCCTTCTGAATTCTTCTTCACCTCTTCTCCTTCAATTTCGAAACCACATCAGTCCACCAATCGGGGTCATTCAATCCTCACCATTCAACTCCATTGTTCATATCAACAACATCATGCTGTGAGAACTCAAATGCGAAACCACCTCCCACTTTCCCTCCTCGTAGCTCGATTGCAGCAAGAATTTCATGATCCATCCACTTACCTTCCAACCACCCACCCAAACTACGCATCAATGAGAAGTTCCATCCATTCATTTTGCAAATCCTCCCCATCAAACCCAGCGCATCATCTCTGGTTTCTTCTCCTCTCTCAGTGTCGTGCGATTGGCGAGAGTACTGTTTGGTAGTGGGAACCCATAAACCACTAATCCAGATCATTTAAACCTTAAGACCATCATTATCAATCAATCATTTCTAAATGTCATGATCTAGCCATTAAATCTTGTATATCATATCAGTCCAACAACATGAACCATTTAAAACTTTGATTGGAAACAACCATGGTAGAATAGACTAACCTAAAATCCAAACCATCCATCAAATAGACCACTTGGGTGTTTTTCCAGTAGAAGGTGTCCTGAAAGTCAACCTTCTTATGCATCCTGCAAGTGTAGACAGGAAGTTGATGTTGTGTGTTGGGTCAGTGGGAGAAACTCGTCGAGAGCGTAAGCATCGGTAAAGCCCAGCATGCGACTCTAAGTGAGTCGTGGGCATATGGTCTAGTCTAGAAATTAACGGTCCAAAAATCAGGTTGGTGATTCAATCTCAAATGTGAACTTTTTAAATATGTGTTTATTTATATTCTTTTATCTTTTTATTTCTCCCCTAAAATTTTTAAGAAATTCATTTTTATTTGCTAAACATATTTTATTGATGAGAATATAGAAACATAATGACCATATCGACCTATTTGGAATAAATGGAAATTCTAGATTACATATTTATTATATTAGTTCATGAAGTAATAAATTTATTTAAATTAGTAAATTTGAATTAATTTCAAAATATTCTTAATTAATGATTAAGTTAATTATTAAACTTAACCATGTAATTAATCCAAATTATAAATAATAATAAAAAAAAAACAAGTTAAAAGTATTCCATATTATTATGAAACACAACATGTACCCTCAGAAAATTTAAATTTACTGTCTGTTACAATAAATAGTTTGATTTTTCAGACAATTTCAGAGACTGAATTTTAACAACATTAAATTTCTAAAAAAATTGTATAGAACCTGCATTATTGTAGGGAAATCAATATATTATTGTAGGGAAATCTGATATATTGAATCATTTCATTACTAATTTTATATTCATTCATGACATACATGCATTTCTATTTATTATGGAATTGTGGAAAAAAGAAAAGAAAAGAAAGAAAAAAGAATGGTAAAAGCAAGTAGGGTAATCATGTCCCTTGGGTGAAAGACCTTATTAAAGCTAGCAAGTAGGGCAACCATGTCCCTTGGGTGAAAGACTCTAGAACCCGTTGGATCTTTCGGAGTCTCCTTTGTATATGGCGTATGAGTTTAATTGTGTGCGTAGAATACGTCAGAAGTACAACTGGAGCAATAGTTTGACCAGCTAACATATAATGGGTCCCTCACTACAAGATACCAGTGTGTGGGCGTTAATGCAACGTGGCCATATACTTGGGTATCGTGTTGTAAGAAATGATGGTTATTTAATTTTATTATGAAATTTATAAAAAGTGCGGCATTCAGTACGTCTTTACGGTTCTAACATTGCATTCATGTCATCTTTAAGATTTAATATCTTGATTTATGTTTTGAATTCGAAAGAAAGAACTGTCATTATTTATTCATTTAAAATAAATTTAGAAATTTTATATTTGAGTTAGATACAATCCCACGAGCTGTTATGCTCATACCCAAAAAAATAGTGTTTTAGGGCTCAGAGTTTAATCAGGGCAAAGCGAAGCGAAAATCTAGCCATCAGCTTAATTGTAGTTACCTTTCTATTTGAATCAGAAAAAAAATGTATGGTAGAAATTCAGAAGTGAATCTAAAATGTTAAACATTTTATTAGATGAATATTTGTTTATTGCAATGATTTTTTTAATTAAGCGTGGTTGTGAATGTTTAAAATTAAATCATCACCTAAAATTCAGAGTCGGGACTGGCCAACTTGGGTATCGAATTTCGGGGGCATGACAGTGCATCCCCAGACTGAATGCATTTCATACATTCATGCATATAAATAAGATAAAATCGTTTAGATTTATATGTTAAAAATGACAATCTTAGGATTTGTATGCTAAAGATAACATGCTTAGGATTTATATGATAGAGATAAAATGCTTATGAGTTATATGCAAAAGATAACATGCTTAAGAATTGTATTCTTAGGAATAGTTATTTGTGATAATCCTGTATGCAGTTTAAATATTATGGGTATAAACTTAGGCGGTATTTATTCACTATGATGGTGATTGATACCTTCCACTTGATATATGTAGATATACTATCAGTATCTTTTGATGAGGGACACTAGGAGAGCGTCCCTATCGAGCCTTTGCGAGGAGTTGGGTGATAAAGAGCCTAATGGTGGCGTAGATGAGCTCTACGAGCTCAACCAGTAGCCAGCTAATATGTTTCCTTTTATTGGTATCATTTGTACAATCGATTACATTGTGGTTTGTATAATGCCTTATGATAGTAGAAGATTGTACATTTTTTAACTACATATTTTGAATGTTAACCCTAGTATGCCATGCTGCACTTATCTTTACTTATCTTTGGATACCCATTATGCTGACGCGTGTGACTCCAATTGCTAAATGAATTGAAGGATAACTTGGCTTATAGGCATGTGGGAAACCGTCCACGTGCAACCATTGCATAGTTGTGACACTCAGTCTTCGCAGCAAGGGTCTTATGCTCAAGTGGTGAAAATCGGGGCATTACAGGTGTGGTTCACTTGAGATTTGGAACTGCCTCATTTTTGGGCTAATGCCCTAAAATAAGCCATTGAAATGAATGAACAACATGGATATGACATTGACATCATAGTAGGCCCCACAGTTTTTGTGACCAAAATGTTTTCCAACCTTTGTTTTGCACCAAAGCATTGAAGTTCAACATTAACCTTGGGATAAGAGCCATAATTACAAGTGTAAGTAATGATGAATATTTTACAATGTATTTATATTATAATTTGAAAATCAAATAAGCCCCAAGTAAGGTTAAAAAATATTGGTAACCATCATTTATGTAAAGTAGCTCTTCATTATATTCAAATTTTGTGTGTGTGTATGAAAAAAAAAAAAAAAGAGGAAGTTTATTGGATTTATTTTAAGAAAATAATAAGAAAAGAAAACGAAAAAGAATGATGTCTTGCTTTTGTTAGTTTTCAAAGGAAAAACTTTAGTCCATAATAGATGGAAAAATGAAATGAAAAGTGTTTATAAATCATTCCTCGTTAAAACCTTTTGAAAAAGCGTTATATTATGCTCAGATTTATATGTAGGTATGAAACCTGTTGTACCGATTGAGTCAAGTAAGGATGCAGACTACCTAAAAAAAGTGACGGCGTTCATGCCTTGTCTACATCTGCTTCACACTCACAATAATAAACACTATTCAAAACATGGTTATCAATTTAGATGTATCATGTGAACTAGAAATTTATTTAATGATCTAACTACTGGATTAGTAGACATTTATTGGATGTTTAAGAAGAACAAATATCTAATGGTCATATTTCCAAAAATGAGTGTCACGAACCAGGGATTAGGGTTCGCCACCCAATTTGATTGTTGTTGAGAATCTGAGGAAGCGAACCATGAATTTGAACCAAACAATCAAAAGATAAACGCAACAAAGCATGTACAAAGGACACAAATTTTACGTAGAAAAACCTTGTGGAAAAAAACCATGACACAATGCGACAATGATCCACTATGAAAACAATATTACAAGAGATAGATCAAACTTACAAGAGATGTGAAACCCTTAAGAAAACCTTAGCCTCCCTTCAAAATCCTTTTACAAACGTTTAGACTCCCTTAATCATGCATGAATCCTACAATTATATCCACGTATATATAATAACACCCGGAATAGGAAACTACGCACAGATCCAATTCCAACAACCTTCAAGGCAATATCATTGCCTATAAATATCCATCCACCATCGCCTCGCTTTAATTAGTGAACCAATCTCGCTGAAAAGTCATGTGGTATGAAGCTCCCAAATCCAAAATTCACTCATCGCTGAGATATCCGAAATTGGATGCGGTTAGAACATCACCATCATCCACCTCCCATTAGATTATACCGTGTTAGCCTTCTTCGGCGTTTCATCTTATTTTTCTCCCTTCTAGGCTTTAGAATTCCAACAATCCTTCTTCATATGTCCCTGGCTCCTACAATTCTAGCACTTGATCTTCCTCTTTCCCTTATACTTGGACCGTGAACCTGAGTTCTCCTTCTCTCGCTCAAAATTTATTCTCTTAGCTATTAATGCATCTTTAGAGGAACCACTGCCACTGTCTTTCTTTTTCGACTATTTCGAATGAAGGGCTGAGATAATTGTTTCAATGTCTATAGTCTCTCTACCATGGCACATAGTGTCTACGAAGCTATCGTAAGAATCTAAAAGTGAGTTTACTAAAATTAGGTCTTGGTCTTCCTCACCAATCTTCACTTCCACATTAATCAATTTACAAAGTATCTTATTAAACGCGCTAATGTAATCATTAAGACTAGGCCCCTCAATCATCTTTAGATTATAAAATTGTTTCTTCAAATATAAACGATTCGACAAAGATTTTGTTATATACAAGCTTTCTAGCTTCGTCCAAAGTTATGTGGTGGTCTTTTGATGAATGACATTATAAGGACCTCGTTGGATATGTACAATTGAATTGAGGTTTTCGCTCTCTCATCAATTTTTTGCTACTCTTCATTATTCATATACGCAGGACATTTTGCTGCACCAAAGAGTGCATATTGCAATCCTTGATGAACTAAAATGCCTCTCATCTTCACCTTCCATAGTTCGAAGTTATATTTACTGGTGAACTTTTTAGTTTTATACTTAACATTCGATCCTTTTATCAACATATTTTATATTCGAATTTGAATCCCAATGTTAAATATGATACCACTTGTTAGGAATCCACAAAAGCAAACCCCCAAATTTGCATAAAACAATCGAAAGATAAACACAATAAAACAAGTACAAAGGACAGAAATTTTATGTGAAAAAACCTTGTGGAAAATAATCATGGCACAAAGTGACAATGATCCACTATGAAAATAATATTACAAGAGATATTAAACTTATAAGAGATACGAAACCCTTAAAAAAAACCCTATCCTCCCTTCAAAACCTCTTTAGAAATGTTTAGGCTCCCTTAATCATATCATAATCCTACAATTACACCCATATATATAACATAACACCCATAATAAGAAACTAAATGTGCAATTATGTAGAACCCCGCGCACCGTCGATCTAAATATTGATCGATCGACATTGATTGAGCAGTCCCTGATTGATCGATCACCACGTGCAATTGCTCGAACAGCTCAAAAGTATCTAGGGAGTTTTCAAATATTTTTCGAATATCGTCAATTGCTTAAGCCTCCAAGTCAATCAACCGAACTTGTCCAAAGCTGTCCCGAGAACAATATATATAATTTGAGGCTCACTTAATCAATTGACTAGTTTGATAGACCTATAGAGACCACTATTTCATGTACAAATTAAAGACCTCGGACAACAATTTTAGGGTGGTGACTTAGAAATAATGGTTCACAGTTTAGACGGTTTAGCTTAATTTAACATATGTAACGTATACAATATCTAAGTGCCTGCGTGTCAAGCGTCATATGCTGCCTAAGCATCTTACAACTCCTCTTGGATGAATCAAACAGTTTGATCATGGTATTTTGGACGGTGCCCCTCAATGTGGGACCACTTGACGAATGGTTCAAATCTTGATACTTATTGGGCTGCATTAAGTGGTGATGAGAGTCACACCCGGACCTTCCAAACAGGAACGAACCATTCGATTGTTCTCTCAATCGTACATGTAGCACAAAAGAATCTGAATCCAACCATCCAAATAGTGGGACCCAGTCTATAGTTATTATATCTTCAAAATCCAATTGATTAGACGAATCTGACTCCCTATCAATGGACATTTGTTTCATTTTAACCGTCCACTATTGTCCAACAGTAGGCCAGCTACGATTATTTACTTCAGTTGAACTTTAGTTCATGATCCATCTACAGTGGGCCCACGATTTTGTAAGCTTTAATTTGAGGTGCATGTATGCCACGTGAACGGTGTCTGCTTGCATGTGCATGGACCATCACACTCTGCCAGAGTTATTTATCTTCAGACAGACAGACAGACAGACTACAGAGTGAAAGTTTGCTTAAAAGGGTAAGTTCGATAATGATTCTCTTGTGCTACAACTAATAAATCGGTACGTAGACCCATCGCAATCAGATTTTCATACAACGGTGGGGTCCATCGCTCAATTTGCACGGATTTCGTTGATAATAATCACCCGGTGGGCTCCGCATTAAAGCCATTGTCGGAGCTATGATGAAGCTGTTGTGAGTGGGAACGTGGATTTGCTGGTGACCCCAACACCATCTAGCTAACCGGTGGAAAAGCTCTGTGGGCCCCACACCATGATAGATGTGTTTTATCCACGCCATCCACGCCATCCATCTATTCTTTTAGCTCATTTTATGGCATGACCCTGAAAATGAGGCAGATTCAAAGCTCAAGTGGACTACACATCGCAGGAAGCACTGGGAATTGAACTCTTACCGTTGAAAACTGTTTAGGGACCACGGAAGTTTTAGATTTTCCCTTCAATCAGGTTTATGGGACTTTATGAAAAGGTTGGATGAAAAATAAATATTGCGGTGGGCCCCAGGAAGTTTTCATCGGTAGGTGATGACTCTTCTCAAACTTTGATCCGTTGGCAGCAACTGATGGTAAACATGCACTGCGAAATTGCACACCTGGCATATATGCAACTCAAAATAGACCGTCCATATCGTGGGTCCTACTTTAGATGGCTCTTGAATAGATAACTACGCTGATTCTATCCCCACACATCATCTATTAAAGTGAAAATATTTCAACGGTCCTAGTTCAACAAAGAAATGTATACTAATAAGAGATTCCAATCTGTCAATCAATCTGAATTTTTTTACGACGACCTATCAACGTCGGGGCCCACATTTTAGACCATTAAGTTTGAATTGATCTTTTATGAAGAGAAGTGATCCAATGCTGTCGGAGCACTGTAACTAATAATGCTCCTAGTAGCGTTGGGACCCATAGACAGTTCAATACATTGATCCAGACCGTTCATTATATCCAAAACACATTTTATGGGCTAATATGGAAACATCAAACTAATCTGACAAATATTAACCATTTGATTACTGGACTATAACATAAACGGTCAAGATATTTTATACAAAAAAAGGTCCAATCAATAATTTGATCCGTCTATTTGTTAGTACCCATCATGGATTGCTTATGATCTCTAAGAATCACTTCTGTTAGTCAATCGTAAACATCCTATCTACGGCTTGGAAACGGATGGCCAGAGAAGACAAACCCAGATCAAGGATGGATTCGATCATCTGATCAATGAAATTTTTGCATGGTAATCTACAAAATCTGTTCTCAGTGTCTGGACATCACTACAACGGTTCTATTTTATGAATGCCTGTGTGTCAACCACCATACTCTAGCAGAGTATCAAATAACACCCACTCCTACCGATGCAGTAAATCACGAGGTTTGCTCGAATAGCTTCTTAATCTGGACCATCTTACAATGATCCGAACCGTTTATATGACACGTATCACTTTGTATGGTCGAAAGACAATAAATAGAAGTTCTCAATTGGATTACAACCCTTGGATAATTTAGCTCTTTTGTCTGAACATCAATGGTCATAATAATCAATGCATAATATATAGATTAAAATATTCAATCTAATAGCTTTCTGGGCATTCACATACGTCAGGAGCCTCATCAAATAAACGGTTTTTGTCATTGAAAAGGACCCAAATCCAAATACTAGAGTCCTGACGTATCTTACTATAATGCATAAAATATATGGTCTTTGTCGTTGAAAAGGACTCCATAATTCATAAATCCAAATGCTAGATTTCCGACAGCAAACCTCATAAATCATCCCCACGTTTGCCTAGCCTTACTGGCCTACTTAACGCAAAATCGGGTTTCTTGATCTGGTGGACAACCTGTTGATGGGCTATGTCCTAAACATGTTGGTGATTGGAGACTTCGACCATGTATTTTTTGTGAAATTTTGCACGTTGCTTGTGGACCATTGATCGGATGGTTATTTGCGGTGGGCTACCAGATCAACAGCAACGATCGTGGCACACATTTACTGCGTGTACCTTGGGGTAGAGTGCATAGAACCTCTAAACGAGCAATAGGCAGGTCCGCGTCAGGTAAAATCCATATTTTGAACAGACTCGGATGGGTAGGCCTAGCCTCACCAGTTTAAAATCTGGAACTGAACCAAACCCAAGTTTGCTACAGTGCACACCATCATATTGTTAAATTGTTATAGGATGTTATGTGACTCCGTTCATGTGACTATGCCTTTAACTTTGGTGTGTGCCATCAAAAATGAAAACAGTTTTCTCCCTTGATTTGCATTTTTCTTTACTCTAGCCTACCAAAATTTTAGATTACGGTGAAAATTTGTCACTTGGGGTTTCATGGGATTCTGCATCACGTGTACCATTTAGATTAGACACCCATGACACGTGCACACGTGCGTAGGTGTAGGTAAGCATGACACACACACACACTCTCTCTCTCTCTCTCTCTCTCTCTCTCTCTCTCTCTCTCTCTCTCTCTCTCTCTCTATATATATATATATATATATATATGTGTGTGTGTGTGTGTGTGTGTGTGTGTGTGTGGGAAAAGGTACTATGCGCTCGAGCTGATGGAAATGTCCCATGAGGTCGAGCTGTGTGGGGCCCACCGTGATGCGTTTTGATCATCTACCCCATCAGTTAGATGCACCATTCCATTGTGGGCCTAGGTCTCAAAAATCAAGTCAATCCGTGACTTGTGTGAGCCACACCACATATAGAAGTTGAGAGGGGCCGTGCACCATTAAAACATTCATAATCATTTTTTGGGCCCACCGAGATGTGGTTTGCAAATCCAGCCCATCCATTATGTGTGTCCCACTTGGATGAGGGTTCAGACCAAGTTTCAAACGCATGCAAATTTCAGGTGGGCCCCACCAAGTGCTTTTATATGTTTTTGGCATGTCTTCACATGATTTTAGATGGTATGGCCCACCTGAGTTCTGTATACAGCTGATTTTTGGGATATCCCATAATTTAAAGGGGACCCATCAAATGCATGGTGTTGATGGTCGACACGCATCACGGTAGGACCCACACAGATATATATGGAAAAGGTTCTATGCAGTCGAGCTCATGGGAACTTCCCATGAGGTCGAGCTGTGTGGGCTCCACTGTGTGAGTGTCGAGCATCAACACCATGTATTTGATGGGTCTCCTTTAAATGATGGGATATCTCAAAAATCAACCGGGATATCTCAAAAATCAGCCGTATAAGGAAGTCTGGTAAGCCATAACATATAAAATAATGTAAAGACATGCCTAAAACACATACAAGCACTTGGTAGAGCCCACCTTAAATTTGAATGTGTCTGAAACTTAATCTGACCCCTCGTACAAGTGGAACACACATAACGGATGGGCTGGATTTGTTAACCATGCCTCAGTGGGCCCAACAAATGATTATGAATGTTTTAATGGGAGGATAACCCCTTTCAACTTTTGTATGTGGTGTGGCCCACAAAAGTCATAGATTGACTTGATTTTTAAACATGAGGCCCATCATGGAATGGTGCATCTGACTGATGGGGTAGATGTTCGACATACATCATGGTGAGACCCACACAACTCGACCTCATGGGGAGTTCCCATGAGCTCGACCGTACAGAACCTTCCCCCCCACCCCCAACACACACACACACACACACACACACACACACACACACACACACACACACATATATATATATATATATATATATAGGTGGGAAGTACGCAGTTTTGCACACGTGTCATGTGTGTCTAATCCGAACAGTCCATATGATGTGGAATCACATGAAGTCCCAAGTGACCAATTTTCACCCAAATCTAAAACTTTGGTGGGCCATAGCAAAGAGAGATGCAAATCAAGGGAAGAAACTGTTTTCATTTTTCATGGCCCCACTAAAGTTTTGGATCAAAATAAAAGTTGGGCCCTCGGGGCTTCATGGGCTGCTGCATCACATGGACCATTCAGATTTATGGAATCACATCACGTATGATGATTTCTCAAAACATTAAGACGAGTTGAGCATGTGTGTATGTAGCGGGTTATAAAAGCTATCTTCAATAGAATTTGAATACTCTGCTTGCCATAAGTCGGGATTTCTTGCTTGTTGCAATGTGATTGGATTGCATCATCATTCACTGCATTTAATGCAGCAGTATTGATAATGCCAATGATGACACGGCCAATCACAGTGCAATAAGCATGATATCTCTGCTTGTGGCAAGCAGAGGATCCAGACTCTCTTCAATGATACCATGCATATGATGATGGATTTATTATGTATTAATATAATAGTCAAGTATAGAACTAGAAAGGGTCACGTAAAAGTGTTCTTAAGATGAATATAAGCTTACTGATTGTTAAAATGTTATTAAGATGAATGCTATGGTGTAAATGGGCTGCGTTAGGGCCGGGCCAAGCTCTGTCCAAGCTTAGCCCACATTCTTTGATGTAAAGCCTTAAACCTGGCGCAAGCATGAGCCCAAAACGATGCCTACCAGATGATAGAAAGAACGAAAGATAAAAGATTGAGAGAGAGAGCTATAGACGGAAACCGTGGCTGAAGTGGTATCCGTTTCCATACAGAAAGGGAGGAAGAGAGATGTATGGGAGTATTTCTATTATAACAAAATATATTACAAAAGTGCCGGCCCTTTATAAGACTGGGCCAGGTTGACAGACTTTTTGAACATCTAGTCTAAGTCCAGCCCGATTTAGAAACGAGAAAAAAAAAAAAAAAAAAGTTTTAAGTTCGAACTAAGCCCTCAGGGCCTAATATTCCAGCCCAAGTCTGGCCTGAAGCAGGCCAGGCCTAAAAGTCCAACGGGCCAACCAGTACCACTATTGAGACCACCAAGGAATGACATATTTAAAGGAAAAAAGAAATGATCAAAGGGTTGAAATACTCCAATGCAAGAGCTTTTGAGTGACCTTTCAGCACCCGCTTCACTTATATTTTGATCGTAGCCTTACCCTAATGTCAATGTACTGCACCCATCATAGTAGCAATACAAATGCAGTATGGTTTAATTAGCTCTACGTTGCGGTTGCGTGGATTTCACTCCTATCTATCAGGCGTCTGTATGATCAATAGAGGTACACAATAACATTTGAATATCACCTAAGGCACTCATTGCCACAAAAGATCTGCAGTCCACCTATGTTCTATATCTAATGGCATCATAGAACTCTACCATTCATCTTTAGGAGCTCCAAATGAATTACAAGCCATACCCATGGGGCTAGCTCTTCTCTTGCTCTATCAGGTCCATGTCAAAGAGAAACCATCATTATACCTGCTCGAAACTGTGCCCTGAAAGGCTGATTCAAAACTTAGTTTATAAATCATACACATTTTTTACTTGATTAGTCAACAGGAATAATTTCATTATCATGTGTATGTTTTCATCGTTGTAATTTATAGTTCATTGTATAGTATGATTATATCATTAGGTCTATCATGGATACTCTATTAGGCCCTGTGCATGTGGTTAAGCCAATGCCACGAGAGATGCCTTCTATTTCTTGTCCATGTAAGTTATGTGTTCAAAACTATCATGTTCTTAGACTAGCATGCATGTAAGGTTATTATGTGGATGATGACTGTGAAAGCAGTGCTGCCCTTGTCTCAGGCTATTCATATTGTGGATTCACATTAGTAAATGAGTGTGCACACAAGAGAAGATAAGTGTTCCCAGGTCCCATAGTAGGAGCATTAGCTCACTGGCACCTTCTTCAAATGTCCTTAAAACTTAGTTTTTTTTTTTTTTCCTTGAGTGGCTTCAATGCATGTTGTGATTCTACGATCCGCGATGAGACATACATGGGGTTGGGTTACTTAAGTTGAAAGGCACGAATCATCTGATAATTCAAAAAGGAATTAACAATAAGTAATGTTGTATATATAGACTATTTCACCATGGAAGACCATTTAGATTGATAAACCTAGTCAATTCATATGCATGTGCAGTCGTTTGGATCAAAAGGATTTTCATAAATAAATTTTACAAATGAAAACAATCTTTTCTATGCTTTTAACTAGATGGTTTTTCTTTTGGTAGTGAATTGTCACAATCTAACTCAACAAGATCAAGTGGGGTCCATGTTTGGGGCATGCGCCCACATAATTGAAGTGTGATGATGATATGGGAGGATGTCAATATTGTACGTGCCAAGAGTTAAGAGTTCATGTCTGTGGAACCTTTTCATTAGAAAGTGGAAGGTGATGTCCCACATGCAGTTAGTACGGAGGCCCATGGACCTAAGCTGATAGAGAACTTTATATAGTGGATCCCACAGTTAAGCTTTGGGTGTCTTCACCGCTCTTGCTTCTTTGTGAGAAGAAAATGACTGCAACTTTATCCTTGGTAGTTCTTTATTGGCTTTGAGATAGAATTCACAAATCGAAGCCCCAACATCAACTTCAGCAACCATAGTTGCTGGAAAGGCCTCATAAGACACTGCAAACTTTGGTTCTATAGTCAATAATGCTATTAATGAGTATTTCACACTCATTCAAGACATAGATCCTTAAGTAGATTTTTAAGTGCCTAGACACCCATCGTAAGTAGAATCAGATATCCAAACACCTCCAACTAGTTGGACTTCCTATATTTCAGCATGTCGTCCTTGATAAAAAATAAAAATAAATAAAAATAAATAAAAGAAGAAGAAGAAGAAGAAGAACACGTAGGTCCCATAAGTGATGATCGAATGAAATAAAAGTGGGCCAACCCAGTGGATCATTGAACCCAATCTAATAATAAGTGGGTATAAATAAAAAATTTGGACCCATGGAGCTAATCAGGTCTAAAAGTTCAACCCAAATTACTAAATGAATTGGGTTTGGAACCTCTCAAATTAATCTGACTAGATACGAACTTGTTTTAAATGGGTCCAATTTGGGCCAACCTAAAATGGACCCTACACAGATGATACTCAAACGCAAATTTAGGAAAGTAGTATTTAATTAATATAAGCATAGGAAAGTTTAAAATTTTGATTCGTTAATAATAACACATAGGGTGAGTAGGAAATTAAGAACCCTTCGATGAGATTACATATGCATTTTAGTAATCTACACGTGCATATGTAGTTGGGTTGGACTGGGCTAAAATGACTTGAACCCAAGCCCAGCCCAAAAATTGATCAGGCCATGCATGCTAGGCCCCAGCCAGTCCATGGGCTTGATCAAAGACTCAATCAGTCTAGTCAGGCCGCTGGTGCCATTGCCACCGTTAATTCTTACTAATAAAATTTATACACAATTACAAAAATTGATGTAAAATTGGGCCGCACGCACGCTGATCTAACGGGCCATACAGCCATACACCAACTTTAAATGTCAATGATTAACATTTACCATGTTGGTAAAGAGGGAGAATAGATCATGGTTGCATTGGCACAAAGGAAAGTGTTCGCTTGTATTGGGAATTCTCTACCTCTTTCATTTTTTTCAAGAGAATTTCATCATTTGTAAGAGAGAATTAGCCTTCAAATTGCAGTTACATCCCTATCAAATTGTACACAAAAGCTGCATTCTGGCAATTTCAAGCAGAGTCCCTCAAAATGAAAGCATAGGTAGGTACTTACAGTTTGGTACTTCTCAACTTTGCGAGACTACTCGTTGCAAATCAATCTAACACTGCATCCAAGCACAACACTAATGCATGCTGATGCACAGTCCTGCACACTGCAGCAATTCAGATCAACCACCACATCATGTAAATGCAATGCAATGAAAAGGGTTCCAAGCATCCACCCACATTATCTGTCCAGGCATGGCAAGATATCCAAACAAGACCTTAGCCTTCAAGGCTTGCAGGCACAGGGCCTTTCAGCTTGCTTAAAGAATGCCCACCCTGATGAAAAGTACTCCCTGTGTTTCAAGGCAGATTTATGATGTTCTTGATCCCATACACTCTACACTTTTCTTAATGCTCGAGGGGTTTCCCTTTTCTGGAAAAATCCACTCAGATCATGGCTCCGTCCAACAACCATTAGAGGCCTTCCCAAACATACATGGGTTCAGCTTGCTTGAAAAATGCCCACACTGATGAGTATAGAAATGTCCATACTGATGAAAAATACTCCCAGCATTTGAAGGAAGATTTCCTAGGCTTTTGATCCCTCGCACTCTACTCTTTCTTTCATGCTCAGGAAGTTTCCCTGTTCTTGAAAAAACCTATCAGATCATGATTCCGTCTGACAACCGTTAGATTCAGTTGGTAAGGGAAGTACAGAACAGCTGATTGAAATTCAGGAAACCGTTTCTGCATTCGTAGTATAAAGATGATCAATCTCTTTTGAGAACCTCTCGGATAAATCAGAAGCAACAGAATACTTGTTGCTGTCGTAGCATGCATTCAAGAACGCCATTAAAGTTATACGATCTGCATTCCGATCCTTATCCAACAGTTTACGGAAAAAAATAGCAGCAGTCTCTGCATTCCCCTCGCTGCAGAGCTTCCTAACTAAGATGTTCCCAGTTCGAACCCACTGCTTCTTTTCCAATCTATCCAAGACAGCCATAGCAATGGCAGACTCATTTCTCTTGCAATACTCATACACAAGAGTGATGGAAGTTACCTCACAAGGCGACAAACCCTTACCTATCATGGCATCATACAATGTGCGGGCCTCTGCCAATCTGGATTCTTTACAAAGCCCGCTTATCAAAGCTCCATAAGTAATAGAATCAGCTACAAGACTGTGCTCAGCCATCCGACTGAACAACTTCAAAGCAAAGCTCGCATTCCCATCCCTACAATACCCACAAATCATGGAAGTATACGTTTGCTTGGTCGGTATCAATCCACATCCAAGAGCTTCCTCAAAGAGTCTCTCACTTTCTTTCATCCTCCTTTGCTTGCAAAACATGGCAATCAATGCCGTATATGTGTGAATATCAGGCCGGCAACCAACCCTGACCATCTCATCAAACAAACCTAGTGCCTGCTTAGCATCGGCCTGCTTGCAGTACTCGCTGATGAGAATGGTATATGTCACTCGATCTGCTTGTAGTCCACACTTGAATCCTCTTTCAAGCAGCCTATGAGCCTCTTGAGGCCTTCCCTTCTTGAAGAGACCATCGATGATCGCGTTGTAAGTACAGATATTGGGATCACAGCCTTCTGTCACCATTCTATCCATCAACTCATATGCTCGATCGAAACTCCCCCCTTTACAGTGCCCACTGATCAGAGTAGTATATGTATTGCTGTTTGGAACCAAGCCCTGTTCTTGCATTCTCGACAACAACATCTCTGCCCGATTTAGCTTATTCTCCTTGCAGTACCCTCCAATCATCGCCGTGTAAGTGCGGACATTTGGCTTGTAAGTGCTGCTCCTTATGAGCTTCAAAAACAGCCGAAATGCCTTCTCTGTCCACCCTTTCTTGCAGAGGCCATCAATCAATGTGGTGTGAGTATACACATTTGGTCTCCCACCTCTCCCAACCATCTCCTCCAAAACTTCAAATGCTTGCTTCACACTGCCCCTCTTGCACAACCCATCAATGAAGGCGGTGTAATTGATCACATTCGGAGCATGGCCTGCCTCCAACATCTTCTCAAAAAGCCCAAACACCCGCCCAAGGCGACCTGTTTCACAAAACGCATTAACAATCACAGTACATGTGGCATTGTCCATGCAGAATCCCCTTTCCATCATTGATTTCAACAATTTGTCTGCCTCATCAATGCGGCCTGCTTTACAGTATGCAACAATCAATGTCCTGAAACTGCAAGAATCGGGTGAAACCCCTCTGTCAGTCATTTCCACAAACACATTCCCTGCCAATTCGATCAGACCCAATTCAACCGCAATACGAAGAGCTAAGTTCATGGTGTGGATGCTGAGCGGCAATCCTTGGTTCCGCATCTCGATGACCATATCAACAGCTTCCTTCAACTTCCCAATCTCCGCAAAATTCCTCACCATCCGCTGTGAGACTTCGTGGGCCCTCTCCGAATCACCCGACTCGACCAAACAACCCACAATCGTTATATACAAACGCATGAAATGGCGGAATTCGGTGCGGCCGACCGCCCATTCAAAGAAGATAAGGGCAACAGCGGGCCCAGCTTCTTCTACCAACCTTGCAGAAACTGTAACTAACTGTTCAGGGCTCAAACAGGAATCAATCCGTAGGGAAAGAAGCCTCCGGTCGCCTTCTTCATAGCATCGACGGATAGAATAGCAGATCCGGTCGACCGATTCGGATGGAATTTTGGGGGGAAAGCAGTTGGGATTTTTGGAATGGGGGGATTGATGGATTTCTTGTACGTTTGTTGGGCAGATTTTGGTGATTTTGAAGGGTTGAAGAATTGTTTGGTATTGGGAGGAGATTAGACGGCTGAGATGAAGACGTTTTGGCGGGTTTTTATAAAAAAGAGTGGCCATTTGAGAGAGAGAGATAGAGAGAGAGGCTGATTTTTAACGGACGTTAGTTTTTTTTTTGCAATTTTTTTGAAAATACTCCTGTATCAGGGTAAAGCAGCTTATACGGATGTTTTGGCGGGATTTTATAAAAAGAGTGGCCACTTAAAGAAGCAGAGATAATTTTGTCTTTTCGAGATCGTCCGTATGAACAGAGGTCTACTTTGGTGTTAAGGTTTTCTTCGGGTCCTTACTCTTACCCGGGTGGTAGACTCCCCGAAGTTTCAACAGACGGGTCAAGGATTTGAATACCCATGGTGGTGAAATCCCACGGATGCGTGTGGGATTTTATAAAAAAATGTTTTCTTCGGATCCAATGAAAAAACGTGGGTAGTACGTTGGATCTATACGACCCAAAATCCTGGGGGAATTGCAGCGGATGCACGTCTCCTGCAACACAAAGTCCTGTGGGGCCTACCAAGGTATTCGTGTGAAATCCACTCCGTCCATCGGTTTCTCCAGATTACTTTTCGATGAGAGCCCCCTGCAACACAAAGTCCTGTGGGGCCTACTAAGGTATTCGTGTGAAATCCACTCCGTCCATCGGTTTCTCCAGATTACTTTTCGATGAGAGCCCAAAAACTGAACGATATCTGATGCTCCACAGAAGTTTTCTATTTTGTGCTTTCTCATCTTATCAAAACGCATTAGATGTTATAAAAAATAAAAAAATAATAAAAAACATCACGGTGAACCCCTGCAAGGTTTCAATGGTGAGCGTTTCCATTCCCCACTGATTCCTGCGGTGTGGCCCATTTGGATCTTGGAACTGACTCTTTTTTTTTTTTCTTCACTTTAACATGGGCTAGCCAAACTGATGGGCGGAGTGGATTTCACATGAAAATCGTGGTGGGCCCACAGGGATCCGTGTTGCAATAATTCCCTCTAGCAGGGCATTGCATGCTGATTGCTGTCACTGCGATGTTGGCCCCACCATGATGTATTTGCTTTATCCAAGCCGTCCATCCATTTTCCGGCTTATTTCATGGCATGAGCTAAAAATTGGACAGATCCAAATCTCAGTTGGACCACCCTACAGGAAACAATGGTGCTTGAAGGCTGTTATTAAAAACTTCGTGGGACCACAAACAGGTTGGATGGCAAACAGTATCACAGTTGATCCCGGAGAGCTTTTAACGATGGCCGTTGGATTTGGAACTGCCTTTTTTTTTTTTTTTTTTTCACATAAATGGATGAACGGTGGGGTTGAACAAGACGGATAGGGTGGTGACCCCTCCCATTTGCTCTATGTGCTCCCAGGAAGTGCATGTGTTGGTTTTTTTTTTAAATAAGGAGGAAAGAAATTTTAATTTATAAAAGATTTTTAGGAAAAGGTTTGTGGCTTTGGTGATTGTTGGTGACCTTCATTTGTGAATGGTGGTGCCTCTTGCTAAGGGAGCATCATTTGAATTTGAAACTGAGGAATGTCATTGTTGAAAAGACATCTTGGAAGAAGATCTCTTTTCATGAAAATGGTCTTAAGCATATCTTGTGATTCTATATAAACTCATCTTTGGGTCAATCCGAAATCACAATTCCAACAATTTCATCTTCATCTTCTTCCTTTTCCCCATTTTTATTTTTGGAAGGTTTTTGGAAAGATACAGTTTTCAGGCGCTAAATTGTAAATAGTTTTTAGGCAATAAATTGCAATAAGCTTTCAAGGGGTAAATTGTAATAGCATAGAAGTCAGGGTTGTACGCTGTAAAAGTGTGTTCGGTGTGCGGTTTTTTAGTTTTGCAAGCCGAAACCCACATTTCTCCGGTCCTGGAGAAGAGGCTTATTGTATCCTAGAGGTAAATTTGTTGTAACCCTCTTGCAAATTGGTTTAATTACCAGTATTGTGCGAATATCACCTTAAAGATAGCAACATCGTAACGCGCCTTAAGCCTATTTTTAAGTGATTTATTTTATATCTTTCTACCTTCAACCTTAACAATTTTAAGGCGATATTATGACCTCTTTTATGGGTCATCCTGACTTTATTCAAATTACACCATTTGACGGCTCAAATTTTCTTCGATGACAATTGATGGTACATCTCTTCCTCATATCACACAAGTTGGATCACGTGCTTACTCAAGATCTTCATTCAACACTATCTGACAATTATACGTTAGAACAGATTCAAAAGAGACAAAATTGAGAGCGTAACGACTACCTTTGCAAAGGTTCAACGCTCTTTCTGACTCGTTATACGCTATTTACCGTCAAAAGAAGACTGCTAAGAATTTGTGGCAGGCGCTGCTCACCTAATACACATCAGAAGATGAAGACAACAAAAAACTCATCATAAGTCAGTTTTTAGAATTTAAAACGTTGGATGAAAAGCCTATCCTTGATCAAATACATAAGTTACAGGTCCTAATCCAACATATTATTGTCGATGATACTAATCTCGATGAATCCTTCCAAGTATTCACCATTATTGTTAAACTTTCACCTAAATGGAAGGATAATAGAAAATCATTGAAAAAAATGTCCTTAGAGGACCTCCTAATGTTTCTGAAAGTTTTTTAGAAGGAAAAGAACTTATCTTTCTTTTCTTAAATTAATAGAAGTTACAGGAGATATTTATTTCCAAAGTAGTTCTGGTATAAGTCTATCCTAATCTGCCAGATTACATAAAAAATAAGATATGCAAAAAAGTAGGAACAACTATGTAACGCCCTGAAAATCGAGGGTCGAGTAAAGCTCAGCTCCCGAGTTCCAACGCATCACTTATGCAACACAGATAATGATGATTATGATGAGAGCATTGAAATATGAATGGGATTATACCAAAACAGCATATCATACTCGAGAGACAGTTAAATTGCAAGTGGAAGACTGTAATAGATATATAAAATATGTAGACTGTGGTGAGTCTCCAGAGAGTGATAACATTGCCAGGTTAAATAATTACATGTGCAAGTCCGAAATATACAAAAAAATGTAATGACATCTAATTAGCAACCCTGTAACCCCGTCGATCAAGACACAGCTCGCATAAAGCCGCCAGAGTACAGCATATACAAGAAGGCATCCTCATCGTCGCAAAAGTCCAGCTCCGCCTCATAAGCATCGCCATCACCTGCAGCTACAACAGGGTCTGGTTGGTGTGTACAACACCATCCCGTAACATGGGAGTGAGTGATCAACTCAGTGGAACAATAAAGCATAGGTTAACATGTTATCAATTCAGTCAAGCAGTAATGATAAAGCAGTACAATCAAACAATCTTAACTACTCTTATTAATGCAAGGATGAAATGTAGTCATGATGCATGCCCTCGCCAACATACTCCCTAGTGCGACACCATCTTACGCTCGCGGCATGCATTTATCCCTCAGTGCTCCACATCTTCCAGGCACATGTAGTGCGATATGAACATGATTACCGAGTTATTATTGGTCCTTTTCATACAGCAGGATTGGAAAACTAAGGTACTTCCCTTCTATCATTCTCAAATAATAATCCATTCTAGGGTCGTCAGTCCTAGATACTCTCATACGACGATGCGGTTCTAGGTCACTATAAAGGGTTGTCAGGGCTATTACACGGAATCGTTATGCCACTCCCCCATCACTTTATCAATACAGGCCTAGTTTATACTCTATTTACTACGGGAAGGCTCGTCGCCTCGTTGTAGATTCAGAGTATGCTCGAGGTCACTACACCGGGTACAGTCAAAGTTGTCAGGGCTGTTACACGAAATCGTTACACCACTCCTCCATCACCCATCAAAACAGTGTAGGCCGACAGCTCGAATACAGTGTCCCATACCACCATATTCGGCTCACGAGTCTGGGTTGTTCACTGGTCACTATGGGGAGGCACATCGCCCCAGCATAGGCCGACAGCTCGACCACGGTGTCCCATACCACCATGCGTGGCTCATGAGTCTTAGCGGATCGAGGTACTAAGGTTAACGGGGTTGCACTGGTAAGTTCGGTACCTTAGGTTCAAACAGTAGCGTCCAAATATGGTGAACATACATTAGACAGATCGAGTTACTTGACGAGCTTGGCTAGCTCGAGCGTACGACAAGTTGAACGACATGAAGTGCATAAGCACTTCGCGTGGCCAACCACTATCGCCAACCAAAATACGACTCGGGTTCGTCGAACACATCTCACATGGCGAATGAATCTCAGCCACAAATTTAATCCCGTTACCGATTGCCTGGACTATACAATAGCCTCAATCACATTCAATTACAGAACAGTTAAAGTAGTAATGGATCAAGATTTCAAATCATACAGTCAAATATTCAATATTGTCCGTTTAGGGCTGACAGGGCTGTTGTATGGAATCGTTACACCACTCCTCCATCACCCTCCATGGATTTTATGAAATACAACTTAAACATGTGAAGTAGTTAGAGCAGAATTAAATAAACAAGTAATTCAAACATATTAACGAGCATGTTATAAAACACAATGCAAACAGGAAATCCAAACACATATGTTTCATAAACCAATAAGTGATTAAACTAAACACTTACATGAAGGAAATCATACACATCACTAAGGTAGTTGAGAATCATATCTCAACACCCTTATACATTACAATTTACTAACTACTACTCATTTAGACATTTCAACAAACACTTTAGACTACATACATCAACATACATGACATATGTTGATCACATAGGTATTAGGCCAAATCCTTTCACTAGGGAGCTGCCCCATTTGTAACACGCGTGCACCCACGATGGATAGTCATGGCAAGCAGGAATCCAAGTTCTATATTCATTCAGTCATTTCTACAAACACTTGGGCTACACATTTTAACATATATAGTGTATATTGGTCGTGACGTGATTTAGGACAAATCCTTTCGTCAAAGGGGTATCGCCTATACAACAATCATATATCCATGACAATTAGTCATGGCGAGCACGAATGAGAATTCTAAACTCATTCGGTCATTCTCACAAACACTTAGAATACACTCTTTTAACATACATAACGTATACTAGCAAAAACATATATTAGGGCGAATCCTTTCGCCGAGTGAGTATTATACATAAATATAGCATGTTCATACTGTAATTAATCATGGCTAACATACTTTTAAAATTTGTACGTATACGGTATTTTCTATAATTATACAGAGTACACAATATACCATAATTTGTATACGCAATCAAAACGCAAAACGAACATCAGTTTGTGCATGTACAATCACACTCAGATCATGAATCTATCATTATCTGACATTGAAAGCGTTGAAAACCATAACCTATATATCTAAAGTCCGCACCTTTTTGTCGGTGAACTTGAACCGAAACCAGTTTGAACCTAACGCATTTGTCTACAGCACAACGACAACATGAATCATGAAACAGGTTAGCTATTCCATTACCTATACTCTTGGAAACTCTAAAACAGCTTAGGGTTAGGTTTTCTTACCTACGAACGAAGCCAGAATCACCGGAAAAGCGATTAGATCGTGATGATAAATCACGTAGGATAGCAGGGTAAAGCATCCGGAAGAATCTCTCACTTCTCTCACGCTTTCTCTCTCTTTTCTCTCCTAAGTTTTTCTCAAATTCGTATGGGATGAGAGAGTGAGGGTTTAAGGTCCTTATATAGCCTAAAACATCACCAAAATAGACCTAAGGTCAAGGTATACTTAGGTTATAACCAAAGTGAGGCTGTTCCATCTCAACGGAGCACTTCTGGAAGCCCCCCTTGAGCCAAAGGTCGTACTTAAGCTCACAGACATTGGATCTAGGTCGAGTTAAGTTTTCGTTCCAGTCGGGTTCCCAGATCACATGTGGCGGACCAGTTTCAGTTCAACGGTTCCCACAACTCGATCAGGGCCACAAGTACATGGACCTGTGTATGAAATTTTTCCTGATCCGAGGATGTATTTAGGTCAGATTCTGACGGTCTGATTACTTAAATCAAGCCCGTAAGTGGTAAGTCTCAGATTACTTAAATTTAGATATTTATTTCTAAAATATTCACGTTTCTCATACACATCACTCCGGGCTCAAGCGAATAGCCCCAGGACACTATCTAGATTTGATTTTCGAGATGATTGTCAACCCCAGCAAGGCGGTCCTAACCGTTTAACTTCGCATTAATCGGACTTCCGACGTGCGGTCCAGATCTGATACGGAGTTTCAATGTGCTCCCGAGAGCAGCTGGATAATGAGATTGATCCTAAGTTTTAGGGTAACCTAGCGTCAATGATTCTACAAGTTTTGAGTCTTGCAGATCGTATTTAAAGTGATTAGTGCGGATTTCGTAGCTAATCCAGTTTAACACTTAGTTGACTTTGTCTAATTCCTAAAGGATTTGAGGTTTGAGAGGTTCATAAGGGGTTGGGATCTACCCCTTGCCTAAGGACATCTGATTTCAGGTTGGTAAAAATTCGGGATGTTACAATCTACCCCACTTAAATAAAAATTTCGTCCCCGAAATTGGCTAAAGGCAATAAGTAAGGATGTTATTATTTCATTTGCCTAAAACTTGACTTCAAGTCTCTATACGTGGTAGGGTGTATCTTGTACATACTAGTCTAGTACATTTTAGGCTACCCCCCTTAAAAATTTATTTCTTTATCCCTTATTTTTATCTTGATGATTTGCTACAATGGATTTCTTTCCCTATTTGGAGTCTTGACTTCGATTCCCATCTGTTGAGAGTAAGATAGTTGTTTTCAATGTTTGACCAACACGGAGAGACGGCTATAGTGGGCATGATCTCGATACATCGACATCTACTTGGCCAGGGTAGAAAGTTCATCGTATCCCTTCCTAGTCCTGGTGGCTCCTGGTCTTTTGCTCGGCCAAGCAGTGAGTCCATTGGTAGTCGCCCAGGATTGAGAATTGGGTCAAGCTGCGAATACTTCGCAGTTGTACATTTCAGTAACTCCGTAGACCGATCACTCTTAACACTTAGGGAATGCCCATCACTGAAAGGTTCGAATGTCCTATTTCTCGGGTTTCCCTTTAGGTCTTGGTCTAAGTGAGTCCTCGTTATTATCTATGTCCAAGGAAATGGTAAATCAAATCTTACTAGATCATCCTAAAACGGTTTCTCATAGTAGAACAGGCTTCTATTATGTTCGCATTCAACGAGCACAGTTGTAGATACGTTGACCTTGGCTATTGTAATTCAGTTCATACCCATTGTTAGGCCTATCCTGTAATATTAATTTGTTTAATACTTGAACCCTGATTGCTTTACATTCTAAGGAAGATTCAGATCCTATTTAGTGACCTACCTTTACGTACAGTCTGAATCAATTCCCTTTGATTCTGGGCCAGTGGGGCAAGGGTCCACCACATTTCTGCTGCGCCATCCAGATCAAAGAGGTGTATTAGGTGACCTAACTAGATTGGGTTCATAATGTTCTACCTCCCTTAAAAATTATTTCTACCTCCAGGGTTCAAGATCTATGTCCTGTTCCGTATGTCAGAACAAGGTGTAATGCAGGACCCATCTTTGACACGAAATGGGAAACAATCCCTCAATACAATGGTCTTCCTTCCATCAATGATGTATACTATGACATTGGTACCTATGGTCATAGAAAGGAGCTAAAGATGATGGGTATCGTGGTTGATTTTAGGGACAGGTATGAGTCTGTGGCAAGATGCCTAATTCTACCTAAGAGTTTTGTCACGGTCCAGACTTATCCTATTTAATCATGTCTAGCTTAACAGGCAGGCTATCTTTCTACGTTCATATGCACAATATGTATGCCGACATGACATGTAATTTGCGACCTAATTCCTAACTGTCCGTTGCCCATTTGGGCAATTCCTTAAGCCTAAAAGACAAAGTCTCTATCGGCTATATACTCTTAATACTTCTCAAAGGTGAAGTTATAAAACCGAATAACTAAGTCTATTATTCAATTGGCTTAGCATAACTAATTAGTCCTTTACCTTCCTTAGCCTAACCAGTAGTCTAGTCTTAATTTAGGAGTAGCGGTAATCCACTGGTTGTAATCTAAAGTCTATGCTTATACACTAGATGATTTTATACCCTTTCTAATATAAGAAATTGTCTTATCGCTTAGGGTTAAACGTTGTCTGATTGGAATTGAGTTGCCCGAACTTGAATGTAACTGTGCTCGAGCACCACACACATGTTCATACTAGGTAAGAAGGTCTTAGGGTTCACGTTATTAATTTATTGAATTTTCTACACTGTCAAATCCTTTGAAATCTAAGAGTACTACTCTATGTCCAAAACTCTAAGGGCTTGTTTGGCCAATGGTATTAAGTTGTATTAAATGGGACTGTATTGCTAATCCCACCTCGGGATTTGGAGTGGCATGTTTGCTCGGAGGGTGGGTTGGGTTTAAAATTAATTTTATAGGCCTTGGAAAATGAGCCTTATGTTGGAAAACGTGAGATGGGATTTCCAAATCCCATGATGGGGAATTTCCAAGTGTAATTTGAAAGGAAATCCCGGGATATATTTTTCATTGCATGCATTTCAAACATGGTGTCGAAAAACATGAGATATACCCAATCCAATGACAATACCTTACACATGCATTTATTGTTACGTTTACAATTCTAGCCACCTTAATCTTACCTAATGCAATTGGCCGAACGGGCCCTAAACGTCCTAACATTTGGAGGTTGTGAAGGTTATGGGACACAAATGAAGATACATGTGAGTAATACAACCAGGGCTTCAAACGCTTATATCATTCTACCAAACATTACACTACTAGGCCTATCAACATGAAATCACAAACATATCCTAAAGCAGCAACCAAAACAAGCTGCAAACATCGACATGGATGACTAGGGATCCGAGTCAGGCGACGGAGGAGGGGCACCCTTTCTCTTTCCCATGAGAGATAGAAAAAGGTTGAAATCGAGAAAATGACCGCAATGAACTCGAAGAAAGCCATGGAAAGTGAAGATAAGGGGGAACAGGGGTTGGAGTTTTTGGTTCTCCACGGATTTGAGCCTCAACGGAGGTTGTACATGCCTAAATGACAGAGTTCGAAGAAAGGAAATGAAGAGATGGGAGGGATTGAGAGTTTACACGATTTTGAGCTTCAAATGAGGGGGTGTAGGAGCTCAAATGAGAGAAAACGGAAAGGGTAGAGGGTAGGTACGGCTGTAAACATTGGAAGTGAATGGGTTGTGACCGAAAATGAAGGAATGGGTGATTGGAGGGGAGGTTTGAGAGAGAAAACGAAAATTTTGAGGGAAAGGGAGAGCTTGGAGGGGTGATTTGTGAAGGAAATGTAAATTTGGGGGGGTTTTAACGAAGACCCATATACCAAGGGGTTCCTCAACCCCCCAAACATCATCGGCCCGACCGGCGTGCCCGGCCAAGCCCGCTGACCGGCGAGGTCTCGCCGACCTGGCGAGGGCCTCGCCACTCTCTGGAGTGGTTGGCGATGCCTCGCCATTTGGACGAGGTCCTTGTGACCCGTAGGTCTCAAAAAGATGTGGGGCCCACCCTAGGTCCCCCTGTAAGTGCTCCGTTTGGCCCCCGACTCCATTTGACTCGTTTTCGGGGCTAATTTGCAAATCGGAATGATTTTATATGACGTGTAGCATATAATTTTGAGGTAGGAGGCGCTAATCTATCCAACTAACCCATTTATTTGGTTAGATTCCAAAAGGTTAAGGGTCAAAACCCATTTTATCCATTTATTTCCTATTTCTGGTAAGTTTTAGTTTCGGTATTGTTCTTCATCATTTATACCCTAGGATTGGTGTGTATTATGAATATGCTTAAAAGAAATGAAGAATACAGTGGTGGAGGGTGAGATTTTGAAGGAATTGGATAAAAAAGGGTTTTAGGCTTTGAGATTAAGTGTAAGGTGTTGTGGTTGACCCACAACCTAAGGATATTCTTTTCTACGGAACGACTCAAACCCGTCAACTGACAGCTTAGAGGCGACTTAGGTCGTTTCACGTGACCCAAGATACGTTATTGACTAAATTACCGTATAGTCTCACCTGTCGGCGAAACTTGAGATTCTAATGTGGTTTCTAAGTTTTATCGCCCCTTTCCTAATTCAGAGTGCATCGTGTTACCATAACTCAGGCCCGATTTAATCCAAATCCTGCTCTGATACCATCTTGTATGCCCTAAAAATCAGGGGTCGAGTAAAGCTCAGCTCCCGAGTTCCAACGCATCACTTATGTAACACAGATAATGATGATTATGATGAGAGCATTGAAACATGAATGGGATTATACCAAAACAGCATATCATACTCCAGAGACAGTTAAATTGCAAGTGGAAGACTGTGATAGATATATAAAATATATAAACTGTGGTGAGTCTCCAGAGTGTGATAATATTGTCAGGTTAAATAATTACATGCGCAAGTCCGAAATATATATAAAAAAATGTAATGGCATCTAATCAGCAACCCTGTAACCCCATCGATCAAGACACGACTCGCATAAAGCCGCCAGAGTACAGCATATACAAGAAGGCATCCTCGTCGTCGCAAAAGTCTGGCTCCGTCTCATGAGCATCGCCATCACCTGCAGCTACAATAGGGTCTGGTTGGTGTGTACAACACCGTCCCGTAATGTGGGAGTGAGTGATCAACTCAGTTGAACAATAAAGCATAGGTTAACATGTTATCAATTCAGTCAAGCAGTAATGATAAAACAGTACAATCAAACAATCTTAACTACTCTTATTAATGCAAGGATGAAATGTAGTCATGATGCATGCTCTCGCCAATATACTCCCTCGTGCGACACCATCTTACGTTTGAGGCATGCGTTCATCTCTCAGTGCTCCACATCTTCCAGGCACATGCGAATTATTATTAGTCCTTTTCATACAGCAGGATTGGAAAACTAAGGTACCTCCTTTATATCATTCCCAAACAATGATCCATTCTAGGGTTGTCAGTCCTAGATACTCTCATACGATGATGCAGTTCTAGGTCACTATAAAGGGTTGTCAGGGCTGTTACACGGAATCGTTACACCACTCCCCCATCACCTTATCAATACAAGCCTAGTTTATACTCTATTTACTACGGGAAGGCTCGTCACCTCGCTGTAGATTCAGAGTATGCTTTAGGTCACTACACCGGGTATGGTCAGGGCTGTCAGGGCTGTTACACGGAATCGTTACACCACTCCCCCATCACCCATCAAAACAGTGTAGGCCGACAGCTCGAATACAGTGTCCCATACCACCGTATTTAGCTCACGAGTCTGGGTTGCTCATTGGTCACTACGGGGAGGCACATCGCCCCAGCGTAGGCCGACAGCTCTACCACGGTGTCCCATACCACCATGCCCGGCTTATGAGTCTTAGTGGATCGAGGTACTAAGGTTAACGGGGTTGCACTGATAAGTTCGGTACCTTAGGTTCAAGCAGTAGTGTCCAAACATGGTGAACATACATTAGACAAATCGGATTACTTGACGAGCTCGGCTAGCTTGAGCACACGACAAGTTGAACGACATGAAGTGCATAAGCACTTCGCGTGGCCAACCACTATCGCCAACCGAAGTACGACTCAGGTTCATCGAACACATCTCATGTGGCAAATGAATCTTAGCCACGAATTCAATCTCGTTACCGATTACATGGACTATACAATAGCCCCAATCACATTTAATTACGGAATAGTTAAAGCAGTAATGGATCAAGATTTCAAATCATTCAGTCAAATATCCAATATTGTCCGTTTAGGGCTGCCGGGGCTGTTGCACGGAATCGTTACACCACTCCTCCATCACCCTTCACGGATTTTATGGAATACAACTTAAACATGTGAAGTAGTCAGAGAAGAATTAAATAAACAAGTAATTCAAACATATTAACGAGCAGGTTATAAACACAATGCAAACAGGAAATCCAAATACATACGTTTCATAAACCAGTAAGTGATTAAACTAAACACTTACATGAAGGAAATCATACACATTATTATGGTAGTTAAGAATCCTATCTCAACACCCTTATACATTATAATTTACTAACTACTACTCATTCAGAGATTTCAACAAACACTTTAGACTATATACATCAACATACATGACGTATGTTGATCACATAGGTATTAGGCCAAATCCTTTCACTAGGGAGCTGCCTCATTTATAACACGCGTGCACCCACGACGGATAGTCATGGCAAGCAAGAATCCAAGTTCCATACTCATTCAGTCGTTTCCACAAACACTTGGGCTACACATTTTAACATATATAGTGTATATTAGTCGTGGCGTGATTTAGGGCAAATCCTTTCGTCAAAGGGGTATCGCCTATACAACAATCATATATCCATGACAATTAGTCATGGCGAGCACGAATGAGAATTTTAAACTCACTCGGTCATTCTCACAAACACTTAGAATACACTCTTTTAGCATACATAACGTATACTAGCAAAAACATGTATTAGGGCGAATCCTTTCGCCGAGTGAGTATTATACATATATATCGCATGTTCATA